>OX578155.1:47671181-48918681 GCA_951213105.1 Amaurobius ferox | reverse complement strand
TAGCTTTTTTTCCACGTGTATAGCAATATAGCTTGTTTTATTAAGTTTTTCTTTTTTCGTTTCCATGCCTTTGAATTTTGTTGATTTTCTGTAACTTGATAGCTTGTGTTTTATATTTTTTTTCTATTTGATTGATGATTTGTTGTATTATATTTTATTCTGTGGGTGTTTTAGAAAGTTAGGTTTATCGTGTTGCATCTTCTTACTTTTCGTTCATTGGATTTTCAAACTACTATTATATATATATATATATATATATTTTCAAAATGAAAAGAGTTTTGGATGGAAGCAATGTACCAAAAGATGGCCGGGGGGGGGGTTGTGACCCCCTCACCCCGGTTAAGCATATTTTGCGTCGCGACAACACTCCCGGAGAGCCGGTACATTGCAAAAAAAGAATACGAATGTATCAAGTTTTAAGATGAAAACCATACGCAAAACAAATATAAGAGAAAATTGTTGAGATCCAGCCATATCAAAAATCACTAACAGTAAATGTTTGAAATAAGTTCACGAGTATAAATGAGCAAAATTACATAGCTTCTACTTAAAGAAGACTTTAAATATTGACACTTAATATGACAATGATAACAAATTCTATCTCTAAAACCATTTTACCTCAATGACAGTTATCACTATCATACATGTAGATGTACATCATGTATACCGTATTATATCAGATGAAACAAATCTTCCATATCGTATTACACATTAGACCCTATACAAGAGGTCCTATATCAGATATCACTACGTTTTACCTGTGACTATCCAGTATGTATATTGCCATTAGTTTTATTTAAATATAAACGATAACAATCGGTTACAGTTATTTTATAACTATTTTATAAAATTTATAACTATTTTATAACTATTTTATAATATAATATTTAAGTGTGATTTCTGATAAATTTATAATATTTTATTTCACGGTATTTTCATATTATATATATATATATATATATAAGAATTTTAATTTACTTGTATTATATCAGAGATTGATCATTTATTGAAAATGGTCTGTAGGTCAAATGAGAAAATAAAATGTTAAAAGGTTCTGAAGTGAAAATTTGAAATCAAAATTGACTCGACGACAAGCTTAAGAAAATTATAATTAGAACATTATAAATAAAACAGGGGGTAAATAGGTATGAAATACCTCTCTTTCACAGTTCCATATATACGGTAAGCAATTGAAAATAAAATTACATGTGGTTAAAGAGTGGTGAATATAATCCCTTAACTACACCCTAAGATTAAAATTTATTAAGTGTTATAAATCATATATGTAATACAGGTACTTAAGGTACTATTTTCCTTATTCCCTGCATAAACATAGATGGTGTAAATGCATGAATAGTGTATAAGATGAAAAGTTTCAAACAGAAAAAATTGCACATGGAGTTAGGCCTTTCTGGCTCCCAAAAAATTTTTATATATGAAAATGAATATAACTGAAAGAAGTGAAAAGCAATTTCGAAACCATGTACGTTATCAAGGGCCATACCTGGTTAGGTAATGCTGAACTTCTACGTTTCTGTGTGCATAACTGTAACTTGTATTACAGAAATTATGCACATGGCCAGACGTAGAAGAATGTAGAAAATGGATCAGATATAAATATAAAAATAATTAAACAAAATAATCAAATATACCAGCTTGATGCCTTGTAATATTAATATTATTCGAATACAATGCCTTGTTTAAAAGATGAAGAGGAATATATATATATATATATATATATATATATATATATAGTATATTTGTATATATACAGGTTGATTAAAAATTGAGCCAAGCTTTACGAGGTGGCAGTAGTACACACGAAACCAAGCAGGCCAACGACCGTACCGTGCTGAAAACACCGGTTCTCGTTAGATCACCGAAGTCAGGCAGCATCGGGCGCGGTTAGTACTTGGGTGGGTGACCACCTGGGAACACCGCGTGTTGTTGGCTCTTTTCGGGCGCGGCAGCCCAGTGGTTAGCGCGCGATTCTCGCCGCTACCAGAACTGCCGCCGTGTTCATGCGGAGTACGATCACGTTAAACATGTGGGTCCGTAAGTCCTTCCGAGAGGTTGGTGGTAGGGGAAGGAGGGTACGGTCCCTGTGGATGCCTCCCCCACTGGGTTCCGGTCTAAATTGGGTGGCACTTCCCGGCCGTCCAAACAGTTACCTTACACCTTTCTGGTAGGTCGGACGGTCTGGGTCTCAACAACAACAACACGAAACCAAGCATTTTCCTTCATAGTTCACCGGGTCGGAAATGAAACGTAAATGCGCCAGTGGGCGCTTAATGGTGAAAGAGATGAAATGAGGCGAAAACACAAGAATGACCTAGAAGTTATAAAATGACATTTAATAAACAATAATTACAGAAATGGCTCAAAAGAGCGACCTCCAACCTGAATGCATGTCTCACAGCCCCGATGGAGGGATTAGCGAACTCTCCCGAACAGACCAGGCATATCGCGCAACTTCGGCAACAGCGGCCGAAATTCTGATTACGAGTTCCTCTTCAGATTCAAGGGGAGTTGTTGTTGTTGTTGAGACCCAGACCGCACGACCTACCAGAAAGGTGTAAGGAGATTCAAGGGGAGTGTCACAGATAAGACTCTAGGGATATCCCCACAAGAAGAAGTCAATCAGCCCAGAAAGTGATGTCCAGATAGTTTCTTGTCTCTCGCCCAAAATGGGCTGATGCTCTATCATGCTGGGACCACATGCGCCGCCGGATGTCTATTGGAACATCCTCCAGTAATTCCGCAAGACCTCCTGCAGGAAAATACAGTACATTCTGCCATCAAGTCGTTCCGGCATAAGATACTGCCCTGTTAAGAGGTTTCAGTGATTCCTGCCCACACATTGACGGAGAATCGTCGCTGATGCGCTTGTAGATATGTTGCATGTGGGTTTACACTCTCCCACACATGTTCATTGTGGATGTTAAATGTGCCATCACGTGCGAATGAGGCTTCATCCATTAAAAGCGCAGTCGCCGGAAAATCTGACTGCTTCGCACGCACTCTGTACCAGGAACCAGCGGGCGAGCTCCACGCGACGAGGATAATTCGCTGTAGTCATTGCTTGGATTCGCTGGAGATAGTATGGGTCGAAAACCCAGGCCGTTTTCGACCCATACCATCTCCAACGAATCCAAGCAATGACTGCAGCGAATTATCCTCGTCGCGTGTAACTGTTCCTCAAACATAGCCCGCTATAACGTGGATTGTGGCACACCAAGAGTATGCCCCATTGCTCTTGTGCTGGCGCCTGGCCGAACTGCTACTGTGTCCAGAATCGTCTGTTCCACACTTGACGTTCTAGCACTCCTTGAACGACCTGCATCAGACCTGGTAGCGAGAAAGCATCCCGATTCACAGAGCTGCCGATGCAAGCGTTCGAATGTTTTACGATTGTGCAACCGCCTATGGGGGAAACATTCTTCATATAGTCGTTGTGCCTCTCTGTCATTTCCAATTATAGCTCAATAGAGGAAATGCATATCGGCTTTTTCCCTTTTTGTAAATTCCTCCATCATCTCAAAAGTTGGAGCTGGAAATAACTGCTGCAAACTGATAAGGCCGTACAATCGGTGTTACGAAAATTTGCATAAGGGGTCTTCTTTCCCAGATGAAATTTGCAAACGTGTTTTCCTCTTCAACCAGAAAATAACAACCAAATGAAGCTATTAAGTTTGTGGAGCGACCGCTTTACAACTAGTAAACGCCCTGTAACGACTTTACGTTTCATTTCCAACCCGGTAAACTATGAAGGAAAGTGCTTGGTTTGGTGTGTACACCACCTCGTAAAGTTTGGGCCCATCTTTTAAGGGTGAGCGTCAGTAAATTTTCTGTACTATCTGCGCTTTGTTAACTTTCGCGGCACACATATTTCGCCGAAATTCTGCTCAAACAGTTGCGAAATATTTTCTGAAAGATAAAATGCAATGCTTAGATTATATTAAAACTAAATTTAATGCCCCAAAAAACATAGAATATATTTTTTATTTTAATCCAAAATTTTTGGTGCTGCCATCTATTGTCGTAATTTAATTCATACCGATTATTTTTATTTTTTAATGAACATTTTTAAATATCTATTCCTTCTAATACAGTGTTAAATACAACAACAGATCATATATAATAATGCCACAATCACGGAAAGGTAATTTCTCATTCTATAAATTTGATGAGGGATCTGAATGTACATCACTGAGGACTGCAGTTTTGTCTTCAAGTCCAAGTTCAGTTACGTTTCCGTGATTATGGCATTACATATGATCTGTTATTGTATTTAATAGCGTATTAGAAGGAATAGACATTTAAAAATGTTCATTAAAAAATAAAAATAGTGGGTATGAGTTAAATTACGACAACAGATGGCAACAGCAAAAATATTTTAAATTAAAATAAAACATATATTCTATGTTTTATTGGATATTAAATTTAGTTTTAATATAATATAAGCATAGCATTTTATCTATAAGAAAATATTTCGCAACTGTTTGAGCAGAATTTCGGCGAAATATGTGTGCCGCGAAAGTTAACAAAGCGCGGATAGGGCAGAAAATTTACTGACGCTCACCCTTAAGAGACCCAAATTGACCGAGAAAATCCTTAAAATCCATTAAGGGTGCGTCTAAAAATTAAACTCTGCATCAGTATGGCCGATTTTCGATCGGATAGTCTGTAGGTTCCGCCGATTATGTAATGTTCTTTTACTTTCACATGAGTATTGAGTGAGATTTGTTTTAGGTCCCTGTTTTTAGAACATCGATGAGTTAGATGCGATATTCGATGTTTTATTAATCATAGTTTTCAAAAAACATCCGAGGTTTTCTTCTAATAACAGTGTAGTAAAAGTTAAACTTTTCGCTCAAAATTTGACATTTCATTATTGACTTTGTGTACGATGTTATTATTCATTTGCTTGCCTTTTTTGTGACGAAAAAAATTGTCATCTGTTAATCAATGCATTAAAAGTAATGCTTGTTATAAAAACATCATGGATATTTTCTGATGTTTAAGTCTTCTGTTTTGTTATATCAATTTTAGGCTTTTTAATACAATATTTATACAGTGAAATTTCAAAGAAATTATTAAAATTTAATTATTCTTATCCCAGCAGCGGAGTTAGTATCTTTTTCACCCGGAACAAATCCAGAGTTTGGCGCCCCCTTTCCCAGAAAATCGGTGCTCCGTATCACCGGCGACTGGGGTGCATTTTTCCCTCCCTAGTTCCGCCCCTGCTTATCTTCAACGGAGCAGGATGTAACTTCCTAAACTTAAGAAGCTAATACAGCCTCTGAAAGCAAAAAACCGGCGATTGAACACAGGCTTGATTAATGTACGGGCTTCCAAAGCCGCGGCCCTGGGGCCCAGGACCCCTAAATTTAGTATGTGATAAATTTTAAGCAAAAATAGTATTTACTTTTTAAGAAAAATAATAATTATAAAGTAAATCTTCCTAAAATTAAAGTATGACTAAAATTACGAAAATAAATCATTGAGAAAGATTGTTCTTCTAAAATTTCACAATGTACACATTGTGCCTACCTACAAGTATGTCAAAATTTAAAAAAAATTATACATTCTTTTAATTCTTAATATATTGCTTTGAAGTAAAAAGTATGGAAGTCTACATGTACAAAAGGGCCTTCGATGAGATCTCGGGCCCTCAAATTTGGTATATGATGTTTTTTTGTGCACTTAGAGTACATGGGGCCCCGAAATACCACCAGGCTCTGGGCCCCGTCTTTGGCTTAATCGGGCCCCGATTGGACATCTAAGTTTCCTAGAAGTCTGCATTTGCGGTTGCTGATTGTTTTTCAGGGTTTCGGTTTCGATTCCCGCATGCGAGGGATGACCTTTGCTGATTGGGTTTCTAAAGTGGTTCAAAATGCATTTTTAACTAAAGACCCCGGTTTATATAATCAAAGATAGGCCAAAAAAAAATGACCCCGGATATCGAATTTTGACTGCTCTTTGAAAAATTGATGTTTTCTACATAACACACATATAAAATATAAAAAACTGTACAAAAACTGGCAAAACCCTTTCATATTTTATTCAGTTTCATTTATCTATCTTCTTTTTGTTTACGAGCAATTTGTTTCGACAGTTTCCGATGAGAAAAATAATCATCGAATTTTGAATAAAGTTTGATAACGCACTCAAAATTGCATTGATAAAACTGACTGAAATTTTGTATATATATATATATATATATATATATATATATATATATATATATATATATATATATATATATATATATATACATATTTCAGACGCAGCTGCGTCGAATGATGTCAAAATTAATAGCTCTTTCTATTCATAATTTTTTATGAATATTAATTTAATAATTAATAATAAATATTTCAAATATGTTTGAATAATAAAATTTATTTTTGTTTAGGTCTTTTAGTAGAAAAGTTAGCAAAAACAATTTTCTTTGAAAATTGATTTATCATTATATATATATACAGAGGCTGTTCACACATTTTTTAGACGATGTATATTGTATTCACAAAACTAAATTACACAAAATTCTTGTGTTTTAAATGCTCTATTTGACATCCCTTATTCTGAACTATCTTTCGACACCGCAATTTCCAGGATAATAATGCCTTTTGAAGTGTCAGAAGAGGTATTCTATCCCATTCCTCCTGAACAGCTTTCCAGAGTCCTGTAAGAGTTTTGGGACGACGTTTGGATAATGCAGATTTTAAAAGTCCGAAAGCACAAAAATCCATAGATGATACATCGGGAGATTTAGTAGGGATATCAGTGAAGGGTATGGCCTTGATACCAGTTTTTGTTCCATTTCTTTTAGGAAATTTACAGTGGATTTTGATGTGTGACTGCTAGCTTTGTCCTGATGGAGTCTCACAGATTGATGGCACTGTGGGTAAAGCGATGGTATTTCATTCAGAAAAATTGGCGATAAAATATGTTCCTGATAGTATTTGGAGTTAATCTTGACATTTTTTCCCACTCTCTTTATTTTTATATTGCCATTATAAGAAAAACCAGCAACAATCATGAATCCCTTAGAAAAACTTTCTTTCGATTCTTTGAACCATGTACTTAAATTTTTTTCTCCCCTTTTATGATAATAAATGGCTCTTTTTTGTTGCAATCATTTAAATACACCCATGATTCATCTATTGTGACAATTGTTTTCCATTTTTCTTTGGATAAGTGTTTCTCATATAGAATTCTGCAGCGTGTCCTGCGTTCAGCGATATGATTTGGAAGAAGACGATTCACATTGCGTTTTTTCTCTTTCTTAAGATTTAAATCAACGTTTATCATTTTGTTTACAGTGGACACCGAGCATTTTAATGATTTTGCAACTGTCCTTTGACTAGGCGGATTTTCTATTAACATTAAACAACGTACCTTTGCAATAGTCGAAGATTTCCGTTTTTTCCTTGGATACTTGTTTGGAATTTTTGTCCCACTTGAGGCTCCAATTTGACGTTTTTTTCCTTTCCTGTTGACGATATTACCTATCGACACTTTAGATATCACAAAACCATGACTCTCACATCGTTTTTGGATAACAGAGTATGCATATTTCTCTTCGGAAAGAGCATAAATGTAGCCTTCGAACCACTGTTTTGTTAAAAACGCCATTTTTGAATAAAAACAAAACTTTCAAGCCGCAGACGATAATTTTGACTTTTAAAAACATAGTACAATTGGAATTATTTCTTTTGCAGCAAACGATTTTTTATTACCGCTTACCAAAATCGTCTAAAAAATGTGCGAACAGCCTCTGTATATATATAAACTCGAAAACGCATTTAGGATCAGTAAATTTCAAATGCTTGTAAATGAAAAATCTTTTAAAAATTGTAAACTTTTTCTTTAAATCCGCTTGAAATATTCTATAGAATCTGAATAGGTAATGATCAATGGGGGTTGCCCTTGACGATTTTGGAGTTAGCGCCAAAATAACTATAAAGTCGGCCTCAAAAGCAAATTTTAAATATTGATATTTGTAGAATTCAATCTGCGAATTAAATTGTGCAATTGCTATCGGTTATGTCTTTTTTTTTTCTTTTTTTTTTACGTTTGTACAAGCTCATAGACATACACAGACGGATATCTGTTTGAAAAAGTTTCAAAATATATTTAGAAGATCTTAATAAGTGCTCCCCTGTCAAATTTTTGAAATGGAAAACTTTCAAGAAAACTGTAATTTCTCTATACGTCTGAAAATAAAAAAATATCATTCATTAAATAATCACGACTAGAAACTATATGTAGAAATCCAAAATACACGAAAGATAATTAAAACTATCTGGAACTCATTAAGAACACAGCATTATTCTATATTTACCAAACTTTGGCTAACAAAAGTCAATTCCAATTTACATCTTAACCCTTTATCCCTTTTATTCACCCACAAAATCGTTGCTTTCACATTCTAAATTCGCAGAACAATCCGCCTAACATGTTAATAACGCCAGGACCTCCGTTAATCTCGTTACCAGCAAAGTTTTCTTAATTTATTCAAATGCATTCGACCCTGTCTCTGCTATGCTCCATGGTTTCCCCTTCGCCAGTTGTCGTCAATAAGTCGAAAGTGTTTGGCAACAGTGTACGTCGTGTTTCCCAGCATGCAATAGAGCGCATATATTACGCTCAAAGAGAATGTGGCCGTTTGATCGTTCTATCTTGTCCTAATTGGTGGAACGTAAGACCTTTGATCAAATCTCTCGAGAACTTATGTTGCGAATAGAACTAGCCCGTTGAAGGAGAAGCCACCTTCAAACGCCGCCATAATGCATTCGTAAGCTTTGATTCCGGTTTGGACTCTGATTACGAGGTTGGAAATGTATATGCAATTGTAATCTTAGTTGTAGAGTAGATAAAGACTACTATTTTATGCAGAGAACTTGGCGAATAGTAAATAGAGTTAGCTTGAATGCTTTATAAGTATGAATATGGTTTGCAACACATTTGGAAGTGATGCAGAAATTCAGAAACATATATTATACCAGCTGTACAACTGTTCTTCAAACGGAATATATATATTAATAAAGAAACTTAAAATTCACAATTTGCCGAGAAATTTTAATATTAGCAGTCTTTCTTTTTACTTTCCCAGTAATACATGGTAATGTATAGGGAAAGTATTGGAATCGTGTCGAAAATTGCAACTCGAGTTTTCGAGGGATCTACGAGTTTCGAGACCTCAGAATACGAAAACAGCATTTTTAGCGTGACGTCTGTGTGTGTGTCTGCCTGTCTGTGCAGATTTTGTATTCACTCTAACTGAAAAACTAATTGACCGAATTTCATGAAATTTGGTAGATAAGTCACTTGTAGGCGAATCTTGTGCTGATTAGTTTTGGGTACGATTCGGGATAAAAAAAACCCGCCCATTTTTTGCGAAATGGCCCGCAAAAGCCTTTATCCATTCTAGCTGAAAAACTAATGGGAAATTCAGTAGATAATTAAGTCGCTTGTGGCTCACCCTGGTGCTGATTAGATTTTAGTACGATTCGGAAAAAACTAACCTGCTTTTATTTGCAAAATGGCGCACAAAAATAGTCAAAATCTAAACTAAGAAACTACACATACTCAAATATATTTATTAAATGCTTGTTTTATACGAAATTTTTAACGTAGAAAAGAATAAGAGCAACCCCATTATACCAGGATTAGTCGTCCTCGAGATATTTTAGTTTTTTCTCATTTTCTCTACACCAACTTTGAAAATAAGTCCAGTTACTAAATGAGAGCGAAAATTGAATTAAAAATAAATTAAATTTAATTAAAATAAAGAGAACTTGGTCTGCATGGAAAAGTCATGTGCTGCCCACATCAAATTTTTACTTTCCCTGCAATACTTGGTAATGTATAGGGAAAGTATTGGAATAGTGCCGAAAATTGCAACTCGAGTTTTCGACGGATCTGCACGTTTTGGGACCTCGAGAAGACGAAAAAACTATTATTAGCGTAACGTCTGTGTGTGTGTCTGTCCGTGCAATGTATGTATCCACTCTAACTCAAAAACTAATGCACCTAATTTCATAAATTTTTATAGATAAGTTACTTGTGGGTTACCCTGGAGCTGATTAGATTTTGGTACGATTCGGAAAAAAAGATCCTGCCTCTTTTTGCGAAATGGCCCGTCAAAAATCGTCAAAATCTAAAATACTAAGTCAAAGACTAAATATGCTCAGATGCATCAATTAGATGCTTGTTTTATACGTAATTTTTTACTCTAAAAAGAATAAGACCAACCCTATTACTCTAGGACTGACCGTTCTCGATATATTAAAAAAAAATTTCGCATTTTTACTACTCCGGTTTCGAAAATACGGCCGGTTACCAAATGGAAACGAAAATTAAATTAAAAGTGTAAATTTTCAAATAATTATGCGTACTATTTAGTGCAATTAAACTCAATGTAATGAAATATTGATGAAATAAAGAAAAAATGAAGTCTATATTGAAAGTCATGTGCTGCCCACATCAGATCTTTTAAATTTTACAGTAATTCTCACAGAAAGGAATCCTTACACCATTTTTTTCCACAGTGACGTAAGATTTACGTCACAGGACGTTGCACTACGTCTCGGCAATGTTATATTGAGGTTACAACAAAGTCATATTGGTAATTTTCATGGTCGTTCGTCCTTTGCTCTATATAAATTATTATATTTATATAGCCCAGACTCCGAGCTACGAGGTTGTGATTTTGTGAAGCTGCTGCTTTTTGATTGTGGTGACTTTCTTTGCTTAAGTTTGGCGTGTTATATCTAGTTACGATAGAACACGTCGGGCTAAGCAATTACAGCTTTGTTGTGTACGGATTTCTCGCCATTTTGGATTCGTGCTTTTTCAACTTTGGAGTGCCACGTGTGTTTTTCCCACGTGGTAGTGCTATTGCTTTGATCGTTTCTACGCTGACGACATGGATTTGGATGCATTCGATACGGAAGCTACTCGCGGACTTGCTGGTGAGCTAGACGAAGATGGACTGCGGCCTCTCAGGGATGCCATGATTGAATATTGTGATACTCTGCCCAAGGATGGATTGATGCCCGCTTGGAAGGAAGAAGTGAAAAACGCTGTGAACTTTTGTGCACTGGCAATCTACACTCTGACGCTACACATCAGGGAGCTACTGACGAATGGACTACTCGGACGGGACGAGGACCAAGTCTCCAAGATTCTGGGTTCGTTTCTTTCTGTAAATTCTTTTTTGTTGGTCCAGAATTTGGATAGGTTTTATGCTAGTAATTTAAATGAGATTTATAACTGTGAAGGAAGTAATTCTAGTGATGTAATTAAATATAAAATGATAGAACTAGGCTTAATTAAAGAAATTAAAGATGAAGATAAACTTAAACCTGTTGAAAATCCAAATAAAAAGAGGAGGATAGAGGGGCAATCTACTATGGATGCTCCTACTAAAAACCAGAATGGAGAATTAAACTTAAAATCTAATGACAAGGATAACATGGATTGTAGTGAAAAAATTGATAAAGATGTAAATGATAATGTTAAAACTAAGAGTTATGCTGAAATTGTCGCGCAACCTATAGTGTTCAAAAGTGCACCAAAACCAAAAACGGTTCAAAATAGTGTAGTGGTTGAGAAAAAAGACCCAAAAGCGGAATGTTTTTTCATCAAGTTTAATGACAATTACCAGGCTCTCCTTAAAAAATTAAATGAAATCTCAGGTAATAAAGTATCTGGCAAGCTCACAGGAGACATGCTAAAATTGATTCCAAATGACGCTGACGCCTATAGGGTTGTACAACGCCATTTATCTAGTGAGAAAATCCCCTTCCACAGTTTAAACTTAAAGACGGAAAGGCCCAAAAAGGTAGTTTTGAAGGGGCTACCAACAAACTATAACATTGAGGAAATAAAAATCACTCTAACATCCGAAGGATTAGATGTAGTCCGGGTTTCTCAACTGAGAATAGATGTAGTCCGGGTTTCTCAACTGAGAAACACAAAAACGAGATTGCCCCTGCCGATCTTCTTAGTCAGCATTAGGCCTACGGAAGACTGGCAGAGGGTATACCGATTGACAAGATTAGGATACTTGGCTGTGAAGGTAGAGGCCTTCAGAGCACGGGGCTTCAAAATCTGCTACCGGTGCCAGCAATTCAATCATTCCTCTGAGAATTGCAGCATGCCACCAAAGTGCCTTAAGTGTGCTGAAGAACACTTCACACGTGACTGCCAAAGACCAAGGACAGAGAAGGCAACGTGTGCTAACTGCAATGGAGATCACCCGGCGAACTTCAGGCAATGCCCGAAGAACCCCTGGAACAGAGGAAAGGCACCGGGGTATGCCCCCCCTCCCCCCAAAAATCAGATACCCCCTTGGAGGCAAAAGGCCCTCGGTCTAAACCCTCAGACACCCCATCAGGACTCCTCGCACTCTGTGCCACAGGTTAAAAGAACTCAAACTTCAGCACCTACCAGATCGGTGCAAGAGCAGGCCCCTAAACCGTCGACCTCCAGAGAAATGACTGTGGAGGAAGTGAGAATAGCCCATGAAGACATAAATCAGAGGATAGCAATTGATAAAGCCGCCAAAGAGGCAAGAGAAGCAAAACAAAGATTAGAAAAAAAGGTTCAGGAATGGCAGAAAACTAAACGCGCCCGAGAAGAGCTCGCGCAAACACAGCAGTTAGACAAATCGGCTGAAAAAAAAACAAAAGACTACCGAGGTCCAAAAGGATACTCACAAAACAGATCAAACCGCGGTTGAGGCTGAGGAAATTGTAGCTGAGACTGAGGAAATGGAAGCTGAGACTGAACTTGCTGATAAATCCAATGATGAAAAGATGGATGAAATCCTCAACCTCGTCAGAGGATTTATCAGTATGTTCAACCTAGACGATATAAAACATCTGTTGATGCAGCTCGCTGAGTTAATTCAAAAAAAGAGCGATCCAATGCAAATGGTCTTTGAGGCTTTTAAATTAATCGCGGAATTTAATAAAAACAGTGAGAAACAAACCCGCCATGAATAGGTCCCAAAAAGAAAGTTTTAAAATAATATTTTGGAATGCGAACGGCATATCTCCAAGAATAAATGAACTTAGGAGCTACGTAAATGAAAATGATGTACATGCCCTGCTAATCCAGGAAACTAAAGTTAGAGAAAACAAAAAACTAAATATAGCAAACTATAATAGCTATCATACCCTTAGCTCAAATATAACTGCTAAAAATCCCCATGGAGGAACAGCAATATATATTAAAAGTAATATTCCCCACGAGGAAATAAACAACATAAATCTTCAAGGTATAGAAAATACTAGTATAAAAATAAAAATAAATAATGTAAACCCATTTATCCTAACTTCAATATATGTCAAAAACATGAGTGGTATAAATGTAGCTGCGCAGCTGGAACTGCTTTTCTCGCGATATCCAAACACAATACTCGCGGGCGACTTCAATGCACACCACCGAGCGTGGGGCAGCAGGAGAGCCAACACACGCGGTACACAGATACATAGATTGCTAAACACAACAAACACTGACATCATTGCACCGTCGAGACCAACCTGCTTCTCAGGTGCCAATGGCTCATTCATAGACTTTGTCCTAACGAGAAACATAGAATACGCTCACACAATTGATACCCTGGATGAATTCGACTCAGATCATCTACCGGTACTGGTGACATTCGATTTGAGCACTCCCCTTCCAGCCTCTCTGGGACAAGAGAGGGTGAACTGGAACGCATTCAAAAGAGCACTTTTCGAGCCGCATTTAGCAGTACCCAACATTATGAGCACGGCGGATATTGACTCTGCCACGCACACACTCACAACAGAAATCAGGAGAGCTATTGCATCTGCCACAACACATCGTGAGTCACCAAAAATGCCCACACTTTCCCACCATGTCAAACAATTAGTTAGGCAAAGGAACAGAATGCGTAAGACATGGCAGGCTAATAGAGACCCTAGCCTCAAAAGGGAGCTTAACAGACTCACGTGGAAAGTCAGGGATAAAATTGTCGCAGAAAAGCAGCAACAGTATAAAGAGTTAATTGAATCCCTTAGCTCGGAAGACGTATCGCTCTGGCAATTCGCTAAAAGACTCAGAAAACCTCAAATTAAACTCCCGCCACTAATAGATGGCGCTAATATTGCGTACTCAGACGAAGAAAAGGCAGAGGCGCTTGCTAGGCATTACGAAAAGCAATTTGAACCAAACCACGATCTAATGTGTCAGGACACCCTAAGAATGGTTAGGCAAACTCTAAACAATTTCAGGAACTCCCCGGTCACGGCTGAGATTAACCCAGCCACCCCGCAAGAAATAGTAGAGATTATCAAAAACCTTAAAAACCGTAAAAGCCCAGGGCACGACAAAATCAGGAATATCGCGGTAAAAAACCTACCCTTAAATATAATATTTTACTTGACCATCTTAATAAATAAAATACTAGAACTAAATTATTTCCCCAAAGAATGGAAGGAAGCGATAATTATAGCGATCCATAAACCTGGTGAGGATGCCTCAATTCCAGCCAACTACAGACCAATCAGTTTGTTGCCGACACTTAGTAAAATTACTGAGAAAATAATTCTTAAGAGACTGAACACGCACCTTAGTGAGAATGACATTATCATTCCGGAGCAGTTTGGATTTCGGCCAAAACACTCCACCACTCATCAATTGCTGAGAGTGGTAGAGTACATTTCTTCTGGTTTTAATAATAAGACACCCACAGCTGCGATTTTTCTTGACATCCAAAAAGCCTTTGATAAAGTGTGGCACTGTGGATTAGCTTACAAATTGATCACTCTAAAAGTCCCTGACGCACTTGTCAAACTTTTAATTTCATACCTAAATAACAGACACTTTCAAGTCAGAGTAAAAAATAACTTATCTACACCCAAGCTCATTAAAAGTAGTGTACCGCAAGGATCCATCCTGGGCCCGACACTCTTTAACATATATCTAAATGACATTCCCAGGACCCCAGACACGGAGCTGGCACTCTATGCAGACGACAGCGCGATACTTGCAAAACACCCTTACGTCTCAGTAATGCACAGACAGCTACAACAACACTTAGACATACTCCAAACATGGCTGGAAAAATGGCGAATAAAATTAAATCCCAATAAATGTCATTGGATTTATTTCTCAAGAAAACGTAAACCTCCGCCTCCTCTGTACATAAACAACCATGCCCTAAAAGCGGAAAAATCTACTAAATACCTAGGTGTAACGATAGACTCCCACCTAACTTGGAAACTGCACGTAACGAACATAATCAAAAAAGTGTATATAACCATAGGAGCCTTATACCCAATGATAGGAAACGGAAATCTAAGTTATCAAAATAAACTCCTAATTTATAAATCGGTCATCTGCCCGGGAATGCTGTATGCAGCACCCGTATGGGGATATGCCTGTAAAACTACCATAGACTTATTAGAGACAAGACAAAACAAAACCCTAAGGATTATAAGGAAAGCCCCTAGATACTTAAGAAACTCGGTAATTAGGAAAGACTTCAAAATAAAAACTGTTAGAGCCCAAATCAAAAAGCTAGCGCTTAAATTCTACAAAAATCTGCCATCTGTCCCAAATGAACTATTATTTAATCTGCATGACTATGATCATCGCAAGGCTAAATCTCGTAAGAGACCCCGCTCGGTACTTAACTTTGATATTCGGTACTAGGAACGTCCCACCTTAATCAGTTGATATTAAAGAAAACTCGCGATCTTTGGTTTTCTACAAAATGTTTAAAATCCTAAACTGCTAAAATGCTAGGTTACCCTCAGATCTGCATCAACCCCCCCAAACTGCTTAAACTCTTAATGTGCAACAAACTGCCACACTAGGAGCTAGGACAAATAATAAAAACAGTAAATCAAAAACCTCGAACCTCCAACTATGGACCAATGAAATAATGTCACAGTATGAAGATAAGAACCACACCTAGAGATTGGAGATTAAAGGCGCTTCGCGCCTGGTGCTCTGTTCTGGACGAAACTCTATGTATGGTCGTTCGTGACGTCGGATATTAACTTGTTTGTGACGTCACATTGTAATTGCCATTATAATGTCCTCACTTGTTACGTGTTAATAAAATTATGGAAACATCACATAATATAGTCACAATGAAGTTACAAAGTTACCAATATGTAACGTCGCATAGAAGTCACAAATATGATGTCACATTGTGACCTAGGTGTCACGTGACTACAACGTCACTGTCACACATGTGACGAGCTTTGCTGTGAGGGAAGTTCTTTGCTGTGAGTTATCCTGATGTGCTAGGATAATAAACAGATAGATGCAAAACGTACCATTTTATGTATATAGAAAAATAGAATATGTACCCACCATTGCTCGGGATTTAAAATGCAAACCTCTGATAAATACTATACACCGAAACTCGCAGCGAATTACTGTAAAACCAGGTATAACGTTTTAACAATCCGCTAGCTTAAAAAAAAATCTATTGAGTGACCGCTTATTATAAATCCTGAACAATTCCCATGCATATTTTTTAGTATTCTATCAAAGTAATTAATAATAATAAATCGAACCTGCACGTCTACGAACACGATGAACTTCTGAATTTCAGAACGAGCTAAAGTAAAGCGTGTGTGAAGGAATTTACTTTGCAATACGCTAAAAATAGTTTATGAAAATCCAAAGATATATTAGAGATAATTTGTAACACATATATTAAGCCATAACTAAAAAATCTGATGTGGGCAGCACATGACTTTTCCTGCAGACTTATATCCACGTTCTCTTTATTTTATTTAAATTTAATTCACTTTTCGTTCTCATTTGATAACTGAACTTATTTTCAAAGACGACGTAGAGAAAATACGAAAAAACTAAAATATCTCGAGAACGGCCAGTCCTATTGTAATGGAGTTTTTTTTTCTTTTTTTCGTTACAAATTACGTATAAAACAAGTATTTAATGGATATATTTGAGCATATATAGATCTTTTATTTTAGATTTTGGAGATTTTTGCGGACCATTTCGTGAAAAAAGGCAGGTTGTTCTTTTCCGAATCGTACCAAAATTTGATCAGCACCAGATAATCCTACAAGTAACTTACTTATCTACCAAATTTTGTGAAATTTGGTAAATTAGTATTTATTTTAGCTAGAATGGCTACATGAAATTTTTACGGGCCATTTCGCAAAAAAAAAAAAAAAAAAAAAAAAGCGGGTTCTGTTTTTACAAATCCTACCAAAAACTAATCAGCACCAGGGTCTCACCCAAGCGACTCACCTACCAAATTTTATGAAATTCGGTCCATTAGTATTTTAGTTAGAGTGGATACATACATTGCACAGACCCATAGACAGACACACAGACAGGCAGACACACAGACAGACACACACACAGACGTCACGCTAAAAATAGTTTTTTCGTATTCTAGAGGTCTCGAAACTTGTAGATCCGTCGAAAACTCGAGTTGTGATTTTCGGCATGATTCCAATACTTTCCCTGTATATTACCATGTATTGCAGGGAAAGTAAAAATCTGATGTGGACAGCACATGACTTTCCCTGCAGACTCAAATTCAAATTTTCTTTATTTCTTCAATAATTCATTAGATTGAGTTTAATTGAACCAAATAACACTAAATTTGCATTTTTAATTCAATTGTTGTTTCTATTTGGCAACTGGACATGTTTCCGAAATCGGCGTAACAAAAATGCATGAAATCTCAAATATCTTGAGAACGGTTAGTCCTAAAGTATAATAGAGTGTGTTATATTATTTTCCTCTTCAAAAATTGAGTACAAAACAAGAATTTAATTGATACATTTGAGCCAAAACTAGTCTTTTTTTTTTTTATTTTGGAGATTTTGGCGGGCCATTTCGTAAAAAAAGGCAGATTGTTCTTTTCCGAATCGTACCAAAATCTAATCAGCACCAGAATATCCCACAAGTAACTTATATGCCAAATTTTGTGAAATTTGGTCAATTAGTATTTTAGCTAGAGCAGATAAATGAAATTGTTACTGGCCATTTCGCAAAAACAGGTGGGTTCTGTCTTCACGAATCCTACCAAAAACTAATCAGTACCAGGGTCACAGCCAAATGACTTACCTACCAAATTTTATGAAATTCGGTCCATTAGTTTTTGAGTTAGAGTGGATACATACGTTGCACAGACACACACACACAGACGTCACGCTAAAAATAGTTTTTTCGCATTCCAGAGGTCTCGAAACGTGTAGATCCGTCGAAAACTCGATTTGCGATTTTCGACATGATTCCAATACCTTCCCTATACATTACCATGTATTGCAGGGAAAGTAAAAATAAAAAAATAAATAAATATATATATATATATATATATATATTTATATTAATAATAATAGTTTGAAAATTCAATGAAAGAATAGAGAGAAGTTGTAACTCAAAAAATCCTAACATTAAAATTGTCTAACTAATAAAAAGAAGTATTAAATAGAGAATCATCAATCAAGTGGAAAATAAAATGCAAATTTCTAGTCATCAACCTGAAGAATTTCAACAAAGTATCAATGGAATGGAATCGATAATAGAAAATCAAATAAAATCCAGGCATTAAAGCTACACACGTGGATAAGCAGTAGGCCTAAGTAAATGGATTGCTCATTTCGATAGAACTCTTCTTCAAGTCCAAGTACTTTATCAAAATGAACACAAAATGCAGGTTTCTGATATCAGTGATAGATTATATCTATAAACACTGATAACTTGGACTGTCCATGTACGTTTAAAACATTAAGTAGTAATTTGCTAGTAGTAGTAGAATAAGATTTATGACCACTAGTGACAGTTCTAAATTTAACAGGATATATATATATATATATATATATATATTCAGGGGTTCCTCAAGGTGGATGTAGTAGCAGTATGTTAGCTAATTTATACCTATACCAATATGAAAAATTATTTTCTTCAACAGATTTTAAAATTTACAGATATGTAGATGATCTGATTTGTCTCGTATTTATGTCTCGTCAACTATGTCATAGATATAGATTTCTATCTGGATAATTTGGAATTAATACCTAATGAAACTACTATTAGTAAAAATATTAATTATTTGGATTTAAATCTAATTACAGAACCTACTAATGGGATAGTTACTAATTTATATGAAAAAAGATTTTTTTTAATTTAATATTAATAAAGGATTACCATTTAATTCCTGCAACTCGATTCAATTGTTTAGAAATATTATACTTAATCAACTTTTTAGAATTTATAGATTATCAGATAAAAGATTTCATGCTTTGCACATTAATAACCTCAAAATTACCAGTAAATTTTATGAATATCCAGCATATTTAGTAAATGGTATAGTTAATAAGTTTCGATTAGCCTAAAATTCTCATAATCTCTCCTTAGTACCTTATTTTAGCCCTACTTCCACATTCTTTTGAATTTACATTATAATATATTTTCATCTTTTACTTTTGTAGCTTTAACTGTCGAATACCCCATCTTATTGCCTTTACTCAGTACGGTTTTTATTACTCTCTTTGGCAACAGCAGATCACTTCTTTTCTTTTCTTTTTTGCGTATGGCAACATTGGTCTAGACATATATTGCTCGTCATGGTTGTACTTTAGAGGTGTATTTTAAGGTATTTATATTTCCTTTATTTTTTTTTCCAATCTTTGTGCTTGTCGTCCATATAACACAAGTTTATAGATAAAATCTATCTTGTGTTTCAGAAACAAGTATTTTTGTGCTCATTTCGAGGGGATATATGGACTTGAAAAAGAATTTTTTCGAAATGAACTATTCTTAAGCCTAGAACTCTTCCACGTGCAAGCTGTTTTGCTTGATTTTTTTGTTTTCCTATTTTCATTCCTCACCTTTGAAATTTGCTGATTGTCTTTGTCTTTATGACCTGCATTACGTTTTATAATTTCCTCTTTATGGTTGAATTTCCTTTATTTCATTGTATTTTGTAGGCAAATTTTAAGATAGTGTATTATGAGTTACTACTTACATTCTACCATTGGATTTACAAATATATATATATATATATATATATATATATATATATATATATATATATATATTAGAAAAATATAATAATAATAACCAATTCCAAGTAATCATGAAATATTAAAATCACCAAGGCCACTATGCCAGTAAAAGAAATGAAAATCACCGACCCAAAATCGGAGATTACTGATTTTAATATTTCATGATTAGTTGGAATTGGTTATTATTATTATATTTTTCTAATATTTATCCATGTACTTGTCTGCTGCATTATGCGTGTATTGTACAAGTATATCGGTTATTTTGCTTTCTGTTAAGTTGTTTACGAATTTCCGTATTAAAATCCTATTTTAATTATATATATATATATATATATATATATATATATATATATATATATATATATATATATATATATATATATATATATATATATATATATATATATACATATATATATATATACATATATATATATATAAATTAACGAAGCCTAGGTTTCCTTATAAACAACTCCTATCTGCTATCAAAGAACTACAACAACATTTTGTCATAACTTATGTAGATAAAGCATCTAATAATTATGCCATCATTTGTAAAAAATATTATGTTTCTCTGTTACAGAATTACTTAAAAGATAATCAAATTTTTAAACCCATTAATAATCAGTCTATCCAAATCAAAACTAAAATGCTAAAATTATATACACAATTAAATATTAATTGTAAGTTTTTTAAATTTCCTTATGTTACTTTGGTTCCTAAATTCCACAAATCACCTCTCAGTTTTAGAACAGTCACTTGTGGACATAATACCTTTACCACTACAGCTAGTAAGTACTTGCTTAACTGTTTAAATCGAATTAATGAATCTCTTAAATTCAGGATATTTCATTTTGAACAATAGTTTTGATTTAGTTAATCACCTTAGCAAGTTACCACAAATTCTTGGTTTCCAAACCTTTGATTTTAAAGACCTATTTAATAATAATGTCATTAAAGATTTACATAAAGTTATTATCTCTCTTTATCATGACTATATATCTTCCAATCATGATGCTTTTAATGTCAAAAATTTTCCTATGCCCTTGCACTTTGTGTTATACAACAATTATATTATCCAAGGTGATAACATTTATTTACAAACATCTGGTGTACCACAAGGTGGCTGTAGTAGTAGTATACTCGCTAACTTATATCTTTATTATTATGAATGTCATTTTAACTCTAATTCATATATTATATATAGATATGTTGACGACTTAATTTGTATTATCATTGATGATTCCTATCCCATTAATATTGATTTTTACCCGTCAAACCTAGAATTAATTCCTAATGAGCCTTGCGTTAGTCAAACTGTTAATTTTTTAGACCTAAATTTAGATACCCTCAATAATCATGTAATCACCAATATATATGATAAAAAAGATTCTTACAACTTCACTATCATAAAGCTGCTATCATATCAATCTTGTAATTCTATTCAATTGTTTAGAAACATCATTTTAAACCAGCTATTTCGAATACATCGACTTTCTGATCCTCAGTTTCACTTTCTCCACATCAATAAACTTAAACGCATTTGTCAAAACTACCTATATCCGGAAGTATTTGTAAATAATATTATTAATAATTTCAAATATACCACGTAATAATTTTACGCATGCATTATTTATCTTTGATTGGTTAACTCATTTTTGAAAATTCACCCATTCTTATCACCTCACTTACCACTTGGCCTGAGTCTAATACTGTTTACTCTTTTCGAATGTCTTTTTTCCACATGTCCTGAGTCCTATACTGTTTATTTTCGAATGTCTCCATACTTATTATGTATCGTTCAATTGTATTCATTCCCACTCGCATTGACGAAGTGAGGTGAAATGCTCAGTCACTAGTTTATCTTACACGTGTTGCTATGCTTTTGATATCACATTACAGTTCGTGGAGGTATTGTTTTTCAGCTTTGTTTAATTCAATTTTTCTCCTTCCACTAGCCAGTAGACAGTTCCAATGGTGTCTATAGTTAAATACTATCGCCATTGTCAGAAACTGGCTATTCTATCGGTTTTAATTCGAATTGTATGGCTGTCCTGATGAGAATGCAATTTCGAACTGACCGCCATTTTTTGTATGGTTTCGATTGATTGTTCTCTATTCTTGATCTCTTGTCTTGAGCTGATTATTATTGCCTATTCTCATTTTTGCAGAGTTTTATTTACTTTTATATACTTTTAATTGTGATTTTTGAATCCTAATATTCTTCTCATCCCCCTTTCCAATGTAGTGATATGTAACCTTCTATCTTTATCCTTAGACTTGGCTTATAGTTACTCATTTGTAACAGATATGCTAGAGATGGGTTTTTTTGTACATACAGTAGTTTATGCATAATTTTCGATTAAAATCCTTCAATTTTTATTTTTATATATATATATATATATATATATATATATATATATATATATATATATATATATATATATATATATATATATATATATATATATATATATATATATATATATATATATATATAAATGAAAGATTTTAATCGTAAATTATGCATAAACTACTGTATGAAGAAAAAAAACCATCTCTAGCATATCTGTTACAAATGAGTAACTATAGACCAAGACAAAGGATAAAAATAGAAGGTAACATATCACTACAATGGAAAGGGGGATGAGAAGAATAATAGGATACAAAATTCACAATTAAAAATATATAAATATAAATAAAAAGAAAAAGAAAACACGGCAAAAATGAGAAAAGGCAATAATAATTAGCTCAAGATAAAAGATTAAGACATAGAGAACAATCAATTGAAACTACACAAAAAATGGCGGTTAGTTCGAAATTGCATTCTCATCAGGACAGCCATACAATTCGAATTAAAACCGATAGAATAGCCAGTTTCTGACAATGGCGATAGTATTTAACTATAGACACCATTGGAACTGTCTACTGGCTAGTGGAAGGAGAAAACTAAATCAATTGAATTACAAATCAGAAAATTAATACCTCCTCGAACAGAAATATGAACTAACAAGCATTGCTACCACGTGTAAGTTGAACTAGCGACTGAGCATTTCACCTCACTTCGTCAATGCGAGTAGGCACCGGAATGAATACATTTGAACGATGCATAATATGTATGGAGACTTTCAAAAATAGTAATCAGTATAGGACTCAGGACAAGTGGAAAATATTGATTCGAAAATAGTAAACAGTAATAGACTCAGGCCAAGTGGTAAGTTAGGTGATAAGAAGGGGTGAATTCTCAAAAATGAGTTATCTAATCAAAGATAAATAATGCATGTGGAAAAATATTACGTGGTATATTTGAAATTATTAATAATATTATTTACAAATACTTCCGGATATTGGTAATTTTGACAAATGCGTTTAAGATTATTGATGTGGAGAAAGTGAAACCGAGGATCAGAAAGTCGATGTATTCGAAATAGCTGGTTTAAAATGATGTTTCTAAACAATTGAATAGAATTACAAGATTGGTATGATAGCAGCTTTATGATAGTGAAGTTGTAATATATATATATATATATATATATATATATATATATATATATATATATATATATATATATATATAAATATAAATTATTAAATCCAAAGTTAGAATGTATGTAGTAACTCATAATACACTATTCCAAAATTTTCTACAAAATACAAAGAAATAAAAGAAATTAAGACAAAAAGAGGAAATAATAAAGCATAATGCAAGTCATAAAGACAAAGACAATCAACAAATTTCAAAAATGAGGAATGCAAATAAGAAAACAAAAAAATCAAGCAAAAAAGCATGCACATGGAGGAGATTTAGGCTTACGATAAGTTCATTTCGAAAAAATTCTCTTCGGTTCCATATATCCCTTCGAAATGAACACAAAAATGCTTGTTTCTGAAACACAAGATAGATTTTATCTATAAACTTGTGTTATATGGACGACAAGCATATAGATTGGAACAATAAAGGAAACATAAATACCTCAAAACACACCTCTTCAGCGCAACCATGACGAGCAAAATATGACTGGACCAATGTTGCCATATATGCCATATATGGCAACACTGGTTATATGCCATATATGGCAACATTGGTCCAGTCATATTTTGCTCGTCATGGTTGCGCTGAAGAGGTGTGTTTTGAGGTATTTATGTTTCCCTTATTGTTCCAATCTATATGCTTGTCGTTCATATAACACAAGTTTATAGATAAAATCTATCTTGTGTTTCAGAAACAAGCATTTTTGTGTTCATTTCGAAGGGATATATGGACCCGAAGAGAATTTTTTCGAAATGAACTTATCGTAAGCCTAAATCTCCTCCATGTGCAAGCTTTTTTGCTTGATTTTTTTGTCTTCTTATTTGCATTCCTCATTTTTGAAATTTGTTGATTGTCTTTGTCTTTATGACTTGCATTATGCTTTATTATTTCCTCTTTTTGTCTTAATTTCTTTTATTTCTTTGTATTTTGTAGAAAATTTTGGAATAGTGTATTATGAGTTACTACATACATTCTAACTTTGGATTTAATAATTTATATTTATATTGAAAACATTTTATTTATTAGCTGCATTTGCGCAATAAATTAAATGTATATTGCATTGTCATTCACATTCTTATACTACGCTGTTTAGTTTATCTAACTTTTCATTTATGAACTATCCTTATTCCTAATTCCTTTTATATGCTTCGTATTAAAGAAACATTCTATATATATATATATATATATATATATATATATATATACATACATATATATATATATAGTTGTATGTATATATATATATATATACACACATATATATATATATATATATATATATATATATATATATATATATATATATATATATATAATGAATCTCTTGTTTAGTAAGAATTTTCATCTTTGCTTCATGTTCATATTCAATTTTGCTTATACGGGTAATATTCCTGCCTCCTGCTCTGACTCACTGGACGGGTCTGAAAGTGTCGCTATGAACGTTCACACTGCCTCCTAGGTTCATTTCGTCATGTTTATTTCAGTGCTTCTAGATATTTATTATACTGTTGAAGTTGGTAGCAGATACACGTGGTGAAAGAAGAAGGGTTCCTGCACACAGGGAAATACAAATTTTCCTAATGTTTCTTATCTTCAATTTTTCATCTTTTGGTGCCTGTAGTCTCAGTTTGGACATTTATAGTAATGTACTATTGTCCAATCTGAATCAGGCATTTGTTTGGGTTAATTAGAATTAAATACTCAGACCTGGAGATGAATTTAATTCTTTTTAATCTTCGAATTTGGGCCGGTGCTGATATCTTTTCTATTATTGGCATTATGGCAGTGGTTTTGTTTCTATGGTGATTTTAATATTTCACGATTACTTGAATTTATTTTTATTATTACTTCTTTCTAATATATATATATATATATATATATATATATATATATAATAATAGTAGTTTGAAAATCCATTGAACGAAAAGTAAGAAGATGTAACACGATAAATCTAACTTTTTAAAACACCCACAGAATAAAATATAATACAGCAAATCATCAATCAAATGGATAAAAAATACAAAACACAAGCTATCAAGTTACAGAAAATCAACAAAATTCAAAGGTATGGAAACAAAAAAAGAAAAAAAACTAAATTCAACTATCTAACTGGCTTACAAAACAAAAGTAAAAAATAAACTAATCCTCAAGCAAATGGAAAAAAATAAATAAAATAAATATCGAATCAACAAGTCAATGAAAAATATCATAATACAAAGGTATCTAATCAAAAAAAGTATAACAAACGAAATCAAGCACAAATGCTATACACGTGGACGATATATATATATATATATACTCGAATTCGTATTTTCGACCCCGTCGCAATAATTTCCCTATATATTATACTATGTATATAGAGAAAGTAAGACATACTATGGAAATTGGAAGTGGAAAAAGCGCCAAATCTAGAGTTTCACGATGTGATGATGGTGGTGAGCTGCGATCGAGGATTTGAGCTTCCGTTACTGGATGTACCCACATTCAAATTATTCAGAGAGACATATCACCACCGTTTCAATCACTGAATCTCCGTACCTTTCTATCACTGCTGGCTTACCATCCTAATTACACCATCACGTGACCAAAGGTCTCAGGCTCGCTAAAGTGTAATCCCTGATTAAAACGGCCAACACCACAAGCCGGATTAAAAGAATAATGGGCCCGGATTGGTGGGCTAGTCGGATTAGGAGGCCGTGTCTGATTTCCCCTGATTCCGGATTAGCGCTCTCTTTGCAATATGAAACGTACCGCTGCTGGTAAGTAATCATGTTGTATTTGGTACAGGGATTCAATGGTGGGGAGGAGTTTTTTCTTTGGCTTGGAAAGAGTGTTAAATGTTTGAATGCAGTGAATTTGCTCTTTCAGAAAAGAGTTTGTGTAGAAAGTTGGTGGATTATAGTTTGAGGCATTTCTGGTTAGATTTTTTTCATTATTTATTTTATTTACACAGTTTATGACTGTGTCCATGTATTTGTGATTGTATCCAGTGTCGCCCTGGCTTATATTTTAGATATTGTAAAATTTTGAGCTATTCTGAAAAGGCGGTTCTAATTTCAATATTTGAAACTATTTGGAAAAGGCGGCTCTAATGTCGATATTTCAATATATTAAACTATTTATGAAAGGCGGTTCTAATTTTGATATTTCAATATTTTAAACTATTTAAAAAAGGCGGCTCCAATGTCGATATTTCAATATATCAAACTATTTAGAAAAGGCGGTTCTAATTTTGATATTTCAATATTTGAATAAAAGGCCGTTCTAATGTCAATATTTCAATATTTTAAACTATTTAGAAAAGGCGATTCTAATTTTGATACTTCAATATTTTAACTATTTATAAAAGGAGGTTCTAATTTCGATATTTAAATATTTTAATCTATTTATAAAAGCGGTTCTAATTTCGATATTTCAATGTTTCAAACTATTTAAAAAAGGCGGTTCCAATTTTGATATTTCAATATTTAAGACTATTTATAAAAGGCGGTTCTAATTTTGATATTTCAATATTTAAAACTATTTATAAAAGGCCGTTCTAATGTCAATATTTCAATATATTAAAATATTTAGAAAAGGCGATTCTAATTTTGATACTTCAATATTTTAAACTATTTATAAAAGGAGGTTCTAATTTCGATATTTTAATATTTTAATCTATTTATAAAGGCGGTTCTAATTTCGATATTTTAATATTTTAATCTATTTATAAAGGCGGTTCTAATTTCGATATTTCAATATTTGAAACTATTTAGAAAATGCGGTTCTAATTTTGATATTTCAATATTTAAAATTATTTATAAAAAGCCGTTCTAATGTCGATATTTCAGTATTTGAAACTATTTATAAAATGCCGTTCTAATGTCGATATTTCAATATTTTAAACTATTTAGAAAAAGCGGTTTTAATTTCGATATTTCTATATTTAAACTGTTTAGAAAACGCTGTTCTAATTTTAACATTTTAAACTACCAATTTTGATATTTCAATATTTTCAACTATTTAGAAAAGCGGATGTAATTTCAAACTATTTAGAAAAGGCCGTTTTAATTTCGATATTTCAATGTTTTGAATTATTTAGAAAAGACGGTTCTAATTTTGATATTTTAATATTTTAAACTATTTAGAAAAGACGGTTTTAATTTCGACATTTTTATATTTTGAGAAAGTTGTTCTAATTTCGATGTTTTAATATTTTGAACTGTTTTGAAAACGCCTAAAGAAGACGAACCACCCAAAAGGACAGATATTTCCATTTCGGCTCCATCGGACTACAGCCACTGTCGATTTTTACTTCTACGTGTATGTATTTTTACTTTTCCTGCAATATATGGTAATGTATAGGGTAAGTATTGGAATCATACCGAAAATCGCAACTCGAGTTTTTGACGGATCTACACAGTTCGACACCTCTAGAATACGAAAAAAATTATTTTTAGCGTGACGTCTGTGTGTGTGTCTGTCTGTGTGTCTATGTGTATGTCTGTGTGTCTGTCAGTGTGTCTGCCTGTCTGTCTGTGCTATGTATTTGTCCACTCTAACTCAAAAACAAATGGACCAAATTTCATAAAATTTGGTAAGTCACTTGGGTGTGACCCTAATGCTGATTAGTTTTTGGTGCGATTCGTAAAAACAGAACTTGCCTTCTTTTGCGAAATGGCCCGTAAAAATTCCATGTATCCACTCTAGCTGAAAAACTAATTGACCAAATTTCACAAAATTTGTTAGATAAGTTACTTGTGGGATACTCTGGTGCTGATTAGATTTTGGTATGATTCGGAAAAGAACAGCCTACCTTTTTTGAGAATGATGTCACCAAATTTATTGCAGGATATCACATATGAAAAGTGAACATGTTTCTCAACAGTTAAGGGTGAGCGTCAGTAAATTTTCTGCCCTATCCGCCCTTTGTTAACTTTCGCGGCACACATATTTCGCCGAAATTCCGCTCAAACAGTTGCGAAATATTTTTTGAAAGATAAAATGCAATGCTTAGATTATATTAAAACTAAATTTCATGCCTCAAAAAACATAGAATATATTTTTTATTTTAATCCAAAATATTTTTGGTGCTGCCATCTGTTGTCGTAATTTAATTCATTCCTATTATTTTTATTTTTTAATGAACATTTTTAAATATTTATTCCTTCTAATACTGTGTTAAATACAACAACAGATCATATATAATAATACCACAATCACGGAAAGGTAATTTATCATTCTATAAATTTGATAAGGGATCTGAATGTACATCACTAAGGACTGCAGTTTTGTCTTCAAGTTCCTTTGTCTTCAAGTCCAAGTTCAATTACGTTTCCGTGATTATGGCATTATATATGATCTGTTGTTGTATTTAGGAATAAGAAGGAATAGACATTTAAAAATGTTCATTAAAAAATAAAAATAGTCGGTATGAATTAAATTACGACAACAGATGGCAGCACCAAAAATATTTTAAATTAAAATAAAACATATACTCTATGTTTTATTGGGTATTAAATTTAGTTTTAATATAATCTAAGCATAGCATTTTATCTATAAGAAAATATTTCGTAACTGTTTGAGCAGAATTTCGGCGAAATATGTGTGCCGCGAAAGTTAACAAAGCGCGGATAGGGCAGAAAATTTACTGACGCTCACCCTTAATATATTTTTTTAATTTATGGGATTTTTTGATAAATTTATTTGAAAAATGTGCAATATCTCGAGAACGACGGATCATGCTAGCGTTCTAAAGGTTATGTCAATCGTTTTCTAAGGAAAAATTACATAAGAAATGTCTATTTGCGTAACTTTATTAAAGGTTTTGATTTTTTGATGATTTTTTCAAAATTTCACTCGAAAATTTAGGGGGTTCTGAACATTCGATTGCTGTTAAAAACAATAGGCTTCCAGTATTCACCGATTGTGATTTTTGTACCAAATTTCATTCGAATCGGTCCATTCTTTCGTGAGATATCGTCTCCACAGACTCACTGACACACACACACACACAGACATCCCCTCAAAAATGTTTGATTCGTGATCAGGGATGCTTGAAACGTGCTCTCCCGTCGAAAACTCAAATTCGAATTTTCGACCCCGTCACAATACTTTCCTTATATATTATGTATATAAGGAAAATAATAAACAACTTTATATTTACATCTAGCTTCGCTGTGAACTCAAAACACACACACATATATATATATATATTACAAATCCATATACAAATTATTTACAACGCTAGCATTACAAGTTCTACCCGAGACATGCTAATCTACAATGAAGCTCAAACCTAACTTATTACTAAACTGACTTTCAATCTGGTCCTATGATGATCAAACTACGACCCAATATATATACTTACAAGATTGTAGGATATACTACTTTCCATGGGCGATCAGGACACAACCACACGCGAACTCAGCAGAATGGCAGAGACGTAATTCTAAAGTCTGCCCTTCTTATAGACCTGACCAATCGTGAGTATGCGATTCTTCGGAATGAAAGTTGAGAAGTTGAGGACATAAATTAAAATGGGGAAAAAGTAAAATTAGAATAAAATGTTAATAAATAGAATCCTCACAGCATTTCATAATTAAAAGGTACGTTTTGTAATGTTACTATAAACAGCGCTTTCTTAATTTTAAGTCACAAGCCCTGATTCAAAATCTCTTGTTCTACTTGTTTTGCAAATGTATTACGCGTTGTCACCAGACCAGAAGCCCCTCCCGCAATTTTTTCCCAAAACAAAAACCTTTCCAGGAGTCTTCACCGTCGAAGATTAACTCTCTTTTTTTTTTTAACTTCTCCATCAATTTCTGAGCTTTCTTTAGGGAAAAGACCCCATTTAAACTTTCCACCGTTGCCAAATTACCATATGTTTAAATTTCAACCACCACCGCAGTTCGAATATTTAAACGGGGCTCACCCCTTTAATCCGCGGAGCCGTCAAATCTACCGCGTAATGTGTACCGGGATTTTAAGACCTCAAGAACTTCGAGAATAAGGAAGAATCCGGTGGCAACGCGTCGATGCTTCTTGTCATTTGCGCTCGAAACGAATTATCTCGAGGTGAAAGGCTTAACGAGTTATCTCACATCGGAACAAGCACTAGTGGCTTGATTTGAAAGGGAATTTTTTTCCACTGATTTAGGGAGAAAAATCCCCGTTTTTAACAAGTTTCGCAGAGGAGGTTTTGGAATTCAATCAAGCGTGTTCACGAATAGGTGCGATGGAATCGGTAATCAATTTCGGTAGGAAAGAGGGAAAAGTTTCTGGATAAAGTGCCATTGAAAAATAGAATTAAGTTAAGCAAACCAGACGGCGAAAAGGATAAGTTTCAAAGTAGAAAGAAAAAATTAATCTAATTATTCAATGATTTCATGTAAATGTAAGTTCCGTTGTTTGCCCACTGGAAATCTAAACCAAGGTAAAAAATATTTTTCTATACTTCAAGCAAAATCAACTTGATAGCAAACTCGGTATTTACTTCTTACTTTCCCTGCAATACATGGTAATGTATAGGGAAAGTATTGGAATCATATCGAAAATCGCAACTCGAGTTTTCGACGGATCTACACGTTTCGAGACCTCTAGAATGCGAAAAAACTATTTTTAGCGTGACGTCTCTCTGTGTGTGTGTGTCTGCCTGTGTGTTTGTATGTCTGTGTATCTGTCTGTCTGCGTGTCTGTGTAATGTATGTATCCACTCTACCTCAAAAACTAATGGACCGAATTTCATAAAATTTGGTAGGGAAATCACTTGGATGTGACCCTGGTGCTGATTAGTTTTTGGTACGAAAAATAGAATTAAGTTAAGCAAACCAGACGGCGAAAAGGATAAGTTTCAAAGTAGAAAGAAAAAATTAATCTAATTATTCAATGATTTCATGTAAATGTAAGTTCCGTTGTTTGCCCACTGGAAATCTAAACCAAGGTAAAAAATATTTTTCTATACTTCAAGCAAAATCAACTTGATAGCAAACTCGGTATTTACTTCTTACTTTCCCTGCAATACATGGTAATGTATAGGGAAAGTATTGGAATCATATCGAAAATCGCAACTCGAGTTTTCGACGGATCTACACGTTTCGAGACCTCTAGAATGCGAAAAAACTATTTTTAGCGTGACGTCTCTCTGTGTGTGTGTGTCTGCCTGTGTGTTTGTATGTCTGTGTATCTGTCTGTCTGCGTGTCTGTGTAATGTATGTATCCACTCTACCTCAAAAACTAATGGACCGAATTTCATAAAATTTGGTAGGGAAATCACTTGGATGTGACCCTGGTGCTGATTAGTTTTTGGTACGATTCGTAAAAAGAGAACCCGCCTGTTTTTGCGAAATGGCCCGTAAAAATTTCATTTATCCGCTCTAGCAAAAATACTAATTGATCAAATTTCACAAAATTTGGTAGATAAGTTACTTGTTGGATACTCTGGTGCTGATTAGAATTTGGTACGATTCGGAAAAGAAGAACGCGCCTTTTTTTACGAAATGGCCCGCAAAAATTTCATGTATCTACCCTAGCTAAAACACTAATTGACCAAATTCCACAATATTTTGTGCTGATTCGATTTTGGTACAATTCGGAAAAGAACAACCTGCCTTTTCTTACGAAATGGCCCGCAAAAATCTAAAAAAAAAACTACGTATGCTGAAATGTATCAATTAAATTCTTGTTTTATACGCAATTTTCGACGAGGAAAAGAATATAATACACTCCATTATACTTTAGGACTAACCGTTCTCAAGATATTTGAGATTTCTTGCATTTATGTTACGCCGATTTCAGAAAAATGTCCAGTTACCAAATAAAAACAAAAATTGAATTAAAAATGCAAATTTAATGTTATTTGGTGCAATTCAACTCAATCTAATGAATTATTAAAGAAATAAAGGAAATGTGAATTTAAGTGTGCAGGGAAAATCCTGTGCTGCCCACATCAGATTTTTACTTTTATACGCCCATTATGAGTACATTGGTTAGATGGTTATCATAGTAACAGAATATCTTTTGTATATATGGAATCCTGAGTGTGTGCTCAGAAATGAGTCTAAATTTCTGAATAACTAACACGTTTATTCACAAGCACAGCGTAAGCGGGAACAATATACAGTAAAACAGCACTTAAATGCTCCACTAATTTCACAAAATAACCGATACAATTCTCAAAACATTGACGAATGTCACAGTTCAATGTAGCCCGTATCACGCCAACTGGCCCGCTGAGTGATGACTTCTCTATAGAAACTTCTAGAATTATATAATATCTCGTTATAGTATTTATCTCGTTATACTATATCTATAATATCTCGTTATACTATAATGTCTATACTATAATATCTCGTTTACTATTAGTTATTCGTGGTTTTTCTCGAATACTCCGGAAGTCAGCAAATGCTGCCAAATTGGCGATAAACGCACCAAATCTGGAAACCCTCCTCCTAAATTCCGAAAGTGGAAACCCTAGAGTGACGTCTTGGGAGAGAATGCTCTTATCGCTGTCTTCCGGAGAAAACACTGCGATGGAGCCGTTTGGTCTGCGAAGGAGACGAAAGACAAGATGGGGGACGCCAGTAAGGGAATATTGCACGGTCGCAACACTATATATATATATATATATATATATATATATATATATATATATATATATATATATACATAAAAATATAAATTAGTAAATACAATGTTAGAATGTAAGTAGTAACTCATAATAATATATATATATATATGTATATATATATAGATATATAGATATATATATATACACACACACATATATATATATATATATATATATATATATATATATATATATATATATATATATATATATATATACATATGTATATATATATGTGTATATATCTATATCTATATATCTATATATATCTATATATATATATATATATGTATATATACTTATATATATATATATGTATATATATATACATATATATATATATATGTATATACATATATACATATATATATATATATATATATATATATATATTATTATGAGTTACTACTTACATTCTAACATTGTATTTACTAATTTATATTTTTATGTATATAATATATATATATATATATATATACGAGTATATAGTGTTATATACTCGTATATAGTGTTGCGAACGTATATATATATATATATATACACTACCCGACACACTGAGTGATGACTCTTTTTACTATTACTTTACTATTACTCTTTTTACTCTATAAAAACGTCTATAAATCTCTCATAGTTCTTAAAATATCGGCTATTCAGAGGTACTTCTCGAACCTTCGAATATTCGCGAAATATCACCAAATTGGCGATAAATTGTTACATGTGGCAACCCTATGCCGAACAAAATCTGTAAAACCTAAATTCACATCAAAGGAAAAGGAGAGCGTACTGGTGATTTCTCCGTCTGGTTTTCAAAAGTGACTTCTGTGAGAGCATTTTACACGTTCGTAACAATATGGTGCATCCTTGAATGATCACATGAATAGGGCCGTAGCCAGAGATGATATTCAAGAGGGGCTGGGGTGAAATTCAAGGGGTTGTGGGGGCTGAACAATCTTAAAGGAAAAGTTCACTGTAAACACAGTTAATCATTAGCATTTATTAACCATAATAGTTACTGTTATATATTTCAATCCATGTAAATTATTAACAAATAATTATATATTTATAGTTGTAAGCTGAAAGTTGATTAGGAAAATTCATATAGCTACTAAGTATACATCAATATTAATATATAATAATTACAATTATTTTAACATAACCATTAACTATAGTAGCAAAGGTGTTAATTAATCGAAAAAAATTCCGAAAGTTAATTCAAGTTAATGCTTTATATTAATTCTTAACTACTTATCAGTTGATTTTGACTCTATAATGTATAACAGTGAACCAACCACCCCACAATAATGCAAAAGTACCCTAAATACTATTATCATAACTTTTAAATATTTTTTAATTAAATCTATATAAATAAAATTGAAAATCTGTCTGTCTGTCTGTCTGTCTGTCGGTTTGTCGCGCCATCACGGGAGAACGGCTGAACCGAATTTCACTTAAAATTTAGTCTATGTTTGGAGTTTCTACGATCAGTGGTTCTCGAGATAATAGTAAAAAACGAAATTTTCGCTTGTCTCATCATCACGGGAGAACGACTAAACCGAATTTGATGAAATTTTGTGGATAGCCTTGAAATAGGCCCCCATAAATTTATCCCAAGTTTCGAGTATCTAAGATCAGGGGTTGTCGAGATATTAATGAAAAACGAAACTTTTTCTTAGTAGTTCTCCTCTCTAACTCCGTGGTTTATCCAAACGAAAAGCTTGAAAATCGTTTGAAAGTGAATTAAAACTTTATCTCCGAGTTTGATGGGAGAATTTTTGCACTAATTAGTCACTTTCTGAAAACATGAATTGTTTGAAACATAATTTAAATGGGAAATCTATCTCAATGGTTTATATTTCACAAGCTTTTACTGAACAATGAAAAGTATAAAGAAATCAAAATGGTTATTTAATTTCGCAGTTTATGAGGAAGATTCTATCTTATATCATGTTGCTCAGAAATGCAATTAAATTAAATCTGTCTGTTAATTTTAATTATTATTTTTTCGATTTGAATAATAAATAAATGGATATAAAAATATATTTTAGAAAAGAACGATTTGATTTTTCTTATAGCATTTTTGACTGGATAATATCAATTACGGTCTTCAGGTTTAAACGTTATTATTATTGATATTTTCGGGGATTATTGATTCAGGGATTATTGATATTTTCAAGTTATTATGCAATTATTTTATTATGACAAAAATTGTTTAAACTCATATATTTTACGATTTACGAGTAATCTTCTACAAATACACGGGTATATCTTCTAATCTAAGAGAATATAAGTAGTACAGGTATATTGGCATGTGTTGTGATATATATTGGTATATATTAGAATCAATTACGACCTTCTGGTATAAAGTGTACGGGGATTATTGATATTTTCAATTTATTACGTCATCTCTTTTATTTTGGCAGAGATTTTTGAGACTAATATTGCAATACGGGTAATCTTCTACTAACACACTGGCATATTTTCTAATCAGCGACAATATAAGTAGTACGGGGTTACATATATTGATTCAATTCCTTTTTCTTTCTTTTTTTTTTGTAAATTTGCTTACAAAAGGGGCCAGGATGTTTTATTCTTCCGATCTGCCCGCAAAGATAATTTTGCATAGTGAGAACAGATATTCGCAAACTTCTCTTTAGGAGCAATAAGTTTAATATTTTAACAGAATTTGCACATGATTGCGAATTACAAGTTTCTTTATATTATATACTCCGTACGAAGAACGGGTATGCTGCTACTATAAATAAATTGATCATCAGTATAACCACAAATTCATCTAAATTAAATAATCTTTAAAACAAAGTAATTTAAAACAAGAAAGATCAATCGTGCATAAAGCATTGATTATGAAACACTTTCCAACTTCAATGCAATTTTATTTAAACATCTTTAAAATGCAATACATTCCTCGGTAATATTTTAAAAATTATCACAATACTACATTGATTTATTATATTTGAAAACTTAAAACTTCATCGAAAAACATGAACTTCATTCAAATAACGGCATTGAAATATAAATTGCCTGGTTTAAACATCGCTAAAATTCAATACATTCCTCGGTAATATATTTAAAATTATCATAATACTATAATAATTTATTATATTTGAAAACTTCATCCAAAACAAATGAAATTTATTCATATGACGTCATCGAAATATAACACGCCTGGCTCTCTCTATAAAAGCAGCATTTTATTCATAAACATTTTTCCATTCATTTCATTCATCACAATGCTATAATAATTTATTTTACTTAAAAACTGAAGACCATGGAGGTACAAGTAATTAAACTCTATCCTTAAAACTTCATCGAAAAAATCGTCCTTATCTCTGTAAAATCGATTTATATTACATTCATATCAGCTATATTGCAAACTCCATGAGATAAATAATTATGCGTTAAAGAAATGTAGAAATTCTTATACAACTCATTCTACATATTTTGCTGTTTGCATTTTCCATAAGTGAAAATTAGGCTTCGTTGTAGAAATAATCAGTTTAAGGACGGATACAACACTAAATATGAATTAAAAAGAACTTTAAAATCACGATTTTGACACAAAATGGATGCGCGGTAGCCCATTGGTTAGCGCGCTGGAGTTGCACTCGGTAGGCCCGGGTTCGATTCCAGCCACTGCCAAAAACTGCCGCCGTGTTCATGCGGAGTACGATCACGTTAAACATGTGGGTCCGAAAGTCCTTCCGAGAGGTTGGTGGTAGGGGAAGGAGGGTACGGTCCCTGTGGATGCCTCCCCCACTGGGTTCCGGTCTAAATTGGGTGGCACTTCCCGACCGTCCAAACAGTTACCTTACACCTTTCTGGTAGGTCGGACGGTCTGGGTTTCAACAACAACAACAAGATGGATGCCATATTTTATTTTGAAGTGGGTTACGTGATCTCTTCATATAAAATGTGTAATTATTATTTTAATTTTTATTTAAAAAACTACTGAATATATAATTGAGTGATATTCTTCATTTGGGTGATATTCTTCTAATTGGGTGATATTATTCATTTACATTCCCATATATCCCACAGACCGTCTGAACAACATACTAAAATTTCATTTTGATAAATTCATTTTTACGGCAGTAATCGTGCTAACGGACAGACAGACAGACAGACAGAATAAATGAACAAAGTCATAAACACTTTTCAACTTTGTTGTAAAGTGTTAAAAAATATATCATAAAGAAATTTTTATGTAAAATTTGGATTACATGTTGGATGAAATTTCATATCACTACTAAATATTTAACATTTTATCAGGGGTGGGGCTGAGTATATCTCCTGCTGGGGGGGGGGCCTAGCACCTCTCTGCCCCCAAAATATCAATAGTATGGCTACGGCCCTGCATATGAAGTGTCAGCACATTCGGTAAAATTTATTCATACTAATAGTATAGTACGTAAGACGTCAATAAGCGCAAGGCAGCGGAAAGGATTAGCACCCTCAAACCACCAGGTTTCTGGAAGATGTACTATATTAACTGGATATTTCTAATCAAATCTCTTGTCCTTAGGACTGCCGTGCTGTTTGAGTGGTACATATTGCTGCAAGGTTGGTTCATACGAAAATAAAACTTGATTTAAATTGCAGAGTCCACAGCGACGATAAGAGCATGCAATTCCGGTCCCAGTACCTCAACGGTAGAATGTCGGCTGACCAGTTCGAAGATCCAGGGTTCGATTCCCGGTTGGGCCAACAAAGTTCTTTACAAACTCTATTGGTGACTAAATTTTTACTCTATTTAAAAAAAACAAGAAAGATCAATCATGCTTAAAGCATTGCGATTATGAAACACTTTCCAACTTCAATGCAATTTTATTTAAAAAAGTCTAAAATGCAATACATTTCTCGGTAATATTTTAAAACTTATCACAATACTACATTGATTTATTATATTTGAAAACTTAAACCTTCATTGAAAAAAATGAACTTCATTCAAATGACGGCATTGAAATATAAATTGCCTGGTTTAAATATCTCTAAAATGCAATACATTCCACGGTAATATTTTTAAAACTATCATAATATTACGATAATTTATTATATTTGAAAACTTCATCGAAAACAACTGAAATTAATTCAAATGACGTCATAGAAGAAATAACACGCCTGGATCTCTCTATAGAAACAGCATTTCATTCATAACTTTCTCCCATTCATTTCATTCAAGACAATACTAAAATAATTTATTTTATTTAAAAATTAAGACCATGGAGCTACAAGTAACTAAACTCTATGCTTAAAACTTCATCGAAAAAAATCGTCCTTCTCTTTATAAAATCAATTAATATTTCATTCATATCAGCCATGCAGACTCCATGGGCTAAATTATTTTGTGTTAAAGAAATACAGCAATTCTAATACAACTCATTCTACATATTTTGCTGTTTACATTTTACATAAGTGAAAAATAGGCTTCGTTGTAGAAATAATCAAATTTGGATAATCATTTAAACTCAAATATGTTGTATTTGCGTTGTTTCAGTATGTAGATGCACAGAATTTAAGCAAAAATAAAGTAGTTTTAGGACGGATACAACACTCAATATGAATTAAAAAGAACTTAAAAAATCACGATTTTGAAACAAGATGGATGCCATATATCATTTTGAAGTGGGCCATGTGATCTTTTAATATCATGGTCACGTGATCGTTTCATATAAGAGGGTGTAATTATTATTTTAATTTTTATTTAAAAAACTACTGAATATATTTCGCTGAATTTTTTTTTTATATATTTTAAGGAACAATTTGAATATTACCTAAACTTTTCGAAGCAATTTGTGAATTTTAAATCCGCTTAAAAATTGTTTGAAAAATTAGGTCCCATAGGGTTCAATGTATTTCATTTTTTCAACCCGGGTTCAATCCGAAACTAATTGGGTTATATTATTCATTTATATTCCCATAGGTCCTACAGACCGTTTGAACAACATACTAAAATTTCATTTTGATTAAGTCATTTTTACGACAGTTATCGTGCTAACGGACAGACAGACAGACAGACAGAATAAACAAAGTCATAAACACTTTTCAACTTTGTTGCAAAATGTTAAAACAAGAAAGATCAATCATGCATAAGCATTGATTATGAAACACTTTCCAACTGAAATGCAATTTCATTTAAAAAATTTTAAAATGTGATACATTCAGTGGTGATATCTTTTACATTATCACAGTACTACAATAATTTATTATACTTAAATATTTAAAACTGTATCGAAATATAAATCATCTGATTCTCTATGCAAAATCAATGAATATTTCATTCATATAACTTGTATTCCAGACTCCAGAGCTAAATAATTTTGTGTGAAAAAAATTCAGCAATTCTTATGTACCTCACCTTACAATCGCTTGAAATATTTGCTTTCTGCATAAGTTAAAATTAGGCTTCGTTGAAGAAATAATAAAAGTTTAGGGATCATTTAAAATCACAACTATTGTAACTGTATAGTCACGGAATTTAGATACACAGATAATGCACAGATACGCAGATAATATGTGTGTGTGTGTGTATGTATGTATTCAAAGTATTGGAATCGTGCCGAAGATCGGAACTCGAATTTTCGAAGGATCTACACGTTTTGGGACTTCTAGAACACGAAAAAACTATTGAAAACGTCTGTGTGTGTAAGAGTATATCTGTGTATGTTTCTGTGTGTCTGTGAGGATATTACATCCACTCTAATTGAAAAACTAATCGACCGGATTTCATAAAATTTGGTAGGTATGTTTTTTGTGGGAAATCCTGATGTTCATTAGATTATAGTACGATTCGTAATAAAAGAATCTGCCTCTAAAGAATTTCCTTTATCCACTCTAGCTAAAAACTAATGGAACAAATTTAACAAAATTTGGTGTATAATATTTCAATGACCTATATATGATTTATATACCAAATTTAACAAAATTTCGTACATAAATCATTTGTAGGTTATTCTAGCACGATTCAGGAAAAAGGAACGGGCTGTTTTTGCGAAATGGCCCTCAAAAATCAATAAATATAAAAATAAAGGACTACGTGTGCGCAATTATATCAATTAAATTCCTATTTTATACGTGATTTTTGACAACAAAAAGAATAAGACTAACCCCATTACTCTAGGACTAGACGTTCTTGAGATATTCTAGCTTTTTCGCGTTTTCGCTACGCCACCTTTGACAATAAGTCCAGCTATCAAATGAGAACCAAATATAAGTTTAAGGTGCAAATTCAATGTCATTTAAAATACTTATGGCTGTTATTTTGTGCAGATAACCTCAAATTATTATTGAAGAAATAAAGAGAAGGTGAATATGAATCTGCAGGGAAAGACTTGTGCTGCCCACATCATAATTTTTAACAATATTACAACAATGATTTATAGAAGTAGTGAACGGGGATTATTTGCAGGCCATTTCGAAAAAAATGTATGATCTATATTTAAAGATCCACCAAATTTTTGTAGAATAAAATGTTCAACAAATTTAAGCTGTGTACCAAATTTTAACTCCCTAGGACGTAGGAAAGGGCATTAAAAATGCCATCAAATAAGTATATCACGAAGAGTTATATAAAATTAAAAAAAATTTGAAAAATCGTTATCTACTAAATTTATTTTAAAATGTGAAGTCTCTCTCATATACAAAATGGTTAAAGTTTTGGAAAGATATTTATTATATAACATATCTATTTTTAACACTTTACAACAAAGTTGAAAAGTGTTTATGACTTTGTTCATTCTGTCTGTCTGTCTGTCTGTCTGTATGTCTGTCCGTTAGCACGATAACTGCCGTAAAAATGACTTAATCAAAATGAAATTTTAGTATGTTGTTCAGACGGTCTATAGGACCTATGGGAATATAAATGAATAATATCACACAATTAGTTTTGGTTTGAACCCGGGTTGAAAAAATGGAATACATTGAGCCCTATGGGACCTAATTTTTCAAGCATTTTTTAAGCGGATTTAAAATTCACAAATTGCTTCGAAAATTTTAGGCAATATTCAAATTGTTCCATAAAATTTATAAAAAAAAATTCAGCGAAATATATTCAGTAGTTTTTTAAATAAAAATTAAAATAATAATAACACCTCTTATATGAAGCGATCACGTGTCCATGATATGAAACGATCATATGACCCACTTCAAAATGATATATGGCATCCATCTTGTGTCAAAATCGTGATTTTTAAAGTTCTTTTTAATTCATATTGAGTGTTGTATCCGTCTTAAAACTACTTTATTTTTGCCTAAATTCTGTGCATCTACATACTAAAACAACGCAATGACAATATATTTCAGTTTAAATGCTCATCCAAATATGATTATTTCTACTATTAAGCCTATTTTTCACCTATGTAAAATGTAAACAGCAAAATATATAGAATGAGTTGTATTAGAATCGCTGTAATTCTTTAACACAAAATAATTTAGTCCATGGAGTCTGCTTAGCTGATATGAATGAAATATTCATTGATTTTAGAAAGAGAAGGACGATATTTTTCGCTGAAGTTTTACGCATAGAGATTACTTACTTGTAGCTCAATGGTCTTAATTTTTAAATAAAATAAATTATTATAGTATTGTGATGAATGACATGAATGGGGGAATTATTTATGAATGAAATGTTGCTTTTGTAGAGAGAGCCAGGCGTGTTATTTTTTTATGACGTCATTTGAATGAATTTCAATTGTTTTCGATGAAGTTTTCAAATATAATAAATTATCGTAGTATTATGATAATTCTAAAATTATTACCGAGGAATGTATCACATTTTAGAGATATTTAAACCAGGCAATTTATACTTTAATGCCGTCATTTGAATGAAGTTCATTTTTTTCGATGAAGGTTTAAGGTTTCAAATATAATAAATTAATGTAGTATTGTGATAAGTTTTAAAATATTATTGAGGACTGTATTGCATTTTAGACATGTTTAAATAAGATTGCATTGAAGTTGGAAAGTGTTTCATAATCAATGCTTTAAGCATGATTGATCTTTCTTGTTTATTTCTGGGGGATATCCCAAAAGTCAGAATTTAAATGAATTTGTTTTTTTCCCTATATTAAATAATTTTTAATGAAAAAACTACTTAATATATTTTACTGAAATTTTTTATATATATTTTATAGGATAATGTAAATATTTCCTAAACATTTCGAAGCAATTTTGTGATTTTTAAATTTGCTTAAAAAATGTTTGAAAAATTAGGTCCCATAGGTTTCAATGTATTTCATTTTTTCAACCAGGGTTCAATAAAAAACTAATTGGGTGATATTATTTATTTATATTCCCATAGGTCCCAGAGGCCGTATGAAAAACATACTAAAATTTCATTTTGATAAAGTCATTTTTACGGCAGTTATCGTGCTAACGGACAGACAGACAGACAGAATGAACAAAGTCATAAACACTTTTCAACTATGTTGTAAAGTGTTAAAAAGGAAAACTCTATTTTTGACTAAATTTATACTCTATTTTGAAAACAGAAAATCCCTTTTTGACTGTTTAAAATTGATTTCTCCTATTAAAATCCAATTTCTTTTTTTTTTTTACTATTTAACACTTTACATTGTAAAGTCATAAACACTTTTCAATTATGTTGTAAAGTTTACAACATAGTTGTAAAGTGTTTATGACTTTCCTTCATTCCAAATATATGACTTTCCTTTATGGCTTTCCTTCAATTCCTTCATTCTGTCTGTCTGTCTGTCTGTCTGTCCGTTAGCACGATAACTGCCGTAAAAATGACTTTATCAAAATGAAATTTTAGTATGTTTATCAGACGGTCTGTGGGACCTATAGGAATATAAATAAATAATATCACCCAATTAGTTTGTTATTGAACCCGGGTTGAAAAAATGAAATACATTGAACCCTATGGGACCTAATTTTTCAAACATTTTTTAAGCAAATTTAAAATTAACAAATTGCTTCGAAATTTTTAGGAAATATTCGTATTATCCTATAAAATATATATAAAAAATTTCAGTAAAATATGTTAAGTAGTTTTTTAATTAAAAATTATTTAATATACGGAAAAAAAACAAATTCAATTAAATTCTGACTTTTGGGATATCCTCCAGAAAGAAAAAAGAGATATGTTATATAATAAATATCTTTCCAAGAGTTTAATCATTTTGTATATGAGAGAGACTTCACATTTTAAAATAAATTTGGTAGATAACATTTTTTCAAATTTTTTTTTAATTCTATATAACTCTTCATGATATACTTATTTGATAGCATTTTTTTAATGCACTTTCCTACATCCTAGAGAGTTAAAATTTGGTACACAGCTTAAATTTGTTGAACATTTTATTCTACAAAAATTTGGTGGATCTTTAAATATAGATCATACATTTTTTTCGAAATGGCCTGCAAATAATCCCCGTTCACTTCTATAAATTATTGTTGTAATATTGTTAAAAATTCTGATGTGGGCAGCACATTTCTTTCCCTGCAGACTCATATTCACGTTCTCTTTATTCCTTCAATAATAATTTGAGTTTGTCTGCACAAAATAACAGCCTTAAGTATTTTTAATGACATTGAATTTGCACGTTAAACTTGAATTTGGTTCTCATTTGATAGCTGGACTTATTGTCAATGGTGGCGTAGCGAAAACGCGAAAAAACTAGAATATCTCAAGAACGTCTAGTCCTAGAGTAATGGGGTTAGTCTTATTCTTTTTGTTGTCAAAAATCACGTATAAAATAGGAATTTAATTGATATAATTGCGCACACGTAGTCCTTTATTTTTATATTTATTGATTTTTGAGGGCCATTTCGCAAAAACAGCCCGTTCCTTTTTCCTGAATCGTGCTAGAATAACCTACAAATGATTTATGTACGAAATTTTGTTAAATTTGGTATATAAATCACATATAGGTCATTGAAATATTATACACCAAATTTTGTTAAATTTGTTCCATTAGTTTTTAGCTAGAGTGGATAAAGGAAATTCTTTAGAGGCAGATTCTTTTATTACGAATCGTACTATAATCTAATGAACATCAGGATTTCCTACAAAAAGCATACCTACCAAATTTTATCAAATTCGGTCCATTAGTTTTTCAATTAGAGGGGATGTAATATCCTCACAGACACACAGAAACATACACAGATACACTCTTACACACACAGACGTCTTCCTAAAAATAGTTTTTTCGTGCTCTAGAAGTCCCAAAACGTGTAGATCCTTCGAAAATTTGAGTTCCGATCTTCGGCACGATTCCAATACTTTGAATACATCCGCGCACACACACACACACATATATTATCTGCGTATCTGTGTATTTTCTGTGTATCTAAATTCCGTTCCTATGCAATTACAATAGTTGTGATTTTAAATGATCCCTAAACTTTTATTATTTCCTCAACGAAGCCTAATTTTAACTTATACAGAATGCAAATATCTGAAGCGATTATAAGGTGAGGTACATAAGAATTGCTGAATTTTTTTCACACAAAATTATTTAGCTCTGGAGTCTGGAATACAAGTTATATGAATGAAGTATTCATTGATTTTGCATAGAGAATCAGATGATTTATATTTCGATACAGTTTTAAATATTTAAGTATAATAAATTATTGTAGTACTGTGATAATGTAAAAGATATCACTACTGAATGTATCACATTTTAAAAATTTTTAAATGAAATTGCATTTCAGTTGGAAAGTGTTTCATAATCAATGCTTATGCATGATTGATCTTTCTTGTTAATTTTTACTTTCGTTATATACAATAATGTATAAGGAAAGTATTGTGTCGGGGTCGAAAATTCGAATTCGAGTTTTCGACGCGATGGAGAGCACGTTTCAAACATCCCTGATCACGAATCGAACATTTTTGAGGTGATGTCTGTCTGTGTGTGTGTGTGAAAGTATGTGTGTGTGTGTGTGTCAGTGAGTCTGTGGAGATGATAACTGACGAACGCATGGACCGATTAGAACGAAATTTGGTACGAAAATTACAATCCATGAATACTGGAAGACTATTGTTTTTATAATCAATCGAATGTTCAGACCCCCCCTCCTAAATTCTCAAGTGAAATTTTGAAAAAATCATTAAAAAATCAAAACCTCTAATAAAGTTACGCAAATAGACATTTCTTATATAATTTTTCATTAGAAAACGATTAACATAAATTTTAGTACGCTAGCATGAGCCGTTCTCGAGATATTGCTCATTTTTTTAAAAAAATCATCAAAAAATTATATGAAATAAAAAAAATATTTACTATTGAGAAACATGTTCACTTTTCATATGTAATATCATGCGATAAATTTGGTGACGCCATTCTCGTGGATCTAGCTCGTTCCATTCATGAAAAAAGATACTTTGAGTGATACTTTTGTATTTAAACACCAATAGTCATTTATCTGCTATAAGAATAAATAATTTCTCCGTCCATAACGCTTTGCGTGGTTTCGGCAACGAATTTAGAGGAATGTCGCCAACTTGGCGACTTTTTAAATGTTACCAAATCAAAGAAAATCTCGCTAAATGGATAAAAATGACGCTAAATCAATGAAAATAGCGACTATTTAACGAAAATTCAATATCTTGGAAAAAATATAAGTATTTACTATAAGAATAACCTATTTTGTTTTTACTGTAAAGGTAGTAAAAACATTGCATTATATAAGGAAAGTCATGTACTGCCCACATCAGATTTTTTTTTTCGTAATTGAAGTCAGCCAAGATTTGCGTGAACGTTTATAGAACTTTCTTTAAATTAATTCTTAATTCAAATTATTTACTCAACCGTTTTGAAACATTAATAATACATGCCTCTGATGCAGAGACATTTAATACAAAATACTGAATACTAATACATGTACTATGTACTAATATATGTACTGAATATCATTTGAAACCGCAAAACCATTCCAGACGTGGTTTTCCTTGGACAGTCACTGTCCTTCCAGCAGTTAAATCTCCCATCCATTTATAATGTCCATGATCAACTATAGCTAATAGTCTTGCTGATGTTTAAATTTTGATTCTGTGTTCTACGTACACTCGCATTTTCGCTCATACAATGTAAAGAAGAGAAAATTCGACAATTTACTATATGTGCTACACAGATATGTGGTGATCTATGAAATTGCGAGACCTGCTTTTGAACTGTGTTTACCAGATTAGGAACACTACCGTACTTCAACCGAATTCAACCGACTTCGACCAAATTCGAATGCCCTCCTCTGTTCGAATATCAGCAATTAAATGACACATTGCAAATACACCACCAATTATATAAATCTCTTCTGTAGACATACATTCATGGCACAATCACGGAAGAACGTTTGGGTAAAATGACACAATAATGACTGTGGTGTTGTTAAACTTTCACGAATATACATTCTCTTGCATAAAAAAAAAAGAAAAAAAAATATAAAGCACCATGAAGAAAGTGACTGTTTTTATTGAAATTAAATATGCGTACAGTTCACACACAGGTAATGAAATGATTGCAAAATCAAGGCTGCAGGACCCATCAACGGTTAGCAATTGCACATTGAATTTTCAAATCAGTAATTGGTGAAACACCTCTTGGCGACAATGCATGCTTGTATACGTAGGGTTAGAGCTCCTCTACTACAGACTGACTTATCAAGCATATTGAAGCCCATAGGGTTCCATATTACAGTTACAGAAATTGTAAAATGAGTGTTTAAAATAAATACTTTATATAAAAAAATAAGTTTCAATTAGAATATTATAGAATTTAGCTCGCACAAGCATGCTCCAGTACCGGATATCCAATTATTTATTAGCCATTGTTTTCTTCTTTCTTCGTTTCTAGGAAAGCGATATAGCCTAGAACAATTTCTAGGATGATTAGAGCAGTTCGGCGCAGAACAACTACCCATAATTATTTTAATTATACTTCCTAAAGTGAAAATAAGAATACAGTTAATGCTAATGGATTGCGCTTCCAACTAGGGTGGGCTTCAATATGTTTGATGAGTCAGCTCGTATATAGAGGAGCCTTACGTAGGGTATGGAGTGATAAAGTTTCCTAATGTCATCCTGCGATACATTGTACCAAGCATTTAAGCATTCCTCAATTGTTGTTCCAGATCTGCTACATTTCGGGATGTCCGAATCTGGCGGTGTAGCATGTCCCATACATGCTCGATTGGCGAAAGGTCTGGTGAGCTTGTTGGCCAAGAAACAATACCAATAGCACGGAGATAATCCGCAGATATGCGAGCCGTATGTGGCGTGGCATTGTCTTATCGGAAAATGGCCCCAGAATGACGTGCCATGAAGGGTAACGCAAATGGCGGAAGGATTTCATCAGCATATCGTTGAGCTGTTAAAGTTGTACGCAGGAGGACTAGGTGCGGCCTGTTGTCGTAAGAGATAACACCCCCACACCATCACACCAGGGGTAATGGCTGTGTGCCTGTGTGAAACAAAGGCTGACTGGAACCGCTGGCCCTGGCGCTCCACGTACGTACCCAATGGTCATCTGCTAAAAGACTGAAGCGTGATTCACTGCAAACACTATTCGATGCCAGTCTGCTAGCAGCCATGATGCTCCGCTAAGACACCACTCTAAACGAGTTTGTCGATATTGTGGGGTTATGGACAAACATCTTAAAGGCCGCCGTCAGCATAACACCACCCCAGCCAAGCGTCGTGAGATGGTGGAAGGTACCACGGGTGGTATGGAAGAGGCTGTAGCACGTTGGATGGCTGACAATGATGCCGTTGGGACAGTTCGAGACTATCGCACAATCATCCGATCTTGCCTCGCATTCGTGTTCCTTAGCCTTCCAGAGTCTTCATTCCGCCGATGAGTTCCTTGCAGCAACCATTGCTGCCAGCACCTTTGCACATCAGTGTCCGTTCGGTGCAAGTGGCGGCCTATTGCTCGGTGTGACCAGCCAGCTTCACGCATCCTGACTATACGACCACATTCGAACTCGTCTAATTGCTTATAAGGTCTTCGGCAGCGTGTAATGGCATTATTGGTTGTGTCTCCACGGAAATGTAATGCCAATAACGAGCAAAGATAAACCGTCCATATTTTTAACCTGTTTTATAGGATGCTAGTTGGTCAGTAGAAACGCGCACTATGACCCGAAGTTAACACTCATTGGCATTGCAAATTTAATTATTTGCATACTTGGTATAAAGGAATTTGCATACGAAATTTCGAAATGATCAGATTATTTTTTAGGGGTGATTTTTTTTTTTTTTTTTTTTGCAATTCGTCAGAGCAACATATTTTTACTTTCCCTGCAATACATGGTAATGTATAGGGAAAGTATTGGAATCATGCCGAAAATCACAACTCGAGTTTTCGACGGATCTACACGTTTCGAGACCTCTAGAATACGAAAAAACCATTTTTAGCGTGACGTCTGTGTGTGTGTCTGTGTGTCTGTGTGTCTGTCTGTCTGTGTGTCTGTCTGTCTGTCTGTGCAGATTTTGTATCCACTCTAGCTGAAAAACTAATGGACCGAATTTCACAAAATTCGGTAGATGAGTCACGTATAGGTCACTCTGGTGCTGATTAGATTTTGGTACGATTCGGAAAAAAATAACCTGCCTTTTTTTGCAAAACGGCCCGCAAAAATCTTCAAAATCTAAACTAAAGAACTAGGTATACTCAGATATATCCATAAAATGCCCGTTTAATACGTAATGTTTAACGACGAAAAGAATAAGACCAACCCCATTACACTAGGACTAGCCGTTCTCGAGATATTTTAGTTTTTCGTACTTTCCCTACGCCACCTTTGAAAATAAGCCCGGTTACCGAATGAGAACGAAAATTGAATAAAAGTGAAATAAATGTAATTAAAATAAAGAGAACGTGGATATAAGTCTGCAGGGAAAGTCATGTGCTGCCCACATCAAATTTTTACTTTCCCTGCAATACATGGTGATGTATAGGGAAAGTATTGGAATCATGCCGAAAATCACAACTCGAGTTTTCGACGGATCTACACGTTTCGAGACCTCTAGAATACGAAAAAACCATTTTTAGCGTGACGTCTGTGTGTGTGTCTGTGTGTCTGTCTGTCTGTGTGTCTGTCTGTCTGTCTGTGCAGATTTTGTATCCACTCTAACTAAAAAACTAATGGACCGAATTTCACAAAATTTTGTAGGTAAGTCACTTGTGGGCGGGGCTGGTACTTATTAGTTTTGGGTACGATTCGGAATAAAAGAAAACGCCTTTTTTTGCGAAATGGCCCGCAAAAGCTTGTATCCACTCTAGCTGAAAAACTAATGGACCGAATTTCACAAAATTCGGTAGATGAGTCACGTATAGGTCACCCTGATGCTGATTAGATTTTGGTACGATTCAGAAAAAATAACCTGCCTTTTTTTGTAGAATGGGCCGCAAAAATTGCCAAAATCTAAACTAAAAAGCTACGTATGCTCAAATATATCCATTAAATGCTTGTTTAATGCGTAATTTTTAACGAAGAAAAGAATAAGACCAACCCTATTACACTAGGACTAGCCGTTCTCGAGATATAGTAGTTTTTTTCGTATTTTTCCACCCCACCTTTGGAAATATGTCCAGTTATCAAATGAGAACGAAAATTGAATTAAAAGTGAAATAAATTTAATTAAAATAAAGAGAACATGGATATGAGTCTGCAGGGAAAGTCATGTGCTGCCCACATCAGATTTTTAAAACTCCGAATCAAGAAGCAATAGCATTTATATAATTATGAACAAAATACTGAACAAATTTCGCAGATTTTTGACATATATTCATTAATTTGCAATCAAGAAGTGTTCAACTACCATAACACGCATTAGGAAATGTCTAAGCGTTAGATCAAAGCCGTTCAACAACTGGTTACGCATTTCATCTTGCGATCCGCTGAGCAACATAACTTTAGACCTCAGGAATAAGAAGTAAGAATATATCTACATAATTCTGAACAAAATAATGAACAAGTTCCCAAAATTCGTGCCATATTTTCATTCTTTTGTTCGCAAATGAGAAATATTCGACTACTAAAACACGCATTAGGCAATTACTAAACGTTGGGTCAAAGCCCCTCAACATCTGATTACACGTATCTTTTTTAAATCTGTCGAGCAGCATATGTTTAGAACTCTAAAAAATCCAGAAGCAAGAGCATATCTATATAATTCTGAACAAAATAATGAACAAATTCCCCAGATTCGCACCATATATTCATTTGTTCGCATATGAGAGGCGTTCGACTACCATAACACGCATTAGGCAATTATTAAAAGTTGGGTCAAAGCCCCCCCCCCCCCCCCAACGTCTGATTACACCTTTCTTTTTCAAATCTGTCGCGTAACATAACTTTAGAACTCCGAATCTAGAAGAAAACCGTAATATCAGCTCAGCGGGATATCCAGAAATTAACAAGCGTGAAATTTCCAAAAGAAATCGATCTGCAAATCCCCGGGAATAATCCCCCCTATTAACTGAAAAGGAGACCCCATCTCTACACGGGTCCTATGCAAACACCGACACCTGAGCACAATGCCCCTCACACGGTTTGTTGGGTCCATTTTCAGGGGGCCTACGGTAATGGGGACCCGATTATTTCCAGCCCGAGACTCCATTTCTGACGAACCCCAGGCCCCAATTTGAAGCCTCATCGACAGCTGGGAGTAGCGAGGACTTCTAAAAACTTTATGAATGCCTCGTTGGGCGACATCAATGTCTTCGCCACAACGAGGACTTCATCCTTTCAGGGGGTACTTAGGAAGTCTGTCGGGAAAGTCGACTGCTTCATTCTCATGTGCAGTGCATGGCACAAAAGGGGGGACGCGTCCAAACATCGGATGGACTCGATATCAGCGTGTTGGGGTGTTGCGAACCTCAAAATTGCGGTGGCGCATTGTGAGAGTCACAAACGTTTACACTCACAATCACAAGTTGGAAAACAGTCTTCGGAAAGCTTTGAAGACGGCCGGGCACCGCTGAGATGCCAGGTATGCGGGCGTTTTGATGGCTGCCCACACAGCGAAACAGGTCGTGCGTGAAAAACGATCTCTCACCTGTGCAAGGTATTGTACGGCACGCCCACTAAAATTCCGCGGATGTGTTGCAAATAAATACTTGAAAAATGGATGTATAAAAAGCTTAGAATATATTGGAAACTCACAAAGACATCTGAAGTACACAGATGCAAGAAAAATTAGCTCACTGAGAGGTATTTATATGTCTACAATAACATATGTATCTGTATGCCTTCAATACCAATATATGAATTGAATAAGTGGGGGAGGGACTAAGTGCTTCAGATATCAATTCCTTTCTCAATTCGCTTGTTAGAAAAGTCCCTCCAGTTCAGAATCAAGCCCATCTGAGTTAAAATCAGAGTTTGGTGGATTTCTCGACTTGTGATCATAATTAAAGTCGCGAAATTGTTCTGTATAAATCCCCCACCCCCATAATGAAACTCACTTATATCCAACGAACAGTGAGTGATTCCTTTTATATTTTGAATCAAGAATATTAAATAATTCTATTACGACGATAGTAATTGTCGAAGAAAATTAACTTGTTGAAACATGGTTAACTTAAGAGTTTCGAAAAGTTGTCAAATTTTCCCATTTCGACAAATGTCACTATATTCCATTTATAAATCCACAATATTTGACTATTTTTCTTTTAAAGGCTTAGGATAGTTAGTATGGTATTAATAATAAAAAAAACTAATAGATATCTATTTGGGGGCCCTCTGATGATTGTGTGAGTCCTGAGCGCGGGTCCTTCTGGTAAGACGACACTGCTATGAATATACAATGGAATTGTTATATACTAACCGAATACCAGTCGAGATTCAACGTTCTTACAATAAGCAACCCCTGAATAACGTGAATTTTGGAATAATACGATTTTTCCAGTGGTCCTTTTCAAACTGTTCGCATGAGCACCAAATTTCAAGTATCTATTTCACTTCCGACAGGGCATTTCTCATATAAACAACCAATTATACATTTAAGTGTGCGACATCCCTAAATTAACAAATATTAGAAAGCTGAAATTATACGCTTTATTCCAATTTAGCGATCTATTCTTGAACCAATTTTAAAATCCCTATCTTATTGCAAAGTCCATTTTGCCATCATTTTCACATTTTGAGCGGTTTTGTGTGGAGCACCCATTAAATGAACATTTTTGAAAAATACGGTATTCTCCTGAGGTTTTAACGATTAATTGACCCGTGTATCAAATTTCAAGTCTCAATTCACCTTTCGAACATTTTGGTGTGGAGCATTCCCCTCTATAGAACATTTTAAAAAAAACGCGATTTTTCCAGAGGGTCTTATTGAACGATTGACTTGTGTACCAAATTGCAAGGCTCTATCTCTATTTATTTGGCAACTCGAACATTTTAGGGCGCAGCACTCCTAAAATGCAACATTATGGAATACTAAAATAGTGCACTTTCTTCCTTTCCAACTATCTACCATACCATTATGTAAAGTCTCCATCTCTTTGCAATGTATGATTCTCTATCATTTCGCTTTTCGAACGTTTTTGTGTGGTGCTCACCCCCCTTAAATGATTTTTTTTTCTTTAATTCTACTCTTCTTGGCTTTTTTATCAGATAATTTGCCCGTATACCAAATTTCAAGCCTCTATCACATTTTAAAGGAGGCGTTTCTCATTTGTTCAACATTTCGATGTGCTGCACGTGCACCCCCCCCCCCCTTAAGTTACAAATACTGAAAGAGGAAATATTGGCAAACTGAAATTGAACACTTTCTTCCTTTAGAACTGTCTATCCGTACATCAAGTTAAAGTCTCTTATCTCATCCCGAATTATGCTATTTTATCATTTCACCATCGAACGTTTTTCTGTGGAGCACCCCCTTAAATGAACTTTTGTGAAAAACTCTATTCATCTTGGGTTTTTCATCAGATGATTGGCCTATATACCAAATATCAGGCGTCTACCACATTAAAAAATCTGATGTGGGCAACACATGACTTTCCTTATATAATGTAATGAATTTACTACTTTTCAGTAAAAAAAATAGGTTTTTTCTTATAGTAGATACTAATATTCTTTCCAAGATATTGAATTTTCGACAATTAGTCGTCATTTTCATTGATTTAGCGTCAATTTTATACATTTAGCGAGATTTTCGTTAATTTGGCAACATTTCAAAAAGTCGCCAAGTTGGCGACATTCCGCCCAATTCGTCGCCAAAATTTCGCCAAGCGTTATGGACGAAGAAATAAGTTGTTCTTACAGCAGATAAATGACTATTGGCGTTCAAATACAAAAGTATTACTCAAAGTATTTTTTTTCATGAATGGAGCGAGCTAGATCCACGAGAGTGATGTCATCCAATTTATCGCACGGTATTACATATGAAAAGTGAACATGTTTCTCAATAGGAAATATTTTTTTTTTCATTTTATATGACTTTTTAATAATTTTTTTGAAAAATGTGCAATATCTCGAGAACGGTTCATGTTAGCGTTCTAAAATTTATGTCAATCGTTTTCTAATGAAAAATTACATAAGAAATGTCTATTTGCGTAACTTTATTAGTGGTTTCGATTTTTTGACGATTTTTTCAAAATTTTATTCGAAAATTTAGGGGGGGTTCTGAACATTCGATTACATATAAAAACAATAGGCTTCCAGTGTTTGCGGATTGTGATTTGTGTACAAAATTTCGTTCAAATCGGCCCATTCGTTCGTCAGTTATCGTCTCCACAGACTCACTGACACACATACACACACACAGACATCACTTCAAAAACGTCTGATTCGTGTTCAGGGATGCTTGAAACGTGCTCTCCCGTCGATAACTCGAATTCGAATTTTTGACCCCGTCACAATATTTTCCTTATATATTATTATATATAAGGAAAGTAAAAATTGTATCTCGGTTATATTTTTCACAACAATGATTGAAGCCAACAGCCCTACCGTGCTGAAAACACCGGTTCTCGTTAGATCACCGAATTCAAGCAGCATCGGGCGCGGTTAGTACTTGGGTGGGTGATCACCTGGGAACACCGCGTGCTGTTGGCACATTTCGGGCGCGGTAGCCCGGTGGTTTGAGCTCTGGATTTGCACGCTGCCACAACTACCGCTGTATTCATGCGGAGTACGATCACGTTAAACATGTGGGTCCGTAAGTCCTTCCGAGAGGTTGGTGGTAGGGGAAGAAGGGTACGGTCCCTATGGATGCCGCCCCCACAGGGTTCCGGTCTAAATTGGGTAGCACTTTCCGGCCGTCCAAACGGTTACCTTAATACACCTTTCTGGTAGGTCGGAGGGTCTGGGTCTCAACAACAACAATGATTGAAACTATTGGGTCCCGCCATCATTAAGCCACAGATAAACCCTTTTATACATGGTTATGTAAATTTTGTCTTATGCTGCCATGTTAAAGAAATATAAAATTTCAACTAAATTCTAAAGTTTTCGCTCGAATTTAAGCAAAATCCTATCTAGTTCTAGATTTTTTACTTTCCTTATATACATAATGTATAAGGAAAGTATTGTGACGGGGTCAAAAGTTCGAATTCGAGTTTTCGACGGGAGAGCACGTTTCAAGCATCCCTGATCACGAATCGAACATTTTTGAAGTGATGCCTGTGCGTATGTGTGTATGTCAGTGAGTCTGTGGAGACGATATCTCACGAACGAATGGAGCGATTCGAATGAAATTTGGTACAAAAATCACAATCCGTGAATACTGGAAGCCTATTGTTTTAAAACACAATCGAACCCCCCTAAGTTTTCGAAAAAATCGTTTTTGAGAAAATCATCAAAAACTCAAAACCTCTAATAAAGTTACGCAAATAGACATTTCTTGTGTAATTTTTTCCTGAGAAAACGATTAACATAAACTTTAGAACTCTAGCATGAACCGTTCTCGAGATATTGCACATTTTTCAAATAAATTTATCAAAAAATCAAATAAATTAAAAAAAATATTAACTCTTAAGAAACATGTTCACTTTTCATATGTAATATCATGCGGTAAATTGGGTGACATCATTCTCGTGGATCTAACTCGTTCCATTCACGAGAAAAGATACTTTGAGTAATCCTTTTGTATTTAAACGCCAATAGTCATTTATCCGCTGAAAGAATAATTTATTTCTCCGTCTATAACGCTTGGGGAGATTTTATTTTATGTTTTCATTTTATTTTTTATTTTATTTTATTCAACTTACGTGGCAAGTACAGATGAAATCCAGTTTCAGTAGCCACACAAGAAATTAAAAAGTACAGAACATAGGATACAAGAATACTAAGGCGAAACATGTCAAGCGACGAATTTTGGCGACGAATTTAGCGGAATGTCGCCAACTTGGCGACATTTTTAAATGTCGCCAAATTAACGAAAATCTCGCCAAATGGATAAAAATGACGGTAAATCAATGAAAATGACGGCTCATTGAAGAAAATTCAATATCTTGGAAAGAATATCAGTATCTACTATAAGAATAACATTTTTTTTTTAACTTTAAAAGTAGTAAATGCGTTGCAGTATATAAGGAAATTCATGTGCTGCCCACATCAGATTTTTTTATATCAAAGTCGAATATAAAGCTTCGTGAAAAGCCATTAATATTTGTGGCCGCTATCTTTTACACAAGAAATCGGCCACAGTCAGACAGGCGGATATAACTCCTAAAATATTCAAAACGTCTTCAGGAGGTTCTAAAACACATAGTGGCACCAAACTGTGAAAAGCGAAAATTTTCGTGAAAACAATATTTTTACAGTACTACGTATGTGAAATTAAAATGAAATAAATAAACTTCTTCTACGGTGCATCCACGGTTGCAGCACGACAGCACATTTCGGGCAACGATGGGGGCATTTCGGGCATTTACTACTGCTAAATATAATTGCGAAAATAACAAAAAATGCAAAGCAATAATTAAGATAATTGAAAAAAAAATCTTAAAACATTAAGAATAAAAGTGATGATGGTAATAACTCTTAAACTTAAAATTCAATATCCCTGTAAGTAATAAATAGCACTAAAAATGTCCATGCACGTATTTTTTGATACGAATTTTTTTAAAAATGCTATTCAACAATTCTTTTTTTAGTTCAAAGAAACCAAATACGTTTCTTTTTTTAATTGATTTCAAAACACGGTTTTGCAATTGAAACCTAGCCATCGCATCTCATTAAGTTTTTCGCAAGTTTGAAAAAAAAAATTAGCAAAGGAATTAGCTTAACTGAGAAAAAAAAAGCTGTGGAAAAATAAATTAAAATCTTCTTAATAATTAAGATTTAAAAGATGATTCCGTTAAAGAAAATAAAATACACGTAATTTTAATTCATCGTACACATATTTTATAATTTATTGGTATAAAATTTAAAGAACAATTCAGTACCATTTGTGCAAACATTGGAATATTTTTTCGAAATGATATTCTTAATTTCAGAAAAATTCCATGTGAACATATTATATTCCAACTATAATAATAAAACAAGAAAGATCAATCATGCACAAAGCATTGATTATGAAACACTTTCCAACTGAAATGCAGTTTTATTTAAACATCGTTAAAATGCTATACATTCAGCGCTAATATACTTTAAATTATCACAGTACAACAATAATTTTTTATATTTGAAAACTTAAATCTTCATCGAAAAATATGAACTTTATTCAAATGACGTCATCGAAATATAAATCATCTGGCTCCCTATGTAAAAGCAATGAATCTTTCACTCGTATCACTTTCATTCCAGACTCCAGAGTTAAATAATTTTGTTTGAAAAAATTCAGCAATTCTTATACAACTCATCTTACAATCATTTGTTTACGTTCTGTATACATTAAAATTAGGCTTCGTTGTAGAAATAATCAAAGTTTGCTGATTATTTAAACTCAAAAATATTGTAATTGCTTTGGAGCAGAATATAGAGGCACAGAAAATACGCAAAAATGAAGCGGTTTTAGGACGGATGCAACGTAAATATAAATTTAAAAGAACTTTAAAAAACACGCTTTTTACTCTGAGAAAAAAGATGGATGCCATATTTTATTTTGAAGTGGGTCACGTGATCTCTTCATATAATATGGGTGTAATTATTATTTTAATTTTTATTTAAAAAACTACTGAACATATTTTGCTGAATTTTTTTTTATATAATTTATGGGATAATTTAAATATTTCTTAAAATTTTCGAAGCAATTTGTGAATTTTAACTTCGCTTAAAATTTTTTTGAAACATTAGGTCCCATAGGATTCAATGTATTTCACTTTTTCAATCCGAGTTCAATTCAAAACTAATTGGGTGATATTATTAATTTATATTTTCATATGTTCCACAGACCGTCTCCAGAACATACTAAAATTTCATTTTGATAAAGTCATTTTTACGACAGTTATCGTGGGAACGGACAAACAGACAGAATGAACAAAGTCATAAACACTTTTCAACTATGTTGAAAAGTGTTAATAATAAAAAATGTATGTATGTGTTAGTGTGTGAGTGTGTGTATGTGTTAGTGTGTGAGTATATGTGTGTTAGTGTATGTGTATGTACTAGTGTTGTGTATGTTAGTGTATGTGTGTGTGCGTTAGCGTATGTGTGTGTGTGTCAATGTATGTGCTTGTGTTAGTGTGTCTGTGTGTTAGTGTATGTGTGTGTTAGTGTATGTGTGTTAGTGTATGTGTGTGTTAGTGTGTGTGTGTTAGTGTTAGTGTGTTAGTGTGTGTGTGTGTGTGTGCGTTAGCGCATGTCTGTGTGTGTCAATGTATATGTGTGTGTTAGTGTATGTGTGTGTTAGTGTATGAGTGTATGTGTATGTGTTAGTATATGAGTGTGTGTATGTGTGTGTGTGCTAATGTATGTGTGTGTTAGTGTATGTGTGTGTGTTAGTGTATGTGTGTGTTAGTGTGTGTGTGTGTTAGTGTATGAGTGTGTGTGTGTATGTGTGTGTATTAGTGTACGTGTTTGCGTTAGTGTGCGTATATGTTAATGTGTGTGTTAGCGTATGTGTGTATGTGTGTGCTAGTGTATGTGTGTGTGTAAGTGTATGGCTGCGATTTCAAGAACGAATGTAGTGTATAAAACTTAATTTGGTGCCATTATTGCAATCAATGAATCCCTATCGATTTTAAACGCAATCAAATGTTTAGAAAATTTTTCAATTTTCCTATGAATTTTTGACCTCCTACCTTCACCATAGTTTTCATTTTCACCAAACGCGACATGCGCTCAGAGGCGAAATCAATTGACCAATGGGAAGACAATCCGTACACGAGAGCTTTCTTGGAATTCAACCCCCCGCCCCTCTCTCTCTCTCTGCTTTCCTTTAACTGATTTACAAAAAAAGTACAAATGTCGGCTTTCTTTTAATTGATTTAAAACACCACTTTGTGTTGCGAAACCTCGCTATCGCATCTCATTAACAATAAAGTCACTCTACGAACTCATAAAACAAGAGAGAGTAACAAGAGAATTGGTTTAACGGAAAAAAAAATCTAACAACTGAAAATAAATTAAGATCTTCTTAATCGCAATTAAACGTAAAAAAAATTAAAAAAAAAGGGATTGCGACAAAGGAAAATAAGATATCCGTAATTTTAATTCTTCGAGTACATTGTATTTTGTAATTCATATTAAAAGGGAATTTGAGGTTTGAAGAAGGCAATCGAATAATTAATGGTATGTTTTTCATAATGGTTGTTAACTTTTAGACAAATTTCTTGCAAGGAGAACATGCTCACTATAAAAAAGTATGAAATTTGGCCCAAACTGCTGTCGATATTAATGTAAAATTAAAGAAAATTAACTGCATTGGAGCTCCACTCGACTTTCTCATACGAGAATCCATTTTTATTTTATTTTATTTTTATTTATTTTTTTCCTATACATTTTACAAATTTTTTTTTAAAAATCGATATTGCGAGCTCAAATGATTACAATCATAGTGTGTTACCCTTTACTTTAAAAGGCTTAAAAAATATTTCGATTGATATCATACTTGACAATGTACCACCTGGGGGGTAAGTTGCCCTTCAAGAGGGGGCTTAATGACGTCGCAAACACAAAGAATCTGATGTGGGCAGCACATGACTTTCCCTGCAGACTTACGTCCATGTTCTCTTTATTTTAATTAAATTTAATTCACTTTTAATTGAATTTTCGTTCTCATTTGATAACTGGACTTATATTCAAAGGTGGCGTAGAGAAAATACGAAAAGACTAAAATATCTCGAGAACGGTTAGTCCTAATGTAATGGGGTTGATCTTATTATTGTCTTCGTTAAGAATTACGTATTAAACAAGCATTTAATGGGTATATTTGAGCATACGTAATTTTTATTTCAGATTTTGAAGATTTTTGAGGGCCATTTTGCAAAAAAAGGCAGGTTGTTTTTTCCCGAATCGTACTAAAATCTAATCAGCACTAGGGTGACCCACAAGTGACTTATCTACTGAATTTCGTGAAATTCAGTCCATTAGTTTTTTAGCTAGAGTGGATACAAGCTTTTGCAGGCCAGTTCGCAAAAAAGGGCGGGTTCTTTTATCCCAAATCGGACCCAAAACTAATCAGCACCAGATTCGCCCACAAGTGACTTACCTACCAAATGTTATGAAATTCAGTCCATTAGTTTTTTGGTTAGAGTGGATACAAAATCTGCACAGACAGGCAGACAGACAGACACACACACAGACGTCACGCCAAAAATAGTTTTTTCGTATACTAGAAGTCTCGAAACGTGTAGATACGTCGAAAACTCGAGTTGTGATTTTCGGCATGATTCCAATACTTTCCCTATACATTACCATGTATTGCAGGGAAAGTAAAAAATTCTATTTAGTTCTAGATATTTTAATAACAAAGCCAGATATAAAATTTCGTGATGCCATTAATATTTATGGTCATTATCGTGTACACAAAATTTTGACTACAGACAGATGGACATCGTTCCAAAAATAATCAAAACGTGCTCAGAAGATCTTAAAACATATATTGGCATCAAAATCTTGATATCAAAAATGTTCGTAAAAACAATACTTTTTCAATACTACGTAGGAGAAAGTACTATATTACATAGAATAGAATGCAAAAGTAAAAAGAATACTTGTTAATAACAGTATAAAAATATTTATACAAAGTATCAACCCGTTTCAAGGGCAACAAAAGATCCACTTTCTTCAAGATAGAGAGAAAGAGCAACCATACAAGCAAAGGCAAAAATGTGTCAATGGAGACAACGTAACATATGCGTTTGCGCCTTTTGCTTAATTGGTTGTTCAGTTTCTTTACCCTAGCGACAAAAGCTCCTTTTTACTTTCCCTGCAATACCTGGTAATGTATAGGGAAAGTATTGGAATCATGCCGAAAATCGCAACTCCAGTTTTCGACCGATCTACACGTTTCGAGACCTCTAGAATACGAAAAAACCATTTTTAGCTTGACGTCTGTGTGTATGTCTGTGTGTCTGTCCGTCTGTGTGTCTGTCTGTCTGTCTGTGCAGATTTTGTATCCACTCTAACTGAAAAACTAATGCACCGAATTTCACAAAATTCGGTAGATGAGTCACTTGTGGGTTACCCTGGTGCTGATTAGATTTTGGTACGATTCGGAAAAAAATGACCTGCCTTTTTTTGCAAAATGGCCCGCAAAAATCGTCCAAATCTAAACTAAAGAACTGGGTATTCTCAAATATATCCATTAAATGCTGATTTAATACGTAATTTTTAACGACGAAAAGAATAAGACCAACCCCACTACTACTAGCCTTTCTCGAGATATTTTAGTTTTTCGTACTTTCCCTACGCCACTTTTGAAAATAAGCCCGGTTCCCAAATGAGAACGAAAATTGAATTAAAAGTGAAATAAATTTAATTAAAATAAAGAGAACGTTAATATAAGTCTGCAGGGAAAGTCATGTGCAGCCCACATCAGATTTTTTACTTTCCCTGCAATACATGGTAATGTATAGGGAAAGTATTGGAATCATGTCGAAAATCGCAACTCGAGTTTTCGACAGATCTCCACATTTTGAGACATCTAGAATACGAAAAAACTATTTTTAGCGTGACGTCTGTGTGTGTGTCTGTCTGTCTGTCTGTGCAGAATTTGTATCCACTCTAACTAAAAAAGTAATTGACCGAATTTCATAAAATTTGGTAGGTAAATTACTTGTGGGACACCCTGGTACTGATTAAATTTTGGTATGCTTCGGAAAAAAATAACCTGCCTTTTTTTGCAAAATGGCCCGCAAATATCGCCAAAATCTAAAATAAAAAACTACGTATGCTCAAATATATCCATGAAATGCTTGTTTAATACGCAATTTTTTACGAAGAAAAGAATAAGACCAACCCCATTACATTAGGACTAACCGTTCTCGAGATATTTTAGTCTTTTCGTATTTTCTCTACGCCACCTTTGAATAAAGAGAACGTGAATATAAGTCTGCAGGGGAAGTCATGTGCTGCCCACATCAGATTTTTACTTTCCCTGCAATACATGGTAATGTATAGGGAAAGTATTGGAATCATGCCGAAAATCGCAACTCGAGTTTTCGACCGATCTACACGTTTCGAGACCTCTCGAATACGAAAAAACTATTTTCAGCTTGACGTCTGTGTGTATGTCTATCTGTATGTCCGTCTGTCTCTGTGTCTGTATGTGTGTCTCTCTGCCTGTCTGTGCAATGTATGTATCCACTCTAACTCAAAAACTAATGGACCAAATTTCATAAAATTTGGTAGGTAAGTCACTTGGGTGTGGCCCTGATGCTGATTAGTTTTTAGTACGATTCGGGATAAAAGAACCCGCTTTTTTTGCAAAATGGCCAACAAAAATTGCCTCTATCCACTTTAGATAAAAAAGTAATGGAGGGAATTTCACAAAATTCGGTAGATAAGTCGCTTGTGGGTTACCCTGGTGCTGATTGGATTTTAGTACGATTCGAGAAAATATAATTCTGAAAAATATAATAATATATCTTTGCAAAATGTCCAGCAAAAATCGCCAAAATCTAAAATAAAAATTACGTATGCTCAAATATATCCATTGAATGCTTGTTTTATACGTAATTTTTAACGAAGAAAAGAATAAGACCAACCCCATTACACTAGGACTAGCCGATTACACTAGGACTAGTCTCGAGATATTTTAGTTTTTCTCTGCGCCACCTTTGAAAAAAATCTGATGTGGGCACCACATGACTCTCCTTATATAATGTAATGAATTTACTACTTTTACAGTAAAAAAAAATAGGTTTTTCTTATAGTCGATACTAATATTTTTACCAAGATATTGAATTTTCGACAATTAGTCGTCACTTTTATCCATTTGGCGAGATTTTCGTTAATTTGGCAACATTTCAAAAAGTCGCCAAGTTGGCGACATTCCGCCAAATTCGTCGCCAAAATCTCGCCAAGCGTTATGGACAAAGAAATAAGTTAGTCTTACAGCAGATAACTGACTATTGGCGTTCAAATACAAAAGTATTACTCAAAGTATCTTTTTCATGAATGGAACGAGCTAGATCCACGAGAATGATGTCATCCAATTTATCGCATGGTATTACATATGAAAAGTGAACATGCTTCGCAATAGGAAATATTTTTTTTTAATTTTATATGACTTTTTGATAATTTTTATGAAAAATGTGCAATATCTCGAGAACGGTTCATGTTAGCGTTCTAAAATTTACGTCAATCGTTTTCTAATGAAAAATTACATAAGAAATGTCTATTTGCGTAACTTTATTCGTGGTTTTGATTTTTTGACGATTTTTTCAAAATTTCATTCGAAAATTTAGGGGGTTTCCGAACATTCGATTGCGTATAAAAACAATAGACTTCCAGTGTTTACGGATTGTGATTTTTGTACCAAATTTGGTTTAAATAGGTCCATTCGTTCGTCAGTTATCGTCTCCACAGACTCACTGACACACACACACACACACACATACTTTCATACACACACACACACACACACACACACACACACAGACATCACTGCAAAAATGTGTGATTCGTGATCAGGGATGCTTGAAACGTGCTCTCCCGTCGAAAACTCGAATTCGAATTTCGACCCCGTCACAATACTTTCCTTATACATTATGTATATAAAAAAAGTAATAAGTCCAGTTACAAAATGAGAACGAAAATTGAATTAAAAGTGAATCAAATTTAATTAAAATAAAGAGAACGTGGATATAAGTCTGCAGGGAAAGTTATGTGATACCCACATCAGATTTTTGCTTTTGAAGCCGGTTTATACTTTTTAAAAACCTTTTATGGCTATTATTAGCGAAGAATTTTATTGAAGATTATAAAGCAGGATTTCAAAAATGTATATATCAAGTTTGAGGTTTTTCTTTTGTCACGTCTACCTTTCCCCTAAAACTATGTATTTTATATATAATAATTTTATCTCGCAATATAAAAGTCACGGCCGTTTAAAACGCACGAGAAAAGTATATATGATTTTTTAAAAATTCACTAAAATTCGTCTATTAATCATATGGATTCCTTTCAAAGTTTGTTTGGAAGATAATTTTTCGATCTTTCCGTTGGTGTCATTGTGGATACTCTGGGATTTTCGGTCGCCAAGAAACCAAAATATGTTAATATCGCCAAAATAGTAGTAAATTGGGTTAAAACATAACATAACTCTGATGTGGACAGCACGTGACCTTCCTTATATAATACACTTCATTTACTACTTTTACAGTCAAAAAATAATGTATAAGATCCACGGTACTGTGTTTTTATCGTTGAATTGTAAATTTGGCGATTTTCCGGATGGCAACATGTAAAACTATTTCAAAGTACCCAATTAACTTATATTTCGCGCAACTCTAAAAAACAATTATCAATATTGATAGTATCCTCAATAAGCGATATAGTCCATATTTTAAAATATTTTAATAATTAATTCATCAATTAGGCGTCAATTTCATTAATTTAGCTTCATTTTTGTAATCTTGACGATCTTTTTGTTAATCTGAGGCGAAATATCGCCAAGTTGGTGATACTTTGCTAAATTATTCATCAAGTTCGCCAAATGCATCCCCAAGTGTTACAGACAAACAAAGAGAATAGCATTTCTTATATACTAGAAGGTATGACCGTCATATGACGGAAATCAGAATTTACGAAACATTACTTCCCATTTGGCGTCATTTTTATCAATTTGACGACATATTTGTCACTTTGGCAACATTTGAAATAGTCAACAAGATGGCGACGTCCCGCTAAATTTCTCGCCAAGCGTTACGGATGGACGGACGGAGAAATGGGTTGTTCTTATAGTCTACTCTTATGGTCTTTCCAAAATATTGAACTTTCATTAATAAGTCGTCATCTTCATTGATTTGGCGTCATTTTTATAAATTTGGCTATTACCCAAAACTATTACCCACAGTGTCTTTTCTCGCAAGATCTACGAGAATGGTAATAATAAATTTATCACATAATATTACATATGAAAAGTGATTTCACAATACTTAATATTTCTTTTTTAATTTTATGTGATTTTTTAATGCATTTATTTGAAAATTGCGCAATATCTCGAGAACGGTTCATGCTAGCGTTCTAAAGTTTATGTCAATGTTTTTCCACTGAAACATTACATAAGAAATGATTATTTACGCAACTTCATTGAATGCTTGAATTTTTTGGTGATTTTTCTTTAAATTTCATTTCAAAATTCAGAAGGGTTCTGAACATTCGATTGCGTGCAAAACCAATAGGATTCCAAAATTCACTGATTGTGATTTATGTACCAACTTTTGTACGGGTCGCTTGATTTGGTCGTAAGATATCGTCTCCACAAACACACTGCTACACACACACAGACATCGGGCGCGGTAGCCCATTGGTTAGCGCGCTGGAGTTGCACTCGGTAGGCCCGGGTTCGATTCCAGCCACTGTCAAAACTGCCGCCGTGTTCATGCGGAGTACGATCACGTTAAACATGTGGGTCCGAAAAACTTAATAAAACAAGCTATATCGCTATACACGTGGAAAATGGCTAAGCCTAAACAAATGGAAGTGTTCACTTCGTAAAATTCGTTCTCAAGTCTAAGTTTTTTACGAAGCAGACACAAAACATGTATGTTTCTGAAGAAATAGATAGATTATATCTATAAACTATTTCTACTAGAAATAGTTTATAGATATACTATAGAGTAACATGTATGTTTCTTAAGAAATAGATAGATTATATCTATAAACTATTTCTACTAGAAATAGTTTATAGATATAGTATAGAGTAGAAATAGTTTATAGATATAATCTATCTATTTCTTCAGAAACATACATGTTTTGTGTCTGCTTCGTAAAATACTTGGACTTGACAACGAATTTTACGAAGTGAACACTTCCATTTGTTTAGGCTTAGCCTTTTTTCCACGTGTATAGAGATATAGCTTGTTTTATTAAGTTTTTCTTTTTTCGTTTCCATACCTTTGAATTTTGTTGATTTTCTGTAACTTGATAGCTTGTGTTTTGTATTTTTTTCCATTTGATTGATGATTTGCTGTATTATATTTTATTCTGTGGGTGTTTTAGAAAGTTAGGTTTATCGTGTTGCATCTTCTTACTTTTCGTTCATTGGATTTTCAAACTACTATTATTATTGAAATCATTTTATTTATGAGCTGCATTTGCGCAATAAATTAAATGTATTCTGCATTTTCAATCCATTTACTTAACTTTAAATTCTTTATTTAATCATATTTGCATAGTATCCTTCATATTTTAGTAGTATCTATCTATATATATATATATATATATATATATATATATATATATATATATATATTTCAAATTTTACAAGAAAAACTTTGAAAAATTGGTATCTTAAATGCAACTGATTATAACTATAGCGTATTACTTTTCACTTTAAAGGACTTGACAAAACCTTTCGATTGATATCATACTTGACAAAGTATTCCTTCGGAAGTTAACTTGCCCACAAAGGAGCGGGGAGGGGGGGGGGGGACGAACGAACAAAAAAAATCTGATGTGGGCAGCACATGACTTTCCTTATATAATGCAATGAATATACTACTTCTACAGTAAAAAAAAGAAATAGATTATTATGATAGTAGAAATTTATATTCTTTCCAAGATATTGAATTTCGTCAATGAGTCTTTATTTTCATTGATTTAGCGTCATTTTTATCCATTTGGCGAGTTTTTCGTTAACTTAGCAACATTGCAGAAAGTCGTCATGTTGGCGACATCCCACAAAATTCGTCGCTAAAATCTCGCCAAGCGTTATGGACGGAGAAATGTTATTCCTACAGCAGATAAATGACTATTGGTGTTCAAATACAGAAGTATTACTCAAAGTATCTTTTTTATGAATGGAATGAGCTAGATCCACGAGAATGATGTCACAAATTTATCGCATGGTATTAAATATGAAAAGTGAACATGTTTCTCAATAGGAAATATATTTTTTTTATTTTATATGATTTTTTGATATTTTTTTTGAAAAATGTGCAATATTTCGAGAACGGTTCATGTTAGCGTTCTAAAATTTATGTTAATCGTTTTCTAATGAAAAATTACATTAGAAATGTCTATTTGCGTAATTTAATTAGAGGTTTTGATTCTTTGACGATTTTTTTCAAAATTTCACTCGAAAATTCAGGGGGTTCTTGACAGTCGATTGTGTATAAAAACAATAGGCTTTCAGTGTTTACGGATTGTAATTTTTGTACCAAATTTTGTTCGAATCGGTCCATTCGTTCGTCAGTTATCTTATGCTGCCATGGTAATAATATACAAAATGTCGAATAAATTTCGAAATTTTCATTCGAATTAAAAAATATTCTATCTACTTCTAGCTTTTTTTTTATAAGAAAGTCGGATATAAAGTTTCATGAAAATCCATGAATATTTGTGACTGCTATGGTGTAAACAAGAATACGCTGACAGACAGACGGACATCATTCCAAATATAGTCAAAACGTATTCAGGATGTCTTAAAACATATCTAGAGCTGGGGGGGGGGGAACCACTTAAGTCAAAAACAAGGAAGTTGAGATATTAACGAATGAAAATAATGACATTTTTAAGACATCGTTTTTTTTAATTTTTGATTTTGATTTTCAAAATACACATTTATTTTTTATGGTATTTATTACACATATTTATAAGCTAAATAAGCATACATTGTATTGTAATTTTGGAAAATGAATTTTTAGGTAAATACTGACTTAAGTGGTTATTCCCGAAGCAAGTTGTGGCAAATACAGACATAAGTTATTTTTCCTGACTTCAGTATTTATTCTTTAAACACAATTATGATGTGTTTACAAATACAGAAATAAGTAATTGTTTAATAAAACATCGGTCATAATGCAGCATTTAATTGTGCATTCTAATTCCAAACTGTTACTATTATTTATTTTGTTAGGACTACTTTAAATAAATATTTTGTAAAAATTATAAAAAACGTCCAAATGATGTTTCAACTGATTTTTCTGAAAATTGTTTAAAAATAAAATTTAAAGTTAATGCACCTTTCTTGTAAATTAATTAGCTAATTTAAGATGTATATAAATATAAACATATAAACATATAAAACTGAAACTCAAACATCGTGTATAGTTCATCCGGATAAATTTCAATCAGGAAGTCGGAAGCATGGAATAGAATCGATCCATTTGCTGAGATTTTCTTTCATTTAGCAAAATTTAAAAAGCCGCCCAGTTGGCGACATTCCGCCAAATTCGTCGCAAAGCTCTCGCCAAGCGTTACGGACGCAGACATAAGCTATTCATTATAACAGATAAATGACTATTGCCGTTCAAATACAAAAGTATTTCTCAAAGTATCATTTCTCATGAATGGAACGAGCTAGGTCCACGAGAATGATGTCACCCAATTTATCGCATGATATTACATATGATAAGTGAACATGTTTCTCAACAGTTAATATTTTTTTTACTTTATGGGATTTTATTGATGAATTAATTTGAAAAATGTTTAATATCTCGAGAACTGTTCATGTTAGCGCTCTAAAGTTTAAGTATATCGTTTTCTAAGGAAAAATTACATAAGAAATGTCTATTTTCGTAACTTTATTACAAATTTTGATATTTTGATGATTTTTTCAAAATTTCACTTGAAAATTTAGGGGGTTCTTAGCATTTGATTGTGTTTAAAAACAATAGACTTCCAGTAATCACGGATAGTAATTTTTGTTTCGAATTTCACTCGAATCGCTCCATTCGTTCGTGAGATATCGTGTCCATAGATTCACTGACGCACACACACACACATCACCTCAAAAATGTTCTATTCGTGATCAGGGATGATTGAAACGTGCTCTCCCGTCGAAAACACGAATTCGAATTTTCGACCCCGTCACAATGCTTTCCTTATACATTATTGTATATAATTAAAACAAAAAATTAAACTGCTCCCTCTTCTAAGCAGACTAATCAAAATACCACGGAGTCTCGTTTTAATTGTATCAGCGGTTACAGAGGTAGCTAAGAACTGCTGATTTAACGCCAGCATACATGCTCCAGGGCACCGCAAATAAACTACAGTATATTTCAATATATGGGGATTTTGTTTAACACATTCCCAGTGAGAACATGTAAAACTTTCACAATCAAAACGAGCACAATCAATGCAATTTTCCCGCTAACCAGGGGCGGCATTTCAGCATTTCATTTGGGGGGGGGGGGGGGCGAGATTTGTATGAACATCCACAATATGAAATAAATAAAATGTTTGTTAACAAGGGGGAAGAGGGGAGAGGGATCACAAAATTGATGTTGAGAAAAATAATTGTTGTTACCATAATTTTTGTACATAATTATGTTAACATAATTGTTGTTAACATAATTTTTCTAAATACAAATATCTATATTTATTTATCTGTTATTGAAATTTTAAACGCCGATTATTAGAGTCTGGATGAAGAGAAAATTTTGTTACAATATCATCATAATCCAGTGGTATATCTTGTTCTATAGCTGAAATAGCTAAAGATGAAAGTCTTTCTTGTACCATTATTGTACTGCGAAAATAATTTTTCAACCTCCTGAGACACGGAAAAGACCTTTCACAACTGTCTGAGCTGATTGGCACAGTCAAAAACAATCTAACTAATAATGTTATGACAGGAAACACATTTTTTAAATTCCGCTCTTTAAAATAATCCAGGCGACTTTTAAAATTAGGATGGTCCATGTTTACATTTTTCACCATTGAATAAAACAGTCGCAATTAACATAGCAACTCCTCTTTCTGGAAGTTATATACTTTGCATATGGTTGAAACTTTTCTTTTTCTTTTCCGACATCCGATCCGGATAATACTGAACTAAGGGCAAACAAAACGTATATATTGTTCTCATTAAATCTTGTCTCAATTTCATTAGATACTGAATCTATAATTTCATATTGAATATTGATTCCGTGATATGATTTAACATCATCATGGGGATTTTTTTCACCGAATTTGCTTGGAATCTTTTTACGGTTTTTCAGTTTTGGTCCAGAATAAGAAAAATTTGGGGGCGCGACCGAGCCCCCTCGCGCCCCCTATTTGCTTCGACAATTGCTCACAAATTCTGTCTGTCTGTCTGTCCGTTAGCACGATAACTGCCGTAAAAATGACTTAAACAAAATGAAATTTTAGTATGTTGTTCAGACGGTCTGTAGAATCTATGGTAATATAAATGAATAATATCACCAATTAGTTTTGGATTGAACCCGGGTCGAAAAAATGAAATACATTGAGCCCTATGGGACCTAATTTTTCAAACATTTTTTAAGCGGATTTAAAATTCACAAATTGCTTCGAAAATTTTAGGTAATATTCAAATTGTTCCATAAAATATATGAAAAAAAATTCAGCGAAATATATTCAGTAGTTTTTTAAATAAAAATTAAAATAATAATTACACCTCTTATATGAAACGATCACGTGACCATGATATGAAACGATCACATGACCCACTTCAAAATGATATATGGCATCCATCTTGTTTCAAAATCGTGATTTTTTTAAGTTCTTTTTAATTCATATTGAGTGTTGTATCCGTCCTAAAACTACTTTATTTTTGCTTAAATTCTGTGCATCTACATACTGAAACAACGCAATGACAATATATTTGAGTTTAAATGCTCATCTAAATTTGATTATTTCTGCAACTAAGCCTATTTTTCACCTATGTAAAATGTAAACAGCAAAATATATAGAATGAGTTGTATTAGAATTCCTGTATTTTTTTAACACAAAATAATTTAATCCATGGAGTCTGCATGGCTGATATGAATGAAATATTAATTGATTTCATAAAGAGAAGGACGATTTTTTTCGATGAAGTTTCAAGCATAGAGTTTAATTTTTTGTAGCTCCATGGTCTTAAACAAAATGTTTAAATAAAATAAATTATTATAGTATTGTGATGAATGAAATGAATGGGAGAAAGTTATGAATGAAATCCTGTTTTTATAGAGAGATCCAGGCGTGTTATTTTTTCTATGACGTCATTTGAATTAATTTCAGTTGTTTTCGATGAAGTTTTCAAATATAATAAATTATCGTAGTATTATGATAATTCTAAAACTATTACCGAGGAATGTATAACATTTTAGAGATGTTTAAACCAGGCAATTTATATTTCAATGCCGTCATTTGAATGAAGTTCATTTTTTTCGATGAAGGTTTAAGTTTTCAAATATAATAAATTAATGCAGTATTGTGATAAGTTTCAAAATATTACCGAGGAATGTATTGCATTTTTGACTTGTTTAAATAAAATTGCATTGAAGTTGGAAAGTGTTTCATAATCAATGCTTTAAGCATGATTGATCTTTCTTGTTATTTTTATGCATATAATTTGCATTAAGAGCCTTGTTCTCAAAACTCTAGTTTCTATTGTGGCTAAATCTTAAGAGAGATATTTAATAAAATATAACATACCTGAAATATTTTTACTCTTGTGGATTCACCATTAGTTGTCCCCGTGACAACATACTATTCTAAAATTGAGACACCACTCACTAAAATAAAGTGTTATTTCAGCACTATATGGATAAAACAGCTGCCTAACAATAATCAATTACCAGGCGAATAAATTCACAATCACCGGAAATAGGCATCGAAAGGGGGGGGGGGGAAAGAACTTCGCGTGCGCCTGGAAATTTTAAGAAATAAAAAAAAATATTGTGACGTAGTTTCAACAAAGAACAAGGTTGTATAAACTGGACGGAATGATAACATTTCTTCATGTTTTTTATCACTCATGTTTTTTAAAATCTGCACAAATAAAACGGATAATAATAACTTTTCTTGACTTACGTGTTTTTTCCCGAATTATATCTGTTAGAAAATTAGAGAAAAATAACTTTTTATGACTTATGTGGTTTTTCCCGGCTGACTTCGGAGCAAAATCTAGTAGGTTGTTTATGGTGTTTCTTTTTTTTTTTTTTTTTTGATATCTTGATCAACAGATGTATGTGCTTTTTCTACAGCATAGCTCAAACATTTCTTTTATTTTTTTTATTTCTTCAACAGAATATGTTATAAAAAAAAAAAATTGCAATTTTTGACTTATGTGGTTTTCCCCGCCACGTCTAGATATATTGCCATCAAAATAACGAATTCGAGCATTTTCGTGGAAACAATATATTCTCTACACTACATAGAATGAGAAAGTAAAAATGTATGGACCAGTAACATTCGATTTAAAAAATTATATCGTTCGAGGCCATTTTGGCATGCTTCGCTTCATTAACGCTAACGAAAATTATTTTTCGACAATTAAAACTAGCCTTGAAAACCAACTTTGATATTTGGTTGAAGAGTTTTTACATGGATTTGGATCTCTTCTTGAAGGAGGAGATAAACAATATAAGTCATATATGCATGTCAACAAACAATATAGGCATGTTGTAAACAATATACAGGGTGTTCCACAAAGAACTCCCTAACTTTGAAATGAAACAACTCGGAAACGGTGATCGATAGAAGACTGAAGCAAGTGATATGTTTATTGGGAAAGCCGTAAAAATCTGATACAAAAGTTTCAAAATTAGTTACAAATGTTGCTGACAGATGGCGCTGTATACTGTGGTCTCGGTACTGGGTCCGAGAAATAGGCTATAAATAGTGGTGAGACTTTTCTTGGTTTAAAACTCTTTATAGAGATTTTATTTGGACTATACTATTATTTTATTTTTATTTTATTTTGACTCTTTGTAGGGATCCATACTGCGACTACAGCGTACAGCGCCATCTGTCAGCAACATTTGTAACTAATTTTGAAACATTTGTATCAGATTTTTACGGCTTTCCTAATCGACAACCACTTGCTTCAGTTTTCTATCGATCACAGTTTCCGAGTTATTTCATTTCAAAGTTAGGGGTCCTTTCTAAAACACCTTGTAGGTCATCATGTTGGTCATTGTTCCCAAAAATATAGTTCATCATGCCCGGAAAATTTGATTTCTTGAAATGATGGACAAAAATACCTTTTCGAGACGGTTTCCGGTAAGATGACGCTCGCTCACTTGTGATGTCATTGAGAGTGAAGCATAGAGTTATTAATGGTGCACGCGAATAAACAACCATGCCTTAAAAGCGGAAAAATCTACTAAATACCTAGGTGTAACGATTGACTCCCACCTAACTTGGAAACTGCACGTAACGAACATAATCAAAAAAGCGTATATAACCACAGGAGCCTTATACCCAATGATAGGAAACGGAAATCTAAGTTATCAAAATAAACTCCTAATTTATAAATCGGTCATCTGCCCGGGAATGCTGTATGCAGCACCCGTATGGGGATATGCCTGTAAAACTACCATAGACTTATTAGAGACAAGACAAAACAAAACCCTAAGGATTATAAGGAAAGCCCCTAGATACTTAAGAAACTCGGTAATTAGGAAAGACTTCAAAATAAAAACTGTTAGAGCCCAAATCAAAAAGCTAGCGCTTAAATTCTACAAAAATCTGCCATCTGTCCCAAATGAACTATTATTTAATCTGCATGACTATGATCATCGCAAGGCTAAATCTCGTAAGAGACCCCGCTCGGTACTTAACTTTGATATTCGGTACTAGGAACGTCCCACCTTAATCAGTTGATATTAAAGAAAACTCGCGATCTTTGGTTTTCTACAAAATGTTTAAAATCCTAAACTGCTAAAATTCTAGGTTACCCTCAGATCTGCATCAACCCCCCCAAGCTGCTTAAACTCTTAATGTGCAACAAACTGCCACACTAGGAGCTAGGACAAATAATAACAAGAAAGATCAATCATGCATAAGCATTGATTATGAAACACTTTCCAACTGAAATGTAATTTCATTTAAAAATTTCTAAAATGTGATTCATTCAGTGGTAATATCTTTTACATTATCACAGTACTACAGTAATTTATTATACTTAAATATTTAAAACTGTACTGATTCTTTATGCAAAATCAATGAATATTTCATTCATATAACTTGTATTCCAGACTCCAGAGCTAAATAATTTTGTGTGAAAAAAATTCAGCAATTCTTATGTAATTCATCTTACAATCGCTTGAGATATTTGCATTCTGCATATGTTAAAATTAGGCTTCCTTGAAGAAATAATAAAAGTTTAGGGATCATTTAAAATCACAACTATTGTAATTGCATAGGCACGGAATTTAGATACACAGATAATACACAGATAATATATATGTGTATGTGTATGTACTCAAAGTATTGGAATCGTGCCGAAGATCGGAACTCGAATTTTCAAAGTATCTACACGTTTTGGGACTTCTAGAACACGAAAAAACTACTTTTAGGAAGACGTCTGTGTGTGTAAGGGTGTATCTGTGTATGTTTCTGTGTGTCTGTGTGGATATTACATCCACTCTAATTGAAAAACTAATGGACCGAATTTCATACAATTTGGTAGGTATGTTTTTTGTGGGAAATCCTGATGTTCATTAGATTATAGTACGATTCGTAATAAAAGAATCTGCCTTCTTTGCGAAATGGCCGCAGAAATTGCCTTTATCCACTCTAGCTAAAAACTAATGAACCAAATTTAACAAAATTTGGGGTATAATATTTCAATAACCTACAAGTGATTTATATACCAAATTTAACAAAATTTTGTATATAAATCATTTGTAGGTTATTCTACTACGATTCGGGAAAAAGGAACGGGCTATTTTTGCGAAATGGCCAGCAAAAATCGTTATATATAAAAATAAAAGACTACGTGTGCTCAATTATATCAATTAAATTCCTATTTTATATGTGATTTTTGACAACAAAAAGAATAAGACTAACCCCATTACTCTAGGACTAGCCGTTCTTGAGATATTCTAGTTTTTTCGCGTTTTCGCTACGCCACCTTTGACAATAAGTCCAGCTATCAAATGAGAACCAAATTTAAGTTTAACGTGTAAATTCAATGTCATTTAAAATACTTATGTTGTGCAGATAAACTCAAATTATCATTGAATAAATAAAGAAAACGAATATGAGTCTGCAGAGAAAGACATGTGCTGTCCACATCAGAATTTTTAACAATATTACACCAATGATTTATAGAAGTGAACGGGGATTATTTTCAGGCCATTTCGAAAAAATTCTGATGTGGGCAACACATGACTTTCCTTATATAATGTAATGAATTTACTACTTTTACAGTAAAAAAAATCTGATGTGGGCAACACATGACTTTCCTTATATAATGTAATGAATTTACTACTTTTACAGTAAAAAAATAGGTTTTTCTTATAGTAGATACTAATATTCTTTCCAAGATATTGAATTTTCGACAATTAGTCGCCATTTTCATTGATTTAGCATCATTTTTATCCATTTGGCGAGATTTTCATTAATTTGGCAACATTTCAAAAAACTCGCCAAGTTGGCGACATTCCGCCAAATTCGTCGCCAAAATCTCGCCAAGCGTTATGCACTAAGAAAAAAGTTATTCTTACAGCAGATAAATGACTATTGGCGTTCAAATACAAAAGTATTTTTCAAAGTATATTTTTTCATGAATGGAACGAGCTAGATCCACGAGAATGATGTCACTCAATTTATCGCATGGTATTACATATGAAAATTGAACATGTTTCTCAATAGGAATTTTTTTTTATGTGACTTTTTCATAATTTTTTTGAAAAATGCACAATATCTCGAGAACGGTTCATGTTAGCGTTCTAAAATTTATGCCAATCGTTTTCTAATGAAAAATTACATAAGAAATGTCTATTTGCATAACTTTATTAGCGGTTTTGATTTTTTGACAATTTTTTCAAAATTTCATTCGAAAATTTAGGGGGGTTCTGCACATTCGATTACGTATAAAAACAATAGGCTTCCAGTGATTACGGATTGTGATTTTTGTACCAAATTTGGTTCGAATCGGTCCATTCGTTCGTCAGTTATCGTCTCCACAGACTCACTGACACACACACACACACATACTTTCACACACACACACACACAGACATCACTTCAAAAATGTTTGATTCGTGATCGGGGATGCTTGAAGCGTGCTCTCCCGTCGAAAACTCGAATTCGAATTTTCGACCCCGTCACAATACTTTCCTTATACATTATGTATATAAGGAAAGTAAAAAAATGTATGATCTATATTTAAAGATCCATCAAATTTTTGTCGAATAAAATGTTCAACCAATTTAAGCTGTGTACCAAATTTTAACTCTCTAGGACGTAGGAAAGTGCATTTAAAATGCCATCAATTAAATTTATCATGAAGAGTTATATAAAATTTTAAAAAAATGAAAAATTGTTATCTACCAAATTTATTTTAAAATATGAAGCCACTCCCATATGCAAAACGTTTAAACAAATGGAGATATATTTATTTTATAATATCTCTCTCTTTTCTTTCTGGAAGATATCCCAAAGTCAGAATTTAATTGAATTTGTTTTTTTCCCTATATTAAATAATTTTTTTAATTAAAAAACTACTTAACATATTTTACTGATTTTTTTTTTATATATTCTATGGGATAATGTGAATATTTCCTAAAAATTTCGAAGCAATTCGTGAATTTTAAATTTACTTAAAAAATGTTTGAAAAATTAGGTCCCATAGGGTTCAATGTATTTCATTTTTTCAACCCGGGTTCAATAAAAAACTAATTGGGTGATATTATTTATTTATATTCCCATAGGTCCTACAGACCGTCTGAACAACATACTAAAATTTCATTTTGATAAAGTCATTTTTACGGCAGTTATCGTGCTAACGGACAGACAGACAGACAGACAGACAGACAGAATGAACAAAGTCATAAACACTTTTCAACTTTGTTGTAAAGTGTTAAAAATGTTTGTTAACAAGGGGGAAGAGGGGAGAGGGATCACAAAATTGATGTTGAGAAAAATAATTGTTGTTACCATAATTTTTGTACATAATTGTGTTAACATAATTGTTGTTAACATAATTTTTCTAAATACAAATATCTATATTTATTTATCTGTTATTGAAATTTTAAACGCCGATTATTAGAGTCTGGATGAAGAGAAAATTTTGTTACAATATCATCATAATCCAGTGGTATATCTTGTTCTATAGCTCAAATAGCTAAAGATGAAAGTCTTTCTTGTACCATTATTGTACTGCGAAAATAATTTTTCAACCTCCTGAGACACGAAAAAGACCTTTCACAACTGGCTGAGCTGATTGGCACAGTCAAAAATAATTTAAGTAATAATGTTATGACAGGAAACACATTTTTTTAATTCCCCTCTTTAAAATAATCCAGGCGACTTTTAAAATTAGGATGGTCCATGTTTACATTTTTCACCATTGAATAAAACAGTCGCAATTACGCCTTTTCAGTTTTGGTCCAGAATAAGAAAAATTTGGGGGCGCGACCGTGCCCCCTCGCGCCCCCTATTTGCCGCCCCTGCCGCTAACTATACTTTATAAGCTATTGAGACGAACATCGTGCCACAGCGCGGGAGTAAGATATTTTTATTTATGTTATCTAACATAACTCAAAACGTTTTACTATTAAACATTTGTTCTGCCGCCCCCTATTCTTTTGAAGAGATTCATTTCTGGCTACACCGCTGACAGCACAGAAACCATTTTAACACTTTACAACAAAGTTGAAAAGTGTTTATGACTTTGTTCATTCTGTCTGTCTATCCGTTAGCACGATAACTGCAGTAAAAATTCCTTATTCAAAATGAAATTTCAGTATGTTGTTCAGACGGTCTGTAGAACCTATGGGAATATAAATGAATAATATCACCCAATTAGTTTTGGATTGAACCCGGGTCGAAAAAATGAAATACATTGAGCCCTATGGGACCTAATTTTTCAAACATTTTTTAAGCGGATTTAAAATTCACAAATTGCTTCGAAAATTTTAGGTGATATTCAAATTGTTCCATAAAATATATAAAAAAAAATTCAGCGAAATATATTCAGTAGTTTTTTAAATAAAAATTAAAATAATAATTACACCTCTTATATCAAACGATCACGTGACCCACTTCAAAATGATATATGGCATACATCTTTTTTCAAAATCGTGATTTTTTTAAGTTCTTTTTAATTCATATTGAGTGTTGTATCCGTCCTAAAACTACTTTATTTTTGCTTAAATTCTGTGAATCTACATACTGAAACAACGCAATGACAATATATTTGAGTTTAAATGCTCATCTAAATTTGATTATTTCTACAACTAAGCCTATTTTTCACCTATGTAAAATGTAAACAGCAAAATATATAGAATGAGTTGTATTAGAATTCCTGTATTTTTTTAACACAAAATAATTTAGTCCATAGAGTCTGCATGGCTGATATGAATGAAATATTAATTGATTTCATAAAGAGAAGGACGATTTTTTTCTATGAAGTTTCAAGCATAGAGTTTAATTTTTTTGTAGCTCCATGGTCTTAAACAAAATGTTTAAATGAAATAAATTATTATAGTATTGTGATGAATGAAATGAATGGAAGTTATGGATGAATGGAGAAAGTTATGAATGAAATCCTGTTTTTATAGAGAGATCCAGGCGTGTTATTTTTTCTATGACGTCATTTGAATTAATTTCAGTTGTTTTCGATGAAGTTTTCAGATAAAATAAATTATCGTAGTATTATGATAATTCTAAAACTATTACCGAAGAATGTATAACATTTTAGAGATGTTTAAACCAGGCAGTTTATATTTCAATGCCGTCATTTGAATGAAGTTCATTTTTTTCGATGAAGGTTTAAGTTTTCAAATATAATAAATTAATGCAGTATTGTGATAAGTTTCAAAATATTACCGAGGAATGTATTGCATTTTAGACTTGTTTAAATAAAATTGCATTGAAGTTGGAAAGTGTTTCATAATCAATGCTTTAAGCATGATTGATCTTTCTTGTTATTTTTATGCATATAATTTGCATTAAGAGCCTTGTTCTCAAAACTCTAGTTTCTATTGTGGCTAAATCTTAAGAGAGATATTTAATAAAATATAACATACCTGAAATATTTTTACTCTTGTGGATTCACCATTAGTTGTCGCCGTCACAACATACTATTCTAAAATTGAGACACCACTCCCTAAAATAAAGTGTTATTTCAGCACTATATGGATAAAACAGCTGCCTAACAGTAATCAATTACCGGGCAAATAAATTCACAATCACCGGAAATAGGCATCGAAAGGTGGGGAGGGGAAAGAACTTCGCGCGCGCCTGGAAATTTTAAGAAATAAAAAAAAAATATTGTGACGTAGTTTCAACAAAGAGCAAGGTTGTATAAACTGGACGGAATAACATTTCTTCATGTTTTTTATCACTCATGTTTTTTAAAATCTGCACAAATAAAACGGATAATAATAACTTTTCTTGACTCGTGTTTTTTCCCGAATGATATCTGTTAGAAAATTAGAGAAAAATAACTTTTTATGACTTATGTGGTTTTTTCCGGCTGACTTCGGAGCAAAATCTAGTAGGTTGTTTATGGTGTTTCTTTTTTAACACTTTACAACAAAGTTGAAAAGTGTTTATGACTTTGTTCATTCTGTCTGTCTGTCTGTCTGTCTGTCTGTCCGTTAGCACGATAACTGCCGTAAAAATGACTTAATCAAAATGAAATTTCAGTATGTTGTTCAGACGGTCTGTAGGACCTATGGCAATATAAATGAATAATATCATCCAATTAGTTTTGGATTGAACCCGGGTTGAAAAAATGAAATACATTGAGCCCTATGGGACCTAATTTTTCAAACATTTTTTAAGCGGATTTAAAATTCACAAATTGCTTCGAAAATTTTAGGTAATAGTCAAATTGTTCCATAAAATATATAAAAAAAAAAATTCAACGAAATATATTCAGTAGTTTTTTAAATAAAAATTAAAATAATAATTACACATCTTATATGAAACGATCACGTGACCATGATATGAAACGATCACATGACCCACTTCAAAATGATATATGGCATCCATCTTGTTTTTGATATCTTAGAAGTCCAACAGATGTATGTGCTTTTTCTACAGTTCATACATTTCTACTGCTTTTTCTACTGTTCATACATTTCTTCAACAGAATATGCTATAAAAAAAAATTGCAATTTTTGACTTATGTGGTTTTCCCCGCCACGTCTAGATATATTGCCATCAAAATAACGAATTCGAGTATTTTCGTGGAAACAATATATTCTCTACACTACATAGAATGAGAAAGTAAAAATGTATGGACCAGTAACATTCGATTTAAAAAATTATACCGTTCGAGGCCATTTTGGCAAGTTTCACTTCATTAACGCTAACGAAAATTATTTTTCGACAATTAAAACTAGCCTTAAAAACCAACTTTGATATTTGGTTGAAGAGTTTTTATATGGATTTGGATCTCTTCTTGAAGGAGGAGCTAAACAATATAAGTCATATATGCATGTCATCAAACAATATAGGCATAATGTAAACAATATACAGGGTGTTCCACAAAGAACTCCCTAACTTTGAAATGAAACAACTCGGAAACGGTGATCGATAAAAGACTTAAACAAGTGATATGTTTATTGGGAAAGCCGTAAAAATCTGATACATAAGTTTCAAAATTAGTTACAAATGTTGCTGACAGATGGCGCTGTATACTGTAGTCTCGGTACTGAGTCCCAGAAATAGGCTATAAATAGTGGTGAGACTTTTCTTGATTTAAAACTCTTTAAAGGGATTTTATTTTGACTATACTATTATTTTATTTTTACTTTATTTTGACTCTTTATAGGGATTCATACTGCGACTACAGCGTACAGCGCCATCTGTCAGCAACATTTGTAACTAATTTTGAAACATTTGTATTAGATTTTTACGGCTTTCCTAATCAACAAACCACTTGTTTCAGTTTTCTATCGATCACAGTTTCCGAGTTGTTTCATTTCAAAGTTAGGGGTCCTTTCTAAAACACCTTGTAGGTCATCATGTTGATCATTGTTCCCAAAAATATAGTTCATCATGTCCGGAAAATTTGATTTCTCGAAATGATGGACAAAAATACCTTTTCCAGACGGCCTCCGGTAGATGACGCTCGCTCACTTGTGATGTCATTGAGAGTGAAGCATAGAGTTATTAATGGTGCACGCGTGTCAATCAGTATCTAGATATTCATATTCAGCTATACATATCTAGCTATTAATATCTAGCTATTAATATCTGGCTATTTATATTCATATTCAGCTCGTTAATCATATATCATATACTATAATCATCGCGCTGCCGTAGACTGTGACTGTAAGAGAGGAGGGGCGCAAGGATTTGGGCGCGCAATATTAAGGGGAGTGTAGGGACGCTAGTTAGTAGAAGAAGATGAAAAAATTAAAGAAACAGTTTAATTTAGTCACATTGACGGTATACTTAGTACGTATTTCGCAAGTTATATTTGAAGAGGTGATGCTCAGATCTAGGTTTTTCAACCAGCGTTTTATTTTTAACACTTTACAACAAAGTTGAAAAGCGTTTATGACTTTGTTCATTCTGTCCGTTTGTCTGTCTGTCCGTTAGCACGATAACTGCCGTAAAAATGACTTAATGAAAATGAAATTTCATTATGTTATTCAGACGGTCTGTGGGACCTATGGGAATATAAATGAATAATATCACTCAATTAGTTTTGGATTGAACCCGGGTTGATAAAAAGAAATACATTGAACCCTATGGAACCTAATTTTTCAAATATTTTTTAAGAGGATTTAAAATTCACAAATTGCTTCGAAAATTTTAGGTAATATTCAAATTATCCCATAAAATATATAAAAAAAATTTCAGCAAGATATATTCAGTAGTTTTTACAATAAAAATTAAAATAATAATTACACCTAGCGATCACGTGACCATGATATGAAGAGATCACGTGACCCACTTCAAAATGTAATATGCATCTATCTTGTCTCAAAATAAGTTCTTTTTAATTCATATTGAGTGTTGTATCTGTCCTAAAACCGCTTTATTTTTGCTTAAATTCTGTGCATCTACATACTGAAACAACACAATTACAATATATTTGAGTTTAAATGATCATCCAAATTTGATTATTTCTACAACGAAGCCTATTTTTCACTTATGTAAAATGTAAACAGCAAAATATGTAGAATGAGTTGTATAAGAATTGCTGTATTTCTTTTATGCAAAATTATTTAGCTCATGGAGTCTGCATAGCTGATATGAATGAAATATTCATTGATTTTACAGAGAGAAGGACGATTTTTCTTGATGAAGTTTTACGCATAGAGTTTAATTACGTCAACATCCATGGTCTTAAGTTTTTAAATAAAATAAATTATTATAGTATTGTGATGAATATGAAGAGGAAAATGTTTATGAATGAAATGCTGCTTTTATAGAGAGAGCCAGACTTGTTATATTTCGATGACGTCATTTGAATAAATTTCATTTGTTTTCGATGAAGTTTTCAAATATAATAAATTATTGTAGTATTATGACAATTTTAAAAATATGATCGAGGAATGTATCGCATTTTAGAGATGCTTAAACCAGGTAATTTATATTTCAATGGCATCATTTGAATGAAGTTCATTTTTTTCGATCATGTTTTAAGGTTTCAAATATAATAAATTAATGGAGTATTGTGATAATTTTTAAAATATTACCGAGGAATGTATCGCATTTTAGAGATGTTTAAATAAAATTGCATTGAAGTTGGAAAGTGTTTCATAATCAATGTTTTATGCATGATTGATCTTTCTTGTTGAAATTAGGAGCAGCATTGGAAATTAGGTCCGTGGCATGAACCGCTCAAAAGTGGAACCGCACACTTCAAGGAGATCACAAAAACTATTTTGACATAAAAGCATATATTTATATTAATACATAATTTAAACTCCCCTCTTATATTAAAACAATTTACAGGGTGTCTCAACCTCGACTTTTATTCCTTAAATATTGATCTTAGACATATATAATAAATTACAAAATTGCGTGAATAAAGGTACAGAACTTTATGAAATCGATTAAAATTTTTAAGGAAATTAAATTAAAAAAAATACAAAATTTAAATTTTTATACAGCCCCCGTACGAAAACATTTCCAATGAGTAAAATGTGTCCCATACACTAATAAGGTGATATACAAAATTTCAGCATTTTAACATAAAAAGTCCCAGAGATATGAAAACAAAAATGCTGACTTAAACCACTTTTCGATACATCGACATGGGTTCTCACAGGGGGAAAAACCATACCGACAGATCGCGTTTCAGCGGTCATACACAAATTACGAAAGAAAGCAATGATTACATAAATAAATAGTAATTTTGCTATTCATTGGTACAAAAGTATCTACACTGTGTAGAAATAATAACTTTACACAAAAGATTACAAAAATTGTTCAAAATGTTTTCCATCCATGCCAGTACAGAGCTGCATTCACCTAAGAACACTTCTGTGCACTCGATCAAGTTCTAGTTCTTGTTCGGTGATGTCACGACAACCATCTTGAATGCGTTGTTGCAACTCTGTTTTATTTAAGGGAGGTGGCAGATAAACAGTTGTGCGTAAACGACCCCACAAATAGAAATCCATAGGCGTTAAATCAGGCGATCTAGGGGGAAATTCGACTGGCCCATACAAGCCAATCCACTTGTCTGGAAACTCGTTGTTTAAACTGTCTTTCACAAATGTAGTATGGTAAGCTGGAGATCCGTCCTGTTGGAACCATTCATGTGGAAGTATTGTTAGGGGCAGTTCATCCATAAAATCAGGAAAAACCGCATTCAGAATCTCATTAACATATCTGTCACCCGTCAACGTATCAGCATACAGTATGGGTCCAAGCAAACGGTTTGTGAAAATACTACACCATACATTCACAGAAAATTTCTTCTGATGATGAATTTCACGTACCACGAATGGATTTGTATCAAACCAGAAGTGCTCATTTTGAGGATTTATGCCTCCAACTTGTTTAAAACAGTCAAAATTACGTTTTTCGGGAAAGGGGGATTTGCATATTCCTGATTTAGAACCCAATTACAAAAATATAGACGACGTTGATAATCTGTTGACCCCTGTCCTTGCACACCATGAATGTCAAACGGATGCCATTTATTCCGTCTCAGTATTCTCCACACTGTTGCACGTGGTACGTTCATTTCTGAAACAGCGGTACGAACACTACTATGTGGATGACTGCAAATGTAAGCCAAAACATCAATTTCTAAATCAGTTGAGTGAAGTCTGGGCCTACCTAGTCCCCCTACACGATGTAAGCTTCCTCTTTCACGCACTCGTTGCACCAATCGGGAAATACATCTCCCAGAAAGATATCAAGAATTGGGAAAAGTACGTTGATATTTCCGTGCAGTTTCGCTAGTGCGATTGCATACACTGTACATCATAAGCATTTCAAGAAGTTCTTCGTTGCTGTATTGAGACATACTGTCGGTACAGGTTAACTACACTCTCAAGATGTAGCAGAAATGTGAAATACTTAAAGGTCGCTCAAACTGCCGGATTGCGCGCGCTACGCTTGCGTGAGCGAGGCGATTGATTAATGGCAGAGCAAAAACAACTTTCTCATGTGATGATGCGTCTGCTGCGATTGTATGACGCACCGATCAAAGGCAGATTATTGCATATGCATACATTTCTAAGCTGTTTTAATGTTCATTTTGATTGTGCCATTTCCAAGTTTTATTCTGTAATTAATCATGTAAAATTTTAAGGTATTTTTCAGGAAGCATATTTTTGAAAAATTGTAAATAAATCTAAAGATAAAAGGCAGATATTATTTGTTTATGATGCATTTCTGCGTTGCGTCATTTGCTGTAAGCATTTACATTTTAATTTGTAATTAATCCCTCACCAACTTTGTTTGTACATATATCTGGGACTTTTTATGATAAAATGCCGAAATTTGTACATCCCCTTATTAATGTATGGGGCACATTTTACTCATTGGAAATGTTTCTGGACGGGGGCCGTATAGAAATTTAAATTTTGTATTTCTTAAAATTTAATTCCCTTGAAAAATTTAATCGATTTCATAAAATTCTGTACCTTTTTTTATGCAACTTTGTAATTTATTATATATGTCTAAGATCAGTATTTAAGGAATGAAAGCCGAGATCAATGTTTTTGGGACACCCTGTGTATGCACGTCATGGTAGTAGAGTTGATGCAGTGAGTAGGCTTGTTAGTCACATAAAAATCGAATTTATTGATTTTAAAGTCTTAGAATACAACTTTTTACATTGGCCGAGCTTTCCTCCGACGTCCATCTCGCAAGAGATCTCAGTGCAATCTGCGATAGCTTTCCTCAAATTACATTAATGTCAGAGGGTGGAAATCGATGACGACATGGAAAACATGCCGTCTTCGCGGTTTCTATGCTTCAAAAATGTGATGGAGATGCAGTTTCAGATGAGAACGTTTATCTTTTAGGCGTCTAGTTACGACTATGGGCTATTCAAGGTTGAGAGAGAAGTTGAATTCGAATGGGAAAGCTAACGTAGTGGTAAGAATAAGTGGCCAAATATACTATTGTATAGGAAAATAAGAAGTACGTGCATTCTCTGGTAATATTAAGAGCGTGGGATAGAATTTGATGTGGTTACTGTAAGCGCGTAACTTGAGATAGGAATTTGGAAAAAGAGTTAGGAAAGAAAAGGGTGCGTTAATTGGGGAAGCTTAAAATTTCTATATCATGTTTAAAAAAATATGATGTGGGCAGCACATGACTTTCCTTATATAATGCAATGAATTTACTATTTTTACAGTAAAAAGAAATAGATTATTTTTATAGTAGATATATATATTCTTTACAAGATATTGAATTTTCGTCAATGAGTCGTCATTTTCATCGATTTAGCGTCATTTTTATCCATTTAGCGAGTTTTTCTTAATTTTGCAACATTTTAAAAAGTCGTCAAGTTGGCTATATTCCACCAAATTCGTCGCTAAAATCTCGCCAAGCTTTATGGACGGAGGAATAAGTAATTCTTACAGCAGATAGATAACTTTTGACATTCAACTACAGACGTATTACTCAAAGTATCTTTTTTCATGAATGGAACGAGCTAGATCCACGAGAAGGATGTCACCCAATTTATCGCATGGTATTGCATACGAAAAGTGAACATGTTTCTCAAAAGGAAATTTTTTTTTTATTTTATATGATTTTTTGATAATTTTTTTTTTAAAATATGCAATATCTCAAGAGCGGTTCATGTTAGCGTTCCAAAATTTATGTCAATCGTTTTCTAATGAAAAATTGCATAAGAAATGTCTATTTACGTAACTTTATTAGAGGTTTTGATTTTTTGATGATTTTTCCAATATTTCACTCGAAAATTTAGGGGGTTCTGAACATTCGATTGCGTATAAAAACTATAGGTTTCCAGTTTTTACGGATTGTAGTTTTGTATCAAATTTCGTTCGAATCGGCCCAGTCGTTCGTCAGTTATATCGTATCCATAGACTCACTGACACACCCACATACACACACACCCACACACAGACATCACTTCAAAAATGTTCGATTCGTTATCAGGGATGCTTGAAACGTGCTCTCCCGTCGAAAACTTGAATTCGAATTTTCGACCCCGTCACAATACTTTCCTTATACATTATTGTATACTATAAGGAAAGTAATAAATACTAAAATCCACTACATTTTTGAAAGGTGAAAATGCATTAACAATAAAATTGCATAATAACATGAGAGGGCTAAGTCAAAGGGAAACGGCGCAACCAGGTCCGCCCATGGAGGGAGGGGGGAAGACACCACTTAAATGTGGGCGGTTTCCGGGGGGAGCCGGACTCTCAATAATTTAATATGGAATGGAAAGACATGTAAAATTTACAAAGAGAGAAACATCAAATATAGAGGGGAAGGGCGGCATAAATGTTAGTTGGAGAACTCACTATTTGTATGGGCGGCCCTGGTGCAGCCAAACGAAGTTCTGTTACTGCTCACTTCGAAACGTTCGACTCAAGTTCAGGGGAATGTTCAAAACATAAATCCTTCGAGTACTCAAACTTTAATTTTTCAATACAGTCACAATGCTTTTCCTTTACATTATTACTCTTACTATGCATATTCATGTAAGGCACGGTGTAAGATAATCTGGTGAAAGAACTTCGGAAAATTTGCCGTTCTTAAACATCCCACGCCAGTAGATGGCGCTTAACGCTAGGGTCTTATTTTAGCGTTGAGTTAAAGGTAAGGTGAGCGTCAGTAAATCTTCTGCCCTATCGGGGCTTTGTTAACTTTCGTAGAACATATTTTCCGCCGAAATTCTGCTCAAACAGTTGCGAAATATTTTTTGAAAAATAAAATGCAATGTTTAGATTATATTAAAACTAAATTTAATACTCAATAAAATATAGAATGTATTTTTTATTGTAATCCAAAATATTTTTGGTGCTGTCATCTATTGTCGTAATTCATATCGAGTATTTTTATTTTTTAATGAACATTTTTAAAGGTATATTCCTTCTAATACGGTATTAAATACAACAGATCATATATAATAATGCTACAATCACGTAAAGGTAATTGAACTTGGACTTGAAAACAAAGGAACTTGAAGACAAGGCTGCAGTCATCAGTGATGTACATTCAGATCCCCTTATCAAATTTATAGAATGAGAAATTACCTTTCCGAGATTGTTGCATTATTAAATATGATCTGTTGCTGTATTTAATACTGCATTAGGAGGAATAGACATTTAAAAATGTTCATTAAAAAATAAAAATAGTCGGTATGAATTAAATTACGACAACAGATGGCGGCAGCAAAAATATTTTGGATTACAATAAAAATACATTCTATATTTTATTGGGTATTAATTTTAGTTTTAATATAATCAAAGGATTGCATTTTATGTATCAGAAAATATATCGAAACTGTTTGAGCAGAATTTCGGCGAAAAATATGTTCTGCGAAAGTTAACAAAGCGAGGATAGGGCAAAAGCGCTCACGCTCACCCTTAAGGGTGAGCGTCAGTAAATTTTCTGCCCTATCCGCGCTTTGTTAACTTTCGCGGCACAAATTCTGCTCAAACAGTTGCGAAATATTTTCTGAAAGATAAAATGCAATGCTTAGATTATATTAAAACTAAATTTAATGCCCCAAAAAACATAGAAAATATTTTTTATTTTAATCCAAAATATTTCTGGTGCTGCCATCTGTTGTAATTTAATTCATACCGATTATTTTTATTTTTTAATGAACATTTTTAAATATCTATTCCTTCTAATACAGTGTTAAATACAACAACAGATCATATATAATAATGACACAATCACGGAAAGGTAATTTATCATTCTATAAATTTGATAAGGGATCTGAATGTACATCACTGAGGACTGCAGTTTTGTCTTCAAGTTTCTTTGACTTCAAGTCCAAGTTCAATTACATTTTCGTGATTATGGCATTATATATGATCTGTTGTTGCATTTAATAGCGTATTAGAAGGAATAGACATTTAAAAATGTTCATTAAAAAATAAAAATAGTCGGTATGAATTAAATTACGACAACAGATGGCAGCACCAAAATTTTTTTAAATTGAAATAAAACATATATTCTATGTTTTATTGAGTATTAAATTTAGTTTTAATATAATCTAAGCATAGCATTTTATTTATAAGAAAATATTTCGCAACTGTTTGAGCAGAATTTCGGCGAAAAATGTGTTCTGCGAAAGTTAACAAAGCGAGGATAGGGCAGAAGATATACTGACGCTCACCCTTAAAGAGTGAAGAACAACTTATATTACGAACTTACCAAAATTAATATATTTAGGTAGTAAATGAGTTTGGTTCTAAATAAATAATCTCGCATTATTTACCACAAATGCGATTTACTCTTTTGTTTACATTTCTATCACTTTTGGTAGGGATTATACCGGTTTTCCGCAACACACAACCCAGCCACCCAAAGCTCTATCCCTCGGTCATTATTTTTGTACATCTTTGCTTGAGTGTAAAAATGTAAGCTCCAATTGCTTTGAAAAATGATTCCAGAAGGCATGTTTATTATTTTATAGCTCTATTTTAACTAATAAGATGTTTAAAATAAAGCACATCTGTGAAATGATTAAGGGAATCTTTCCTATCAATGCATTATTTTTACAAAAATTTCCATTTTTTACAAAATACAAAAAATGTATAATTCCCTTAAAATTAAAAAAAAATTATATATCAATATGTAATTTCAGAAGTTTTTTTTATTATCTTTATTATTTTCTTTCCTCCAATTGCTTAAAACTATTTTTTTTTATAGATTTTTACTATTAAATTTGTATTTGAATTCATGAATTTCAAAAACACAATGACACTATCAAGTTCCCCTTATGGAGTAAACTAAACATAGCACACATTCATTGTGTATAAGTTTCTAAGCAAGTAAATAAAAACAAACAAAAAATATGCAATTTTCGTAATAGAAGCTCCAATACTTTATCATCATTTGGGGCTTTAAAAAGTGAGACAGACTCTTTTTTACTGTCATAACCAGAGGTGCAATTGGGTACAAAACAGTTTTTACACATTTTTATGACAAGGGGCGCGATAGCCCATTGGTTAGCGCGCTGGAGTTGCACTCGGTAGACCCGGGTTCGATTCCAGCCACTGCCAAAACTGCCGCCGTGTTCATGCGGAGTACGATCACGTTAAACATGTGGGTCCGAAAGTCCTTCCGAGAGGTTGGTGGTAGGGGAAGGAGGGTACGGTCCCTGTGGATGCTCCCCCACTGGGTTCCGGTCTAAATTGGGTGGCACTTCCCGACCGTCAAAACAGTTACCTTACACCTTTCTGGTAGGTCGGACGGTCTGGGTTTCAACAACAACATTTTTATGACAAAAAATTGTTTTTGCTTTTAAGAACAAAATACTCTCCGTACAAATGAATTGCATCTCCAGACCTTAAGGATAAAAGCCACCTATCGGAATTTCTGTCAGAGGGGATCTTTAGGGTACAAGTTTATAACATAGCGACAACGGGACTTGCGTTCACCTGATTATCTTACACCGTGACGTAAGGATAAGGAATCAATCATCTAATAACCAAAATTCCTTATTTTCCCTCACTTTCTCCTCTAAAGAAAATTATTCCACTTACAGCGCCATCTTGTGACGAAATAGCACACGAATCTTCTGTTCGGAATAGAACACGAAGTTTATCAAAACACTACGCCTAATACGCAACTGAAAACTTTCTCCTGCAAAAACGCACAATTATTATTAAAAAAAAATCCCAACAAAACCATCTAATAACAGTAATAATCGCAGTAATAAAAGCAGCATCGCGAGATAAAAGCCAAGCGGCAAACACAGCGTATAGCGACCGTAATTTCATTGGACAGATAAAGTGGCTCCGCAGGCGGTCTAAATGACGATAAGTGACTTGTTCTGCGCGCGGAAGAGCTTTATTTATTTTCGTCGCCATTTTATTCTTCCCTTTTATATCGCCGACAGCGCGTGAAAGAGAAAAGAACGCGGATCTCTATATGAACTTATTTGTAGAAAAAGATTCCATTTGTCAGGCCGTGGAAAGACGTAGGTAGACCTTCATACGGATTTATTAGACGAGTTGAAAAAGATGGATCTGTTCAGGTGGGAAACAGCTGCGAAACTTCAATAACAAGTTGGAAAGAAAGAGATAAATGTGGGCGGGTTCGTAATAAGAGAAATATGGCAAACAATTCAATTTCGATTTGACAATGGGTTAACTTAAAAACACCATAGAAACTAGTACCGGTTATTTACTCCATTTTTTTCATAGCCCCATTACGTGTACAGTAATCATCATCATCAATAGAGTATTCCACATCACGTGGCCTCAGCCCTGGCAACAACAAAGCAACCGGGAATGTAGGATAGACAGTTAAGACTTAATCTTTGTGTTAACTTGCATTTTGCAGTGGCAAAGCGTTATCAAAATAAAATTTACATCATAAATGGTATTGATCCATATATTTTAGATTAAAAAAATCTGATGTGGGCAACACATGACTTTCCTTATAATAATACAATGAATTTACTACTTTTACAGTAAAAAATATATGTTTTTCTTATAGTAGATTCTTATATTCTTTCCAAGATATTGAATTTTCGACAATTAGTCGTCATTTACATTGATTTAGCGTCATTTTCATCCATTTGGCGAGATTTTCGTTAATTTGGCAGCATTTAAAAAAGTCGCCAAGTTGGCGACATGCCACCAAATTCGGCGCCAAAATCTCGCCAAGCGTTATGGATGGAGAAATAAGTTATTCGTATAACAGATAAATGACTATTGGCGTTCAAATACAAAAGTATTACTTAAAGTATCTTTTCTCATGAATGGAACGAGCTAGATCCACGAGAATGATGTCACCAAATTTATCACATGATATTACATATGAAAAGTGAACAGGTTGTTTCTCAACAGTTAATATATTTTTTTTAATTTATGGGAATTTTGATAAATTTATTTAAAAACTGTGCAATAACTGAAGAACGGTTCATGCTAGTGTTCAAAAGTTTAGGTCAATCGTTTTCTAAGGAAAAATTGCATAAGAAATGTCTATTTGCGGAACTTTATTAAAGGTTTTAATTTTTTGATAATTTTTTTAAATTTTCATTCGAAAATTTAGGAGGGTTCTGAACATTCGATTGCGTATAAAAATAATAGGCTCCCAGTATTCACGGATTGTGATTTTTGTACCAAATTTCATTCGAATCGCTCCATTCGTTCATGAGATATCGTCTCCACAGACTCACTGACACACACACACACACACACATCACCTCAAAAATGTTTGATTCGTGATCAGGGATGCTTGAAATGTGCTCTCCCGTCGAAAACTCGAATTCGAATTTTCGACCCCGTCACAATACTTTCCTTATACATTATGTATATAAAGAAAGTAAAAATATATTAGCATCTTCTCGAGCTACATTATTGCCGATTACAACCATACGTGAACTCAGTATGGTTTAGAAACATTTCAAACTTAATACTTGATGAATAAATAAGTTACTTTACATTAATAGAAAAGAACAAACTTGCCTGTTATAAGATGTTTGTCACAAATTGAATTTTCGAGGATATGAGAACTTCCATTTTGATGTTGTCAAAATTAGCAAATCCCTCCTGAAATTTCTTTTGCACGTCTTCCCGATTGTAATTTAATATTACTGGATTTTCCTGTTTTGGAAATATAGGGGATTCTAAAAAAAGAAAGAGAATCTCTATCACCTCGACTACCACTTCCCAAACAGCATAAAAGTTCGGCATATTTATAAACTTTTCCTTCAAATCTCACGCTTTTCTTACAAAATCAAATGGATCAAGCCAAAGAATGATCACGTGGTGTCCTACAAACGCTTTTGAAGCAGACGATAAAGAACGTGTGACGTCATGTTGGAAAACTCTATGGCTCAACAGCTTGACTTTTCTCAGGAAATTCTTCCAAGCTGTCTTCCTGGAACCAATGGAATTTTTTAATATTTAACACCTCAAAATCCTTGTCCACTCAATCGATAGCTCTTCGTTGTGTTGGACACTGTTTATGGAGCCCCTAGCCTCTATGGGCTGTATTCGGGGAAAGGTCCTTTTCCGATCGGTGTGGACATAAAAATTGTCTTCGTTATTCTGCTGCTATCCACCCAGGGCCGTAGTTAAAAACGAAATTCAAGAGGGACTGGAGGTGTGTGTGTGTGTGTGTGTGGGGGGGGGGGGATTCAAGGGTGTGGGGGCTCAACAGTCTTGAAGGTGGGGTTCACTAAAAACACTGTTAATCATTAGCATTCATAAACCATAATAGTTGTTATATATTTCAATCCATATAAATTATTAACAAATAATTACATATTTATATTTGCAAAGCTAAGAGTTGATTAGGAAAATTCATATCCATATAGAAACTATACAACAATATTAATAATGATTACAATTGATTATAATATAAACATTAACTAGCAGCAAAGCTGTTAATTGAAGAAAATTTCAGATAGGAAATACAAGTTAACACTGAATATTAACTCTTAACTATACTTATCAGTTGGTTTTGACTCTATAATGTATGACAATGAGCACCTCAATAATACAAAAGTGTCTTAAATACATTTATTTTAATTTAAAAAAAATTGATGTGGGCAACACTTGACCTTCCTTATATAATGCAATAAATTTACTACTTCTGCAGTAAAAAAAATTGGTTTTTCTTATAGTAGATACTTATATTCTTTCCAAGATGTTGAATTTTCGGCAATTAGTCGCCATTTATATCCATTTGGTGAGATTTTTGTTAATTTAGCTGCATTTAAAAAAGTCGCCAAGTTGGCAATATTCCGCCAAAATCGTCGCCAAAATCTCGCCACACGTTATGGACGGAGAAATAAGTTATTCTTATAGCAGATAAATGACTATTGGCGTTCAAATACAAAAGTATTACTCAACGTATATTTTGTCATGAATGGAACGAGCTAGACCCACAAGAATGATGTCCCCAAATTTATCGCATGGTATTACATATGAAAAGTGAACATGTTTCTCAACAGTTAATATTTTTCTTTAATTTATGGGATATTTTGATAAATTTATTTGAAAAATGTGCAATATCTCGAGAACGCTTCATGCTAGCGTTCTAAAGTTTATGTCAATCGTTTTCTAAGGAAAAATTACATAAGAAATGTTTAGTTGAGTAACTTTATTAAAGGTTTTGAATTTTGATGATTTTTCCAAAATTTCACTCGAAAATTTTGGAGTTCTGATTACGTTTAAAAACAATAGGCTTCCAGTATTCACGGATTGTAATTTTTGTACCAAATTTCATTCGAATCGCTCCATTTGTTTGTGAGATATCGTCTCCATAGACTCACTGACACACACACATAGACATCACCACAAAAATGTTCGATTCGTGATCAGGGATGCTTGAAATGTGTTCTCCCGTCGAAAATTCGAATTCGAATTTTCGACCCCGTCACAATACTTTCCTTATACATTATGCATATAAGGAAAGCAAAAATAAAAAAATATGTAAATAAAATGATCATCTGTATAACCACAAGTATAGCTAAACTAAAATGTCTTTAAAACGAAGTAATTTGTAAAAAATATATCAAAGTAATTTTAATGCAAAATTTGAAAAACATGTTAGATGAAATTTCGTATCACTATCACAATTAAAAATGCAATATTTTCATCAGGGTGGCTGACTATACCTCTTAAGGAGGCTGACTTAGTCATCTCTGGGTCCTGCCTGCCTACGGCGCTGTAATCCATCATTATGTGTACGTTGACTGTATTTGCAGGAGAGTTGGCTTAAATCCACTGTGGAAGGTATGATCATTTATTTACACATTTTTACTTTCCCTGCAATACATTGTAATGTATAGGGAAAGTATTGGAATCATGCCGAAAATCACAACTCGAGTTTTCGACGGATCTACACGTTTCGAGACCTCTAGAATACGAAAAAACCATTTTTAACGTGACGTCTGTGTGTGTGTCTGTCTGTCTGTCTGTCTGTCTGTGCAATGTATGTATCCACTCTAATTCAAAAACTAATGGACCGAATTTCATAAAATTTGGTAGGTAAGTCACTTGGGTATGACCCTGGTGCTGATTAGTTTTTGGTACGATTCGTAAAAACAGAACCCGCCTTTTTTTGCGAAATGGCCCGTAAAAATTCCATGTATCCACTCTAGCTAAAATACTAATTGACCAAATTTCACAAAATTTGGTGGATAAGTTACTTGTATGATACTCTGGTGCTGATTAGATTTTGGTATTTATCGGAAAAGAACAACCTGCCTTTTTTTACGAAATGGCCCGCAATAATGTCATGTATCCACTCTAACTAAACTAGTAATTGGCCAAATTTCACAAAATTTGATAGATAAGTTACTTGGGGAATACTCTGGTGCTGATTAGATTTTGGTATTATTCGGAAAAGAACAACCTGCCTTTTTTTACGAAATGGTCCTCAAAAATCGCAAAATCTAAAAAAAGCTACATATGTTCAAATATATCAGTTAAATTCTTATTTTATACGTAATTTTTGATGAGGAAAATAATAAGAACAACTCTATTACTCTAGGACTAACCATTCTCGAATTATTTAAGATTTTTCGAATTTAGTTATGCCACTTTTAGAAAAATATCTAATTACCAAATAAAAACAGAAATTAAATTAAAAATGCAAATTCAGTGTTATTTTGCGCAATTAAACTCAATTTGATGAATTATTAAAGAAAAAAATATGAATTTGAGTCTGCAGGGAAAGTCATGTGCTGCCCACATCAGATTTTTACTTTCCCTGCAATACATGGTAATGTATAGGGAAAGTATTGGAATGATGTCGAAAATCGCAACTCGAGTTTTCGACGGATCTACACGTTTCGAGACCTCTAGAATGCGAAAAAACCATTTTTAGCGCGACGTCTGTGTATGTGTCTGTGTGTCTGTCTGTCTGTGTGTCTGTCTGTGCAGATTTTGTATCCACTGTAACTGAAAAACTAATGGACCGAATTTCACAAAATTCAGCAGATGAGTCATTTGTGGGTCACCCTGGTGCTGATTAGATTTTGGTATGATTCGGAAAAAAATAACCTGCATTTTCTGCAAAATGGCCCGCAAAAATCGTCCAAATCTAAACTAAAGAACTACGTATGCTCAAATATATCCATTAAATGCTCGTTTAATACGTAATTTTTAGCGATGAAAAGAATAAGACCAACCCCATTACATTAGGACTAGCCGTTCTCGAGATATTTTAGTTTTTCGTATTTTCTCTACGCCACCTTTGAAAATAAGTCCGGTTACCGAATGAGAAAGAAAATTGAATTAAAAGTAAAATAAATTTAATTAAAATAAAGAGAAAGTGGATATAAGTCTGCAGAGAAAGTCATGTGCTGCCCACATCAGATTTTTACCTTCATAGGCCCATTATGCTTACACTGACATTACTCACAGAAGGGCTGGCTTGAATTAATAGTGGAAGCTATGACTATAGCAATTTACTCATTTTTGAGTTTTATCTTCATAGGTCCATTATGCTTCATATTATGGTCCATTTTGTCTTCGTAGGTCCATTAGACATTTTTCAAAATATTGAAGTCTAATTACTTTCCCTGCAATACATGGTAATGTATAGGGAAAGTATTGGAATCATGCCGAAAATCGCAACTCGAGTTTTCGACGGATTTCTAGGATACGAAAAAACTATTTTTAGCGTGACGTCTGTGTGTGTGTGTGTCTGCCTGTATGTCTGTCTGTGTGTCTGCCTGTATGTCTGTCTGTCTGTCTGTCTATGCAGATTTTGTATCCACTCTAACTCAAAAACTAATGGACCGAATTTCATAAAATTTCGTAAGTAAGTCACTCGTGGGCGAATCTGGTGCTGATTAGTTTTGGGTACGATTCGGAAAAAAATAACCTGCCCTTTTTTTTGAAAAATAGCCCGTAAAAATAGGCAAAATCTAAAATAAAAACCTACATATGCTCAAATATATCTATTAAATGCTTGTTTTATACGTAATTTTTAACGAAGAAAAAAATAAGACCAACTCCGTTACACTAGGTCTAGCCGTTCTCGAGATATTTTAGTTTTTTCGTATTTTCTCTACGACACCTTTGAAAATAAATCCAGTGACCAAATGAGAACGAAAATTGAATTAAAAGTGAATTAAATTTAATTAACATAAAAAGAAGGTGGATATAAGTCTGCAGGGAAAGTCATGTGCTGCCCACATCAGATTTTTAAAATTTCATTCAGTCAGATTATCTTGCACAATGAATATCTGAAATGCTAAAATAAAACGAATTATAGTTAAATGGAGAAAAAAAAAATTTTTACCCTCCAGATTATTATTTATTTCATTTATTTTGCTTTTGCAACACTATTACGATATACAAAAACTGTGTGAATTTCCAGCTCAATTATCTTTATAAAAGTATGAAAACAATAATTTGTTCTTAGGTATTTTTGCCAATGCTAAAAAAGTCAACAAATGTATCTTTAAATTATCTCCTTAGTTAAAACCTTGTATTGAGATTACAATAATAAAACCTTGTATTCAGATTATAATAATAAATCTGTGGGGTAAATTTCTATACACACTTTACAAATACTAAAAAATCTGATGTGGGCAACACATGACTTTCCTTATATGATGTAATGAATTTACTACTTTTACAGTAAAAAAATAGGATTTTCTTATAGTAGATACTAATATTCTTTCCAAGATATTGAATTTTCGACAATTAGTCGTCATTTTCATTGATTTAGCATCATTTTTATCCATTTGGCGAGATTTTCATTAATTTGGCAACATTTCAAAAAAGTCGCCAAGTTGGCGACATTCCGCCAAATTCGTCGCCAAAAACTCGCCAAGCGTTATGCACTAAGAAAAAAGTTATTCTTACAACAGATAAATAACTATTGGCCTTCAAATACAAAAGTATTATTCAAAGTATATTTTTTCATGAATGGAACGAGCTAGATCCACGAGAATGATGTCACTCTATTTATCGCATGGTATTACATATGAGAAGAGAACATGTTTCTCAATAGGAATTTTTTTTTTTTTTATGCGACTTTTTCATAATTTTTTTGAAAAATGTACAATATCTCGAGAACGGTTCATATTATCGTTCTAAAATTTATGCCAATCGTTTTCTAATGAAAAATTACATAAGAAATGTCTATTTGCGTAACTTTATTAGCGATTTTGATTTTTTGACGATTTTTTCAAAATTTCATTCGAAAATTTAGGAGGGTTCTGAACATTCGATTACGTATAAAAACAATAGGCTTCCAGTGTTTACGGATTGTGATTTTTGTACTAAATTTGGTTCGAATCGGTCCATTCGTTCGTCAGTTATCGTCTCCACAGACTCACTGACACACACACACACACACACATACTTTCACACACACACACACACACACACACACACACACACACACACACACACACACACACACACACACACACACACAGACATCACTTCAAAAATGTTTGATTCGTGATCAGGGATACTTGAAACGTGCTCTCCCGTCGAAAACTCGAATTCGAATTTTCGACCCCGTCACAATACTTTCCTTATACATTACGTATATAAGGAAAGTAACAGGAAATGGATAATGAAAAACTTGAATTGATAACGAAAAAATCTGATGTGGGCAGCACATGACTTTCTCTGCAGACTTATATTAACGTTATCTTTATTTTAATTAAATTTATTTCACTTTTAATTCAATTTTCGTTCTCATTCGGTAACCGGACTTATTTTCAAAGGTGGCGTAGAGAAAATACGGAAACTAAAATATCTCGAGAACGGCTAGTCCTAGAGTAATGGGGTTGGTCTTATTATTTTCGTCGTTAAAAATTACGTATTAAACGAGCATTTAATGGATATATTTGAGTATACCTAGTTCTTTAGTTTAGATTTTGACGATTTTTGCGGGCCATTTTGCAAAAAAAGGCTGGTTATTTTTTTTCGAATCGTACCAAAATCTAATCAGCACCAGAGTAACCCACAAGTGACTCATCTACCGAATTTTGTGAAATTCGGTCTAGTAGTTTTTCAGTTAGAGTGGATACAAGCTTTTGCGGGCCATTTCGCAAAAAAAGGCGGGTTCTTTTATTCCAAATCGTACCCAAAACTAATCAGCACCAGAAATCAGCACCTACCAAATTTTGTGAAATTCGGTCCATTAGTTTTTTAGTTAGAGTGTATACAAAATCTGCACAGACAGACACACAGACAAACAGACTCACAGACACACAGACACATACACAGACGTCACGCTAAAAATGGTTTTTTCGTATTCTAGAGGTCTTGAAACGTGTAGATCCGTCGAAAACTCGAGTTGCGATTTTCGACATGATTCCAATACTTTCCCTATACATTACCATGTATTGCAGGGAAAGTAACAAAATTTATGCATATATTTTCCCCATTTAATACGCATAAAAAAAATTAAAAAAATTATTGGGGGGTTCGAAACATGTTTCGTACCCACGAAGTCGGCGCCGCTGTGTGCAGCATCATATTTTTAGCTGCTGCTGATTGTAATATTTTAATAGTGAAGTTATAAATGTAAAAGTTGTGTAATGAACCTTGCTGCTCCAACCGGAAACCGAACCCTAGATCTGCGAACTGACCAGCCGACGGTCTACCGTTGAGCTACTGGGGCGAAATTGCAAGCTCTTATCGTCAAAGTGAACTCTACATTCTCCACCCTCTAATGTCAGATTGTCGGTCAACTGATAGTCTGACTGACCACCTCCTGCTATTTTTACCTCAGGTAAGCCTCCTGCTACTACTATTTTTACCCAGGTTAGAATCCTGCGTGGTCGTTATATTCTCAGTTTTGAAATCGGCTTTCACTCTTCCAGAGTCCCCTGATTCCGTACTAGTCTCTCTAGGGTGACTTTCAGACCTATAGCATCTTTGCACTAACCTACAGGGTTGATTTTTTTACGGCGTCATTGTAAAGAACCTCGCTGCTCCGACCGGGAATCGAACCCTGGATCTCCGAACTGGCCAGCCGACGCTGTATCGCTGAGCTACTGTATAAAATACGAAATTACAAGCTCTTATCGTCGAAGTGAACTTTGCAGTTGGTACTCTCTGAAGTATTCGAAGTCTTGGTATATTGGTTATTGGTTAATGGTTACAGGACCTGCTTTATAATGACCGACGACCAATCAGCTGCCTTCATGTTTATCGACGATTCCCTAAGTTTTGTTTCACTCTATATACACTTAAAAATCCTACATATGTTCGAAAGTTTTAGTTTTCTCTAAACATTTTCAAAATCATATCCTTCAGCTACATTCTCTGTCTCGATTCCTTTTACGAGATATCACCCCCCCCCCCCTCTCTCTCTCTCTCCCCCCATTCCTCCTCGTAGCGTTGTATAGCAGAAAATATTTCTCGACTCTTTGAAAATCTCTCTCGCCCCGGGGGCAATTCAATTTTTGCGCTCCCAGAACTCCATTTTCAGGTCCATCTTTCGTCGTCAAATTCGATTACCGACATCCCCCCCCCCCTTCCCCTCGGAAGCTGAGTACTACCCAGAGTGTGTCCCAAACAGTTTTCTCGGGTTTATTCAAATAGATAGAAAAGCGTATTTCAATATGCTCCATATATATGCTAATGCTGGAAAAGTGCTATCTTTGAGCTACGCTTCTTGCGCTCAGCGCAAGAAAGCGGGGGCCTATAGAGGAAATGAAAATATTGCTTTAGGGGGGGGGGCGGACGGGATGAAGGGGGTGTATCTTCAGCAGAAGGCTAATGGCAGTCTCTTATTTTATGTTTATTACTGCGAGCGAAATGCTATGAAAAGGTTATGGCTTGGAATTTCTTCCTTGAAAGATTAAACTCCGAAGAGTATAGATCTTTAAAATAAAGTTAATCCAGGACAGCTTTTGAAACAAGATTAGTTTAACATCATAAAGCATTTTCTCTTTTTTTTTACTTTCCCTAAAATACATGGTAATGTATAGGGAAAACATTGGAATCGTGTCGAAAATCGCAACTCGAGTTTTCGACGAATCTACACGTTTTGGGACCTCTAGAACACGAAAAAACTGTTCTTAGCTTGACGTCTGTGTGTGTGTGTGTGTGTGGAATGTATATATCCACTTTAGCTCGAGAATTAATTAACCAAATTCCATATAATTTAATAGTTAAGTCACTTGTGGGTTACCCTGGTGTTGATTAGATTATGGTACGAATTGGGATAAAGAAAATCCTGCTTTTTTGGGAAAATGGCCCGCTAAAATCGCATGTAAATATTAGTTGAAAAACTAATCGGACAAAGTTCACTATATTTAGCAAATTAGTTATTTGTGGGTTACTCTTGTGCTGACTAAATTTTGGTATGATTCTGAAAAGAAGAACGTGATTTTTTTACGAAATGGCCCGCAAAAATCGTCAAAATCTGAAATAAAAGCTTACGTATGTTCAAACCTATCAATTAAATGCTTATTTTATACGTAATTTTTGACGATGAAAAGAAGTAGACCAATCCCATTACTCTACGATTAACCGTTTTCAAGAAAATACTACCCGCGAAAATTAAATTAAAAGTGCAAATTCAGTGTCATTTCAAATAATCATGCCTGTTATTTTATACAATTAAATTCTATTTAATGAATTATTAAAGAAATAAAGAGGAAATGGATTTGGACTAGTAGGATAAGTCATGAGCTGCCCATAAAAGATTTTTTTTTCTGTAAGGGGAGGGGGGCGGGGTATTCTTAGTAGCTCAAAAATTGTAGTTTGTAGTGGAATATTCAGCATTTTTTATATCCGTTATAATTTTTTCAAACTAGTGAAGAATTACGAGAAAATGTTTATTCACTGAAAGTTAATAAATGTAAAAGATCTTTGAATTTGAAGTTTTTTTACTTTCCTTATATAAAATAATGTATAAGGAAAGTATTGTGACGGGGTCGAAAATTCGAATTCGAGTTTTCGACGGAAGAGCACGTATCAACCATCCCTGATGACGAATCGAACATTTTTGAAGTGATGTCTCTCTCTCTCTGTGTGTGTGTGTGTGTGTGTGTGGAGACGATAACTGACGAACGAATGAACCGATTCGAACGAAATTTAGTACAAAAATTACAATCCGTAAACACTGGAAGCCTATTGTTTTTATACGCAATTGAATGTTCAGAACCCCCCCCCCCCCTAAATTTTCGAGTGAAATTTTGAAAAAATCGTCAAAAAATCAAAACCTTTAATAAAGTTACGCAAATAGGCATTTCTTATATAATTTTTCATTAGAAAACGATTGACATAAATTTTAGAACGCTAACATGAACCGTTCTCGAGATATTGCACATTTTTCAAAAAATTATCAAAAAATCGTATAAAATAAAAGAGAAATATGTCCTATTGAGAAACATGTTCACTTTTCATATGTAATACCATGCGATAAATTGGGTGACATCATTCTAGTGGATCTAGCTCGTTCCATTCATGAAAAAGGATACTTTGGGTAATACTTTTGTATTTGAACGCCAATAGTCATTTATCTGCTGTAATAACTTATTTCTCCGTCCATAACGCTTGGCGAGATTCTGGCGACGAATTCGGTGGAATGTCACCAACTTGACGACTTTTTTAAATGTTGCTAAATGAACGATAAACTCGCCAAATGGATAAAAATGACGCTAAATCAATGAAAATGACAACTCATTGACGAAATTTCAATATCTTGGAAAGAATATAAATATCTACTATAAAAATAATCTATTCTTTTTTTACTATAAAAGTAGTAAATTCATTGCATTATATAAGGAAAGTCATGTGCTGCCCGCATTTTTTTTTTATTTTATATCAAAGATGTCTTCAAAAATATTTATAGTATAAATTTTATATAGTATTATTTTTCTCTGTAAAACGACTCAAAATTATTTCATTTAATCAGTTATGATATTCTCTTCCTCAAGTGACGGGAGAAAACTGGCGAAACTGTTAAGTGTTGATTAAGCATAAATATACGCTTACGGAGAATCTTCAGTGAGCAAGCACATGGAATTTTTACTCCGTTTTAAGATTTAATAAATCAGCTGAGAGTTATAAAATAAAACAAAAATATTGTGCATAAGGTGTTATTATTGCAAAAAGGTATTTTAAAATAACGTAATTTCTTACTTCATTAGAAACGAATAACATAAACAAAGTCAAATCTTCGAACATGGGCATATGCTTGTTGCCATTCGGCATATGATATTAAAGTGCGTAAATTACTCACACTCAATTATGTTGTTTATTGATATTAATTTTTCGACTGTGTTGTCTTACTCTTTGTCTATTTCTAAATAATAATAATAATAATAATAATAATTATAATAATTGTAATAATAGTAATAATAATAATTATAATAATTGTAACAATAATAATAATAATAATAATTATAATAATAATAATTATAATAATTATAATAATTGTAATAATAATAGTAATAATAATAATAAAAATAATAAAAGTTTGGTGGAACATTTTGTTTTATGATAGATTTATTGATAGTTTTGAAAGTGTGTCTTGCAAAACGAGCAGACGGTAGCTACAGTGAGTGGTACACAGTGTTTCTTTCAGGCATACCTTGGGGTGGGGGGGTGGGGAGAGAAGCCCCCGGGGAGACGAACGTTCATGCCCTCTCCTTATATAATTAATAAATAATTATATATAATTTTTTTTTTTTAAATAAATAAAAATGCAAAATAAATTTTTTTTTAAAATAAATAAAAAAAAATTTAAATAAATAAAAATGCAAAATAATAAACTAAGTCAAAAACATTAGAAAAATCAAAAATCGGAAAATAAGATGCATTAACATTAATGTTTTGAATTTTATTTTCGCAAAAAAATGTAACTTTTGTCAGTATTGAATCTACGTTTTGAGCGCCCTTATAATGGTGTATAGTGGCATTCTCGTTTATCCAGTTTTCCTCTGAATTACTTGTTTAGTAAGAATTTTCGTCTTTGATTCATGTTCATATTCAGGATTGCATATTTGGGAAGTTAATATTCTGAATTGCTTGTCCGGTTTCCAGCTTAGACTCACTGGACGGGTCTGGGAGTATTACCGTGAACGTTCGTACTGCCTCCCTGGCAGAATTTCGATTTGTTCATTCCGGTGCTTCTAGATTAAGCTGTTGAGGTTGATCACGATACACGTGGTGGAAGAAGAAGGGTTCATGCCGCATGGTAATACAAATTTTCTTAATGTATCCTATTTTCATTTTTTCAATTTTTGTTGCCTGTAGTCTGAGTTTAAGCATTTATAGTGATGTGCTATTGCTTAATCTGAAACAGGCATTTGTTTGGGTTAATTAGAATTAAATACTCAGACCTGAAGATGAATTTAGTTCTGATTAATCATCGAATTTGGGACGGTGCTGTTCTTTTCTCTTATCGGCATTGTGGCTGTGAATTTGCTTCTATGGTGATGTTAATATTACTTGAATTGTTTATATATATATATATATATATATATATCTATATATATTTTTATTTTTTTATTTTTTTTTTATTTTTACATAATTCTTATTATTACATATTTCAAATATTTATCCATATACTTGTCTGCTGCATTATGCGCGTATTGTATATTGGTTTCTTATTTTCTGTCTAGTTGTTTACGAGTTTCTGTGGTAACATTCATTTTTAATTATATATATATATATATATATATTTATATATATATATATATATATACTATATATATATATATATATATATATATATATATATATATATATACATATTGTATATATATATATAAAAATATATATATATATATATATATATATATATATATAATTGAAGATTTTTATGATTACTTGTAATATATATATACCCGAGAAATACCAAAGAAAATTGCTTGTAAACTGAAGGTTTTTGCAAATCAGAAGCCTAGTGTAGCCTAGTGTATATATATATATATAGGGCGTCCCAAAAACATTAACCTCGGCTTTTATTCCTTAAATATTGATCTTAAACATATATAATAAATTACAAAGTTGCGTAAGAAAAGGTGCAGACTTTTATGAAATCAAAATCGATTAAAATTTTCAAGGGAATTAAATTTTAAGAAATACAAAATTTAAATTTTTAGACGGCCCCCGTACAAACACATTTCCAATGAGTAAAATGTGCCCCTACACTAATAAGGTGATGTACATAATTTCAGCATTTTATCATAAAAAGTCCCATAGATATAAAAAGATAAAAATGCCACTTTTCGATGCATCGACATGGGTTCTCAGAGGTGAAAAATCATGTCGACAGATCGCATTGCAGGGGTCGTACACAAATTACGAAAGAAAACAATGATTACATAAATAAATAATAATTTTGCTATGTATTGGTACAGAAGTATCTACACTGTGCAGAAATAATAACTTTACACAAAGATTACAAAGCTTGTTCAAAATGTTTTCCATCCATGCCAAAGATCCATTAAAGATAAGAGGCAGATATTATTTGCTTATGATGCATTTCTGCGTTGCGTCATTTGCACTTTTGCTGTAAGCATTTACATTTTAATTTGTAATTAATCCCTCACCAAATTTGTTTAAACTTATCTCTGGGGCTTTTTATGATAAAATGCTGAAATTTTGTACATCACCTTATTAGTGTATATGGGGCACTTTTACTCTTTGGAAATGTTTTTGTACAGAGGCCGTATAAAAATTTATATTTTGTATATCTTCAAATCTAATCCCCTGAAAATTTTTATCGATTTCATAAAATTCTGTACCTTTTTTTAAGTAACTGTGTAATTTATTATATATGTCTAAGATCAATATTTAAGAAATAAAAGCTGAGGCCAATATTTTTGGGACACCCTGTATATATATATATATATATATATATATATATATATATATATATATAAATGAAAGATTTTAATAGTAAATTATGCATAAACTACTGTATGTACAAAAAAACCAATCTCTAGCATATCTGTTACAAATGAGTAACTATAGACCAAGACTAAGGATAAAGATAGAAGGTAACATATCACTACAAAGGAAAGGGGGATGAGAAGAATATAAGGATACAAAATTCACAACTAAAAGTATATAAAATATAAATAAAAATATAAATAAAAATAAAAGAGAAAACACGGCAAAAATGAGAAAAGGCAATAATAATTAGCTCAAGATAAAAGATGAAGACATAGAGAACAATCAATTGAAACTACACAAAAAATGGCGGTTAGTTCGAAATTGCGTTCTCATCAGGACAGCCATACAATTCGAATTAAAACCGATAGAATAGCCAGTTTCTGACAATGGCGATAGTATTTAACTATAGACACCATTGGAACTGTCTACTGTCTACTGGAAGGAGAAAAATAAATCAATTGAATTACAAATCAAAAAATTAATACCTCCCCGAACAGAAATATGAACTCACAAGCATTGTTACCACATGTAAGTGGAAGAAGCGACTGAGCATTTCACCTCACTTCGTCAATGCGAGTGGGCACCGGAATGAATACATTTGAACGATACATAATATGTATGGAGACTTTCAAAAATAGTAATCAGTAAAGGACTCAGGACAAGTGGAAAATAGTCATTCGAAAATAGTAAACAGTAATAGACTCAGGCCAAGTGGTAAGTTAGGTGATAAGAATGGGTGAATTTTCAAAATTGAGTTATCCAATCAAAGATAAATAATGCATGTGTAAAATTATTACGTGGTATATTTGAAATTATTAATAATATTATTTACAAATACTTCCGAATATTGGTAATTTTGACAAATGCGTTTAAGATTATTGATGTGGAGAAAGTGAAACCGAGGATCAGAAAGTCGATGTATTCGAAATAGCTGGTTTAAAATGATGTTTCTAAACAATTGAATAGAATTACAAGATTGGTATGATAGCAGCTTTATGATAGGGAAGTTGTAAGAATCTTTTTTATCATATAGATTGGTGATTACATGATTATGGAGGGTATCTATATTTAGGTCTAAAAAGTTTACAGTTTGACTAACGCTAGGCTCATTAGGAATTAATTCTAGGTTAGATGGGAAAAATCAATATTAATTGGTTCGGAATCATCAATGATAATACAAATTAAGTCGTCAACGTATCTATATATAATATATGAATTAGAGTTAAAATGAGATTCATAATAATAAAGATATAAGTTAGCGAGTATACTACTACTACAGCCACCTTATGGTACACCAGATGTTTGTAAATAAATGTTATCACCTTGGATAATATAATTGTTGTATAACACAAAGTGCAAGAGCATAGGAAAGTTTTTGACATTAAATGCAACATTATTGGAAGATAGATAGTCATGATAAAGAGAGATAATAACTTTATATAAATCTTTAATGACAATATTATTAAATAGGTCTTTAAAATCAAAGGTATGGAAACCAAGAATGTGTGGAAGCTTGCTAAGGTAATTTACTAAATTAAAACTATTGTTTAAAATGAAATATCCTGAATTCCTAAATTTAAGAGATTCATTAATTCTATTTAAACAGTTAAGCAAATACTTACTAGCAGTAGTGGTAAAGGTATTATATCCACAAGTGACTGTTCTAAAACTGAGAGGTGATTTATGGAATTTAGGAACCAAAGTAACATAAGGAAATTTAGAAAACTTACAATTAATATTTAATTGTGTATATAATTTTAGCATTTTAGTTTTGATTTTGATAGACTGATAATTAATGGGTTTAAAAATGTGATTACTTTTTAAGTAATTCTGTAACAGAGAAACATAATATTTTTTACAAATGGTGGCATAATTATTAGAAGCTTTATCTGCATAAGTTATGACAAAATGTTGTTGTAGTTCTTTAATAGCAGATAGGAGTTGTTTATAAGGATACCTAGGCTTCGTTAATTTAATGTTTATAATAACATTTTTAAGTAGATGTAAGGTAGTATACTTGCATAGATGGAATGCTTCAATAGGAATGGAATGTGAACAAGCAGGTTGATATATGAATTTATCAAAATCAAAAGATATAGACTGAAGAAGTTGTTTAGGGTGATGGCAGAATGGAATGCGAAATTTAGACCTTTTATTCATAATATCCCTAAGTATATCATCCTGAACTATACTGAGATCCCCAGTAATAATGTGTCCATGAGAGGAGTTGACATAATGGGCAAGATTTTTATTGCTGCATACACATGATGTAAGGTCATCGGAGTTTAATGTCTTGGAAACTTCATTGTAATTGTAAATAGTTCTACCAATTGGTAAATTATATTTGAATGATTTTTGTATTTTGATTTCTTTTACTGGTAACAAGTGCTGATGTGTTTTGCAAATAAATTATTGAAGTTAAGAGAATTAAGAATAGGGTGTTTAAAAGGAATTACACAGTAAGCTATTTTAGTATGTGGATGTGGTGAATGGAGAAGGTGGTAATAAAAAATTTGTACGTGAAATAAGCAAATCTTAAAATAAATGTTTAAAATGCTCATGAGTTAATTTTAATTAAAAAAAATTAGTATAAACAATACTTAATTTGCATTTTCTGACTTTATATAACCAAGTTCTAACAGGTAGAAAATTGAAAGTTTGAGAATAATTATATTGTAATTTCAAAATGCCTGCATTGTAATATATATAATATATATATATATATATATATATATATATATATATATATATTATATATATTATATGCATTGTAATATATATAATATATATATATATATATATTATATATATAATAAAGCCTCGGCAGACGATAATTAGCTGAATATTTCAGAAATGAATCTGAAATTTTCATGAACGCCTGTAACTGATTTTTCTTATCAGTTTGCCGAAATGATCAACAAAGTATCTGAAAAAATGAGCAAAGGTTTCAGAATGTTTTACAGTGTACTTAGCATAATGTATATTAGGGAAAGTATTGTGACGGGGTCAAAAATTCGAATTTTAAGTTTTTAACGGAAGAGCGCGCTTCAAGCATCCATGAACTTGAATCGAACTTTTTGGGGTGATGTGCGTGGGTATATGATGTTGAGATGTGGGTATATGATGTGGGTATATGATGTGCGTGGGTAGTATGATGTAATATATATGTTGAGACGATATCTCACGAACGAATGCAGCGTATTCGAACGAAATATGATAGAAAACTACAATCAGTGAATACTGGAAACTTATTAATTATAAATGCAATTGGATGCTCGAAAGACTCCCCCCCCCCCCACACACACACACACACACACCTCCAATTTTCAAATGGAATTTTGAAAAAATCATCAAATATTAGAACCTTCTATAATGTTACATAATCAATAATCTCTTATGCAATTTTTTATTAGGAAAAAAATGTCACAAACTTTAGAACGCCAGCATGAACCGTTCTTGAGATGTTGCATATTTTTCAAATAAATGTATGGAAAAAGTCACATAAAATTAAAAAGTATTAACTATTGTGAAATATGTTCACTTTTCATATGTAATATTAAGCGAAGGTTATTAACATCATTCTCGGGGATCTAGTTCATTCTATTCTGGAGAAAAGGTACTTTATGTAATAGTTTTGAATACGATGCCCAAGAATTCGCCAATGGCCATTATAAATATAAAAATCTTATGTGGCAGCACATGACTTTACTTATATAATGTAATGAATTTACTACTTTTACACTAAAAAAATAATGTTTAAGATCCATGGTACTGGGTTTTTATCGTGGAATTGTACATTTGGCGATTTTCCAGAAGACAATATGTAAAACTATTTCAAAGTACCTAATTAACTTATATTTCGCGCAACTCTAAATAAACAATTATCAATATTGATAGCATCCTATGTGAGCAATATAGTCCATATATTAAAATATTTTAATAATTAATTCATAAATTAGGCGTCATTTTCATTAATGTAGCACCATTTTTGAAATTTTAACGATATTTGTTGGCGATACTTTTCTAAATTATTCGCCAAGTTCGCCAAATGTGTCACCTAGTGTTACGGACAAACGAAGAGAAGAGCATTTTGACGGAAATCAGAATTTGCGAAACATTACTTCCCATTTGACGTCATTTTATCAATTTGGCGACATTTTTTATACTTTGGCAACATTTGAAATAGTCGCCAAGTTGGCGATGTTCCGCTAAATTTCTCGCCAAGCGTTACGAACGGAGTAATGGGTTATTCTTATGGTCTACTCCTATGCTCTTTCCATGATATTGAACTTTCATCAATTAGACGTCATTTTCATTGATTTGGCGTCATTTTTACCAATTTGGCAATATTTTCGTTAATTTGGCAACATTTTAAAAAATCGGCAAGTTGACGACATTCTGTCAAATTCGTCGCCAAGCTCTCGCCAACCGTTATGTGCGGAGAAATAAGTTATTCTTATGGCAAATAAATTACTATTCGCCGCCAAATAAAAAATCTGATTTGAGCAGCACATGACTTTCCCTGCAGACTTATATTCACGTTCTCTTTATTTTAATTAAATTTATTTCACTTTTAATTCAATTTTCGTTCTCATTCGGTAACCGGGCTTATTTTCAAATGTGGCGTAGGGAAAGTACGAAAAACTAAAATATCTCGAGAACGGCCAGTCCTAGTGTAAAGGGGTTGGTCTTATTCTTTTCGTCGTTAAAAATTACGTATTAAATCAGCATTTAATGGATATATTTGAGTATACCCAGTTCTATAGTTTAGATTTGGAAGATTTTTGAGGGCCATTTTGCAAAAAAAAGCAGGTCATTTTTTTCCGAATCGTACCAAAATCTATCCAGCACCAGGGTAACCCACAAGTGAATCATCTACCGAATTTTGTGAAATTCGGTCAATTAGTTTTTCAGTTAGAGTGGATAAAAGCTTTTGCGGGCCATTTCGCAAAAAAAAGGCGGGTTTTTTTATCCCGAATCGTACCCAAAACTAATCAGCACCAGACTCGTTCACAAGTAACTTACCTAACAAATTTTGTAAAATTCGGTCCATTAGTTTTTTAGTTAGAGTGGATACAAAATCTGCACAGACAGACACACACACAGACGTCACGCTAAAAATAGTTTTTTCGTATTCTAGAGGTCTCGAAACGCGTAGATCCGTCGAAAACCCGAGTTGCGATTTTCGGCATGATTCCAATACTTTCCCTATACATTACCATGTATTGCAGGGAAAGTAAAAAGTATTACCCAAAGTAGCTTTTCTCATGAATGGAATGAGCTAGATCCGCAAGAATGATGTCACCTAATTAATCGCATGATATTACATATGAAAAGTGAACATATTTCACAATAGTTAATATTTTTTTTTATTTTATGTGATTTTTTGATAAATTTATTTGAAAATTCTGCAATATCTCAAGAACGATTCGCATTAGCGTTCTAAAGTTTGCGCCAATCGTTTCCTAATGAAAAATTGCATGAGAAATGATTATTTACGTAACTTTATTAAAAGTTTTAATTTTTTGATGATTTTTTCAACATTTCACTCAAAAATTTAGGGGTTTCTGAAAATTCGATTTCGTTTAAAAACAATAAGCTTCCTGTATTCACGGATTTTAATACTTGTACCAAATTTCGTCTGATCGTTCCATTCGTTCGTGAGATATCGTCTCTACAGACTCACCGACACATTTACACAGACATCATCTCAGAAACGTTTGATTCGTGATCAGGGATGTTTGAAACGTGCTCTCCCGTCAAACACTCGAATTCGAATTTTCGAACTCATCACAATACTTTCTTGATACATTATGCTATGTATATAAGGAAAGTAAAAATACTCTTAATTTCGGTTTGTCTGTAACGCTTGGCAATCAATTTGACGACCCGTTTTACAAAATATCGCCAATTTGACGATATTTCGTCCAAGATTGACGGAAATATAATTAAAATAGCAAAAATGACGTTAAGTTAACGAAAATGACGCCTAATTGATGAATAAATTGTTAAAATATTTTAATATATGACTCTATCGCTTGCGAATGCGTTCTATATTGATAATTGCTAATTCAGAGTTATGTTAAATATCTCAGTTAAGTGGGCACTTCGAAATAGTTTTACATATTGCCATCCAGAAAAGCGCCATAGATACAATTCAGCATTAAAAACATTGTGCCGTAATTCATATAAGTAATTTTACTTTCCCTGGAATACACGGATTCCTGCCGAAAATCGCAACTCGAGTTTTTGGACACACGTTTTGGAAGCTCTAGAACAGACTAGAGCAACTAGAGCTCTAAAACTATTTTCAGCTTGACATCTGTGTGTTTGTCTGTGTAATGTATGTATCCACTCTAACTCAAAAATCAATGGACCGAATTTCATAAAATTTGGTAGGTAAGTCACTTGGGTGTGACCCTGGTGCTGATTAGTTTTTGATACAATTCGGAAAAACAGAACCCGCCTTTTCTTACGAAATGGCCCGCCAAATACTAAAAAAAAAACTACGTATGCTCAAATGCATCAATTAAATACTTGATTTACACGTAATTTTTGACGAGAAAAAAAGTAAGACCAACCCCATAACACTAGGACTAGCCGTTTTCGAGACATTTTAGTTTTTTCGCATATGTTGCCAAATAACGAAAATGCCGCCAAATTAATAAAAAAAATGACGCCAAATGGGAAGCAATGTCTCGCAAATTCTGATTTCCGTCATATGACGGGCATACCTTCTAGTATATAAGAAATACTCTTCTCTCCGTTTGTCTGCAACACTTGGTGATGTATTGGCAAACTTAGAGAATAATCTAGCAAAGTATTGCTAACTTGGCGATATTTCGCCCCTGATTGATAAATATATCGTCAAAATTGCAAAAATTGGCGTTAAATCAATGAAAATTACGCTTAATTGATGACGTAATTATTAAGGTATTTTAATATATGACCTGTACTGTATTGCTTATTGAGGATGCTATCAGTATTGATAATTGTTAATTTAGAATTGCGCGAAGTATAAGGTAATTGAGTATTTTGAAATAGTTTTACATGTTATCATCCTGAAAATCGCCCAATGTACAATTCAACGATAAAAAAACAGCGCCGTGGATCTTATACATTATTTTTTTTATTGAAAACTAGAAAATTCATTGCATTATATAAGGAAAGTCATGTGCTGCCTACATCAGATTTTTTTTATGAAGAGAAAATGATTCTGTGCACCATCCCTGCAAGGGCCCATCTACTACGCTAAGTGTACCTTTTTTCTTACTATAAAAATTTTATAGGGTTCCTGGAATTTACTTTAGGCCTAGGGTCCCCCTTTCCTTACGGGCAGCTCTGCTAGGGCCCTTAGATTCCGTAATCCAACAACATTTTTAACAGCATTCCGACCAAGTAGAAGAGAAGCTCCCATTTCTACTATTTTATTTTTAATTATTTCATAATATATGCATTTCATTATTTTTGAAAATCTAGAGAAATAATGTTTCACATAATTGAGCAAAAATTAATTTCGCGACCGCCGAACGGAAAATTCGTTCCCTGGTAAAAACACGTTTGCTATTTCGATTGGGTCGTTTTGCAAGCCATGCGAATGTTCAGACTTTTTCTTTCGAAAAATTATTTCAATTTCTTCATCTGTCTCTGCCATAATAAAAAATGAACAAAGTCATAAACACTTTTCAACTTTTTTGTAAAGTGTTAAAAAAAAGATAAATTTTCAGCATCATTCACCAATATAGACTCCTCTATTTTATATCTGTATTAAGAGTTTAGTGCTGCCATCTATAAGGCGAATTATATACCACAATTTCAGAGCTACTTTTGAGTCTTGATAGGGATGATTCCTTTCAAGGCTCCCTAGGCGCTACCAAGACATATGGTAGGGAAGACCCAGGCCACTCGACTCACCCTAGGGTATGAGCAGCGGGATGAGTGGCCGGAAGACACGTGGTGTATCAAAATCGAAATAGTCAACTGCTAATCCTTCTCTGAATGTATTTTACCAGTTAGGAAAATATAAATTCAATTACATCAGTGGAATAAAACATAATAATTTAGATTTGAACAGATCTGTTTTGAAATGATCAATTAATCTTAATACGAAGATTCCTAATTATAATTAGTAATAAAAAAAATGATAAAATAAATAAAATTTCAACATCATCCACCAATATATTTTAAATCTCCATTACAAGTTTAGTGCTGCCATCTACAAGGAGAATTATATACTACAATATCGGTTCTACCAAGACGTGGTGCATCGAAATCAAAGCAGTCAACTGTCAAGTCTTTCTCGGAATGTATTTTACCAGTTAAGGAAATACACATTCAATGACGTCAATGGAATAAAACAAAATAATTTAGATTTCAACAGATCTTTCTCGAAATGTTCAATTAATCTCCATCCGAAGATTCATAATTATAATTAGTAATTTCATATATCACTAAGAGATCTATCTCCAAAACAAGTTCTGCAAGCAATGGACCGATTTCATATTTTTTGCAGTATCCAGTGATGGAGTTTGATTTGGTTGTTGCGCTCCCTTATAGCTTAAAACATTGCCCCCCCCCCCCCTCTCCGATTAGCTATCATATTATAATGTCATAATATTGTACCCTCAAATACATCCAAACCTCCTGCATACCCCCCCCCCCCCCTCCCCCAGGTGCGCGAGGCTGCACGTACGTATTTTCGCCACTGGCACTATCCATGATCAAAAAGCCAACATATAGTTGGTAAAATGGGGAATCAGAAAATATTATAATATAACACTACTTCTTCACATGGAAGTAGTCACGAAATCCAAGAGGAGCTGGAATAAAATTGAAGTGAAAAAGGGGGGCTCAACAGTGCTAAAGGAGGGGCTGACTCACTAGTATTTTTAAAATGCACTAAAAATTAAATTTAATTAAATTAAATTGTTTAAAAAATAATTAATTTACTAAATACAGTACTGGGGACCACAGTTATTATAGGGGTGGGGGACAAGAGTGTTGAGGGAGGGTTTCACCATGAACCGTTTTTCTAGAAATGTGCTAAAATATTAAATTTTAGTGTTCAAATAAATTGCTCTATTACAAAAATACTTTATTTTAAATATTTTTTTATTATTGGAGAACACTATAATCATGTCAAAGTTTATATACAACAAAAACAATCAATAGCATCAGTAAACTAATAATTATTATACATTTCAATCCATATAAATTGCTAATATAATTCTTTACATAGACTAGCAACTTTCTTGGCACCAAGTATGAGGCCATGTCGGCAAATTGGGTGTTATGCAAAAAGGGGTGAGATTTTAAAAAAGTGTAACTTGGCATGTAATAGTCAGAGGGAGACGACAGTGGTATCAAGTGTTAGGTGGCGGATGTACGATTGTTATGAAGGGTGACTCATCGGGGTGAGAGAGGGGAATGTGACCGAATGCGAAATAAGATAAAAATTAGCAAGTAATAATCAAATTGCCAAGTTTTTATTTTTTTAATTCTGGTACTTAATTAAAATTTCATAATAAGTAACTTTAACTTATTTCCCCCATCATAGACCACTGTTGTTAGTAGAAATAAATGAAATTTTTATGTCAACCATTATTTTATTTGCAAGCACCTGTGTAATAAGACCTATTCTACATTGTGCCAAGTCTACATTGTGTCAGCCCTGCTTCTACATTGTGTCAGCCCTGCAAGTTTTTTTTTTTCGAAAAAATTAATAGTGTAGCTATATTTGTAAGCAAATAGTTAACTGTGAAAATTCATACATCAATATTAATGCATAATAATTACAATTGATGCTAACATAACTATTAACTAGTAGTAAAGCTGTTAATTGATAAAAAATTCTAGTAGTTAACTCATAAATATCAACTCTATCTTCTCATCAGGTGATTTTGACCCCATAATGGCAACTAAGTAGTTTATAAAAAATTCTCAAAAAGTAATTTTTCATGCATTTGGATAGCATTTTGAATGAAATTTCATGTTACTTCTGAAAATTGACTATTATTTATCAAGGGTGAGGGGTGAGTATACCTTTGAGGAGGAACTCAGCCCCCTATGGACTCATGTTCTTGAGAATTTTTTATGCAAAATCTATTTCTTTTAAAAAATTTGCCCTTTACAAATCTTACATAATAAAAGATGTTTATGTGTCTGTGTGTGTCATATGTAGTGAAAAACCAAAGCTTCGAACAATCACAAAATTCAGTAGAGTACCTGAACAATCGAGACAACAGACCTTAAGTTTTTTTTTTACTTCGAATTAGTTTAAAAGCTATGAACATTTAAAGCTGATAATCCATTGAAATTTCATCTTCGAAATTATATTTATTCCAGGAGATAATTTCTGAATGCGAAAGATAAGAAAGCAAGTGTTTTGCAAACAATGTCTCAAACTTTTGGTCTATACCTTAAGTGATATAAAATTTGAGATTTTTTAATTTAATGGATTTTAAAATAAATTTCCAATTTTTGGAATATAGAATTATTTTATAAGTGTGTTATGAAAATTTGAGTGAAACTGGAAGTAAACATTTAAAAATAACATACAATTTTTTTTTTAACTTTCAGCTTTAAAATCAATTATTCCAGAAGATAAAATGAACTTTATTTTCCTCAGTTCAGAGTCGTAAACTTCAATTGCAGAAGTTGGTGGAACACTAACTGGATGATAAAATACTAAAATCTAACTATTAAACTAAAACTTTCTAAAAACGAAAACTAAGTTAAAAAGAAAATTTAACTTTTCTAACTAAAAGGATATTCTTTTATATTTTGTGATTTTAAGTATTTCCATCACACTTATTTAGGGTGTATCCAAAGGTGATTATTTAGGACATATTATGTCTGCACAGCTGAACATGTTAAAAATGAAGCACAGGAATTACTTTGATTTAAAACCAGTTATTTGGAAATTTAGTGGTATTATCTGTATCTCTATTATTTGCATAGAAGGTGCGTATTTAGGACCTGCTGATTAATTTGTTCTAGTCATAAATAAGATCCTGACATCTTCATATTTCAATTAAAAGAATCAGTCACAAAACCCTCCTGTAAGAGGTGTTCCCAAAGCCAGGATTATGCTTCTATTGCAGATAACAGCATTCATAGACCGGTACTACACTTATTATATGTTCATCAGCATGGAAGTTTAACACGTAATAAGCACAAAATTGATCTTTAGATGCTGTTACCCACAAGAGGAACATAATCCTTTTAAAATTATATTAAAACCAAGCAAAACAGATATTATTCGGTAAGTGTCAAATACTACCGAAGAGAGATGCCTTTCATGGAGAACTTCCTAAGTGAAACTGCAACATATTTTCTTTACATGTTATTAAAAGCATAAACTAGAAAACAAATGCAGGACTGTAAAGAACCCTCATGTTTAAAATGAAGAAAACCTTCATTCAATTCCAAACTCTTGACTACATTACTGAACTATTTAAGGTCTTGACTGCACAATTTCCCTACATTTTGTGAGCCGATCCGGTGGTCGAGTGGTCAGGGGCATGTGTTTCTGTCTGATCGCTGGATTGCCGGGTTGTGGGTTCGAATCCAGTCAGAGAGCATGGATGTTGTGCAGTCGAGGCAAAGTCAGATTTCTGCCCTTGGGGAGCCTCAATAAAAAGTGAAGCTGCATATTCTCCCTTTCGCCATGGGACCAGGGGTCTAGTGGACGTGGTGCTAGGCGCTCTTCAGCACGGGGGATAAGTCACAACAACAACACACACACACATTTTGCAAAGTCATAAAAAGCAATGATGTATTTCAAAATACAGGGTGTGTATGAAGGTTTCATGCAGGGTGTTTCAAACAGATTGCACAATTTAATATCTCATGAATTATTATCTCATTGGAACCATGAGTGATAGACCCATGTTTCCAGTGTAAAAAGTACTTTGATTAAGGGTAGATTATCACATATAAATTTTGATCACGTGATATCATTTAATAAAGCAACTGGAGTGTGGCTCAACTCCACTTCCTCATATCAGAATTCTTTTTTAGTAGCTTTTTTTTTATCAAATTTTACAAGAAAAATTTTGAAAAATCGGTATTATAGGTCCAAACCATTACAATTATAACATGCTATCCTTCACTCTAAATGGCTTGAAAAAAATATTTCGATTGATACCATGCTTGACAATGTACCTCCCGGCGAAGGGTACATTGTCAAGCATTGTCATTGTCAAGCATACATCCCCACTGAAGGGGGCTAATGACGTCACGAACAAAAAATTGTATTGCGGTTATTTTTCATAACAATGTTTGAGACTGTAAAATCTTGTGATCAATGAGACATAAATAAACCCTTTTATTCATGATTAAGTCAAATTTTGTTTTATACTGCCATGGTAATAATATACAAAATGTCAAATAAATTTCGAAATTTTCATTCGAATTAAAAAATATTCTATCTAGTTCTAGATTTTTTTTTATAAGAAAGCCGGATATAAAGTTTCATGAAAATAAATTAATATTTCTGACTGCTATGGTGTAAACAAGAAATCGCTGACTGACAGATGGACATCACTCCAAAAATAGCCAAAACGTGTTCAGGATGTCTTAAAACATATATTGGCATCAAAATTATGAACTTGAAAATTTTCGTGAAAACAATATTTCCTCAATACTACGAATGAAAAAGTAAAAATTGTGAAAAATGTAACTTTTATGTGTCCCCCCTCCTCCCTTCTTTAGGAAAAATGTTTCCATAGCCCAATAAGTTCAAAAAAGTTCCATTGTCATACTATCAAAATTACCCAAAATATCATTAAGTTTTTGACAGATAGTTGGGGACAGAATAAAACTTTTGCTAAAGATAGGTATGCATACAAATTTTCCTACATTTTGTGCAGTCAGGAAAAGCAGTGATGCAGTTCAAAATATGCTCTATAGAGGTTTCATGCAAGGTGTTTCAAAAAGATTGCACATCTCATGAACAATTGGTCGTAGACCCATGTAGTTTTTCAAATGGAAATTTGATTTAGCAAAATTCAATTTTTATTAGACCCTAAAAGTTTTTGTCATTTCTGTTGATCAGATCAAAGTAGACAATTTTTTTCACAGTCAATTTTGCATATTATAGAACCACGTTCCCCCCCCCCCTCCCCCAAAGCCATCTAAATGAGTAAAGAACAATGTACTAATTGGAACTTTTTTTGTAGGGGTACAATATATCATCAAATAAAAATTTAAATTTTGCACCTTTTGACTAAAATGTGTCACATGACCAAAACTGTCAGAGAAATTTAATTTTATTTGAAGTATTTCTTAAATTAGAACCATGGGTCTGCTACTAATCCTTAAAGAGACATTTAGTTGGGCAATTATTTTGAAACATCTTGTATAGGGGGGGGGGGCCGCAATGAACTATTTTAGAGTATGGATCCCTAAATTCTTGATCCACCACTGCATTCACTAATCCCAAACATAGTCACTATTGAAACACAAAAGTGTGTCATAAGTTAAATATCACAAGAGTATGAATACATTGAGAATTTTCTGAAAATATAAAACACATTACTTGCATTTCAGTTGAGATTCCACTGACTACAGAAACAACAAAAATGTCACTCATTTTCCACTTCAATATGTTGATTAGAACTTTCCTATTAATGCAGATCTGTATGCTTGAAAAGTTAAAAATTAATATCATATCACGTTCCATGCTAAACCATATCAGACTCAGCATGATAAAACATGTAGTAACTTAATATTAGAAATAAATAATACATAACCAATTTTAAAACCATATAATGGATAAGAATGAGAAATAGAAAAATATTTTTCAGTTAGGTGGCACTAATATACCTTCAAAATTAAATTGAGTATGGCTCAACTTAACCCTCTCATACCAGAATTCAGTTTTAACCCTTTCGGGACGGTTGACGTGCCCACGCGTCGGCTGCGAACTTGCATTCAAGGACGACTGTCACGTATCCGCGTCGAGGAAAAACTTACCCTAAAGAACGAGGATCACGTCAGTGCGTTTTTATATGGAACGTTTTAATTTGAATTTATTTGTCTACTAGATGGCGTTAAATGTCCATGGGAACAGCTCCAATGTATTTTGCAAATATTTGACCTTGGCATAAGGAGAATCCAATAAATTATTTCTCCATTTGGAGCAGTAAAACATGATTTTGTAATATAAACAAACAGAGCACTTCTCGCAGCATCAACAATTTTATAATTGAGTTTGGGGTCTTGTTTTGATTTTAGTTTAATGAATTTGTTGGTGAATTATAGGAATATGAGAGAGTATTTTTTTTTTTTTTTTGAGGGGGTGTAAAGGAATGCGCGGCAGTAAAATGATTAGTTTATTTTGGATAAAAGAATGGCTGGGATGAGAGTTTTTCCTTCTGTGGAAAAATATACTCGTATGGTAAACGAACCAGACAGTAATGAAAGTGATGCAGATAGTGAAGATTCGCGGGCTACAAAAGGCTTGTAATTACTATTATTATTTTTGCAAATTTTGCCAGAAAAAAATTTTAAAATCTGTATTTGTTGGTCCAAATGATCACAATTATAGTATGTTACTTTTCAATTTAAAGAGCTTTAAAAAGTCATTTGATTGATACCAAGTATGACAATGTACTGTTGAAATTCTTTGATTTCAAACTGCCTGTTATATCGTACCCTACTCTATATATTAAAACATCGAAAACAGATTAAAACAAGCTATTAAATATTTTTATTTTATACAAAATAAAATAAACAAAACATACAATAAATTTAAACAATACTTGAAACCCCATTTCAACAATAAAAAATATAGCTTTTATTATTCACCAAGTCATAAATCAATTTATAGCATTTCGATTAGTTACAAGCAGCTATCATGAAGTTCCTGAAGCACTCTCTTTGTGAACAACAAGACCTTTTTGAATTAAGTCTGGAACTTCCACAGCTAGCCATGGCCCCAGCTGGAACAACATGTATATTAATATTTATTTAGAAGGTACAAAACAGTTAACAAATGTATGTAAATAAAATTAAGAATTGAAACATAGACGAAGAATAGTGCACATATATTGTATACATTTCAGGTTTTTTTTTTAATATGCAGTAGTGCACAATTTGCACAGTACGAAAATAATTTTTACAGGACAAAATTGGAATATGTGCAGTGTAAAAAAATATTTTTTTATTAGATATTTCTCAGTGTTGTTGCTAAGGTTTAGCAGAATTACTTTTTTCAAAAAGATTAAATTTGTTTATTCTAATAGTCATAAATATTTTATTAAAATTGAAAAGACTGAGTTAAAGACATTTTTTGTAAGTTAAGCCCTTTTTGAATTGTTTTATTTAGGTTGATTTCTTCATCTGTTTGGGTAAAATCTTAAAATAAACTTATGACCACTTCTACCAAACTGATATTCTTGAAATTTTACACACATAAATCTTTGAAGTGACAGTAAAAACTTCATCAAATTTGAGTTAATGAAATAGGATTCTGCCTCTCCCAGATTCATTCTTAGAATAGCCCATAAAAATCCCATTAATGTAAGATAGTTAAACAAGAAAGATCAATCATGCATAAAGAATTGATTAAGAAACACTTTCCAACTGAAATGCAATTTTATTTAAACATCTCTAAAATGTGATACGTTCGACGTTAATATTTTTTAAATTGTCACAGTACTACACTAATTTATTATACTTGAAAACTTTAAATTTCGTCAAAAAAAGAAAATGCTAGTTACACAAAATGCTGAAATGCCTTAGGCATGCCTATTATAAGAATTTTGATCCCTGCTTGAGATGAATTTTAGAAGGGGGAACAAGTTACACCATACAAAAGACAAGTTATTTATAGGAGGTGCAGAATCGCCAACAATGGACAACATTTTCTTTCCCCAGGTCATGTCCTAACACATAACAACGCAAAAGTATAATAACCATTATTGTAAGATAGTTAAAAATGAACCTAATAATCAGCTTCAGTTCTATGTATATTTTTAATGTGTAACAACACAAAATGAGGTATTTGGGGATGTTTGCACGACTGCCATGCTTTCGACTTCATTTTTGTAACTAATGGCTTACTTTTGTTGTATTGATGTGGTTTGCTAAATCGCACACAGAAGGGCATGGAGTACCAATGAAACTATGAGAACCCCCAGATTTATATGTTGCTAAAACTGCCCACTTATGCTGTATGAACTTTCTCTTAATGCATTTCGATGCAAGTAAGTACTTGGCATATACAGTTTTAATGCTTATCATAGAAATATGAATGATGGATAACATGGTAACATCTATGTGTCTATGCAGAAGTCTCCATCCACTCTAGACCCAAAAGTACTTGACAGACATTCATAAAGTTTAACAGTTTGATCGAATGAGTTAATATAATGCTGGTACAGTTAATTGAGTAAAGAGGTAATAAAAGTAATCTCACAGTAAAAGGGACACAGAAAGTGCAATATTTATACAGTACGTGACCTCTTATCCGGAGTCCCAATATCCAGACTCTCCCAAAACCGGAATGTGGCAAAATAATGCCAAATTCTGTGCCAACACTCAATTATTTACCAAAAATTGCGCCAAATAGCGGTTTTTTGTTTAAAATCCCGCCAAATGACTTTTTGTCTTCATTAGCAATATTAATATTATAAAATAATGCATTGAAATCTACATTTTTCTCACTTCAACTGTTTACGATTCTGACATAAACAAAGGTCTGGCTGAATCCACAACTTACCACACCGGAAATGTTGCTAAAAATATTTCCGGAAGAAGAGGAAAACTACAAGTATCATGGAGGTAAAAGTGAACTCTACCTCCATGGTGGATATATTTATTCCATGTCAGATAAACATACTTTCGACAAATGACAAAACAGGTTGTTTATGAAACGATATAAAAAAAACTTATATTTTTAGAAAAAAAAGCATATTTTCTTTTTTAGAATGGGTGCACGTTCGTTTGATGCCTCGATGACTTCGTAGTGGTAAAGTGACGTCGCAACATTTTTCACTGCAAAGTGACTGGAGCTTTTGGAAAAAGCTACGGAATCTAGAGAAATTTGCAGAGATTTTTAATTTTTTTTTCTCGTGTACTAGTAAGTTTATAATTTTCAATTTATGGATTTCATTTTCACATAGTTTTGAAATTCTTATCATAAAAATTAACTTTTGGCATTTCCAGTTAACCGTTTTGTTAACTGTAAACTGTTTAGAAAACTGTTTTACTGTTTCAGAAAAAGTGTTCCGAATTACGGAAAAACCCCTTATCCAGAATGCCTGAAGTTCCAAGCATTCCGAATAATAGATCCTGTACTGTACAATCACATTCAGGAACAAATTCAGCCCGCACATTATTTATCTCCGCAATATATCCAAATTAGAAAAAAATCATTAAGTTTTAGAGAAGTTATAGTTGCACAATACACACATCAGTAAAGGTTGCTCAAGTCCTTGTTGACGAGCCGGACGGTCTGGGTCTTCAACACATCAGTAAAGAGGGCATAGCATTTGCAATAATTATTCGGCCATGTTCATGAATGAACTTGGAAAATATTAATATGTACCACATATCCAAATTGTAGAAAAATTGGTTAAGTTGCAAAGACATTAATGCAGAACAATATATATCAGAAAAGAGGTGATGGTGCAGTACATGAAATTCTTTCTGACCCCATTAAGCAATGAATTGGACTAGTAAAATATATATCTTCACCACATATCAAAATTAAAAAAAAAAAAAAAAATCAATTAACTTTTAGAAGAGTTATCATTGGACACACAGTAAAGGGGGGGTGTAGCATGTGCAATTTTTATCTGACCATGTTCAGCAAAAAACTCAACTAGTAAAACATTAATTTACACCATATATCCAAATTGTAAAGAAATTGGCTGAGTTTTAAAGAAGTTATAATTGTACAATGCATACATCAATAAAGGGGAGACACATGTGCAATAATTATCATACAATGTCCATCAAGGAATACGGGCTGTACAACATTAATATGTACCGCATAACCAAATTGCAGAAAAATTGGTTAAGTTTCAAAGGAGTTATTGTAGAACAATATATATCAAAAAAAGAGCATGGGGTGCAGCATGTGTAATTTTTATCCTACCATACTTAACAACGAATTAGACCCATAAAGCATATATCTTCACCACATAACCAAATTGTAAAAAAATTGGTCATGTTTTAGAAGAGTTATTGTTGAACATACAGTAAAGAGGCATAGCATGTGCAATTTTCATCCTACCATGCTTAGCAACAAATTAGATCCATAAAACATATATATTCACCACATAACCAAATTATAAAAGAATTGGTCAAGTTTTAGAAGAGTTATTGTTGAACATACAGTAAAGAGGCATAGCATGTGCCATTTTTATCCAATCACATACAGCAACAAACTTGACCTATAAAATATTTATTTAAACCACATATCCAAATTGTAATTAGTTAAGCTTCAGAGAAATTATATTTGTGCAATGCGCATATCAGTAAAGGAGTTCAGCATGTGCAACAATTATTCGTTCATGTTTATCAATGAACTTTGACTGTAAAATATTAATATATACCACATATCCAAATAGCAAAAAAATTGTTTAAAATTCGGAAGAGTTATCATCTAGAAGTAAAAAGTAAAATTTGTCCCTTCGCTCCTTTGCTTCAAATTAAAAGTAAGAAGCTTGTTCACTTTAATAGGGACAAAATGATGTAGTAAACGATTAAAATTGAAATATTTTTAATTTTTATCTTCTAATACATCTTATTGAATGTCTCAATAAGCATGAAAGTTTGCACTATTTAGCAATAATTTAAATGATAATAATAAAAGAATATTATTTAAATTATAATAATAACTTAATAAGTAAAACAGGTTTATAAATGCAAATTTTTTACGAATTATTCCAAATTTTGGCATATTTCTTTCCCTAAAAAAACTTTTAATTAGAATTTAGTATATATCAGAATTTTCACCTTTGGATTCCTGTAAGTTTTCCTACTAATCAATAAAGAACTACAGTTATAGATGTTAAAGTTATATATACTTACACCAAGAGCCATTGCATGTGCAATTCCAAATTTAGGTGCATTTCTAGCCCATAGAGGTTTGAAGTGATCAGTCAAACAAATTTTACCTCCTCTAAAAATACATTGTAGAGATTAATACAAAAAAAATGTAATATTAAAAAGTAAATAATACTATTTTAGTTATATATCTTTACATTTTTATTTTACACTGTTTACTAATAAAGATTTTTATCCACAGAACAGCAGTGATATAAATTTGAGAAATAATAAAAACAATATAAGTCAATACCCTAGATAATACAAGTTTATGATTCATTAGCCAAAATGCTAAAGTTTTTAGAGAGCTGACAAATGGTTATCACATAATTTACACAACAATAAGTAGAAATTTATTCATAAAATACCTTTTATATGAATCATGATATTATTACCAAATAGATAGGTCAACAAGAGAAAAAAGCCAATTAGTGAACATTGGTAAAATTTCAACACTAACTTATGTTAAAATGCTTATCTATAGTTCTAGTCATGGAGTTAGAAAAAAGGAAATGAAACTCCTATGGATGAAATGTTTACAAATGCCATCATGCTTTGAGAATTATGTCTAGGTGTCGCTAGTGTTAGTAAAGTAGCTGTTATTATTAGTTGACACAGCAGAAAGGCGTAGCATTTAGTATATGTATTTTTGATTATCTTTAAATTAAAGGTTCCCTTATTATGAGTACAATTAACCAGTATTTTTTCATAGTTGTAGGATAGAATACAGAATATATGGAGATAAAAATAAATTGAAAGATAAAATAACTTTGAATATGTAGGAATATTCTTCATTGTTTCAGTTCAACTTTGCATTGCGCTCATAATTTATTTTTACAAAATTGGCAGTTTAAATAAATGTTTTAGGCCTTTCATAGAAAAGCATATAAAGCAGGGCTACTTATCCCAGCGCCACTGAATTACTGTCTCAAACAATATTGGTGTTTTCTTAAATATGAAGTTTTAACTCCTTACTTTTACCTCCATGATTCTAGTATTAACATGTAAACAAATGTGGTGAAAGAGAAAAAGAATGTGTACATATTTTATATCTTAATCTGTACAAATCAAATGATCAAATAATCTGAATACATCAAGCTACAAAATCAAAAAATTTATGAAGAAACCTTCATGTGGTGACACTTTATTTTTGACAGAATTATTAAGCATTTTAATTCTTATTTAGCATACACGATTCATACAGCCATACAAGTTTTCAAATAAAAAAAAAGGAAGTGACATCACCAAAACCAGACAACCTTAGTGAACCCTTCATCCCCCTCTAGAATTCGATGCTTAATCCATATCAGACATCATCAGTGACCATGCACTGGATGGATTTGCCATTTTGTATCAGCTTTGGTGCAGAGAAATCACTAAACTGGTGCAATACACTAGCATTTTGATGCAGGAAAGTCACAAAATCAATGCTGTTGTTGTTTCCAATCCCCTTGGTGTAGGAAAGCCTACACCATGTCCAAAAGATCCTGCCGTATAAGAGAATCACAGACAAATTCCTACTCAACCGACAGCTGTCTCAAGGAGACACCCATACATTCCAGGAGGTGAGCAGGAGAAGGAGGAAGGGAACAAGGACAAGCAGAAAAAGATTTCTCCCCCTCTACGAATTTCATACTACGAAAGTGTCCACTTCTAAGTCGTACCATGGCCATTTGGAGGGATCTGGAACTCCTGCACTGCAGAGGGAGGCCAGGGCTCTTTGCGGCATACCAGTGGTGAACAGGGGAAGTACGCCAAGATGAATTTATTTTAATTTTGTGGAGGGAATGAATTTCTGAAGGACACAAGACAGAAGAACTGGTGTCAGGGTATTCATACCCCTTTCCAGCCAGCTCATCAGCGTTCTTGTTTCCAGGCACACTGACATGTGACGGTATCCACTGGATACACACAAATTTCCTCTGACCAAGCCATGCCAACTTGGAAATAATACTCTGACCAGTCCTTTCCACAATTTTTGGCCAATTTTTTAAATATTGAATGGAGCTTCTGCTGTCCGTCAGGATCCAAATACTGTCCCTATCAGAACAGAGTGCATGATCAAGAGCACTACTGTCTGATAGCGATAAGTTCCGATCTAAAGACGGAACAATGGTCAGCGTTTCTAACGCTACTTCTAATAACACCCTCGGAAGTGTTAATATAGATGCCACTCCCTACTCCACCCACATCCGATTGGCTACCATCTGTATAGATTACCAAGGCCCGGTCAGGAATAGCATTAATAACTTCAGGAGCCATTTGCCTGAGTAGTTTCGGATGATGATTATGCTTGGTAATACTAGTCAACAAATGGGCCCGGAAATCAACATGTTTAAAAGAAGCACTAGGAGTGAGACAACTAAAAGGTATAGATGGCTCTATATAGGTATAAAAATCAACATTGTAAACTAATGTTTTGAAGTAAGCAAATCACCAAAATTGGTACAGTAAACTAGCATTTTAGAGCAGAGATATCAATGTTATGTGATGCAACCGGCACACATATCAAATACTAGGAAAATTGAAAACAGATATGAAAATTTTGAAGCACGTGTTCTATAGAATGTGCAAAAATACTTCTTATATTTGTGAAAAACATTCAGTGATTCTATACAGATACCATACCATAAAAAGTAAAGGAAATGTCAGCACCTTTTAGGAATTTTGATGAAATCCCTCTCGCAAGCACCACTCCAGAAATTTTCAACAACCAAAGTGCAACATTTCAAATTTAAACAACCAAACAAACTTTTATAAAACTCAAATGCCAAAAATAAACTAATACACTATGTAAAATTTAAAAAAAAATTGTAAATGTGTCCCAACAGCAATATTCTAGCCCACAAAAGAAGATTTTAAATAAACAAAATAGGTTGAAATAAGTTCCCCAATAATTCATTAAAGCTAGCTGAGAGTGATAACCCAAATAATTTTTTCCTACCACTCCCATCCTGTGGTTTGATCAAAATAAACTGTTCCTGAAAATGGTGCAAATGTAAAAAAAAAAAAAACCTAGTCCTGACAGCTATATTTACAAATATTGATTTTAGAGTAAAATTAGCTATAGATTTCAAATCTTCAGAACTTTTTACCCTAAATTAACACTAAACATGATATAATTTCAGAAAAATTTAATTTGAAGAAAAATATAAACAGTTTTGAAAATATTTATTTTTGAAGGGGGAATGTACTTTTTCAATAATTTTTCTCTTTGAAGTATTCCTATTTTGTCCTGGCTCAATCTTATTATTTTTAATTACAAAGTGTTGTTGTTGAGACCCAGACCGTCCGACCTACCAGAAAGGTGTAAGGTAACTGTATGGACGGCCGGGAAGTGCCACCCAATTTAGACCGGAACCCAGTGGGGGAGGCATCCACAGGGACCGTACCCTCCTTCCCCTACCACCAACCTCTCGGAAGGACTTACGGACCCACATGTTTACCGTGATCGTACTCCGCATGAACACGGCGGCATTTGTGGTAGCGTGCAAATCTAGCGCGCAAACCACGGGGATACCGCACCTGAAATGGCCAACAGCACGCGGTGTTCCGAGGTAGTCACCCACCAAGTACTAACCGCGCCCGATGCTGCTTGACTTCGGTGATCTAACGAGAACCGGTGTTTTCAGCACGGTACGGCCGTTGGCCCATAATTACAAAGTGTGGGAAATTTTTAGTAAGCATTACTTTGTTTTATTCAGTGTTTTTTTCAGGCATACATTTGGAGAAGTGAAATTTTTAGAAAAATTTCAAGTTTAAAGACGTAAAATAAAAGCAGTGTGTCCATTTAAAATGCCTTTTTTTTTTTTCATAATATGTTTTTTCTCTATTTTGGTATACTTTATGTAAATTCTATTGTACTCCATTTACTCCATTTTATAACAGAATAAAATTTATGTTTTTACATGAATGAAAGCAAATGCTATATACATTGAAAATATCACTTGTAAAAAAATGTTTCTCAAACTTAACACCACACTAATCTATTTTATTAAGTTATTATTAGGTTGCATGTTATATGTTTTGAGATATGATAGAAACTATAGTTATAAGTGCATTTAAAACTATACAACATACTTCATAAAGATCTAACTCAATCTTGATTGGTGAAAACTGACAAATATGGTGATTATCAGAGACATAACTACAGTAAATAGTACCCTGGGTTAGGTGTAAAATTAGCACCCCCTCCCCATACATATGCTTATAGGAAATCAATTCGGATAAAAAACAGTTTGTGTAATTTAGGAAATTCCTATATACACTTTTTTTTCTCATTAGCAGCAATTTAGTTCTCAGCATGGAAGTTGAAAGGTAATTGTAACAAATAACACAAGAGTAATCTACAAGGTAGGATCAAAAAGTTCGGAGACTGTGCTGATATCTCCAACCCTAATTGGAGGAGAGGGAAACTATTTTACCATGGCGTAGAGGCACATGTGATGTGAGATGTGAAAAGGAAAAAGCAGGTGTTTTTCCAGACAATGCGTGTCGTTGAACTGTAGTTGTTCCCATTCATCAAAAACAGAAATAGCGTTTGAAGAACAACATGCTAATATCAAATCCTGCCAGCATTTGGGGAATGCAACAGAAATATTGCACCTGCTGCAGCAGGTGCAATGTTTCTGTTAGAGATTTCCTCAAACGCTGGCAGAATTTGATATTAGCATGTTAATCTTCAAACATCATTTTCATTTTCGATGAGCACGAATGACTACACTGACATTCACCGGCACCATTGTCTGGAAAAACCCTACACTGGGGATCTGCTTCTTCCTTTTCACATCTTGCGTCACATGTGCCTCTATGCCACGGTAAAATAGTTCCCCTATCGTTCAATCAGGATTGGAGATATCAGCACAGTCTCAGAACTTTTTGATCCTACCTTGTATTTTTAGTGTTCTATAGTCAAAAATAGGACCCAACTGCCGTATGTCATTCTATAATCTTAGGGCCGTCAACAGTGGATTCATTACATAGGGGCCTGGGCAACATAAACAGTTTATGAAAAAAGCTCAATACTTTGTAAAATAAGAGGAAGTCAAGAAGCCCCAAGAAATTGTGTTGGTGACACTTGTTTTGTTACCCCTCCCCTATTTTTACAAATCTGAACTGTTCATCCTGCAACATTCACATTTGGCATGCAGATGCATGTAGTGGTTTAGTGATTTAACAACAAATAAAGAGCTAAAGACAGAGCTAAAAATTAAAATACTAGTTAAATACATACATTAAAACAATTTAACAATAGTATGATCTATTGTTTCATTCTCAGATTTTAACGAAGAATTTACTTTTTAGTTATCTTTACAGAAATAAAACTTATTAAAATCTCAAACATAATATAAAATTTATTAAAATTTGAGTGCCCCTTCTTTTAAAAAATGCTCTTCTTCAATATCCTAACCCAATTCTGGTGCCCACATTGACTAGTTAGTGGGGGGCAGATACCCCCATGTAACCTTCCCCTTCCTATGTTTCTGGTGAGTATAAAATGTTTACACCTTTTGAAATACTGATGTGCATCAAAAAACAGATTATTAAGTGTAGCAAACAGGAAGTATACCCCTTAATTTAATACATATTATTTAATTTAAAGTTTATTTAACCAGAAACTTATTCACAAGTATTTACCTGTACATTTTAGCAGTTTTACCATCAAGCTCTGGAATGGCAATTTCTGGAGCTGTGGTAGGATAAGTAACTGGAATCTGAAAAACATATAAACTTGAGTAAGCAAGCAGCAATAAATATGAACATACTGGCATCAATAAACAAGAAAGATCAATCATGCTTAAAGCATTGATTATGAAACACTTTCCAACTTCAATGCAATTTTATTTAAACATGTATAAAATGCAATACATTCCTCGGTAATATTTTAAAACTTATCACAATACTACATTAATTTTATATATTTGAAAACTTTCGACCTTCATCGAAAACAATGAACTTCATTCAAATGACGGCATTGAAATATAAATTGCCTGGTTTAAACATCTCTAAAATGTGACACATTCTTCGGTAATAATTTTATAATTATCATAAACTACGATAATTTATTATATTTGAAAACTTCATCAAAAACAACTGAAATTCATTCAAATGACATCATAGAAAAAATAACACGTCTGGCTCTCTCTATAAAAGCAGCATTTCATTCACAATAATTCCCCATTCATGTCATTCACCACAATACAATAATAATTTATTTTATTTAAAAATTAAGACCATGAAGCTACAAGTAATTAAACTCTATGCGTAAAACTTCATCGAAAAAAATCGTCCTTCTCTTTGTAAAATCAATGAATATTTCATTCATATCAGCTATGCAGACTCCATGAACTAAATGATTTTGTGTTAAAAGAAATACAGCAATTCTAATACAACTCATTCTACATATTTTGCTGTTTACATTTTACATCGGTGAAAAATAGGCTTAGTTGTAGAAATAATCAAATTTGGATGAGCATTTAAACTCAAATATATTGTAATTGCGTTGTTTCAGTATGTAGATGCACAGAATTTAAGCAAAAATAAAGTGGTTTTAGGACGGATACAACACTCAATATGAATTAAAAAGAACTTTAAACTTCATGATTTTGAGACAAGATGGATGCCATATATCATTTTGAAGTGGGTCACGTGATTTTTTCATATCATGGTCACGTGATCGTGTCATATAAGAGGTGTTATTATTATGTTAATTTTTATTTTAAAAACTACTGAATATATTTCGCTGAATTTTTTTTTATATATTTTATGGAACAATTTGAATATTACCTAAAATTTTCGAAGCAATTTGTGAATTTTAAATCCACTTAAAAAATGTTTGAAAAATTAGGTCCCATAGGGCTCAATGTATTTCATTTTTTCAACCCGGGTTCAATCCAAAACTAATTAGGTGATATTATTCATTTATATTCCCATAGGTCTTACAGACCGTCTGAACAACATACTAAAATTTCATTTTGATTAAGTAATTTTTACAGTAGTTATCGTGCTAACGGACAGACAGACAGACAGAATGAACAAAGTCATAAACACTTTTCAACTTTGTTGTAAATTGTTAAAAATGTGCTTCTAAGGATCAAGGAGAACATGTGTGGAGAGCCTATCCATTTTGGAAGTTTATGACACTCTGTATATTGCATTCAGAATGCTTATGTGCTTTTGGATTATGCCATTGTAGAAAGTATTCTACAAAAATTACAAAACCGTTGCTATATATTTAAACTATGTATTAAATGCTATATATTAAATGTTTAATTCTTTCAATAATTACTATTAAAAAAGATAATATAATAGGACTTCCTTCAGGAACCAAATGAGCTGCTCTTAATTTAAAATTCTTAAACCATCCTATAATAAAAAAAGAAAATCATAAAACTAATCCTAAACTTATACTAAAATAAGGATGAGCTGTCCCAGAAAATACAAAAGGAAATAATGTAAATATATTAATTATTACTAAATATAAAAAAATTATTACACTTAAAAATCTTAACATTAAATAATTAGGATAAGCAACTTCAATAAATATTTTATTAATTAATATTGATACTAATATTATTATATTTTTATATCCTATTTTTACTATATAATATTTTATAGGAAATATTAATATTGCAATCAAAAAAATAATTCAATTCAAAGATAATCCATATATTGATGTAGGATCAAATACAGAAAACAATCTTATTATCATTTTCAAATAATTATATTATATTCTTTCAAAAAATAATCCATTTTTATTATAAAATATTTATTGCAAAAAAATAAACATCATGTAATTATTACTAATAATATATAAACAAAAAAAAAATATTCATATTAAAGGTATCAATTGAGGTATTCTCCATCTTTAATTTGACAAATTAATATTATAATTTAACTAAATTATTCATAATTAATTTAAGAAATTAACACTTACTTCAGCCACATTTTTATATATAATATAAAAAATTTATTCGAGGAATAATATAAACTAAAATAGGTATAAATCTATGATTTGCTCCACAAATCTCAGAACATTGCCCAAAATATACTCCTAATCGATTAAATATTAAATTCATTTGATTCAATCGACCAGGAATTGCATCTATTTTTACCCCTAAAGAAGGTATAGCTGAAGAATGAATTACATCAACACTTGATACAATTATTCGTACATTAGTATTAATAGGAAAAATCAAAGAATTATCCACATTCAATAAACGAAATATTCTTTGTTCTTGATTTATATATGAATCAAAAACTATATTTTCTATATTTATATATTCATATTCTCAATATCATTGATGACCTATTACTTTCACAGATAATTCATATCTATCTACTTCTTCTATTAAATATAATAAACGTAATAAAGGAAAAGCAATAAATAATAAAAAAATAATAGGAAAAATAGTTCAAATTCTTTCTAATTCTTGCCCTTCAAATAATCCATTATTATAAAATATTATTACACAAGAATCATATAATACATACCGCACTATACTTATAATTATAATTATAACTATTATTGTATGATCATGAAAAAAAATTAAATGCTCTATAATCAAAGAACATCCATTTTGAAAATATAAAGACCCTCAAATAGACATTAATTATTCATTAAATTTAATTGATTAAAAGTATGATCTAAAGGAGGCACATTATTTATTCACTCTAAAGAAGAATCCGTAAAATATATTCTAAATCTTGAATATTTTACTAATAATCTTTCCCAAATAATAAAAATAAAATATAAAGAACTAACTATTGATAATAATGAACCTAAAGAAGAAACTACATTTCAAAAAATAAATACATCCGGATAATCAGAATATCGACGAGGTATCCCATTTAACCCTAAAAAATGTTGAGGAAAAAAAGTTATATTTACACCTACAAATATTGTATAAAATTGTAATTTAATTTTTTTTTCAACTAAAATAATTCCAAAAAATATTGAAAATCAATACGTAATTCCAGCTATAATAGCAAAAATTGCTCCCATTCTTAATACATAATGAAAATGCGCAACAACATAATAAGTATCATGCAATACAATATCTAAAGAAGAATTTGATAGCACCACACCAGTAATACCACCTAAAGTAAATAAACATACAAAACCAATACATCATATTAAAGCAGTTATTATAAAATAAGACCCATACAAAGTAGCTATTCATCTAAAAATTTTAATTCCTGTAGGAACAGCAATAATTATAGTAGCAGCTGCAAAATAAGCTCGAGTATCTACATCTATTCCCACAGAAAATATATGAGCTCAAACAACAAATCCTATTCCTCAAATGCCAACTATAGCATAAATTATTCCTAATCTCCCAAAAGGCTCACGTTTTCCTACTGATGATCTAATTACATGAGATACAATTCCAAATCCTGGTAAAATTAAAATATAAACTTCAGGATGACCAAAAAAATAAAATAAATGTTGAAATAAAATAGGATCCCCTCCTCCCGCAGGGTCAAAAAAAGATGTATTAAAATTTCGATCTATTAATAATATAGTAATAGCACCTGCTAAAATAGGTAATGATAATAATAACAAAATTACAGTAATAAAAATTGATCATACAAATAAAGGAATCTTTTCTATTCTTATCCCAATTAACCGTATATTAATAATAGTTGAAATAAAATTAACAGCCCCTATAATTGAAGAAGCACCAGCTAAATGCAAAGAAAAAATAGCAAAATCTACAGATCTACCAGAATGTCCAATTAAAGAAACTAAAGGAGGGTAAATTGTTCATCCAGCTCCTACTCCCATTTCTACTATAGAAGAAATAAATAATAAAAATAAAGAAGGAGGTAATAATCAAAATCTTAAATTATTTATTCGAGGAAAAGTTATATCTGGGGCTCCTAATACTAATGGAACCATTCAATTTCCAAACCCACCAATTATAATATGTATTACTATAAAAAAAATTATAATAAAAGCATGAGCTGTAACAATTACATTATACAAATGATCATCTCCTAACAATCTTCCTGTTTTGACCTAATTCTACTCGAATTAAAACTCTTATAGTTATTCCGGTTATAGCAGATCATGCACTAAAAATTAAATTAATATAATGTTCCAATATCTTTATGATTTGTAGAATATAACCATCGCAGTAATATAGTTTATATAAACATTAAATTGCAAATTTAAAACATTTATAAAATCATCAGATGATGAATTGTAAATTCATATAAGTTATTTTATTTTCAACTTTGAGAGCTAATAGATTAATATCTTAAACTGCTATTTATCACAGCCTGGAACTCTGTGTACTTGATTTTTCATATAACATTGCAATAAAGCAAATGACACATTTGGTGTTGTTTTGAATGATGCCCTATCTGTAATATTTAATAAAAATTCCTAAAAACTACAATTTTCTGAAGAACAGTTGGTTTTAAGTTTGAAAATGGTTTCATTTGTTTTATTGTGCAAAAATATGTATAAAATAACTACTTTATTAACAAAGTTAATTTTGCTAATTTGAAATTCAAAAGTTTAAACATGGCAACTATTTTGGTGGCATTTTTTTCAATAGGAGCACTCAAAATTTTTAGTACTCCCTACAGCATGAAAAAAAAAATTGGTCTCAAAAAGCTGAGGGTGCACATGCAACCCCTCTGGCTCCCGGACCACTGGGCATGTGAATACAGTTGTAGGAATAAAAAGTTGGTTGTACTATGCAACCAACATCAAACAAAAGAGAGAACCAAATTCCATAAGTCTGCAACAGTCAAGCTCATAGTGATAACACTGCATGATAGGAGGTGTTAGTAATTGCAGTAAAGGCAAATTTTTTGCTGCCAGGGAATTTATCGGGGATTCGGTATAAGAGTGCTTAGAATCAATCAATCAATCATGTGAGCGAGGTGCCAACCCATTGGGTTTACAACCTGAGTATGCCTCACCAGGGAATTTCAAATTCGAAGATACTAAATAAAGCCTATCTTTTAAAAATGTAAGATACTACAGATCCTGTGAGATGTTAATTATAGCAGTTAACTTTTTTGCATCTACCTACAGTGCAATATACAAATAACATACAAAGCATACATCTACTCATATGTTTGGATCTATAAAAATATATATATATATATATGTTAAACATTTTTAAATGGAATATGTCTATATATATACAAACTAATTTCTAAAGATAAATATAGTTATACATATATTTGCATAACTCAGAAGTGAGTAATACTCCCTAGTGGTAACATATAAAATACATACAAAAATAAAATTATATCATGCAGATTAAAATATCAACACATTAAAATTAAATCATATGAAGTGCAATGCAATTAATACCTGCTATCCTAATAAACAATCTAAGCAATACAGGATGTATATACAGTCAAATAAATTGTTCTTTTTCATCTAAATATGTAAAAATCTTTTGAATATGTCTTCATGTCCAATTATTCGGGGTTGTTGTTGTTGTTATTGTTGTTGTTACCCAGACCGTCCGACCTACCAGAGATCAATTATTCGGGGTGACATTATTCGCTCAGAGAGACTTAAAAGTGCTTAAAAGCATAATCAACACATCACTGCTGGTCACTGCAGAGGAAGAGTGATTATAAACTCTGGAGGTGCTATCAAATTTTGTGGCCATAAAGTATTTATTTATCTCAACTATTTCAATGACATTTTAATGTAAAAGTGTGATTTAATAAACTTGTCAAAAACCTTGATAAATCTATATATAAAACACAAAACTTGCCCGTAGGGTGTGTGTCCAAAATTAGGATTATGCTCTCATTTTAGATAACAGCATCCATGAACTGGTTTCTAATTTATTCTGAACTTGTCAGAATGGAATAACCCATATAAATCTGCAAAGGTAGTAAAAACCTTGTTATGTACCACAATTTTAAAAGATTTGCATTATTGTGCCACATAGCAAGTTTCTTATTTACATTGCAGATATTGGCTATGCCATGCAGATGATCACATAATAAACACAAAAAACCATTCCATGGATGCTGATGCTATTTATCAGCAACAAGAGCATAAGCTATAAATAAAAATTAGAATAGTAAAAACATTTCAGTGTCGATGTCAACACATTCCAACTACTTTTAAAACTTAATAGTTATGAACGCTAACAAAATAAAAAATCTAGGTCAAAATTATAGCAGTTTACTACTCGATTGAACCCTGGCTGAATTTCCGAGTTTGAAAAAATTAGTTTATGATTTACATAGAAATCTTTTCTTAGTGAGAACCACTACCAGGCTATATAGAAACTGTTTTGTTACATTAAAAATTGCATTAACCAAATTAAGTAACAAAAATATTTTACAGGACTGATAATCACAAAACTGGTCTCATTGAATAAATTACAATGAAGCAACTTCTGTCCTTATAACAGGATTTTGATCTTGCATACAAGCAAGAAAGTGCTCAGCTGGTCGTCCCTTCCCCACCCATGGACCATGGTTTTGCAGTCATTGATGCTCATCAGTACAAGGTAGCTAATGATACAAGTAAGCTTATTTGATAAATAAATTGAATAGATTTTGATTTATTTTCTTACTAGTCATGGGTCATTTACATCTTATTTTAACAGATTTAAATTAAAAAGTTCTTCATATTGTTTCTTTATCAGAGATGTCAAACATTATATTTTTAACTGCACACATTCCAAGAAATTTCATTATCAAAACTCTTTGATGATTATAGAGCTCTTTGATTCTCGAAAATTATGAATAACACGTTTTTAATTTCTAATATTAAAAATAGTATTTTTATTGCAAACAAAATAGCAGAAATAATTGAATAGGAAATATTTTCTTTTTATTTGTATTTATTTTGGAGGTCTCTCCGGCTTTTCCTTTATTATTCTCACTCACTTTAGCCTACATCTGACATTATTCTTTAGCTTTGTTTTGTAAATTTAGAATGCTCTCCAGCTAATGTTCATAATATATATTATCTATATTTTTGAATAATTTCATATGTTTAATGTGCTTTTGGGATATATAGAAAGTCGCCGCCTTATATGAGCACCAATTAACCTGTTATATATATATATATATATATATAATAATAGAAGTTTGAAAATCCAATGAACGAAAAGTAAGAAGATGTAACACGATAAACCTAACTTTTTTAAAAACACCCACAGAATAAAATATAATATATATATATATATATATATATATATATATATATATATATATATATATACACACACATATATATATACAAGGTAGGATTAAAAAGTCCAGAGACTGTTCTGATATCACTAACCCTGATTGGAGGAGGGGGGGGGGACTATTTTACCGTGGTGTAGAGGCACATGTGACGTGAGATGTAAAAAGAAAGAAACAGATCCGCAGTGCAGGGTTTTTTCAGACAATGTGTGTCAGTGAACTGTAGTTATTCACATTCGTTGAAAACGGAAATGGCATTTGAAGAACAACATGCAAATATCAAATTCTGCCAGCGTTTGGGGAAATCACCGACAGAAACATTGCACATGTTACAGCAGGTGTACAGTGAGAGAGCATTATGTCATGTGAAGGTGTTTTCATGGCACTTCTGATTCACGGATGGCCGTGAATCCATAGAAGATAATCTGCGGACTGGGTGGCCGTCAACATCAATTATGGAGGGCAACATTCGAAAGTTGGCGAAAATTGTGTATGCCGACCGACATCAAACAATCAATGTCTTGCTGAAAAAGCAGGATTTTCATACGGGAGCTGCCAAGCTATCCTGGCGGACAAACTGAACATGCATCATGTGTGTCAACACATTGAACCAAAAATGCTAACTGAAGATCAGTGTGATGAGCACATGCGACTCTGTGGAGAACTGATTGACGTTGCTGACAAAGATCAGAAATTCCTTTAAAAAATTATCACCGGTGATGAGACGTGATGTTTCTTGTATGACCTACAAACGAAACGACACTCCTCATAGTGGAAGTCACCATCATCGCCAAAGTCAAAAAAGTTCTGTTTGGACCATTCAAAGGGGACGGTAATGCTGAAGGTGTTTTTTGACCAGAAGGGCTTGGTGCATTATGAGTTCATACCGGAAGCAGCAACAGTGAACAAGGAGAGGTAGACACAGATCCTGGCTCGTGTCTGTGATGCTATACGCTGGAAACGCCCAGAGCTCTGGAAAAGCAAGGATTGGGTGCTGCAACATGACAATGCCCCTGCTCATAGGTCTTTTACGGTGCAGTCCGCACTGTCCAAACATGGAACGTCAATCCTTGTACACCCTCCCTAATCACCCGATCTCGCCCCATGCGATTTTTACCTGTTCCCCCATCTCACAAATGAATTCAAAGGACGCCGTTTCAAAAGTGCATCTGAGGTTGAGGAAGCTGCAACGGCCGCACTGAAGACCATCTCGTCCAAATGCTTCCAGGAATGTTTTTAGCAACTGTACTTGCACTGGCAGCAGTGCATAGCTACAGAGAGGGAGTATTTTGAAGGTGTTTGTGTGTAACACATGATATCAATAAATCATATCCGTCAAGTAAACCAGTCTCCGAATTTTTTAATCCTACCTTCTATACATACACATATATATATATATATATATACACATATATATATATATATATATATATATATATATAATATTTCATTTCCCCCCCTATAATTTGCTTTTTAGTCCTGTAGTTTTAACTAAGTATTTTTTTTTTTTTTTTTGGTTAGTGGTAACTAAATTCTTCATTTTATATTATATGATTATTTTATTAGTACTATTTGATATTATAGATACAGCTATAGTTTTATATATGTAAATCTTAGAAATTCGATAAATATTTTTGGTGGCCATCCAAACGCTGCTCTAAACCCTCAGATTACCGGACGGTCTGGTTAAAAAAAAAAGACGAACTCAATACACCTTAAAGCAAGGATTTTAGAATATTTCTGATAGAAGTATATACCTTGAATTACCTATTATTTTTATGGCAATAGTGTTTATATTGGGTGATAAAGGCAAAACCAGTTGAACACTTTCTTGCTTGTGTGCAACTTGTTGTTATAGGGCAAAATTATTTTCACTGTAACCCTATAATATCCCACTATAAGAAAAACCCTGAAATCACTGCTTTATGGAGCTTTGTGCCCTGCACCACACTAACACTGACTGCGAAACAGGATTGTTGAATGTGTTCATATTTCTACCAGTCAATTTGACGGGTACAGCTAATTTTTTTACCAGAACTAAAACATACCAGCCAAATAAAAAAATTGATAAAATTAACATTTTGTTTAAATTTAATAGAGAAAAGAGCAAATATAAAGTCTATTACACAAGTGAAGTTTTTTATATTATTCCCACTGCTTAAATGTAACAGAATTATTATTTTTTATGATGTTTTAATTTAAAAATCCATTTCTAGAAAACATCCTGCAGGAGAAAGATCTTTCGTGTTGCCCAAACTTTCATTTCACGCTTTTGATTGAATCTTTCCATATCAGTTCTATGTGGACTACTGTTTAAATCACAAATTATAAGATACAACTAAATACAAAAACTTACGTCAAACTCAATAGCAAATTCATATTTCATAAGTTCGTGCACGTGCCAACATTTTCCAAACCACTGAGTTCCATCTTTGTTGGATTCAAGGCGAAACCAATCATTGTCACTATCTTTGTTGTTTTTAACATACTGAAAATAAAAATAAAGCTTCAACAAGCTGTTAAAGGAAAATTGCATAATAAAATTAATTTATTTAAAATCAAAGCATACAAAATTAGTTTTATTAACAATTTATTAATTTCTAGACTTGGGAATAATGCTGTTAAGAAATTAATTAGTTAAAAGTTACTTTTTATATTAATTTTTAACTAAACTTTAATTGCAATTAAAATTTCAATTAATTTTTTAATAACATTTTTAATAACTTTCTTTTTTTATTTTTCATTACTTTTAAATTAACGTGTTACTTTTTTTTCTAAACAGCAGCAGAAATTCAGTTTAATTAAAAAGTTAATCTTTGAAGTGTTTTTCCCGCCATTTTCTTTCGGATCGCTGCTTGGGTATAACATCATTACCTGACCTGAAAGTTAGCTGCAATTGTTGTCAGAAATTCTACTCATGTTACAGTACAGAAGGACATCAAGATATACTGAACTCTGCTGTTATGGAATGAGCACAGGTTCCTCAGACCGGCTGTACATCAAGATGCTCTAAACCTTATGGTGAGCGGAGTGGCTTGGACAGCAAAAATTCTTCAGACTGAACAAGATAAGAGCATTTTTGTTATTAAAAAGAAAACCCACACCAGAAAGGTTTCTAACTATCTGCTTTCTGGTATTAAAAGCAGAGTACGGTTCTGTCTCCCACTTTAAAAGTCCTTGAAAGAATTATACATTAAGTATAACACTGAGATTCCTTCCTCAGCACACATGAAAAGGCGATTCAAAATGGGAATTAATCTCATGGATCCAAGACAAGGATGAATCATAGATAAAAATTTCGAAATGTAATTATTGCTAAATTTTTAATAAAATTGTTTTTTGAAGTTTGTTTAATGTTGATTCGCTTTGCATTATAATTGGTGAAGAACACTGTGCTGCAAATGCAAAACCTCAATTTGAAATCTGAATTGCAAAAGTAACATTTTAAATTCGAAAAAGTAAGAAAAATTCAATTAAAAAATTATTTAAGTCTTTATATTACCATTTTCTTTCAGATTACAGGGCTATGGCGAAAGTTGGTTGTGCTTGTTATTAGAAGTGCTGTTCATGTTACAGCATGGGAAGACATTTGTATAATATTACAGTTTAATTAAATTACATTGCTGTAAAGTAACATTAAAATTTAATTTTATTACTTTTCTGAATATCTTCATTTAAATCAGTTACTTTTCTGTGCAATAATTTTTAACTTAGTTTCTCTTCTGGAGAGTAAATTTCAATTTAGTTAATATTGGTAACCTCCTAAGTCTGTAGTTATAAATAGGAATCACATCAACTGTCTCAACATGAGAACTAGAGGTCTCCAAAGAATTTTTAAGAATAATTTTATTTCTTTCTTAAAATTTCAGGAGTAATTTTCTAAAGTAGAGAGCATTTTAAATTTTAGTATAAAAGTATCAATGAATGCATATTTTTATAAATTACTAAAAATTTAAGAGTAAATATGTATTTCAGTGTACGTGAGATATATGTAGTTATGCATTTTAGCAAACTTTGATGAGAGCCCACCTCTATGAATGGTCAAAATAAAAGTTGATAAATGTTACAGTGTAATCAAATATTAAATATTTGTGCAAGTTAAAATGTGTTATGCAACCAGTGGTGTAACACCCAAACCTGCAGAGTCTCCAATGCAGGAGGACCCAGAACAGAAACAAAAAATTATGATAAAAAGATTATGGAAAATTTGAGATAAACTAAAAAATTAAATCTTGCAGGAGAACCTGTGCTTAACCAGTTATATTATTGTAGGTAACAGCTTATTGTTTCAAACCTGAAAAGTTAAAACTGTGGCACCATAGTGGCATGCAGGTTATCCAATCACAATCCAATTCGAAAAAGAATTTGTGTCCATTAATTACTAAAAAAAAATTGTACACATTACAATGTTACTAGAAGAGAATTAGCAAACATTAGCCCATGCATTTCAAAAATATCATTTATACATATGTAAAAGTGTACAGTTCTTGCAAAAAATCAGCAGTGGCACCAGTACAATGGAGCTGAAATGGTTTCGCATGAATAACATTTTGTAAAATAAAACAACTTTTGTAATATCAGAAAAAAATACTTAATCCAAAATTAGATTAAATATACTTATAGGGCTTTCAAAAAGCAACAAATTCTTGTTCATAGTTATCACTTTTAATTTTTAAGATAATAAGTATTACAAATTTGGAAAACATAAAATTTTCATACTTACACTTGACAAGACGATTACCTGAAAACTATAAAACCTTTTCTTAATATATCTTATTAAGCTGACGCAGTGGTCGAGTGGTCAAGGAGAGCGTTTCCACAGCAATCGCTCGACCGCCGCGTTGTGGGTTCGAGTCCCACATAAGGCATGGATGTTTGTGTTGTGAGCGCAGTGTGTTCCGCTCCTCTCTGGTGCGCCTGGGGCAACGTCCTAGGATGGCTAAATGGTTCATGTTCTGGCCGCTGACAAAGGCGAATGATGAAAGTCAAGTGCCTTGCCATTTGATAAAAAAAAAATATATATATATATATATCTTATTAATCTCTATATTTAAATACATATAGATTTAGAAACTAAATTTCCTTACACATGTTTTTGCTGTTTACTACTTATATCTATCTTTTATAGTTTCGAAAATATTTTGAATGTTAAGTATGAAAAATGGATAAAAATGTCGTTTGAACAGATACTTCAAATTTTTTTTTTTTTTTTTGAAAAAATAAAGCTCGATCCAAAATCCAATTATATATACTTGTAGGGCTTTCACAGAGCCACAAATTGTTACTTATTGTTCAAAACTATATATACCAGTCAGTGAATTAAAAACCTGGGAACATGTATGCAAATGTAGGTCACAAGCAGATGTATGCAAATTGCATTGGTTATGGGAGGTAACACCGCTATAAGAATGCTGTTAGTGTGTGTTCTGAGAGAAGTGGCACAAAATGGGGAAAACAACAGATTTGTCTCCATTTGAAAATGGTCTTATTATGGGGACCTGTTTAGCAAGAGCCACGATTGCCAGAGCATAACAACTCACTGGCTTCTCGAAAGGTGATATATATAAAGTGTATAACAGTTGGAAATAGAACCCCCAGACACTGTCTAAAGAGTGGAACTGTGGATTAAAAACTATCAATCAAGCCCATGATCAGAGGCATCTCCGACAGCTTGTACGGCAGAATATTGGATTGATTTACTATGCAGCAACTGATGGAAGACTTCAATGAAAACTCGTCTCACTGATCTCAACCCAAACAATGCAGAGGGAATTGCAGTGATTGATGTAGCCAGTCACATACCTATGCAGAAACCTCTCATTTAAGCGAAGAACCTGAAAATGCATTTACAGTGGTTCCAGGAATGGCATCACTGGACATCCGATGATTGGAAGGTTATGTGGTCAGACGAATTGATCAAAATATCGCTAAATTAACAAAAAAAGTAGCAAAATTGATAAAATGACATTAAATTAACGAAAATGATGTATTAATTGATGAAAATTCAATATTTTGCAAAATTAAGTTCAATTTCTTTGTTAATCCTGTCACTTAGAAGGAATTATTTTAATATACTTGATTCAAATTTAAATGTGTTCCATTATTTATGGGAGGTACATTTTGTTAGGGGGTCATAAATAAATTGCTTTTTGTTAAGGGATGATATAACATGTATGTTTCATTAGGTAGTCAGAGAGTCGTATAGGAAATAATATATTGATTGGGAGAGATGCATAAGTATGTGCCAGTAGATAGTAGGCTACAAGGGCTGCCAGTGGGTATATAAAAGGCAATGTTTTGCAACTTTTTGGATCACGTAACATGACAAGCATACTTTCTAGAATATATAATATACATGTGTGCATATTAGAATAAACTTCAACATAATAATGATTTGAAAACCTGAAATGTTAAAAAAACCTTTAGATTTAGAGCACGTGAGAACATTAATTATTAACCCCTTACCTGTGGAGTATACTTCAGGAAAATGTGTCAAAAATGGAAAAAAATTTTTATGCTTCAGTTTTGTGCATTATAACATTTAAAAAGGTTAGAAAAATTTTATTTTGTAGAAATATAAATTTTTATATGAAATAACTACTATATTTAATATTTTGACATATATGTGGAAAATTAATGGATTATATTCATATTTTACTCAAAATTGTTTAATTATAGCAAAATAAATCACAATCTTCTGAATTTCACAAATCATTTCACAGAATCATTTTTCAGAATTTCACAAATCTTTTATAGTATGATATATACGAAAACATGGCACAGCACACAAGCCTACATCACACTCTTTACAATAAACTCTGTTTATATCCCACCTAATCAAGCTAGCTGATCCCGCCTACTTCCAAAAAAAATGTGGACAAGTATGGCCATCTATTGGAAAAACAGTGAATTATATTGTAAAGCAAAACGAACTCAATACGGGATCAACGGAATAGAAATACTAATTTTTCGCTTGCCCGAAGTCAGTTCGGGCATTCCAAATTTGGCGCAGAGGGGTTGCCCGAACTGTATTCGGGTGACACAGGCAAGGGGTTAATAATGTTACGGCATATTCTCTTAAATCGTGGGAGTACTCCCAGGATACAAAAATGAATTCCAATTTCTGGATATACAACGCTTTTATTTAAAAAGCATAAACAGGGATAATTTACTGCTAATAACACTATATCTTACTACAACTAGATCACAAAGCAACTGTCAGGTACAATAAAATAGCAAAACAATGCTCAACTAACTCACAAAACAGCATAATTTATTTTCGAAACACTGACATATCTCACAATTCAATTTGACTTGTATTATATCAACTCCGCCCCACTGAATTATGACTTCTTTACATACTCTCCATAATAATCTCTAGAAGGAGGAAATATCTTCGAAACTAATGGATAAATGTAGAAAGTTACAGTGCCTGCAGAAATGAGCGAAGTTGGCTATATTTCACAAAGTCTGGAACCAGCTCTTTTTAACGTCCACATGGTGCAATATGTTACATCATATTTCTCATTTTTCAGTAATTCTTTCTTTAGTTGGCAACTTATCTCCATTTAAATTTGCGCCAAGTCACCAAAAATCTGAAAAAGTGAAGCATTTCAAGAATGTTTTATTATTTATTCTATATATTTAGACCTATTTATTTTCTTAATTCCAATTTTTTCAAGTTTGGCAGGCAAAGAGAAAAAAAAAAAAAAAAAAAAAAAAAAAAAAAAAGAGACCAATTCTTTTTCCCCCAATCATACCAAAATCTAACCAGTACTAGGGTAATTCATATGTGATGTAACCACAAAACTTGATAAATAGAAATTTTGTTGAATAGTTTTTATGCTAGAGTGGATGCATACATTTCAGAGATAGACGGACACACGGAGGCATTATGCTAAAAACAGTTTTTCGTGCTCTAGGTCTAGAGTGTTCAAAATAAGTAGATACATTGAAAACTAGAATTCCAATTCTGATCTTATTCCAATACTTTTCCTATACATTACCATATATGTAGCGAAAGTAAAAGCAATGAGGAGGGGATTTTTAAACAAGGCGGACCTAGGGCACCAAAAGCTTAAAATCTGGCATTGATGAGCTCCAATATATTACACTAAAGCTTCTTAATAAATATATTTACATATAAATCCGATATGGCTAGGTAGTAAAGAATTTTCTACATTTTAATCTAATATTTATGCTTTGTACATATCAACATTTAATTTTACAGCCTGTAAAGTTGAGACTACTTTTAGAAAATTGTTGAAATTTGCAATGTTTACAAAAATGTAGTTGTAGCAAACTTTGCTTTTTGCCGAGTTTTAATTCCCTACGAAAATTTTGTAGGTTTTCAAGCCAATGCAGATGTACCTACAGTAACTTTATAAGCTGCTAAATTAAGAGGGAGGACAAGCTTAGCATTAAAAAACTGAACGCTACTGAAAACATTCAAATCAAATCGGGTGCTCTTAACTATAAATGCTAACACTGAAGCGTAAAAAGAATCCGGGCAGACAGTGTCTACAAAAACAACCCGTTACCAAGTAACTTTATTTCTATTCGCCCACCAAACGTAATAACTGCAAAAAATATTTCCTCTACTGTATTACTAAAGTGAGAGTTATTTGGTAGCAGATTGTTTAAGTAGCGACTGTGTGCCCAAGTCCCTTCTCGCTAGATGTTATAAAAGAAACCTAAAAACCAAAACACGACATGATAAAAGTACCTCTATTAATGTTTTATACTCTTCTTTCAATCGCTGTGGCCATAACTCCTGATCTCGAGGACCAGCTTTAGCTTTTAAAAGTGGAATTTTACTAAGAGTTTTCCGAGTGCTTTCATCAACCATATTGATAGATGCTTGACAAAAAGCTTACAAAAGAAGTAGGGATTACTAATAGACTAACGATGCTGGTAATTTAATCGAATTTAAAAGTTTGTAAATTTTAATAATCTGAGATTAAATAAATCTAAAATTCCAGTGCAAAAAAGCTAGATTACATCAAGATTCTTTAAAAATGCATCCGCTTATCTGCTCATAACCTTGTTGTCTGCAAACACGAGCAACAGAATCAGAAACCTGTCTAATAAGTGTTGCCATTTATTACTAGCAAATTTCAAAATTTATTACTTTCAAGTTACAACATTTCTAATTAAATTGAGCCTATTTTCTCCTTAACCCAAATTCCTAGGCAAAATAATAATAATAATTTATTTTACTATAGAGTTGTTTCAGCTGACGTCAAGCTGCCATCTAGCAACCGTTACTGGTAGACATACATTGCAAGTTTTTCGCTTGAGTTTGTAAATATACTCATGTGTATAGTATAAAAACTTGTATTTGTAATTATGCGTACAGTCTGTAGTGTTTCATATCCGGAAATCGTTCTGATAGAGACAGTAAATCTTTTTTTAGATTCTTTGCTGCAGGAGAGTTTAGATTCCTTGCTTAGAGGAGATAAATCTATTAGTGAAAAGCGCCGAGAGACGTGGCTGTCGGCCATCAAAAGAGCTGAACTCATAGAAAATATAAAAAACTGATGTGAGCAGCACAACTTTCCTTTCAATCTCATATTCACGTAAAACAACTTACATATTCACGTCACACAAAATGACACCCATAATTATTTTAAATTCACTGAATTTGCATTTTCAATTCAATTTTCGTTTTCATTTAGTAACTGGACTTATTTTCAAAGATGAGGTAGCAAAAAACGAGCCATACCAAAATCTAATCAGCACCAGGGTAACCCAAAAGTAACTTATCAACCAACTTTTGTGAAATTTGGTCCATTAGATTTTCAGCTAGAAAGGATATAAACAATCTTTACGGACCATTTCGCAAAAAAAAGACAGGTTCTTTTAATCTTAAATCGTACCAAAATCTAATCAGCACAAGGGTAACCCATAAGTGACTTATCTACCACATTTTGTGAAATTTTGTCTATTAGATTTCCAGCTACATTGGATACATCTAATTTTTGAGAGCCATTTTGCAAGAAAAGACTGGTTCTTTTATTACGAATCGTACTAAAATCTAATCAGTACTAGGGTGACCCACGAGTGACTTACCCATAAAATTTCATGAAATTTGATCGATTAGTTTTTGAGTTAGAGCAGATACAAATATTGCAGAGATAGACACAAAGAACCACACACACAGACGTTACGCTAAAAACAGGGTTTTTTTTACTATGCTAGAGATCCCAAAGCGTGTAGATACATCAAAAACTCGAGTTGCGATTTTCGACGTGATTTTAATACTTTCCATGTATTGCAAAGCAAGTGAAAATGACTGTATGTGAAGATTACTTTATTTCAGGTAATTATTACTTTTTTTATCGTCACTCCATTGATTAAACGGAAATTAAGAATTGTTTCTTCTTAATTTGAACGTCTATGTCGTCAACTGTAAAATGCAATGATATATGAAACAAAAATAAGTGTGTGTTTGAAATTTTGAAGCTTTACGTATTGAATACGTATTAAGTTTTACACTTTTACACATTGAATACGGATCTTTGTTTCCTATTGATGCAATCTTTAGAACATATTGAGCTTTATGTCGATCATCCATATCCTGAAAATATTTAGATAACATAAATATTATTTAATGTTTAAATAAATATTCTTAACGCAACGTACGACGTGTATATCAATGGCCGATCTATGGATTGTATGTCTATCAGCAAACGTTGCGAAGGCTCGTTACTCAGGAAATGCCACGTGGTTGAAACAACTCTATTGTTTGGCAACAGGGACGAAATGAAATAGCCGAAATTAGTCAAATCAAGCAAAGAAATAGTTCGATAATTCATCCTTTATGAATCTTTCGGAATCATCCAGAGATATTTTGCTATAAATGTTTCCAATCATTGTAGTTTTTGTTCAAATACTGTCTTTTAGTTTACTAGTGACCAGTTTTGTACACTAGTGGCTGCTTGTTGCGTTGCATGGCTGTGGAAGGAACTTTCCGATTTATATATTTTCACCAGCGCTTATTCACAGCAACGCACTCCCGAGAAAATACACAACATGATAACTACGTCAGGTGCAATTACATCTGATCTTGTGGCGGCAGTTAGATGCTGAGAGGTCTTGCTTTCTTCATGCGGAAATTTAAAATTCAATTAGTCTATGCGCGATTTTGATATTGAAAACACACACACACACAGACATATATATATATATATATATAATTTAAATTTTATTTTATTATTAATAATTTTTATTACATTTTTCTATTATATTATTTATTTATTTTCTATTTAAAGTCTTTTCAAGGCTATCAAACTACTAGTATTACTAGTTACTTCTGCTTTTATTAGATGAGAGAGTGTCAAAAATATTGCACTATCAAGAACACAGTGTGGTAATTGTAGGAGGGTCAAATCAATTGTACGAGGTTTGACGTTGTGGTCAAACTAAAGTATAAGACGGAAAAAAGTGACATGCTTAATGTTCATATTTGTGACCTTAAACGTCCAGGGGAGGGTCAACGACCCCCTTACACTTCCCTATAGGAGCCCATAACAGTCCTCTACGGACTCCCATTGCATGAGCTCCCTGTTTAATACAATTGCCCTCAAGACAGAACCTAACGGAGCTGAAGTTTCGATTTCGTCGGGGGTAGTAAACAGTCTTTCCAGACCCTCAAAAAGTCTCTGTGATAAGAGGCAGAAACATTGCACACTTGCCATGGGATGGGGCGCAACAGCCCAGTGGTTAGCGCGCGGGAATTGTTATGGGAGCTCATGACAAGAACGCCCATAGAACTAATTCCGGGGATGACAAACTCAAGGATGAGGCGTTCTATATTGATTTGTTTGTAATCTACATTTATATCTTTAAATGTACACGGTATGATAAGTTCCATCAAGCGTTCTCTTATGGGCGCCCATAGCAAGGACACCCGTGGAACTAATTTCATCGGCGATAAACTCAAGGATGAGGCGTTCAATATCGACTGGATTGAGACTTACATGTCTAACCTTGAACGTCTATGGGACGGCAAGTGTCATCCTTTCCCTTCACTATGGGCGCCCATGTAACATTTTCCAGGAGGGAACTCAAGGATGAAACGTTCAATATCGTTAGCTTGTAATCTTCATTTGTAACCTTGAATATCCAGTTCAGCTTAAGTGATCACTTGCAGTCCTTTATGGGCTCCCAGCGCATGAGATCCCAGCTTATATACTATTGCCCTCAGGACGGAACATAACGAAGCCAAAGTTTCGATTTCCACAGGGGTAGTTAACAGTCTTTCCAGATCCTTCAAAAGTCTCTGTGACATAAAAGGCTGAAACATTGCACACTTGCCATGGTCCGGCCGTCGAAATAGTTGCTCAAGTCCACCGGATGAGTCGGACGGCTGGGTTTTCAACACTTGCCATGGAGTGGGGCACGACAGCCCAGTGGTTAGCGCGCGGGAATTGATTGCATTCAGCAGGCCCGGGTTCGATTCCTGCCACTGCCAAAACTGCCGCCGTGTTCATATGGAGTACGATCACGTTAAACATGTGAATCTGTAAGTCCTTCGAGAGGTTGGTGATAGGGAAAAGAGAGTACGGTCTCTGTGGATGCCTCCTCCACTGGGTTCCTGTTTAAATTGGGTGGCACTTCCCTGTCGTCCAAACAGATGCCTTACATCATAGTGGTAGATCGGACGGTCTGGGTCTCAACAACAGCACTTGCCATGGGCGCCCATAGGGATGTTGAACGTCACGAATATCAAACTAATGAATACTTACTGTACGTCTCGTCCGTGAGATTGTCCCCGTTGGAAAAAGTTCTATTGACGTCCTTGTTATGGGCGCCCATAGGGAGCATAAAGGCGCACTTGCCTTCCCGTGAACATCAAGGTCCCAAATGTAGGTGTCAAGCTAGCATACATTGTGCGTCTCATCCTTGTGTATGCTCTTGGAAGAAACTCTATGGACGTCTTTGCCATGGGAGCCCATACAAATTTTGAAAGCCACAAACGTAGGCATCAAAGTAATCGATATTGTATGTTTCGTCTTTGAGTTCGCCCGGTTTTAATAAGTTCCATGGCCTCCTTTACTATGGGCGCCCATAGCAAGAGCGCCTATAGAACTTTTTCAGGGGAGTAAACTGAAGGGTGAGACGTACAATATCGACTAGCTTGATACCTGATACTTACCTTTGAACATCCACGGGATGGTAAGTTCCCCCTCACACTCTCCTATGGGAGCCCGTAGGGGACAATAACATTTATCAATATTAATACAATAATATTAACAATACTCGAATATAAATATCAATCTAATCTATACTGTACGTCACATCTCTGTGTTTATCCCGCTGGTAAAAGTTCTATTGGCGCCCTCACCATGGGCGCCCGTAGGGGAGCGCAAGGGGCCACTTACCCTACTGTGAACGTTCAAGCTCACAAATGTAGGTGCAATTTAGTAGACATTGTACTACTTATCTTTCAGTATACCCTCCTTGAAAAATTTCTATTGACGCCTTTGCCATGGGAGCCCAGACCGTCCGACCTACCAGAAAGGTTTAAGGTAACTGTTTGGACTGCCATGGGAGCCCATACGAGGTGCTGATAATAAGGTGTTGCCCACAGGGTGTCAAGCTAGTCGATATTATCGCCCTTGAATGTGCACAGCTGAAATAAGTTCTATAAATGCTCTTGTCATGGGCGGCCATAGGGGGTTTTGAGGTGAAACTTGCTATCCCGTCGACGTTCAATTTCACAGATGTAGATATCAAGCTTGTCGATGTTGTATGTCTCACCCTTCAGTTTTCGGCCTGTAAAAGTTATATGGGTGCTCTTGCTATGGGAGCCCATAGCAAAGATGGCCATAGAACTTATTAAAGCGAGGCGAACTCAAGGACGAAACGTACATTATCGATTACCTTGATGCCTACTTTTGTGGCTTTCAAAAATTTTCAAAAAGCAAGGACGTCCATAGAGTTTCTTCCAAGAGCATAACAAGGATGAGACGCACGATATATACTAGCTTGACACCTGCATTTGAGACCTTGATGTTCACGGGAAGGCAAGTGCTCCCTTATGCTCCCCTATGGGCGCCCATGGTAAGGACGTCAATAGAACTTTTCCAGCGGAGAAAATCTCACGGACGAGACGTACAGTAAGTATACATTAGTTTGATATTCGTGACGTTCAACATCCCTATGGGCGCCCAAGGCAAATGTTGTTGTTGAGACTCAGACTGTCCGATCTACCAGAAAGATGTAAGGTATCTGTTTGGACTACGGGGCAGTGCCACCCAATTTAAACCGGAACCCAGTGGAGGAGGCAACCACAGGGACCGTACCCTCCTTCCCCTATTACCAACCTCTCGGAAGGATTTACAGACTCACATGTTTAACGTGATCGTACTCCACGTGAACACGGCGGCAGTTTTGGAAGTGGCAGGAATCGAACCCGGGCCTTCTGAGTGCAATCAATTCTCGCGCGCTAACCACTGGGCTGTCGTGCCCCACTCCATGGCAAGTGTGCAATGTTTCAGCCTTTTATGTCGCAGAGACTTTTGGAGGGTCTGGAAAGACTGTTTACTACCCCTGAGGAAATCGAAACTTTGGCTCCTTTAGGTTCTGTCCTGAGCATTAAGCAGGGAGCTCATGCAATGGGAGCCCGTAGAGGACTGCCATGGGCGTCCATAAGGGAGTGTAAGGGGTTCCTGGACGTTTAAGGACACAAATGTGAACATTAAGCATGTCAATTTTTTCCGTCTAATACTGTAGTTTGATCACAAGGTCGACTCCCTCCTACAATTACCACACTATGTTCTTGATAGTGCAATATTTTTGACACTCTCTCATCTAATAAAAGCAGAAGTAACTCGTAATACTAGTAGTTTGAAAAGACTTTAAATAGAAAATAAATAAATAATATAATAGAAAAAAGTAATAAAAATTATTAATAATAAAATAAAATTTAAATTATATATATATGTCTGTGTGTGTGTGTTTTCAATATCAAAATCGCGCATAGACTAATTGAACTGTAAATTTCCACATGAAGAAAACAAGACTTCTCAGCATCTAACTGCCGCCACAAGGTCAGATGAAATTCGCGGCTGACGTACATATCAAATGGTGTATTTTCCCGGGAGTGTGTTGCTGTGAATAAGCGGTCGTTAAAAGTACAGGTGGGCGAGAAAGTAGATAATGGTTACATGGACCAGCTTTGAGCGCCAAACAGGTGCCATCCGGTGTCTTCGTTTCAAGATGGCTTTTGTTTACATTTGGTGTCGCGCTTGCATATGATGGTACTTTTAACTTTTAAGATAAGAAAAACATTATAAATGATTGAAACATGTTTGAAATGTAATTATTAATATCAATCTACGCATTACCTTACTTTTCAGCGCTAGATGAATTCTGATGCAGATATTGCTGTAATTATAAAAGCATTATCTGTATGAGATATTTTTCTGGATTGGCATTCCCTACAGACTAGTCAGCAATTCTTGTACCTGCATATGTTTCTTTTTAGTTTAAATTATTATAATTTAGTTTAAATGATTTTGAGCTAAATTCTCTATATTTCATTTTACTTTCCTTATATACATAATGTATAAGGAAAGTATTGTGACGGGGACGAAAATTCGAATTCGAGTTTTCGACGGGAGAGCGCGTTTCGAGCATCCCTGATCACGAATCAAACATTTTTGAAGTGATGTCTGTGTGTGTGTGTGTCAGTGAGTCTGTGGAGACGATAACTGACGAACGAATGGACCGATTCTAACAAAATTTGGTACAAAAATCACAATCCGTAAACACTGGAAGCCTATTGTTTTTATACGCAATCGAATGTTCAGAACCACCCTAAATTTTCGAATGAAATTTTGAAAAAATAGTCAAAAAATCAAAACCGCTAATAAAGTTACGCAAATAGACATTTCTTATGCAATTTTTCATTAGAAAACGATTGACATAAATTTTAGAACGATAACATGAACCGTTCTCGAGATATTGTACATTTTTAAAAAAAAATCATCAAAAAGTCATATAAAATTATAAAAAATATATATCCTATTGAGAAACATGTTCACTTTGCATATGTAATACCATGCGATAATTTGGATGGCATCATTCTCGTGGATCTAGCTCGTTCCATTCATGAAAAAGATACTTTAATACTCTTGTATTTGAACGTCAATAGTCATTTATCTGCTGTAAGAATAACTTATTTCTTCGTCCATAAAACTTGGCGAGATTTTGGCGATGAATTAGGCGGAATTTCGCCAACTTGGCGACTTTTTAAATGTTGCCAAATTAACGAAAATCTCGCCAAATGTATAAAAATGACGCTATATCAATAAAAATGACGACTAATTGTCGAAATTTCAATATCTCGGAAAGAATATTAGTATCTACCATAAGGAAAACATTTTTTTTTTACTATAAAAGTAGTAAATTCATTGCATTATATAAGGAAAGTCATGTGTTGCCCACATCAGATTTTTTTTAATATTACGGCCTACAGAGAAACTCTCTTAAAATGATCATCGTGTATCCATTGCAAACAACATTATCCATGTCCATGGACCGTTTTCACATTTATGTGGTCGTCAACAGTAGAATATTCGATAACTGCAATTTCAGCAAAAAATGTACTATGTATTTTTAATTTTCTGCTAAGTTTTAATATGCCCAACTTGGCATGTCAGCCAAAATTTTTTCATGACTATACGATTTATTTTGAAAATTATACCCCCAAAATCTTATTATTAAACTAATTTTAATTTCCTATCACATATTTCACTTGGGGGCGACTGCGTTTATTTCAACACAACACGTTTCAAGCTGGATTGAAATTTTGATCCTCTTTCTGGAAATGCATTGAATTCCATCCTCATTTTGAAGGTTGCTTTAAACTCCATCCTGTTTCTCTAGTTTGAGACGGTTTGAAAGTTCTAGTGCGAACAAGGTATTACTGGTGAACCACTTGTATAAATAGTTAAAACTGCTGTTATAGTGTATAACAAAGGTAATAAAACACAAAACACATACAGGCACATTAAATTTCGTGTTCATGAAGTACATATATCGATAAACACTTTAAAAATGACAAAAAATTTAGCAAATCTTATAAAATTATAAATATTTCACTGGGTAATCAGTGAGATGGTTTTGGTTTTTACTTTCCCTGCAATACATGGTAATGTATAGGGAAAGTATTGGAATCATGCCGAAAATCACAACTCGAGTTTTCGACGGATCTACACGTTTCGAGACCTCTAGAATACGAAAAAACCATTTTTAGCGTGACGTCTGTGTGTGTGTCTGTCTGTGCAGATTTTGTATCCGCTCTAACTAAAAAACTAATTGACCGAATTTCACAAAATTTTGTGGGTAAGTCACTTGTGGGCGGGGCTGGTGCTGATTAGTTTTGGGTACGATTCGAAATAAAAGAAACCGCCTTTTTTTGCGAAATGGCCCGCAAAAGCTTGTATCCACTCTACCTGAAAAACAAATGGACCGAATTTCACAAAATTCGGTAGATGAGTCACGTATAGGTCACCCTGGTGCTGATTAGATTTTAGTATGATTCAGAAAAAAATAACCTGCCTTTTTTTGCAAAATGGCCCGCAAAAATCGCCAAAGTCTAAAATAAAAAACTACGTATGCTCAAATATATCCATGAAATGCTTGTTTAATACGTAATTTTTAACGAAGAAAAGAATAAGACCAACCCCATTACACTAGGTCTAGCCGTTCTCGAGATATATTAGTTTTTTGTATTTTCCCTACACCACCTTTGAAAATAAGCCCGATTACCGAATGAGAACGAAAATTGAATAAAAGTGAAATACATTTAATTAAAATAAAGAGAACGTAAATATAAGTCTGCAGGGAAAGTCATGTGCTGCCCACATCAGATTTTTTACTTTCCCTGCAATACATGGTAATGCATAGGGAAAATATTGGAATCATGTCGAAAATCGCAACTCGAGTTTTCGACGGATCTACACGTTTCAAGACCTCTAAAATACGAAAAAACCATTTTTAGCGTGACATCTGTGTGTGTGTGTCTGTCTGTGAAGATTTTGTATCCACTCTAACTCAAAAACTAATGGACCGAATTTCACAAAATTTAATAGGTAAGTCACTTGTGAGCGAGTCTGGTGCTGATTAGTTTTGGGTACGATTTGGGATACAAGAACCCGCCTTTTTTTGCGAAATGGCCCGCAAAAGCTTGTATCCACTCTAGCTGAAAAACTAATAGACCGAATTCCACAAAATTTGGTAGGTAAGTCACATGTGGGACACCTTGGTGCTGATTAGATTTTGGTATGATTCGGAAAAAAATAACCTGCCTTTTTTGCAAAATGGCCCCACAAAATCGCCAAAATCTAAAATAAAAACTACGTATGCTCAAATATATCCATAAAATGCATGTTTAATACGTAATTTTTAACGAAGATAAGAATAAGACCAACCCCATTACACTAGGACTTGCCGTTCTCGAGATATTTTAGTTTTTTCGTATTTTCTCTACGCCACCTTTGAAAAGAAGTCCAGTTATCAAATGAGAAAGAAAATTGAATTAAAGTGAATTAAATGTAATTAAAATAAAGAGAACGTAAATATAAGTCTGCATTGAAAGTCATGTGCTGCACACATAAGATTTTTATGCTTGCATCAATGGCTGTGTTTATCTCATGACGAACCCCCAAAATAATTTACTACAAACCCCCAAGGGGTATATGTGCCACACATTGAGAACAACTGAATCAAAACTAAAGAGCTACTGAAGATTGTATAATCTTACAGAAGCTGTTCAGTTACCATTATTTTGTCTTAAATTAATTTTCCCATTTTTTACCCCATTTCAGTTCAACTTGACATCTGATAATCCAGAAAATTTGGTGTTCTGACACTACTGAAATTCCAAACGTGCCAGTTTATCAGAAAATTACTGCATATTTTATTTGTAACCTTGCTAAAAATATATAGCATGAAACCAAAATATCCATGAAAGAAGATAAATTTAGATATATCCTACTAAAATTTGGGTCTAAAACAATTGTACATTTCTAAAATATCCATTTTTAATACAGAAATAATGAAAAATCCCATATTGCTATGTATACAAGTATTTTGCTTTGGAAACATAAGGGTTGGGATGCCAGAAAAAAAATGATGAGCTGAGCCTCTTCATTTGCCATAGGAACCACAAATAACTTATAAAAATAAATGATGTTAGAAAACAAATGGCACCAACCGTAGAATGCTTGCATGAACCATTGAGATATAGCACTTTTTTTTAAAAAAATTTATATAATAATAATAATAAAAAACATTAATGTAAAATTTTAAAAAGTAACAAGCATCAGAAACAACAAGCTCACAACTATAATAGAAGATCTTTATTTCACTTCTTTAAGATGTACAAAACTTAAAAAGGCCAGAGAGCTTTCGAGCGCAAATACGCTCTTCATCAGTGGCTACATGGAAATAGGAATGATCATTTATATATAGACCAGGAGAGGTGACAAATTTGCATAAATACAATTATCAATAAACTTACGTTTATCTAAGGAGAATCCAAAAATACAAAACATTTTGCACAGATTCAAAAAATCGAGCATAAATCACGAAAAGAACAGTAAAAATTTACAATTTTATTAAAAAATTTTACTGTTCTTTTCATGATTTATGCTCGATTTTTTGAATCTGTGCAAAATGTTTTGTATTTTTGGATTCTCCTTAGATAAACGTAAGTTTATTGATAAATGTATTTATGCAAATTTGTCACCTTTTCTGGTCTATATATGAATGATCATTCCTATTTCCATGTAGCCACTGATGAAGAGCGTATTTACGCTCGAAAGCGCTTTGGCCTTTTAAAGTTTTGTACGTCTTAAAGAAGTGAAATAAAGACCTTCTATTATAGTTGTGATCTTGTTGCTTCTGCTGGTTGAAATCAGACGTGATGCCAATTTTATTTATTTAGTAACAAGCATCATTAAATAGATTGATATTCCATGTGCTGGAATAAATTTACTAACAGCATTCTTATGGATCCAGCTCATTCAAGTTATAAAATAAGAAAGTGTTTGTATTTTGGTGCCAAACAATTGATAATTGTCATTTATTTCACTTGACATTAGTTGAACATCAGTTGTGTTTTGATGTGGATTGTGCATATGATGCAAGTATAAATAAGTCCTGATTAGATAATTAAAGTTGCCGAAAACATCAAACAATTTGCCAATATCATTATGGTATGGTTTTATTTATTTATATGCACATTTAGGAAAGAAAGGGTTAAAAATCCTACTCTTGGATTTAGCAAAATTAATATGTTTGGGTATCCCTGAATACAAGTTGAAAATTTTCAGTGATATTTTTATGTGTTTGTGGACAGGACATCTTTCGAATAAAGTGAGCAATTCATATGAAATTTGATACACATATTTGAAAACATAAGAGACCTATTGATCTCAAATTGTAGAGCATAGGCATGTGTCGTCACATGGAAAATTTTGGTAATGTCACTCATGTCCACAACATTCCTTAAGCTGTACATGCCCACTGGGACTGGATTATGCTAAATGGGTGTCAGCAATAGGCAAATGGCTAACAATCAGATAAGTTATTTTATCTAATGATATATCACTAACATAAAATGATTCTTTGATGTTTTTGAATGTCCTGATTTTAAAAAAAATTCATTATAAAATCTTGGATTATCCAAACATTTAGTCACAATTAAAATTAAGAGAGTTCTAGTATTTACTGATTCAATAATCATACCATATTTTATTCAAATTGTCCCATCCATTCATAAGACATCGTGCTCACAGATTCACATACTCACAAAATTTATTACAAAATTAAACAGTATACAATAATTAATATTCAGCATCATTTCTTTTTGGTTATAGAAAGACATAAAACTGAAAAAAAAATTTCCACTTACTTTTTCCCAACTTATTTGCACAGTTTCCAATAACAGATTTTTTGCCACAGCCAAAAAAGCATATTGTAAACTTGTTAAGTGATGCTGATTTATTTAACACAACATCGCTAGAAACATGCTCATTTAGTTATAAAAATACTGCTCACAGTTGATAGCTAATAAGCTAACAATTGTAAACGCAGTAAATACAGATGCTATTATACAAAATAAATCCGATGAAAATGCTTTTAAAACATAGAAATTTAAACTTTTATACAGCAGCACATTTGAATGTTACATAATTTGAACAAAAAACTACACATAAATTGTTTAGCGCCAACGACCGTACCATGCTGAAAACACAGGTTCTCGTTAGATCACTGAAGTCAAGCAGCATCGGGCGCGGTTAGTACTTGGGTGGGTGACCACCTGGGAACATTGCATGCTGTTGGCACATTTCGGGTACGGTAGCCCGGTGGTTTGCGCGCTGGATTTGCATGCTGCCACAACTGCCGCCATGTTCATGCGGAGTACGATCACGTTAAACATGTGGGTCCGTAAGTCCTTCAGAGAGGTTGGTGGTAGGGGAAGGAGGGTACGGTCCCTGTGGATGCCTCCCCCATCCAGATATTCTGATGGAAATGGTAAAGCACGCAAAGACGCATAGAAGACTGGATCAACTCTGTAATGTCTCCACATACTGGGCATACGCATGAACTATGCGTGATTTCGTAATAACAACATTTCCATAAATGTGTGTGGTTGTTACTTGCATTTAGAATTTCATAGCTAGATTAGGGGAGAGTGGGGCAGAACAGGGACGCTAATGGTTTTTAATAGATTAAGAAGCTCCAGAACATAAAATTCTGCTAACAATGGTACAGCTGTCTTGAAATGGTTCCCCTCTGTAGATAAATGCCCTTTGTTATAAAAAACAATTAAATATTATGACCACAAACATGATTTTTCACAAGTTTCCAAAATGCAACATTTTTTCAGAGGGTGGGGCAAAACCGGATAATTATAAAATAAATTACAAAAAAGAGATTTTCAAATGATTTTCTGTATTTTAGACATTATATAGAAATATAATATATACAGATATAATAAAAGACGATATCAGCATCTCATTTCAATTTAATTATAGTTAGTTGTATTGGTGCAGACTAGCTAATTTTTCTTAACTTTTTCACTTGTTTCTTTAAATCAGAATAATTCTGAGACATTTATCTTCTCAGATCTGTAAACAAAGGCAAATTGTTGAAAATGACCCAGAACAAGATGTCATGCACTAGGCGATAGATGGAAGCTCCTGTCGATAGGATACAAAATTACCCAGTTTAACCTGCCTACCCGGTTTTGCCCAACTCTCCCCTAATTATGTTTTATTTAGTGATGCTATATTTTTTAATAAAAATTAGTCCAATTATACTGTTAGTACAGTAGATTCCACTTTTGTTTATTTAAAAAAAAGTTTTGTCATTTTAATTTTTAATTAGGCATTTCTGGTAAAAAATGTTTTCCTTACAGGGCCGCCTGTAGGATGGACACCACTTGAGTGTGTGGGAGGGCGACTCTAAAAAGGGATAGGATCTCCCCCCCCCCCCCCCAATATTATCAAGGGAGAAGATATGAAAATTTTACAAAAACAGGATGATCCCACATTGGGGGGGGGGGGGGGGCTCAATAAAGGTTTGTAGGGTTCCCACAAAGTTTAAGGGTGCACTGATTTTTATGTTTTCTAATACATTACTTTTATTAAGTTGTCTTTTCCATTTGTTAAATGCCAGTTTTGCGTCTGGTAGATGATTCAACTATTACTGAATCTCCAATATTACTAAACCCTCCCCAAAATAAAAAAATAAAAATAAAAAATAAAATAAATCATTTTAAAACGAATATAATTTTTACTGTACAAAATTTCAAGCTTTAAATGCATTAAAATATTGAATAGTAGATAAAAAGATATTCTATTAAAATTCTTAGAGCTGTCAACAGGAAGAACACCATTTGAGTGCGTGTGCGTGTGTGGGGGGGGAGGCTGTAAGGCTTTTCTTTTTTAGAAAGAAGATATGGAAAATATACAAAAAGATAAAGATTAAACATTTAAACATGAAGGGAGGGGAGGTTCATAAAGTCCTGTAGGAGTCCCACAATTTTTAATACATTATTTTTATTGAATTGTCTTTTTCATTTGTTAGTTACCAGTTCTGTTTTCGCTAGATGATTAAAAAATTATTAAGCCTAGTAAATCCTCCCCCCCTTCTCAATATATATATATATCAACATTTTAGATATATACCGACATATATATCAAACCAGTATAGGTTTTATTGTACAAAATTTAAAGTTTTAAATGATTCTTCAAATATTGAACAGTAAATAGAAAAAAAGATTCAATTAAAATGGTTACAGGGCCACCAAAAGGGGAGGGATGGACAGACATCACTTTATACTATCTGATGAGAACCAACCAAATTTCAAAACAAAATTTATAATTAAATTTTAAAAAAAATTAATATTTAAAATGTGTTGAGAAATGAAAGCAATTTTAAATGATAGAAATTAAATATTATTTCTCATTTAAACTGAAGGAACTAAAAATTGTTTTAAATTTAGCTTATTTTAAAAAAATCTAAAATGTAAATATACTATATTGAATAGAAGATATAAAAATATATTCTGGTGGTAAAAATTAAAAAGATTGAAAAGGAAACAAAAACATTTTAACATTTAAATAATAGAATACGAACAATTTTTTTTAATTTAAACTTTAAAAACAAAAAGTATTGTTTATATTTTAAATTATAAATGAAATTTTTTTTTAATGAAATGCCACCTATAGAAGCATTTTGTTGGTATGAACTTACTTGCTGCAACCTAATTGATGCCGGCTGTATGGTACAACTGAAATTTGTTGGTATCCATAAAGTTTGACAAATTGTGGCACACAGCAAATTTTTTTGTTGTCATTTCAGGTATTGAATATTCCATGCTGATAAGTGCATATAAAGCATGAAATTGGCCAATGAATGTTATCTACAATTAGAGTATAATCCTAATTTTGGAAAAGCCCATATAGGCAGGTTTTGTGAATATAAACTTGGCCGTTGAATGGTAGGACTGACTTCATCAGTTACCACAGAAATTTACTAAATTGCAGTACTTAAGGTTTTCTTTTTCCCTGCAATGACATGCACTGGCTATTCTGAGCTGAAGAGTGCTAATAAATTTGTACCAGTCCAGAAATGCATCTGTAGTGAGGATTTGGTACTCCTCCTCCCAATAGTGCCAATCCTACAAACAATGCTTTCAGCTGTGCTCTCATGTTATAGGGTCACAGAATCTTTAGTCTAGTAAGGTGTTTGCGCTTTCATTAAATGAGTGGGTTGGGTGAAATGTAACAGAAATATTAGAACTATATGCTGATACCAGTGTGACGTAACTAGATTTTTTGCATCCTCAAAGAATTTCAGGGCACCCATTCACACAATGTACATTTTTTTGTCTTAGCAAGCCAGAAATATACACAATACACTTTCTTAAGAAAAAAGGTCCTACATTTAATTTATATGTTTGTCATCTACTTTATCGATATTATAAAATAACTAAAATTTTAAATTGATAACTTGGAATTCACATTGACTATTCTATTTTATGTTTTCCAATGATGCATTAAAGATAGTTAATAACAGTGCACTAGAGAAGCTCTCTAAACTGCTATAGCCTCAAAACGGTTTGCAATAACATACCGGGAATACCAACTTTAGTAACATTTTGAAATATAATTCATAAAATTTTTTCATTTCACGCAAATAATACCTCATTTGAAATTGTTATTTCAAATATTTATAAGCATAGCTGTTTAAAAAATATATATATAATTAAATGAGAAAAAACCCATAATTTTGTTTGAGCTGAAATTTGTCCGACAGAAAATATTTCAATGTAACTATTTGCAGTGCCCCTTTCTCATTCCATGCCCAGAAATGGTTATTCCACTCCACTATGACATTGCATCACTTGCTGGTACCAGTGGCGGATTTTGGCCTCTTGTTTGGAGGGGGGGGGGGGGGATTTTGTAGATCGAAATGTTCTCGGAGGTTTGTTCACTTAGGATTTTCTTAACATCTTCCTATATACGGATATTTGACATTTTTGAAATAACTAGAACAAATTCGGAAGATTATAGTAAGTTCTTTGCAGCTTATAAAATACGGTCTATCATTTTTTAAAGACCAAAGCAAAACAATGAAGATTGGAAGAAAAAAAAGTATCTTGACTATAAAAGGAAACAAACTTATTGTTGAAGTTGAAACAGGAAACTAAATTATATTCTGTATTAAGTTTACACAAAAGTATACACACGAAAGCTACTATTAGCCTTTGGGTTGGTCGTGTGGTCTGGGTTTTCTACACTCCTTCTACAAAAGTATACACAAGTAAGAGATTTCCATGTGAGAAGATTAATACTGAATATTAACTAAATAAACACACATTTATATTCTATTCACTAAATATGGTTATCATACGATACAATACAAATAAATTTTATTTTTCTTAGATTGTGGTAGAAAAGGAAGATGAACGTGAGTAAATGAAGTTAATATAGGTATTAATAAGCACTGAACATTGATTTACATTTTCCAATTTTTTTACATTTTTAGCTGCACAGGAATCAATAAATTTTTACGCGAAAAACATCATGTATAAACATCAGGCAAAAACATCAAAAGAAAAGACCAATGGTTTGATCGAGTTTACTACCCCTGGCAAAAATTATGGAATCACTTCCATGTTATTCAATGGGATACGAAGTTCAATGCTATAAAATTTTTGATGCCCTAAAAAACCCCTTTTGAGCAAAATTGAAGAACTTTAAAAACTTAACAAAATAAAAAATGTTTAAAAAATTTTGCACTTTTCATTATTTCATAATTCACAACCAAAAAATGGGAAAAGAGCTGTAGGCTGAAAGAAAAAACTCGTAAAAACTAATTTAGAATAATAAATTTGATCATATAAACATGAGTAGCTGTATCTTAATGATTTTCCATAATCAAATTTATTATTCCAAATTAGTTTTTACGAGTTTTTTCTTTCAATCTCTAGCTTTTTACCCATTTTTTGATCGTGAATTATTAAATAATGAGAAGTGCAAAATTTTTCAAATATTTTTTGTTTTGTTACGCTTTTAAAGTTCTTCAATTTCGCTCAATGTCGATGGTACTAAATCTTGTAAATATAAGACATCCAGGCGCAGACTTTTGACTTTCATTATGGGGGCGAGATTTCGTGGATAAACTGAGGGAGGGAGAGCAAGCCCAAAGTATCTCCCTAATGATATATATATTTTTTAATTTTAAAATTTATTTGATAAAACGTAGACGTTTGTCAGGCACTTGGGGGCGGGGGGGGGGGGGGGGGGGGGGGATCGCCCCTCCTGAAATCCGCCACTGGTTGGCACCTCACAAACATGAAATGCATTTAGTTAGTGATATACTGACAGAGCAGACTGCTCTAATAGAATCCACATTCTTTAAATCTTTCAGCAAAAAAGCAAAATTTTCCCCAGATCTATTATTAATGGCATTCTACTAAACTAATATAGCTAGGGTTTAACATCACTGAAGTATATTATTATTTAATATATAAGGGACAATATATATATACACAAAATAGTAATGTGAGTGTACTTAAATAAATATGATTAATGTCATCTGCATTTATTTTCAAGTCTTGAAATTCAGGAAATTAAAATTTATAAAGTAATATGCACAATTTCAGATGTTTATAACTTTTAGTTAGGGATAATGATGGGTTTTTTTAAAATAAATTATGATTTTATGTGGGTCTCCAAAATTTTTTGAATAGATGCTCATATAGCATGTTTATTTAGAATTTTTTTTTCACTATGACTAAGTTCATTATGATAATTTCATTTACAACTGGTTTTTCACAGAATACATAAAAGTTTAATTCAATAATTTCTAACATTTTACACAAATGTTTCTTAATTTAAGAAATAAATTTTTACCACACATGTTGTTTAACATTTTTCTTATAAAAAAAAGTTTTGCATCATTGTGCATGTATTTATGTTGATTCATATTAAATTTTCTTTGGAAATGTTTTATATTCAAAAAGTTTCTGATGAGTGTGTCAAAGAAAGTGTTTATTCAATTAAGTTTTATGTGTAATTATATTTTCTGACATATTTTACAAACAGAAGGCCTTCTTACCAGTATGCACAATTAGAAGCTTATAGCTCATTTTTTCATGCAAATGCTTTCCTACCACCACTGTGCACAAGTAGATGCTTATTTCAATCATATTTTTTTGCAAATGCTTTGTTACATATTTCACAAACAAAGTTCTTTTCAAAAGTATGTTCAAGTAGATATCTATTTAAATAACCTTTTGGTGAAAATACTTTATGACATATTTCACAAACAAAAGGCTTCTCAGCAATATGTACAAGTAGATGCTTATTTAAATCATATTTGTTTGCAAATGCTTTGTTACATATCTCACAAAGTTCTTTTCAAAAGTATGTTCAAGTAGATGTCTATTTAAATAACCTTTTTGTGAAAATACTTTGACATATTTCACAAACAAAAGGTTTTTCACCAGTATGTACAGGTAGGTGCTTATTGTTGTTGTTGAAACCCAGACCGTCCGACCTACCAGAAAGGTGTAAGGTAACTGTTTGGACGGCTGGGAGGCAAGTAGGTGCTTATTGTGTAAATGTTTTTTGACATATTTCACAAACAAAAGGCTTTTCATCAGAATATACTAGATAGCTATATAAATTACCTTCATGTACAAATGCTTTATGACATATTTCACAAACAAAAGACTTCTCAGCAGTATGTACAAGTAGATGCTTATTTAAATCATATTTGTTTGCAAATGCTTTGTTACATATTTCACAAACAAAGTTCTTTTCAAAAGTATGTTCAAGTAGATGTCTATTTAAATGACCTTTTTGTGAAAATACTTTATGACATATTTCACAAGCAAAAGGTTTTTCACCAGTATGTACACGTAGGTGCTTATTTAAATTACATTTTTCTGTAAATGCTTTTTGACATATTTCACAAACAAAAGGCTTTTCACCAGTATGTACAAGTAGATGGCTATTTAAATGACCTTTATGTACAAATGCTTTATGACATATTTCACAAACAAAAGGCTTTTCACCAGTATGCACAAGTAGATGTAGATTTAAATGACCTTTTTGTAAAAATACTTTATGACATATTTCACAAACAAAAGGTTTTTCACCAGTATGTACACGTAGGTGATTCTTTAAAGTACTTTTTTCTGCAAATGCTTTTTGACATAGTTCACAAACAAAAGGCTTTTCACCAGTATGTACAAGTAGATGTTTATTTAAATTACCTTTATGTGCAAATGCTTTATGACATATTTTACAAACAAAAGGCTTTTCACCAGTATGTACAAGTAGATGTCTATTTAAATGACATTTTTGTGAAAATACTTTATGACATATTTCACAAACAAAAGGCTTTTCACTAGTATGCATAAGTAAGTGCTTATTTAAATCATTTTTATGTACAAATGCTTCATGGCATATTTCACAAGCATAAGACATTTCACAGCCTTCAGGTGCAGAGCTCTTCTTCGTGCAATGAATTTATTTATTGCATTAGTAAAGAATAAATCTTGCCTTTGATTTGATTACTCATGTCATGATTTATGGGGCTATGATGGTTAGACGTTCTTTTTACTCTTCATGTATGAGGGAAAGCTGTTTTCTTCACAAGATTATCTAGCAAGCATTTCACACTTAAGATATCGTATATAATCCCTGCAATAACGGAAATGGAGCAGTTGACCACCTCCTCTTAAACATGGGATTCAAATCCGTATAAAGATGTGCATGTGATAACAATTTCGCATTATATTCATTGAGCTATAATAATTCTAGATATGAGCTGATAAATAGCACCAGACGCACTCCGATTTGACTAATAAGGACGACCGCTTATTCACTGCAACGCACTCCCGGGAAAATACACCACGTGATATGCACGTCAGGCGGGAATTTCACTTGACCTTGTGGAGGCAGTTGGATGATGAGAGGTTTTTATTTTCTTCATGCGGAAATTTACAGTTTAATTAGTCTATGCGCGATTTTGATATTGAAAACACACACACACACAGATATATATATATATATATATATAATTTAAATATTATTTTATTATTAATAATTTTTATTACTTTTTTCTATTATATTATTTATTTATTTTCTATTTAAAGTCTTTTCAAGTCTATCAAACTACTAGTATTACGAGTTACTTCTGCTTTTATTAGATGAGAGAGTGTCAAAAATATTGCACTATCAAGAACATAGTGTGGTAATTGTAGAAGAGAGTCGACCTTGTGATCAAACTAAAGTATGAGACGGAAAATTTGACATGCTTAATGTTCACATTTGTGACCTTAAACGTCCAGGAACCACTTACACTCCCCTATGGGCGCCCATGGCAGTCCTCTACGGGCTCCCATTGCATGAGCTCCCTGCTTCATGCTATTGCCCTCAGGATAGAACCTAACGGAGCCGAAGTTTCGATTTCCTCGGGGGTAGTAAACAGTCTTTCCAGACCCTCCAAAAGTATCTGTGATATAAGAGGATGAAACATTGCACACTTGCCATGGGATGGGGCACAACAGCCCAGTGGTTAGCGCGCGGGAATTGCTATGGGAGCTCATGGCAAGAACGCGCATAGAACTAATTTCAGGGGTGACAAACTCAAGGATGAGGCGTTCCATATTGACTTGCTTGTAATATACATTTATATCTTTAAATGTACACGGAATGATAAGTTCCATCAAGAATTCTCTTATGGGCGCCCATAGCAAGGACATCCGTAGAACTAATTTCATTAGCGATAAACTCAAGGATGAGGCCTTCAATATCGACTAGATTGAGACTTACATGTCTAACCTTGAACGTCTATGGGACCATAGCCGCCGAATTTTCAAAATCTCGGGGGGGGGGGGGATAAAGTTATATAAAAGATTCAGTCGTTAAGTTAAAGTTATATAAAAGTCGATCAAGATATAACAACTTACAAGGCCGTCTTGAAGAAAAGAAACATATGTGAGTTAGGTGACTACAATTGATTCGAGGTCAATTTATGCCCTTTCTTCAGGCCAAAAGAACAGTATGCGCCCTTAACAACCGCCAAGAACGAACTGCCCAATGAACGGCAGTAGTGGTTTTTAAGAGCGCATACTGTTATTTTCGGAGTGAGATAACCGAGTGGTTAAGTCACGGGGATTGTACACGGAGGACCCGAGTTCGATTTCCTGCTTTGCCTGAACTGTTCCCGTGTACGAGCACGTTAAATTTGTGGGTTTGAAAGTCCTTCCGAGCCGTTGGTAGCAAAGAAAGGAGGGTCGGTCCCTGTGGATGACACCCCCACTGGGTTCCAGTCTAAATTAGATGGCATTGTCCCGGCGGTCTAAACAGATATCTTACACCTTCGAGTAGGTTGGATGGGCTGGGTTGAAAGCAAGATATCAGCAGTTTTGTTTATTGAAAGATAAATATTTTTAATCTTTTTAGGCCTCTTTATGTTTGTAAGCTAAGAGTTGATTAGGAAAATCCATATAGTTACTATGCATCAATATCATAATATATAATAATTACAATGGATTTTAATATAAGAATTAACCAGCAGCAAAGCTGTTAATTCATCAACAAAAAAAAATCTGAAAGTTAATACAAGTTAACGCTTAATATCAACTCTTAACTACCTATCAGTTGATTTTGACACAATAAATTAAAACAATGAACCCAGCAGTAATACAAAAGTATCCAAATACTATTGCCTATATTTAAATATTTTTAAATTAAACATGTAAATAAATTGATCATCACTATAATCACTAATCACACATTCAGCTTTGTTCATTGCTTTGTTTTAAAAAATCTTTAAAACAAAGCAATCTGTAAAAAAAATCTCATAAATAATATTTTTATGCAAAATTTGGACGACATGTTGGTTGACATTTCTTATCACAACTAAAACTTTAATATTTTTTTATCAGGGGGTGGGGGTGGGGCTGAGTATACCTAGTGTGTGTGGTGGTGGTGTATGTGGGGGAGGGGGACTTAGCTCCCTCTGGTCCTTGCCTGACTACAGTGCTGTGCCAATAGTCCGGTGCTCACCAGGAATAAAGCTATCCGCGGGGTTTGCAACTTCAAACGGAATGGATGCCACCTGTAAAGACAGCACTGGTATATAGAATCCAGGATTAATTACAGATAAAATCTCTTTAGGTAGACAAAATAAGTCATCTCTACTTCGTGGTAATCATTTATGGTTATTATTGGAGGGAAACAGCTATTTTTTGGAAATGCCAATAACATGGCTGTAAATATTCCATTTCTCTTTGAATTAGGTGGTCAGTCGAAAAAGTTCTGGTAACCAGGCGTTTTTGTCATTAGCGTAAACATGTTTCCTAGGAGTAAAGATGAGCTTGGTTTGTGTGCGAGATAGTTTAGGGCAGGGGTGTAGTCGAGGGGGACGCGGGCGGACGTAGACCCCCCACCTTTCCTCCTGATGTCAAGCGTACCCCCACTTTTTACTTTGTAAGGGGACGCTCTTTTTTTTAATTTATATATACATATATAACCCCTTTGCAGCTTGTAATAGTTGAAAGGCTCTTTGAGATAATTTCATTTCAAAATGCAAGAATCTTAAATGATTTTTCTTTCTTGAGCTGAGAATCATATGCTTTGTAGCACAATTTTTGGTTTTTAATAAATAACTAAATAAAATTAGAATAATTATTATTCTTTTGATTTTATCAACATATTAAGAGCTCGAGTTGGAAAGTAAAAAAGAAAAAAAAACTGGATACAATTGAAAAAGTATCTCAATACAAAATCCACGATACATTTGGAGACTAGGGTCGTTATTCAATGCATTTTATATGGGTGATACTTGTATAGCGATACTTCCCAGCCTTATGTCAATCACAGAAATTATACAGTATTGGCTAAAATTCTTCAAAAAAAAGAGCGTCCCCCCACCTTTTTTTTTACGACTACACCACTGGTTTAGGGAGCTATGGTAAGGAAGATGTGAGCAAGACTGAACTGAAATGTGATATTTACGTTGATAGGATTTTCTTTCAATTATTTTTTTTTAAAAATTTCATTTTTTGGTATTTAGTAAAATATGAAGTTAGAAAAAAATTGAAATTTCTCAGAGGGGGCAAAGCCCCTCTAGAAAAGTTCAGCGGGGGCTCGTGCCCCTCTGCCCCCCGCAGTCAGCGCCTATGTATGGGACGGCAAGTGTCATCCTTTCCCTCCACTATGGGCACCCATGTAACATTTTCCAGGAGAGAACTCAAGGATGAAGCGTTCAATATCACTAGCTTGTAACCTACATTTGTAACCATGAATATCCAGTTCAGCTTAAGTTATCCCTTGCAGTCCTCTATGGGTTCCCAGCGCATGAGATCCCAGCTTATATACTATTGCCCTCAGGACAGAACCTAACGGAGCCAAAGTTTCGATTTCCTCAGGGTTAGTAAACAGTCTTTCCAGACCCTCCAAAAGTCTCTGTGACATAAAAGGCTGAAACATTGCACACTTGCCATGGACTGGGGCACGACAACCCAGTGGTTAGTGCGCGGGAATTGATTGCACTCAGTAGGACCGGGTTCGATTCCTGCCACTTCCAAAACTGCCGCCGTGTTCACGTGGAGTACGATCACGTTAAACATGTGAGTCTGTAAATCCTTCCGAGTGGTTGGTAATAGGGGAAGGAGGGTACGGTCCCTGTGGATGCCTCCTCCACTGGGTTCCGGTTTAAATTGGGTGGCACTGCCCGGTAGTCCAAACAGATACCTTACATCTTTCTGGTAGATCGGATAGTCTGGGTCTCAACAACAACATTTGCCATGGGCGCCCATAGGGATGTTGAACGTCACGAATATCAAACTAATGTATACTTACTGTACGTCTCGTCTGTGAGATTGTCCCCGCAGGAAAAGTTCTATTGACGTCCTTGTTATGGGCGCCCATAGGGGAGCATAAAGGAGCACTTGCCTTCCCGTGAAGATCAAGGTCCCAAATGTAGGTGTCAAGCTAGTATATATCGTGCGTCTCATCCTTGTTATGCTGTTCCCGTCGAGACCAACCTGCTTCTCAGGTGCCAATGGCTCATTCATAGACTTTGTCCTAACGCGAAACATAGAATACGCTCACACAATTGATACCCTGGATGAATTCGACTCGGATCATCTACCGGTATTGGTGACATTCGATTTGAACACTCCTCTTCCAGCCTCTCTGGGACAAGAGAGAGTGAAATGGAACGTATTCAAAAGAGCACTTTTCGAGCCGCACTTAGCAGTACCCAACATTATGAGCACGGCGGATATTGACTTTGCCACGTACACACTCACAACAGAAATCAGGAGAGCTATTGCCTCTGCCACAACACATCGTGAGTCACCAAAAATGCCAACACTTTCCCACCATGTCAAACAGTTAGTTAAACAGAGAAATAGAATGCGTAAGACGTGGCGGGCTAACAGAGACCCTACCCTTAAAAGGGAGCTTAATAGACTCACGTGTAAAGTCAGTGGAAAAATTGTCGCAGAAAAGCAGCAACAGTATAAAGAATTAATCGAATCCCTTAGCCAGGAAGACGTATCGCTCTGGCAATTAGCTAAAAGACTCAGAAAACTTCAAATTAAACTCCCGCCACTAATAGATGGCGCTAATATCGCGTACTCAGACGAAGAAAAGGCAGAGGCGCTTGCTAGGCGTTACGAAAAGCAATTTGAACTAAACCACGATCTAATGTGCCAGGACACCCTAAGAATGGTTAGGCAAACTCTAAACAATTTCAGGAACTCCCCGGTCACAGCTGAGATTAACCCAGCCACCCCGCAAGAGATAGTAGAGATTATCAAAAACCTTAAGAACCGTAAAAGCCCAGGGCACGACAAAATCAGGAATATCGCGGTAAAAAACCTACCTTTAAATATAATATTTTACTTGACCATCTTAATAAATAAAATACTAGAACTAAATTATTTAACCAAAGAATGGAAGGAAGCATTAATTATAGCGGTCCATAAACCTGGTGAGGGTGCCTCAATTCCAGCCAACTACAGACCAATCAGTTTGTTACCGACACTTAGTAAAATTACTGAGAAAATAATTCTTAGGAGACTGGACACGCACCTTTGTGAGAATGACATTATCATTCCGGAGCAGTTTGGATTTCGGCCAAAACACTCCACCACTCATCAATTACTGAGAGTGGTAGAGTACATTTCTTTTGGTTTTAATAATAAGACACCCACAGCAGCGATTTTTCTTGACATCCAAAAGGCCTTTGATAAAGTGTGGCACTGAGGGTTAGCTTACAAATTCATCACTCTAAAAGTCCCTGACGCACTTGTCAAACTTTTAATTTCATACCTAAATAACAGACACTTTCAAGTCAGAGTAAAAAATAACTTATCTACACCCAAGTTCATTAAAAGTAGTGTACCGCAAGGATCCATCCTGGGCCCGACACTCTTTAACATATATCTAAATGACATCCCCAGGACCCCAGACACGGAGCTGGCACTCTATGCAGACGACAGCGCGATACTTGCAAAACACCCTTACGTCTCAGTAATGCACAGACAGCTACAACAACACTTAGACATACTCCAAACATGGCTGGAAAAATGGCGAATAAAATTAAACCCCAATAAATGTCATTGGATTTATTTCTCTAGAAAACGCAAACCTCCGCCGCCTCTGTACATAAACAACCATGCCCTAAAAGCGGAAAAATCTACTAAATACCTAGGTGTAACGATAGATTCCCACCTAACTTGGAAACTGCACGTAACGAACATAATCAAAAAAGCGTATATAACTATAGGAGCCTTATACCCTATGATAGGAAACGGAAATCAAAGTTATCAAAATAAACTCCTAATTTATAAATCGGTCATCCGCCCGGGAATGCTGTATTCAGCACCCGTATGGGGATATGCCTGTAAAACTACCATAGACTTATTAGAGACAAGACAAAACAAAACCCTAAGGATTATAAGGAAAGCCCCTAGATACTTAAGAAACTCGGTAATTAGGAAAGACTTCAAAATAAAAACTGTTAGAGCCCAAATTAAAAAGCTAGCGCTTAAATTCTACAAAAATCTGCCATCTGTCCCAAATGAACTATTATCTAATCTGCATGACTATGATCATCGCAAGGCTAAATCTCGTAAGAGACCCCGCTCAGTACTTAACTTTGATATTCGGTACTAGGAACGTCCTAACTTAATCAACTGATATTAAATAAAACTCGCGATCTTTGCTTTTCTTCATGTCTTAAATCCTAAACTGCTAGGTAACCCTCAGATCTGCATCAACCCCCCAAACTGCTTAAACTCTAAATGTGCAACAAACTGCCACACTAGGAGCTAGGTCAAATAATAAAAACAGTAAATCAAAAACATCGAACCTCCAACTATGGGCCAATGAAATAATGCCACACTATGCAGATAAGAACCACACCTAGAGATTGGAGATTAAAGGCGCTTCGCGCCTGGTGCTCTGTTCTGGACGAAACTCTAATACGGTATGTTCGCACCATCCATGCGTTTCAGAATTTTCCCGTCTCTGATTGGAAGATACCGTGCTTGATCGGAGGAGTATATTTGGAGCTAGAGCGCTAGTATTGGCGATTTTTTTTATTTTCATGACGAAACACGTAGATGTAAAGCATCGTGTATGGATGAAGCGTGTAGATATAATACGGATGCGTATTCATAATCGGTGGTGCGTACAGAACCCAGGATGGCCGCCAGGTGATCTTTGGCGAAAACGGTGAATCGCAAACGCTTTAACGCCAAATCAGGACTGACTAGAAAGCCAAGCTTGAGCGCTAAATCATATAGTGTGGCTAGAAAGTCACGTGACCTGACACGGTTTGGCAGATTCCTGCATTGAATGCTATGTTATACTACGAAGCTTTTTCGGATTCGGAGAGAATTGAAGTAAGTTTTCTTATTTAATTACATATTATGTTGGCCTTAAACATTAATCTGACAACATTTAACAATTTTTTTCTTAAAATATCATCTCTTTCTTGCCGGTTTTTCACCAGCCTAAAACGTATCATTGATGGTTATTCATTGACTTTTAAGATTTGTTTCCTTTATTTTTATGCTATCTACGCTTCATATATACGTGTATGATTGTATTTTTATTTTACATAATGCTATTAAAGGAGTTGGTATGTCACAAAAAGGCTAAATGAGCACTGGATGTGTTATGCTGTTTATAATATCTCGGCGAACTTTTCTAAGTGCTGTTTTAGCTAGGAATCTTAAAAGATATCTGCATCTCGGAAATCAGCTAGGGTAGTAACTATTTTTGTAAAATATAGCAAATTAATTGCGTGTAAAAATGTAGTATTGTCATATATTGCATGTATAATGGATTATTTATTTGTTTGACATGGCATTAGAAATCACTTGTACTATATAAAGTATTGTATTCAGTTTTTCCTCTGATATGTGATGTTTCGATTGCATGTTTAAGTGGTAAATAACAGAATAAAAGTAACAGAATTTGTTGATTTAAATGTTTTATGCTGCGATGAAATCATGATTTTGTCCAGGGCCATTCTGTGTATTTTTACATTTCAGTAATAGAAGTTATGGTTCGAATTTTAACATACACTGTACACTTTATTCATATACAGTCATGCGTGTTTTGAAAGTAACAGATTCGAATCTAACCCTGCAATGAGTTCAGTGAGTTTTAATTCCATGTACTTTTCTTAACGCTGAACAGCACTTTATTCTCCTCTTTATTATTTTTCTTAAAGCACTTTATTCTCTTCAAGCACCTCCTCCCCTATAACAGTATTTAATATTTATTTCAATTGTATTTCATTCTGTAGAATATAGTATAAAGAAAGCATTGCTTTAATGAAAAATTTTGACAATATGTGTTTTAGTGCCTCTTGAACACGTTTCGAGTATATTTAGAATGATGTCCCTCTGTCTGCGGTCAATTTGTTGTGTACACGAAAGCTTCCATAAATATTAATATATTTTCGCCATACTTTATATCCAGTTTATTATTAAAAAATCTAGAACTAGATAAAACTTTTATAAATCAAGTGAAAACTGTGAAATTTTATGTTTCCTTGGTAGCATAGGACGAAATTTAACATAGTTATGCATAAAAGAGATTTTCATGACTCAATGATCATGAAACCTAACAGTTTCAATCGTATTGAAAAGTAGTTGTGATACAATTTTTGTGTTCATGACGTCATTAGTCCCCCCCCCCTCCCCCTTGATGGGCAAGTTAGGGGTTCATTGACAAATATGGTATCAATCAAAAGATTTCCCCTCTCCTCTCCCGATGGGATACATTGTCAAACTTAGTATCAGCCGAAAGATATTTTCAAGATTTTAAAATGAAAGGTAACATGCTCTAATTATGATCATTTGAATCAACAATATAGATTTTTGAATTTTTTTTTCTTGTAAAATTTGCAAAAAAAAAACAAGCTACTTAACAATGGATTCTGGCATGAGAATGTCGAGTTGAGCCACACTGAAATTAATTTTTTTCAATGAATTTCAGTTTGTCAAGTAGCATTTTGTGGAACTTTTTATTTCAGTAGTAAGAGTATCTATAATAGGATTGATTTCAAGGTGCACAGTCTGTTTTCATCATACATTATAGTTTTGTTGGCTGGTTCTTACCGTCGCTCTCTGCTACTAATGACATTCCCGGTTATACTCTCGGACCCAAACACACACAGTCATCAGGGGTGTATCAAGTTTGCATGGGGTCCCCGGCTTAAAATATTTATAGGGCCCTTGCAGCAAATTGATTTCTGTTTATTAGTAAAAAGGGATCGCTATTGATATATGAATATAGTCAACCAAATGTAACTTGATGATATGGACCTAAAATATTTAAATGAAATTAAAAATTTGTCATTTTAAATGACATAAATTTTAATGATTCATTAAAAATAGTGAATGACTCATTTACTCATTTTACAAAAGTTTAATTTCCAAAAATCATACTACTTAATACTCGAAATGAAAAGTACGAGAAACAGATTGTGTTGAATTTTGATTTTTTCCACAATTATTTATTATTTGTGTGGGCACTTTATATAAATATACATATATTTTACTTTGATATCCTTCAAATACTATTGTATTTAGATATATTTATATTTAAGATGATTACAATGAACATACTAAAAATTAATGAGAAAAAAATGCATGATTTTGCTTCACAAACTATTATTTTACTAACCTGAAATGTGTAAAAATACATTTATATTTCTATAGAAAATAACTAAGATCTAAAGGGGTTTAAAGTATGCCAGTTATTTATTCAGAAACAATTTACATACATAATTGTTGTCATTGTTCTTTCGGAATTATTGTATTTCTTAAATTGCAATTACTAAAAATTAAGTAAACTAGTATAATTACAGCCCAATTTTTACCAGTAACACAAACACAACTAAATCAAAAACTTGCCTTTTCAAGCCATTTTAAAATCACAAATTATCACCATACAGAGTGATAATTGGAGAACTAAAAGAAATATTGTACTTTTAAAAGGTGTATTTGATATACATATCAAAAGCACTGACTATATGAGCAACTATATGTTAAGCTCGATAGCAGTAAGTGCAGTCGTACAAATGTATAAATTAGAATGCAATGCAAAATTCTGGTATATTTTTTAATTTACACAATTTAGTGTTCATGGCTGCAAACCCCCCCCCCCCCCATCCCCAATCTACTACTGAGAGTAATAGAAAATTAAATGATCGGTAAAGAGTTATGCTTTTTATAAAATGTTGGTAAGCTTTTCCGTGTTCTTTTAGTTACAACCTTTAAGGGCATGCTCATCCTGTAGAATAAATGATACTCTTTATATTTATATCCAGTGTGGTAATTAAGTAGTTGTACATAAAAACTGAGTATCTTCATATATGCATGCAAAATTGCATATTTACAGAAGCTACACTAAATTTGGTGTCGAAAGCCCTTTTGATATACTTATTTTACAGAGCGAAATAATGCCAATTGTGGAAAACGAGTTACTTCTCAAAGAATTAAAAATAATTTTTGAACTCCTGTGATCGCTAAAGTTGATTAAATTACAAGGCTTGATTGAATTTATATGTTTCTGAATTTCAAGAAAGTTAAAGCTGATTTAATAAATTGCATTTCTAATAATTTCTTACTATTGAAGATCCAGAAGATTTTGCATTTCGTTCGTGTTTCATTAAATATTTTTATGTAACTCAAATTAAATGTTAATGAAATTTAAAGTTGGTAACATGTTAGGAGTGAATTTGTCAGTTCCCATAGAACAGAAGTCCCGAGCATGTTGCTCACAAGCACCACAATGCTTATGGACCTGTATTTAGTGCTCGTTAGAGAAGTGTAAAATGTCGCTAAAAGGAGCACTAAGTTGTTGTTGAAACCCAGACCGTCCGACCTACCAGAAAGGTGTAAGGTAACTGTTTTGGACGGTCGGGAAGTGCCACCCAATTTAGACCGGAACCCAGTGGGGGAGGCATCCACAAGGACCGTACCCTCCTTCCCCTACCACCAACCTCTCGGAAGGACTTTCGGACCCACATGTTTAACGTGATCGTACTCCACATGAACACGGCGGTAGTTTTGACAGTGGCTGGAATCGAACCCGGGCCTGCCGAGTGCAACTCCAGCGCGCTAACCAATGGGCTACCGCGCCCTAAGGAGCACTAAGTGTATAATGTCACTAAGAGGAACACTAAAATCAAAATTTTCGGAAATTTTATATTTTTTTATATAAATATTTAATGACATTCAATATTCATAAAATTGTCTTACTACTTCGTTAAGGACTGGTAGCAGTCTCTCAGGTTCAAACTTCACTCTTTTACTAGTAACTATGAATCTGTTGAAATTTAAAACTAATTAAAGCAATTAATTATTAGAGAAATCTGCTGCATTTCTGGTGCTTTTCACTTTTTATCCATTATCCCTCCTTTGTAATAAGAAATTAAATTATTTGCGTTAAAAAACTAGTTTCAAGGATAAGTTTAGTAAGTTTGATAATATGTACAACTTTGATAATATTAAGTACGGCATGCAACGTTAAAATAATGCTTTGAATGTATCCAATTATAATTAAAATTCATATTTTCGGAATTAAATGATACTTTATAGCATGAGTTTATGAATTTGTCACTTCACAGAAGGCGTGAATAATGTACAGGAGGTACGTCATGCTTTCAAATCAGGGTCTGAAATGTACCAGAAGAAACCAAAATGGTGCTCCAGTTCATGAAATGTATTGAAATTCCATTGTAGTTATGTTATATGATTTGTAAACTTGGACTGCTTGCCACGCTAAGTAGTCATTTGGCCTTGTGCAATAAAGCAACTTTTATTTCACAGCTTCATCTTCCTTTACCCTTCATAAGAATGTATCTATTACCTACATGAGCCTATTGTGCTTCGCACGGAATCATATTTTAATACAACTTGCAATGCATTACATGCAATCACATGTCTAAAATAGCCGCTGGTTCATCAAAAATGCATGAAAACCGCCTTGTACATTTTTCCTGTGAGTATTTTTACTTTCCCTACAATACATGGTAATGTATAGGGAAAGTATTGGAATCATGTCGAAAATCGCGACTCGAGTTTTCGACGGATCTACACGTTTCGAGACCTCTAGAATACGAAAAAACTATTTTTAGCGTAACGTCTGTGTGTGTGTCTGTGTGTCTGTCTGTGCAGATTTTGTATCCACTCTAGCTAAAAAACTAATTGATCGAATTTCATAAAATTTGGTAGGTAAGTCATTTGTGGATGAATCTGGTGCTGATTAGTTTTGGGTATGATTCGGGATAAAAGAACCCGCCTTTTTTTGCAAAATGGCCCGCAAAAGCTTTTATCCACTCTAGCGGAAAATCTAATGGACTGCATTTCACAAAATTTGGTAGATAAGTCGCTTATAGATCACCCTAGTGTTGATTAGATTTTAATACGATTCGGAAAAAAATAACCTGCCTTTTTTTGCAAAATAGCCCGCAAAAATCGACAAAATCTAAAACTACGTATGCTGAACTATATCCATTAAATGCTTGTTTCATACGTAATTTTTAACGAAGAAAAGAATAAGACCAATCCCATTACACTAGGACTAGGACAAGCCGTTCTCGAAATATTTCGTTTTTTCTCTTCTCCACCTTTCAAAATGAGTCCTGTTACCAAATGAAAAACGAAAATTCAATTAATAGTGAATTAAATTTAATTTAAATAAAGAGAATGTGTATATAAGTCTGCAGGGAAAGTCATGTGATGCCCACATCAGATTTTTACTTCCCCTGCAATACATGGTAATGTATAGGGAAAGTATTGGAATCATGTCGAAAATCGCAACACGAGTTTTCGACGGATCTACACGTTTCGAGACCTCTAGAATACGAAAAAACTATTTTTAGCGTGACGTCTGTGTGTGTGTGTGTCTGTCTGTGTGTCTGTGCAATGTATGTATCCACTCTAACTAAAAAACTAATGGACCGAATTTCATAAAATTTGGTAGGTAAGTCACTTGAATGTGACCCTGATGCTGATTAGTTTTTGGTACGATTCATAAAAACAGAACTCGCCTTTTTTGCGAAATAGCCCTTAAAATTTTATGTATCCACTCTAAAATACTAATTGACCAAATTTTACAAAAATTGATAGATAAGTTACTTGTACGATACTCTGATGCTGATTAGATTTTGGTAGTAATCAGAAAAGAACAACCTGCCTTTTTTTACGAAGTGGCCCTCAAAAATCGCCAAAATCTAAAAAAAAGCTACGTATGTTCAAATGTTTCAATGAAATGCTTGTTTTATACGTAATTTTTGATGAGGAAAAGAAAAAGGACAACTCTATTACTCTAGGACTAATCGTTCTCGAGATATTTGAGATTTTTCGCATTTAGTCATGCCACTTTTAGAAAAATGTCCAATCACAAAATAAAAACAGAAATTGAATTGAAAATGCAAATTTAGTGTTATTTCGTGCAATTAAACTCAATTTAATGAATTATTAAAGAAATAAAGAAAAAATGAATTTGAGTCTGCAGGGAAAGTCATGTGCTGCCCACATCAGATTTTTACTTTCCCTGCAATACATGGTAATGTATAGGGAAAGTATTGGAATCATGCCGAAAATCGCAACTCGAGTTTTCGACGAATCTACACGTTTCGAGACCTCTAGAATACGGAAAAACTATTTTTAGTGTGACGTCTGTGTGTCTGTCTGTGTGTCTGTCTGTCTGTGTGTCTGTCTGTGCAGATTTTGTATCCACTCTAATTAAAAAACTAATGGACCGAATTTCACAAAATTTGGTAGGCAAGTCACTTGTGAGCGAGTCTGGGGCTGATTAGTTTTGGGTACGATTCGGGATAAAAGAACCCGCCTTTTTTTGCAAAATGGCCCGTAAATCTTGTACCCACTCTAACTGAAAAACTAATGGACCGAATTTCACAAAATTCGGTGGATAAGTCCCTTGTGAGTTACCCTGGTGCTGATTAGATTTTGGTACGATTTGGAAAAAATAACCTGCCTTTTTTGCAAAATGGCCCGCAAAAATCGTCAAAATCTAAACTAAAGAACTAGGTATACTCAGATATATCCATTAAAAATGCCCGTTTAATACGTAATTTTTAAGGACGAAAAGAATAAGACCAACCCCATTACACTAGGACTAGCCGCTCTCGAGATATTTTAGTTTTTCGTACTTTCCCTACGCCACCTTTGAAAATAAGCCCGGTTACCGAATGAGAACGAAAATTGAATAAAAGTGAAATAAATTTAATTAAAATAAAGAGAACGTTAATATAAGTCTGCAGGGAAAGTCATGTGCTGCCCACATCAGATTTTTTATATTTGATATTATAATTTTTTGTGATTATGTTTGTAACATTTTGCTGTGCTCTATTAATGTAATACTACAGTAAACTTTTTGTATGCTCTGTATGTTTTTATATTGTTTGAAAATAAAAGAAATTTTTATCCATTTGTTGTCAATTTGTTTTTCATTTACTTTCCCTATGTGCATAGTATAATATAAACGGAAAGTCAGAAATTAAAGTTTACTGTAAAATTAAAGTTTTTGACGGCAGAGCATGTTTTAAGCATTCGTGAAATCGAATCAATTGTTTTTGAAGTGATGTGTGTACGTGTATAAATGGAGATATCTCACAAACAAATGGAGCTTGTTGGACAAAATTTGGTATAAAGTTTACATTTTTTTATACCATAAATTACGTTTTTGTATAAAAATTACAATGGGTGAACACTAGAAGCCTAATGATTTTAAATGCAATCAAATGTTTGGAAGACAGCCAAATTTTCGAATGAAATTTTAAAAAAATCAGAACTTTCAATAATGTTACACAAATAATCATTTCGTATGTAATTTTTCATTAAAAAACTAGTGACACAAATTTAAGAATGCTTGCATGAATCACTCTTGAGATGTCATACTTTTTAAAATAAATTTATCAAAAAATCACATAAAATTAAAAAAGTATTAACTGTTGTAAAATATGTTCACTTTTCATATATATATACATTATGTGTTAAATTTGTTAACATCGTTCTCATGGATCTAGTTCATTCTATTCTTGAAAGAAGGTACTTTGTGTAATTGTTCTGTATTTTGATACCAAATAATTTGCCAACAGTCATTTATATGTATAAGAAATATTCTTCTCTCTGGTTATCTGTAACGCTTGGTGATAACTTTTGGCAAAGTTAGCTACTCATTTCACAAAATATTGCCAACTTGGTTATATTTTACCCCGAGATTGATGAAAATATCATTAAAAATACAAAAATGTTGCCAACTTGATAAATTAATTATTAAAATATTTTAATATATGCACTATTGCGGATGCTATCAATATTGATAATTACCAATTTAGAGTTGCATGAAATATAAGTAAATTGGGTGCTTCGAAATAGTTTTAGATGGAAAAGTGCCTAATGTACAATTCAGATAAAAACATTGTGACATAGATCCTATACATTACATTTTCACCGTGAAAGAAGTAAATTCATTTCATTATAGAGGGAAAGTCAAGTGCTATAGACTTCAGTTTTTTACTTTCCTTATATACATAATGTATAAGGAAAGTATTGTGACGGGGTCGATAATTCGAGATCGAGTTTTCGACGGGAGAGCACGTTTCAAGCATCCCTGATCACGAATCAAACATTTTTGAAGTGATGTATGTGTGTGTGTGTGTCAGTGAGTCTGTGGAGACGATAACTGACGAACGAATGGACCTATTCGAACGAAATTTGGTACAAAAATCACAATCCGTAAACACTGAAAGCTTATTGTTTTTAAACGTAATCGAATGTTCAGAACCCCCCTAAATTTTCGAGTGAAATTTTGAAAAAATCGTCAAAAAATCAAAACCGCTTATAAAGTTACGCAAATAGACATTTCTTATGTAATTTTCTCATTAGAAGACGATTAACATAAATTTTAGAACGCTAACATGAACCATTCTCGAGATATAGCACATTTTTCAAAAAAGTATCAAATAGTCATATAAAATAAAAAAAATATATTTTCTATTGAGAAACATGGTCACTTTTCATATGTAATACCATACGATGAATTTGGTGACATCATTCTCGTGAATCTAGCTCGTTCCATTCATGAGAAAAGATACTTCGAGTAATACTTTTGTATTTGAACGCCAATAGTCATTTATCTGCTATATAAGAATAACTTTTTTCTCCGTCAGTAAAGCTTGGCGAGATTTTGGCGACGAATTTGGCGGAATGTCGCCGACTTAGCGACTTTTTGAAATGTTGTCAAATTGACGAAAATCTCGCCAAATGGATTAAAATGACGCTAAATCAATGAAAATCACGACGCATTGTCGAAAATTGAATATCTTGGAAAGAATATAAGTATCCACTATAAGAAAAACCTATTTTTTTTACTGTAAAAGTAGTAAATTCATTGCATTATATAAGGAAAGTCATGTGTTGTCCCCATCAGATTTTTTTTGTTGTTGCTGTTATTGTCGGAAATACGATACGAGTGATTTGGCATTCTGGTTCATAAAATTTTCTATTTCGAGTTCTGTTTCAAACTAATTTAAGACAATTTATTTCATTATGGATGAAAGAAAGGATTACATATATGAACATTAGGTTCACTTTCTCAATAGTTGTAAAGGTAAGAGGTTAAGAAAACTTCATTAGAAAGGAGACTTTGAAAATGATTTATCCTAGCATATCAGAATATGCTTTGGATTATTTGGGAAATTTTCATTCAAAGCAACCATTTGCTAAATATAGCTGTGCATATTTATTCTTTTACTAGAGTCGACATCATCAAGCAAGTCTTGTTTAGAAAAAAAAACTTAATTTTTTTATTACAAACAGCACTATATATCTCTAACAAATTGAGCAAATCGAATAACATTTAGTGCTATTATTTCAATCAATGAACATAGAGATCTATTAATTTTGGGAGTGAATAGACCACGGAGAAGTCCCTCCATTTTTTGAACATTTATTTTAGAAAATCAAATAAGCAATATAATAACATATAAAGATGTTACAAAAATAGGTATTTAATATGCGATTTTTGTTTACATGTGAATGCCATTTCATTTTACTTTCCCTGCAATACATGGAAATGTATAGGGAAAGTATTGGAATCATGCCGAAAATCGCAACTCGAGTTTTCGACGGATCTACACGTTTCAAGACCTCTAGAATACGAAAAAACCATTTTTAGCGTGACGTCTGTGTGTGTGTCTGTCTGTGTATCTGTCTGTCTGTGCAGATTTTGTGTCCACTATAACTAAAAAACTAATGGACCGAATTTCACAAAATTTGGTAGGTAAGTCATTTCTGGGCGAGTCTGGTGCTGATTAGTTTTGGGTACGATTCGGGATAAAAGAACCCGCCTTTTTTTTTGCGAAATGGCCAGCAAAAGCTTGTATCCACTCTAGCTAAAAAACTAATGGACCGAATTTCACCAAATTCTGTAAATGAGTCACGTATAGGTCAACCTGGTGCTGATTAGATTTTGGTATGATTCGGAAAAAAATAACTTGCCTTTTTTTGCAAAATGGTCCGCAAAAATCGTCAAAATCTAAACTAAAGAACTACGTATGTTCAAATATATCCATTAAATGCTCGTTTAATACGTAATTTTTAACGGCGAAAAGAATAAGACCAACCCCATAACACTAGGGCTAGCCGTTCTCGAGATATTTTAGTTTTTCACATTTTCTCTATGCCATTTTTGAAAATAAGTCCAGTTACCGAATGAGAACGAAAATTGAATTAAAAGTGAAATAAATTTAATTAAAATAAAGGGAACGTAGATATAAGTCTGCAGGGAAAGTCATGTGCTGCCCACATCAGATTTTTTAAGACGTTAACATGTTCTCAAGACTTTACCTTAATTGTAAAAAATAAAAACTTACTATTATTAAATGAATGAATATTTTATACATACATAGTTTTAACCAAAAATCAATGGACACAATTCTTCATTATTTAGAAATTATCAAAATCTGTTCTCGAGATACAATGAAACGTATATATTTTTCTACAATTAGCCCTATATCTCTGAAACAAGAAGTAAATAGAATAAAAATTTGTATGATTTTTTGAAGTAATAAATGTCAGTTCCTAAGCGATTATCGGAGAAACATTGGCATCAAACTGCAGAAACATTTTCAATATTTCGAACATTCATTTCAGATCAAAAAACTACTATAAAAATATAATTATGTTACACTTTATTAAAAAAATCATTTTATGTGTATTTTTTAGTTTAAAAGTGAATAAACATAACTTCCAAAATGATTAAGCAGAGGCATATATTGAAATTCAAATTTTGGAGGGATTTAGTTCTAAATTAGGCTCATATCAATCTCAGGTGCTCTAAGTTTGAGTTGAATCCCTTATGGGCTCTGGCCTGGCCTGTGAGTTTAGGCCCAGTGTTTTTTTTTTCTGGCATACATCTGAGAGGAGCATTTTATATTAACCTGGTTACTTTCCTTATATACATAATCTATAAGAAAAGTATTGTGACGGGGACGAAAATTCGAATTCGAGTTTTCGACGGGAGAGTACGTTTCAAGCATCCCTGATCACGAATTAAACATTTTTGAAGTGATGTCTGCGTGTGCGTGTGTGTGTGTGTGTCAGTGAGTCTGTGGAGACGATAACTGACTAACGAATGGATAGATTCGAACGAAATTTGGTACAAAAATCACAATCCGTAAACACTGGAAGCCTATTGTTTTTATACGCAATCGAATATTCAGAACCCCCCTAAATTTTCGCGTGAAATTTTGAAAAAATCGTCGAAAAATAGAAACCGTTAATAAAGTTACGCAAATAGACATTTCTTATGTAATTTTTCATTAGAAAACGATTGACATAAATTTTAGAACGCTAACATGAACCATTCTCTAGATATTGCATATTTTTCAAAAAAATTATCAAAAAGTCATATAAAATAAAAATAAAAATATTTCCTATTGAGAAACATGTTCACTTTTCATATGTAATACCATTCGATACATTGGGTGACATCATTCTCGTAGATCTAGCTCGTTCCATTCATGAAAAAAGATACTTTGAGTAAGACTTTTGTATTTGAAAGCCAATAGTCATTTATCTGCTGTAGTAATAACTTATTTCTACTTCCATAACGCTTGGCGAGATTTTGGCGACGAATTTGGCGGAATATCGCCAACTTGGCGACATTTTGAAATGTTGCTGAATTAACGAAAATCTCGCCAAATGTATAAAAATGACGCTAAATCAATGAAAATGACGACTAATTGTCGAATATTCAATATTTTGGAAAGAATATAAGTATCTACTATAAGAAAAACCTATTACTTTCCTTATATACATAATGTATAAGGAAAGTATTGTGACGGGGTCGAAAATTCGAATTCGAGTTTTCGACGGGAGAGCACGTTTCAAGCATCCCTGATCACGAATCAAACATTTTTGGAGTGATGTCTGTGTGTGTGTGTGTGTGTGTGTGTGTGTGTGTGAAAGTATGTGTGTATGTGTGTGTGTCAGTGAGTCTGTGGAGACGATAACTGACGAACGAATGGACCGATTCGAACCAAATTTGGTACAAAAATCACAATCCATAAACACTGGAAGCCTATTGTTTTTATACGTAATCGAATGTTCAGAACCTCCCTAAATTTTCGAATGAAATTTTGAAAAAATCGTCAAAAAATCAAAACCGCTAATAAAGTTACGCAAATAGACATTTCTTATGTAATTTTTCATTAGAAAACGATTGGCATAAATTTTAGAAGGCTAACATGAACCGTTCTCGAGATATTGTACATTTTTCAAAAAAATTATGAAAAAGTCACATAAAAAAAAATTCCTATTGAGAAACATGTTCACTTTTCATATGTAATACCATGCGATAAATTGAGTGACATCATTCTCGTGGATCTAGCTCGTTCCATTCATGAAAAAATATACTTTGAATAATACTTTTGTATTTGAACGCCAATAGTCATTTATCTGCTGTAAAAATAACTTTTTTCTTAGTACATAACTCTTGGCGAGATTTTGGCGACGAATTTGGCGAAATGTCGCCAACTTGGCGACTTTTTGAAATGTTGCCAAATTAACGTAAATCTCGTCAAATGGATAAAAATGACGCTAAATCAATGAAAATGACAACTAATTGTCGAAAATTCAATATCTTGGAAAGAATATTAGTATCTACTATAAGAAAAACCTATTTTTTTACTGTAAAAGTAGTAAATTCATTACATTATATAAGGAAAGTCATGTGTTGCCCACATCAGATTTTTTTTTTACTGTAAAAATGGTAAATTTATTACATTATATAAGGAAAGTCATGTGTTGCCCACATCAGATTTTTTTTATTTATGTGACAACATTTAGATTTATTTATATAAGGTAAATAGAAAATTGGCCTTTCTAAGTTTTATTCCCCCCCCCCCTTCCCCGACAAAAAATCCTGAAAAAACTCCCTTAAATATGTCCCTGAATATAAGCAAAATTTCCAATGTATTAAAAGCTGTTAACTAAAATATTTTTGCATGTAACAGAGTGGGGCATTATTGTAAAAATTAAGTCAAGTATTCAAATTTTTCATCTGTAAAAGTTTGTATTACTGCTGTTAAAAACTTATCATTATATTTTGAAAGAGGAAAAAATGTAACTTCTCTGAATATTATACAGTGTCCCCAAAATATTGAAACACACTTTAATTCTTTACCTGTTGGAGCAAAGTGGCAATGTAAATTGCAAAAATGTTGAAAGTAAGGTAGGAAATATGACTACGTTAATGAAATATTCATCCCATTAATTTTCAAAAAGTTACACTTTTTAAATTTTTATACGGGCCCCCTTAGACAAATTTGGGAACTTAAACTTTGGGAACTTATTGGGATTCTTAAACTTCTTTTTAGGACATCAATTTAAATATTTTAATAGAATGAATAAAAATGTCATTTAGATTACTTTAGGAATTTGCACGTGATTGTGAATTTTAAGTTTCTTTATAATGTATATTCCATATGAAGAACAAGTATACTGCAAGTACACAATAAAATTGGAAGTGCAATTCATTAAATGAAGAGTTTAATTCCAAATGGGCCTAAATCACTTTCGCTTGGGTATTATGTTGCGACAGCTGCGTTACAGCTCCTAGTAAGTGACTTCAGATAACAGTAGGTGGCAATATTGCACTATATTATACAAGACGAACGAGTGAAAGTGATTTAGACCCTTTCGGAATTAAGCTCTTTAAATGTTCAATGGCCATGTAATATGATTGAACTTTCGTAATACGATAAGAGAAAATAAAAAAAATTAAACTCTGTTACAAATGAATGTGCAAAATTTTCAGATTATATTCTTGTTTAGGTATTAGTGCAGCAGTTGAAATAATGTTTAATACCAAAATCAATGTTTATTCAACAATTTTATCAAAAGCGGTTTGAATGATAATGAAGAAAAAATAAATCCCTATCAAATGTATACATCGAACATAACAAAATGTTTACATTATTTGAATGGCAGCATATATCGAATATATATATTTGGATACATTGTTTTTTCATGTGCACTTGTCCATCCGGTTGTTTTGAGACCAGATATAGATTACCATTTATAAACAAACATTTTAAATTTTAAATATTTTTTAGTATTCTAAATTTTCAAAATTTAAATTAACTATTTTTAAATACGTATTAAGTTTTAACATTTAAATTTTTTAAAGGCATACAAAAATATCAAAATAAGAAAGAATAGGTGACCTCATGTACACACATAAAATTCATTTTCAAGTAAGCTGTGACAGTAAATACGTAAAGTGCCTCTGCTTTAGAGTGGGAAGAAATTTTGTTAAACATTACACATTAAAATTTGTTATTAAAATAAATCTTAAGCTGATGTTCAGATTTTCAATATATCGAATCAAAAGAAAATTTAATATGTTATTTCATAAAAATATTAAAATATGTAAGTGCATATTTTAATAGTTAATAATTTTAATTGGAATTCATTTGTGTTTGCAATCCTTGATTTAAATCTATAAAAGGTTCAAATTTAGTGGCTGTTAAATTTTGTACCTATATATTTTACTTTGATGGAGATTTTAGATACCTAACTGTTCTGCCATTCTTCGCATGTATGATGCAAATTCCATTTGATCCATTAATTCTTCCTTCTAACAATCTAACTAATTCATATCATGGATTAAATGCACCCATGCAGCAAAGCGAGTCAAAGGCAGGTCTGCTAATAAAAGACGATTTATTTTGTGAGTTGAATAATGAAAACAAAATAAATAATTTGGAAATTGGACCCAAATAAGACATTTTGGTAACTGCGGAAAATTGGTTAGATGCCATTGTTGCGTTACTTTATGCTCCTACTTTCTAACCCTGCGTATATAATGCATATATTTACGTTATGTTGAAAAGGGCTTATTTACGATTTCCCAAATGATAACAAGTTTAACCATAATTACATTGTTTAAAATATGAAAGTAAAGGAAAACTCTTACTCCATCCTATTAAAAGGATCTATGGAGTTAGATAGGTAGTCCCTTTACAGCCATAATGATATCTCAAACACTAATTATTTTATTCAACAATGAAATTATATATTATTTGATCTAAAGTTAATTTAATTTAAATATATATATGGTTTATATTTTATTAGAGCGTCGTATAACAATGAATCCACATATGTCTGGTGATATTAAAAATGATAGAGCGATACTGATTGTGAGACAAACAAAACTTAATACTAGGGAATATTAATGTTTAAAAATGACTCGCATTCTACAAATTGTGTAGTAAGTTACTAACAGATAGTGAGCATTAAAATCCACTAAAGCGTAGATGCTCTGCATGGATACATCTAGTGTATAAAATTTTCTGACAGCTGTTCAAAATATTGCCTTTTTATGCTACAACACAAACCAGTAGTAATTAAAGTTTCAATTTTACAATTATGCACTAAACAGTATGGTCACTTGGAACTTCCCATGCTGATATATTTCAGCAATTACTTTTCTTAACAGAAAAGTTGTCCTTTGCGAGCAGGAGATTTCAATTTAAAACTCTATACAGAGAATGATTCAGCTGGTCAGTATGCAGTTTACAAATATAAAAAGGAGTACACTTCAAGTACAACTATAATGTTGATAAAATCTCATAACTTAATATTTACAAATTAACCTATCATATACAAATCTAACCTAACATTTAATCTATATATTAACATATTTCCAAATTTAAGCATAATTTACAAAACTAACAAGATGTCATTCAATTTCAAGCATCGAATATATTAAAACTAGCAAAATTATCTTTTATGCCAAAGAATTCAATTATGATCTCTGGGCAAAGAAGAAACTCAGCTGGCAAGTATATGTAAATTATTATACAGTGTGAACAGATTTTAAAAAGTAATCATTTCAGTAAAAAACTAATGTGTAAAAATAAAATTATAAATATATTAAATTAACAATGCATGTATCCTACGTATAACTATTAAGAAATTTTGAAAACGTTATTCCAAAAGAAAAAATTAAAGTACATATAGTTAATAACGGAAAAATTTTTGCTAGAATAATTAGTAACATTTTATGTAATGTTATTTGTTCTTCATAAATACTGAAAAAATTATACCATATATTTCTTCATTTACAGGCAGCACACACGACATATAAAAGTACTACAAAAAGCACTATTTGGTTTGGTTTATTTCACAGAAGAAAAAAAATGGTAAATTCGGCTGGTAAGGGTTACCGCATTGTTTTTCAACTGCACACCAACTGCTGCGCGTTACTGGAATTTCCGCCAAGGACCGATGTTAGCGTCACCTGGCGGCCAACCTGGGTTCTCTACACATCACCTATTCTGAAGCGCGGGACGGAGGAGGAGGAGTAGAAAGTACTCATTTCTATACTCCCTTTCAATATATGCTGCAGATCCCCCTTTGCGGCCGACGTCACGTAACCCATTATTCCTAGATGTCCGAGCCTTATTTTAATTAGCCTTGTCCCAGCCAGCCACAGCCAATAATTTGTCGATAGCAGGGAGCAGAGATCCGTATCCCTAGTCAGGTAACATATATGTGGGTCACAGTCTTCCACTGAACCTAGTCCTTCAATAGGGGCCAATAATGATGAAGAAACAAGTTAGTAGTAAACAAAGAATGCTGTAAACAGTGATCTTAGTGTTTGAAGATAAGGAGGGTGGGGAAACAGGCGAATATCCCCTACTGGGATGCAGAAAAGATTCAGTCAGGAAGCCTTGTGCCAGTAGGGGCCAGAAAGAGGCGGGGCCGTAGTAAGTAGTAATTTGGACACCCCGTCTCAATATGCGAATGAGAGTAGTGACGTTTGGGTTTTATGTCACAATGGCTGGACTGCTGTATGGGCGACACGGAGGCGGAGTCGTGTATAGTAGCAATTTGAACACCTTGTCTCAATATATGCGGACGAGATCAAAGCGAAAATAGTAATATGTCCCATAACAGTTTCTACGCATGCGTAACGCATTTTCTCCTGACTGTATTGAAACGCAAATGCCAAATGATTTTTCAAAGGAATCGAAAATTGAGGGATTTTTTTAAATTAATTTTAGAAATAAATTTTTCAGTTGCAATAATTATAATTTTGAATTGGATATTTTACGGAAATCCTCGGATTTTTATTGTTTACGCGTGGCAAAGTGTAAATAAATAACACCGCATCGCACAGAACATATGCATTATCGTTCATGACTCCAACACCTCAAAAATAAATGACTTGGTCGACAAAGAACAGTATTTTGTTCTTTACTTTTAAGCAGAACATTTTATAGATATTCAAGAATTTTTCTGCTCTTTTTCCAATGAACTTTGTTAAAATGGTAAATAAAACCACATTATTTAAAGTGCAGTTTCAACTTTTATATGAAAAGACTAAAATTGTAAATTTCTGGCTTGATAAACTCTCCTGTGTAAAATTGAAAAACATTTAACTAAGACTAATCTAAAAATAAATATGACTGGTTTAAATGTACTTGGTATGCACATATATAAAGAATATTTAATATTCCAGATGTTTATTCTATTTGACATTTTCAAAAGGAAATTTATTGCAAATATGTTGATCTGAAGAACTTAATTTCACATGCTGATGAAAAACCTTTTTATTCATATAAAGATGAAAAAGGTCTCATTACTGCAAACAAGGTGGAAACTTCTCTGCATGGTCATAATCAAACTCTCAAAAAATAATTTTTCTGTAGTATATGACATTAAGGACTTAAAGTAAGCCGAGATTTAAATAGACCTGTATTAATATAAGTAAAAAGCAATTTGTTATGATGTCTGCAACAATGGATTTAATCAAATTACTCAATTAACTACACATATTTATAATCATACTGGGAAAGAGCCAGTTGCTTATAACGTGTGCGACAAAGGATTTGCTAGTGAAAATCAGATGGATCATCGTAGCCATGCTCTCTCTGATGGAAATTCATTTATTGCCGACGCATACCAGAAGGAATTAAGTCAAAAGTGTCCGTCGAATCTCCAGCATTCTACTGATGCTATCAAAAATCCCTATGGTTGTGAGGTATGTCAAAAAAGATTTAGCAGAAAAAAAGACTTGAATAACCATATCCTCACTCACACAAGTAAAAAACCATTTATTTGTGGTGTGTGTCGGAAAACATTTGGTTGTAAGAGTCATTTTACTAAACATATCCGTGTTCACACTGGTGAAAAACCCTTTAGTTGTAAAGTGTGCCAGAAACAATTTGGTTACAAGACTAACTTATATGTGCATGTTCGTACTCACACTGGTGAAAAACCCTATAGGTGTGAGGTATGCAAAGAACAATTTACTTACAAGAATAGTTTCAATGTGCATATCCGTACTCATACTGGTGGAAAACCTTTTAGTTGTAAGATATGCAACGAACAATTTAGTTACAGGAAAGATTTACTTGATCATGCTCGTACACATACTGCTGAAAAGCCCTTTATTTGTGAAGTGTGTCAGAAAGGATTTAGTATGAGGAATAGCTTACATAATCATATACGTACTCACACTGGTGAAAAACCTTTTAGTTGTGAGGTCTGCCGGAAAGAATTTTCTCAAAAATATCAGTTAGGACGTCATTATCGTACTCATACTGGTGAAAAACCCTTTGTTTGTGAGGTTTGTCAGAAACAATTTAGTGATAAGAACAGCTTACTTAATCATATTTATACTCACACTGGTAAAAAACCCTTTACTTGTGAGGTGTGCCAGAAAGGATTTTGTCAAAAAGGTCATTTAGATCGTCATGTTAGTATTCATACTAGTGATAAAACGTTTACTTGTGAGGTGTGCCATAAGGTATTTAGTCAAAAGATCTATTTGGATTGCCATTTGCGAACTCACACTGATGAGAAACTTTTTATTTGTAATGTGTGCCAGAAAAGATTTAAGAGAAAATCAACTTTGGATTGCCATGTCCGTACCCACACTGGTGACAAACCATTTATTTGTAAGTTGTGTCCGAAAAGATTTAACCAAAAGGTACATTTGGATCGCCACATTCATATTCACACTGGTAAAAAACCGTTTTCTAATGTGTACCAAAAAGAATTTGATGTTTCAGATACTTTAGATCTTCATGGCCATACTTATATCAGCGAAAATAATTAATGTGTGAATGTGTCAGAAAAAATTATAAAGAATGATAGAATAAACACTACTGTACTTAGTGGTGAGAAAAGTTTCAGTTAGACTAGAAGGAACAGAGACACAATTTTTTTAGTGTAATTCAGAACATGCCCTATGCACATGGCTGAAGAAACATTTATTTGTGTGGTGTATCCAATGTGAGTGGTGATTTCAATAAATATATATATCTGTATTAACATTTTTGAAAAAGAAAACTCTTCATTATGAGATGTACTTGACGGATTTATTCAAAATGGGCAGTTAGGATGGGGGGGGGGGGGGGGGGGCTGACCAAATTCAATTTCCTACTCAAACTGGATGGGGTTTTTTGAGAAATAAAACCCCTATCTAATTGGTATTGCAATTTTTTTTTTTTTTTTTTTTTAATATTAGAAACTCTTATTACTTGCAGGGTAAACCTAATTTTAGAAACAGCTTTCTCAATTTATCTACAATAATTTATTATCACTAAGTACATTTAATAATTTAATATTCTTAAATGCTACTGTATATTAAATATCTCAAAGGTTACTTTACTCTAAGAAATGGAGTCGATCTTGATCATTTTGTCATCAAATATGAAGTATGAAACAAACATTTAATCAATACATGTAAACATCTTTAGATAATTATAAATTTTTTTAATATTAGAAACTCTTATTACTTGCAAGGTAAACCTAATTTTAGAAACAGCTTTCTCAATTTATCTACAATAATTTATTATCACTAAGTACATTTAATAATTTAATATTCTTAAATGCTACTGTATATTAAATATCTCAAAGGTTACTTTACTCTAAGAAATGGAGTCGATCTTGATCATTTTGTCATCAAATATGAAGTATGAAACAAACATTTAATCAATACATGTAAACATCTTTAAATAATTATAAATTTTTGCAGGCCTTCTCATACAAAATAAGCTGGTTTTGATATTTCAAATCCTATTTTTAAAATCTAATCACCATTAGGATAACCTACAATTGATTTACTTACCAAATTACACAAAATTTCATGAAATAGTTTTTGAACTAAAATAAGCATACATCATTTACAGCTGCCAAATTTTCCTTAAAATATTAGGTAAAATGGAAAAATTAAATCTAAGAAATAGGAATGACAAGCTTCTAAAAATAGGAAAAGAAAGTTACAAACCCTACAAAATAGAAATATTTTGAAGTCTCTGAACCCTATCAGGAATTTAAAACTGTGCCCCTATACCTACTGTTGTGATACAACCATTCAAAAGACTAATTAAAGAAAATAAAATCAATTGAATGATCATATCTCAACACCTGATTGGGTCGGACACTCACATACAATTACAAGGGAAAATTAATTAATTAAAAGTTAGTTACTTAATGGAAGGGGATCGTATAGTAGGGAATAGAATTTTGAATATAAAGCATTGCGTTGTGTAATTAAATATTAAAACATACTTGTATGTGAGCGCCTTAAAATTCTTACCTGCAACTTGTATTCATTTACTAAAATTTTCTTTATCAAATGATGCGAAGAACAGAATTATTCATTTTTGTAACTATTAGTCATAACCAATTTATCAGTCATTATCAGTCATTGAAATTTAATGTAGTTTTCAAGTTCCTTAGTTATTTATTGTTGTCTAATCATCTAAAGTCAAAATCACTTTAACCACAGCATTTTTTCTTGAAATTGAATATATATATGAAGATTATCAACCTTTAATAAAAATGCTGATGAGCAAGATCACCAGCTGTTGAAAATTTCCTTTCTGAGCAAATTTCAAGAAATGATCATAAATAAAATCTGCCTTGTAGCCTATTACTTCACAGACCAAACACATTTAACCATCTCTTCTACTTCTGTAATAGACTCATAAAAAAAAAAAATAATAACCACAGCATTTTCTCAGTCATAGAAAATTCACTAAAAAGCAGGTGAAAGAAGGTTATAATAATTATGTCGAATCAATAACCAACGTGTCGATTTGTCGATTACTCCATAATTCAAATTTTGCATATTAATAGACAATAGATGAATTTCACTGAAATTGTCCATAGAGGCAAAATGCTGCTGTCAAATTGAGAAAATAAATAAGATTTATTTAACTTGATTCAACTTATTTATTAATTAGTAACCAATGAAATATTTGATGTAGTAATCAATTACAAGAAATCCACTTGACATATGATTTTCACAGGAAATAAATCCAATAATTTTATACTTGATTCTTAAACAGAAACACAAAACAAATATGTTGATTTTCATAACATGATTGCATTTTACAGTACCTTAAATTCACGCATACATCTATATAAAAAAAAAAAAAAAAAAATGGCTCAGCAAGGGGCCAAGGCCCCTTTGCCAACAAAAAATACGGTACACCTTCACATGCAATAATTTCAGAGAGAAGAAAGAGACTCAGCACTTATTGCACCGAGGAAGAATTTCCCGCCTAACTTGGCACACTGTGATTGGCTGAAGCCACACACACCGTTGCCATGCCAGATAAACCAAACTTGTTCAACCAGAGAGGTCAACAAGTGAGACAGAAGAAAACAAGTTTCTGTGTCTCGCCTGAAACCGGATTTACCAATTGAAAAGGTGTGCGCGTATCAAGTCATTTTTAAAAAGGGCGTACACTGTACGAATAAAAACCTGAACTGATAGCAGCACGTATAATTTAATTTAATAAAAGAATCAATTGGTCTATTAATGAGTATATAAAATAAAAGCAATTTTGAATAAGATAATTTGGAATAATAATAAAGTAAAAATAAAATATTTAATGATTTATAAAAAAATGTTAATTTAGAATAATAAAATAAAGTGTTGTGACGTGTCACAACATTAAGGAATTTAAAACTGTGCCCCTATACCTACAAACCTTAGAAAAACAAACAGCAGATTTTAATAATATTTTAAAGAGATAAATTTAAGTTAAGCAAGAAAGATCAATCATACATAAAGCATTGATTATGAAACACTTCTAACTTCAATGCAATTTTAATTAAACATCTCTACTATGCGATACATTCTTCAGTAATATTTTTAAAATTATCACAATACTACATTAATTTATTATATTTGAAAGCTTAAAACTGCATCAAAAAAATGAACTTTATTCCAATGACGGCATTCAAATATAAATTGCCTGGTTTAAACATCTCTAGAATGTGATACATTCCTCGGTATTTTTTGAATTATCATAATATTACAATAATTTATTATATTTGAAAACTTCATCGAAAACAAATGAACTTTATTCAAATGATGTCATCGAAATATAAATCGCCTGGCTCTCTGTATAAAAGCAGCATAATTTCATTCATAAACTTTTTTCCATTTATTTCATTCATCACAATACTATAATAATTTATTTTATTTAAAAACTTAAAACTATTGAGGTTCCAGTAATTTAATTCTATGCTTAAAATTTCATCGAAAAACAGTCTGCACTTTCTCTTCTTCTTCTTTGTAAAATCAATGAATGTTTTATTCATATCAGCTATATTGCAGGCTCCATGAGCTAAATAATTTTGCATTAAAGAAATGAAGCAATACTTATACAACTCATTCTACATCTTTTGATATTTACATCCTCCATAAGGGAAAATTAGGCTTCGTTGTAGAAATAATCAAAGTTTGATGATCATTTAAACTCAAATATATTGTAATTGCATTGTGTCAGGATGTATATGCACAAAATTTAAGCAAAAATAAAGTGGTTTTAGGACAGATACAACACTAAATATGAATTACCAAGAACTTTAAAAATCACGATTTTGACACAAGATTGATGATATAATTTATTTTGAAATAGGTCACGTGATCTCTTTATAATGGTTAGGTGATCTCTTCATATAAAGGGTGTAATTATTATTTTAATTTTTATTTTAAAAACTACTGAATATATTTTGCTGAGATTTTTTTTATATATTTTATGGGATAATTTGAATGTTTCCTAAAACTTTCGAAGCAATTTGTGAATTTAAATTCACTTAAAAAATGTTTGAAAAATTAGGTCCCGTAGGGTTCAATGTACTGTCTTACCGCCACGAGAAAATCCCCAGACAGCAGACGTTTTGGTGGCGGTCGCTATGGAAACAGGTTATTCTACTGCATTTTAGGTGTGAAGGAAAGTGCTTTTTTGATTTGGCGCAGATAGAACCGACGAAAGTCACATCGCATTTCGCTTTGTACTTGGGTCAGTGCTAGACGCTCACATTCTGTGATCTTTAAAACTGTGAAGTAACTTATACTGTGTTGCACACTTTGTGGATTTTGTCTAATTGAAAAATGACTAGATTTAAAAGTTGAAAGACTTTGCATTCGCAAGCAAGTGCAATAGTCCACAGTGTTATGGCATTTTTTGAAGAGGAAAAAAATGCAAATTCTCTAAAAATTCCAATTTTAAATGCAATGAAGAGAACTACGGAAGCAACAGGGGTTTCAGTGTCATCAGTTTAAAAGATAAAGCGTGAGGTGAAATCGCTTAATGACACTGAGATAAGTATTTTATCTACCCCCGGAAAACACAGAAAAAGACCATCCTATCGAAACTGCAATATTGATGATTTTCACAAATGTGTCATAAGACAAACTATTCAAGACTTTTATATAAAAGAGAAATGTGCTCCTTCTATTGGGAAATTGCTCCCAGTCCTCAAAGAAAAAATTAAAGTTGTATGGAAAAGAGAGTCCCTCAGACGAATTTTACATTCACTGAATTTTTGACGGAAGAAATGTATCAGCTCACGAAAGATTTTAATCGAAAGGCTGGACTCCGGACATTGTGTTTTGGAGGCATAAGTGTTTGAGAGCATTGAAAAAATTCAGAGAGGAACAATGTTGTTTGGTTTACATCGATGAAACTTGGTTAGACAGAAATTTAACATATGGCAAATGTAGGCAGGATAATTTTATTGAAGGTATTCATATGAATACCAGTTCTGAAAACCTTCTCATTGTCGTACATGCAGGTTCCGTTGCATCCGAGAAAAAAATGTAGCAGGTGACTTGAACAATTTACAATTATTGCTTAAAGAAGCCTTTTTAAAAGTAACACAAAATGAATAGAAAAAACACTGTGACACATTGAAAAAATAGAGAATATTTATTGGAAGAAAGATGGATTGATAAAAGATATTGTGGATAAATTAGTGATAAGTCTATTGGATAGAGATTCAGACTCTTCTTCAAGTAAAGACATTTCAAGTGATTCGGACATAGTAGATAATAGTTATTCCAATGGATATGAATGAATAAAGCCATAATTTTGCTTTTTTATCATTTATTTTTTTCCGTTTTGCTGACTAATAACTGTGTAACTTGCTGATTGAAAACTTTAATAATTTTCATCTAATTCGAAATTTAGTTTTAAACAAAATGATATAAATTCTAATTTTAAATTGTAAGCTTTTCTCTCCCAAAACCGCCCGAATCTAAAAGAAAATATCAGAAACTACTTTGTTCTAATAGATGACTGCTTCCAGTAGCCACTGTAGCCTATAATAACAAATTATTTTCTGAGTTTAAATGACGAGAAATTTTTCAGCTAATCTATCATTTAATGCCATTTAATACGAAAATTTTGTTTAACTGTCGGATAAAAAACATCTACTATTTTTCTTTAGTACATATCATGATACACGAAATGATTTGCCAAATGTTGCAGTCGATTTTAAACATTTCTTTCTTCTACTCGTCTACTTGTGGTAACCCTGTTCAGAGACTTTCTTGTGGCGGTATGACAGTATTTCATTTTTTCAACCCTGGTTCAATCCAAAACTAATTGGGTGATATTATTCTTTTATATTCCCATAGGTCCCACAGACCGTCTAAACAACATAATAAAATTTCATTTTGATAAAGTCATTTTTATGGCAGTTATCGTGCTAAAGGACAGACAGATAAAATGAACAAAGTCATAAACACTTTTCAACTATGTTGTAAAGTGTTAAAAATGGAGAATTTTCTCCCGTTAACTGATTCTCAGCGCATAAATTAACTATTTCTTAACATAAGAATAAATAAGTATGTAAAAAAATTTTGTGAATTTATTTTCTTATTTATTGTTTAACATGTTATGAACATATATAAAATCTTTACATTCAAAGCACAACATGAGAGCTGCATGTTATAACTATAAGAATATTATTATTTTCATCATAATTAAGCCTCATATTAAGTTAATTATGCAACATTATAATAAACAAGGATATGAAAAAAAGCAAGTTTTGTTGGCCTATTCCATAATAATTAAAGGATCGAGATAAAAATTATAAAAATAATCCGATGAGAATTCTTGAAATGTAGAATGTAAAGTATTTTGCGGTTGATTATTTTTTTTTAATATGAGACATTCTTTATGGCTTTAACAATGAGGAGTGAAATTCTGCAGATCATCGATTTAAGACTTCTTTTCCAAGATCATCAGAAAATTAGGAAAAAAGTAAAACTAAAAAAAAATAAAAGCTAAGGAGTGTGCCATGGCCTAGTAGCTAGCTATAATTGGGACTAAGAAGAGTTCACAATCGCTCTTCCGCCAACTTTTTTGGCAATATGAAGGCAATTGTCTCTTCTTTCTTTGCAATTTTGTCATGTATTGTGTTTTTTGAAGTTAGCAGCTATACAGCACAATTTTATGAAATACTTTTTAAATTACATTTCTGGTGTCATAATATCTAATTCCTTCTGGATATTATATTTGTAATAGCGGTAAGCTGCAGCAATAGCACAGTTATGCATTTATGTAGTAATTTTAAGGTGTATATTTTATAGTAATATTTAATGTTTTTATAAACAAGCTGTTATTGTATAAATGGTTACTTCACGGGCTCTTGCTGTGATTGGTAGGGGTCTTCAGTGTGTTATCGTATGGAAGTGGGATGGGTATGTATGTTTATTTAATTCTTGATGTTTATTAAACGTTGATTGTGCGTTAATAGATTTATGTTTTATTTAATGTATGTGTCATAAAGGTAATAATTAAACAAAAAAAGAATATAATTTTAAAAAATTCACTTGGGTATATATTGTGGACTTTTGATGATATTGTAGGGTATGGTCATTATGGTAATGATAATTGAAAACGATTTATAGTGTATTTACAGAATCATATGAAAAAGAAGATGGAATTTGTGAAAGTATTTATGATCACTCTGTATATGAGTATAAATTTTCAAAACATTTGATGAATGAAGCAAAAGGTATATATATAGTGCCCGACCAGATTCACAATAGTTTAAATAGTTTAAATAATATTTGTGAAGTGCCCAGTGGCTCATGTTTAAAAGGGAACATGATCAATCGTAATCAAGTTACCTGTTCGACGATAGCTCAGTAATGGACTGTATGCATTAACTTTTTAATATGATTTATTAGAGTATATACAGACTATATACACTATTTACAACTTATTTACAATTGATGCAAATAATTAAAGATATCTGAGGTCCCATGATATTATCCAGGCTTCAGTGCTGGATGGTATGACCTCTCTTATCAAAATCATAACTGATTAATTCTTGGTGCAGTAGGTGCATAACAAACCGACCAAGAGAGAGATCGACGCCAAGGCCGATTTGCGCTCGGACATTACCTATGATGACTTTTATATTGAGCTACTCCACTAAATGATGCCTGAGCCTTGACGGGGTGGTGGAGCTTGCGTGAACTGATTATCCTAAGAGCTATGCCGGCGGTAGCTTCGGCTACTGGCAGGGTCTCCCTTGCCGGACAGGTCGAAGGTGAGGTTCCAGACCAAATGAGGCATCCTGGTCCTCCAGGTTGGGGGTTGGAAGTGAGGCACTTAGTCTCACTCTGTAAAATCCTCAGGGATCCATTTCTTTTGTGGATACGGGTGTTGCTATCCCGAGGTACCCGAGCAAACTTTTTCTTCTAGCTGCAGATTGCATCAATGCCAAGCCCCTAGTAAACTTCACTTCTGCCTTATGGGCCTTAGTACCACTCTTCGGCCTCTGCTGTAAGGTATACCGTTTGGGCTCGGGAACGGGACCAGGTGGTTGTGTGGCGAAAAGGGCGAAGCGGCGTGCATCTGTAGTATTGCTTTCAAGAAACGTTTGCAGTAAACGGTTCCAGAGGTCGAGTCCCTTGGTTGCGTTGGTTGGATGGTGGGGAGCGTTTCATATCGAGAAATCCCCCTTGGATCCTTGCTGATCCCTGGGCCCTGTGTACCTGGTGCACGTTATGACCCGCTCCTTATCATCTAGCTTTGCGAATGACTCCGGCGGTTACACTTTTCACGTTAGAAAAGTGTGGGGAGACGAGGCCTAGCGGGGGCCTCGATCGAACTGGAAGTAATCCGTGGTTCCTTTTCCTATCTTATGGTTACAGCATGGAGAAATCAGATTGGGCTCTTTCGAGTTTTCCTGATTCTCCGTGTTGCGACGATGTAGATGAGGAAGTGTTGAAAAGATTGGGCACATCTTCGGATGTTTCCCAATCAACCATTGAAACAACCCCTCTGGGGTCGGATCATGGAAAAAAGGAGGAAGCCTGCAGTCCGGCTGTGGAAGGAAGTGGAGTCGCGAACCTTGGTGACCGACACACTGAAACCATGGCTGTGACGCAGGGTATACTCACCAAAGCACAGAGGCGCAGGAGGAGGCGCACGCCTAGGCAGTTGGACGAGGAGCCTGTTAAAGCCGGCACTGCCACAGAGAAAGTTGGAGGCACCAAACGACCTAGGTCGACAGGAGCCACACCTTCTCCAAGAGATCTTGTCGACAAGAAGAGATCGAGGACGGACATCCAACCTGGAACATACGCTCAAGCGGTCCAGGTTATTAAGATGGCTATCGTCAAAAAGTCCTTCCCTTCTAGCAAGCTGAGCAAGGAAGAGGTTGATAACATCCAGTTGGTGACTCTCGGTAAAATAGATGAGATCCCAACTGGTGAGCAACTTCCGAAGATTCATCTCTTCAGCTCAAACGCTGGAGCTGTGATTCTTCATTGCAATGATGCAAATACTGTGGAATGGGTCAAGAGAACCTTCCATAACGACAGTCAGGTTCTGGGAGAGGCACTTATGGTCTTGAGTGCTAATGACCTTCCCAAACCTGTCAAGGTGGCATTTAAAACCAGGGATGTGTACACAAAGGAGCCGAGTGTCTTGCTGAAACGGCTGAACCGTTTCAACCCGGAGTTGAAGTCTGAGGAGTGGCGTGTTCTGCAAAACTTTGTGGAACCCCACTCTGTAAGATGGATCTTCGAGGTGGATTCGGAGGCTGCGGATGCGATTCGCAAAGCTGACCTTGGTGCATTCACCGGTTTGGACCGTGGAGTCTTCAAGATTCTTCGTGATCCAAACGAAAAGCCTAAGGGGAAGATGGAGATGGAGGAACAGCCAGCAGAACGGGCGACCTCCTCTCAGGTAAGTATTGGTAGTCTTGAGACTATGATACCTAGACTTAATGAACTAGAAATTGCTTTTGGTTCAGATGTTACACTTCATGCTAACCCTCCGATCTCGGATGATGAGTTGGAAAAACGCATGAAAGATTTTGACAATGATATCATGCTTGATGCTGATCATTGTCATGATACTAGGTGAATTTCTTTCTCCTAGTCTTTCTGTGCCCTTTTCTTCTTTTTGTTTATGGGCTGTCTTAAGGTTGTGCAAATTAATCTGCATCACAGTCGATCTGCCTCTGCTATTCTTAGCAAAAGGCTTTTCAATGGTAGAGCTGATATTGCTCTTATCCAAGAACCCTGGACCTGTAATGGAAAGATTTTGGGTCTAGGGATCAAAGGATTTAGTGTCTTTTATGACACATCCTGTACCAGACCCAGAGCCTGTATTGCTGTTAGCAACAAGCTCAATGCTGTTCATCTGATTAAATTCCTTGATGGTGACAATGTTGCTATCAGTGTGAAACTCAAAACTGATGAACATATGATGGATTACATCTTTGCTTCTGCCTATCTTCCTTATGAAGATAAGGAAACTCTCTCTAAGGTCATTATTAATCTTACTGAGTACTGCAATGGTAAAAAAAATGATCATTGGTTGCGATGCAAATGCCCATAATACTGTTTGGGGCAGTAGTAATTGTAACCGTAGGGGTGATGATCTTTTGGATCAGATCCTTCTTCATAAGCTCTATTTACTTAATAAGGGTAATACTCCTACCTTTGTGACCTTAAAACGTCGCGAGGTTTTAGATATTAGCCTGTTGAAGACCCAGACCGTCCGACTCGTCCAAAGGACTAAGAGCAGCTATTTGGACGGCCGGGAAGGAAAGTTAGCCGGAGCCAACTTCCAATGCCAACGTCCTACGGTCCAAAGCAACCGTTTATTTAAATCTTAAAAAATATTTACAGAGGGTTACATAGATAATGATGATGAACAATTTTTTGTGGGAAATAGACATAGTTTTCTTGAATATTAGGTTATACCTACAGGTGATGATGATGTCGAGTTGAATAATATATAAACATTTTTTCTTTAGAGGTGTTAAGAGCAGCAAGTGCAAAAAATTAACACCAAGCATAAGTAAACATATATACATATATACATCATAAAGTACACTAAATACACAAATAAACAAATACACTACAGCACAAAAGTGACACCACCGGGAAAACAACAAAGTACAGAAAAGGCTTAAATACGAAAACAACATACAAAGGGTCCATCGAGCAGAAAAAATTAAAAAAGGGAAGAGACCTCAGAGCTGATTAAGTGATAAGATTTGAAATTTCTCTCGCCCTGAGCACACAGTTTTTGATTTTGTTGATAGAAGCCTTGTTTGAGCAGACTCTAGAAAACCAGGCCGCAGAGTTACCAGGAGTGGGTTTCGACAGGTGGAAAGATTTAGTGAGGGGGCAAGAAAAGACATAATGATCTGCGTCCCCGAAGGAGCCGCAGGAGCAGCTGGAAGTAGACTTGTGTTTAAAAAAGTGAAGGTAATCCATAAAAGGGCCATGGCCAGTTAAAAAGTAAACAAGGTATTTATTTAAAATTAAAGAGTTGAAATTTACGGAGGGGAGAAAGTTAATAATTCTGGCAGGGTCATGAGTTCTGGGGGAGATATAATCATTAAGGTAGGATTGCCAATTAGATAAAATATTTAGTTTACAATGTTTTTTTAAAAGTGAATAGGGGAAGGGTATAGAGGAGGGAGAGCCAGAGAGGGTAGCTTCTTTAGCAAGTTTGTCCGCGGCCTCGTTTCCAGAGACGGCCGAATGGGCCTTAACCCAACCAAGGTTTATTAAATGTTTATTGTGGTGAGCGTTAATTTTAATTTTGGATAAAAAGTTTGATTTATTTTTTATAGAATTAAGAGCCGAAATGGAAGAAAGGCTGTCCGAAAAGATATTGATTTTGAGGTTTTGAGATGAAGCCCAATTAATGGCAAAATGGATAGCTGCAATTTCAGCTTGAAAAACTGTGTTCCCAGGGTTGAGTTTAAACGAAAATGTGTGTAAAAGAGATTTGTTGTCATAGATGCAGATAGCGTAGCCTACATTCTCGTTTATTGCAGAGCCATCGGTGTAAATATTTAAGTCTGAAAAAGTGGAGGGAGGGCGCGAAGAAAGGTTGGCAATGCGAAGAGAGGGAGGGACAGAGGAGGAAGGGCAATTCGAGTCAAAATCTGAGGGAGGGGGAAGGTTTGAGTTAAGAAAGTGATTGACCCGAAGTTTCCAGAAAGAGTACTTTTTGAATTGAGTGTTAATGACGAAATGGATAGGGGGAATACCGGTTAAGGAATATAGAGAAATGTTTGAAGTAGTCCGAAATCCAGATGAGATTTTAAGAAGAAAAATCCTTTGAAGAGATAAAAGTTTTTTGACCTGAGCCCCAGTCAACGCCTGTCCCCAAATTCCCGCTCCGAAAGTTATGATCTTTTCTATTACAGAGAGATACCAGATTTTAAGAAAGGATTTATCTATTCCCCAATTATTACCAGACACCCTCCCAAAGGTGCTGGTGAGAACTCCATTTCAAATTGTCATCAAAAGTTATGCCGAGAAAGTTTAAGTGTCTGACAGTTGTAATTTTTTGATTTTGAATTTTGAAAGAGGGGCGCTGTCTAATTTTAGAACGATTTTTGTTGAAGATAATGGCTTTGCATTTATCAGGGGCGATTTTAAGTTTAAGGTTAGAGAGTTCCGAAGAGATTAAAGAAAGTAAGTTATTGGTGATGAGCTGAAGGGTCTTAAGACATGATGAATAGGTGACCACCGCGAGATCATCTGCGAAGGCCTGGAGATGGAAGAGATTATCGTTTAGTTTAAGAATTTTGTTGAAGAAAATATTCCAGATGGTGGGAGATAAGACTGAGCCCTGAGGGGCTCCCATAGAGATGGTTTTTGAAAAATTGGCATTGCCTGAAGAAAAGGTTATCTGTCTGTTCTGAAGATATGTAAAAATGAAATTTTGAAAGGTATGGGGAAGGTTAATGTCCGAAAAAGTGGAGGGAAGTATGTTCCAGTTTAGGCTGTCGAAAGCCCCGCAGATATCCACGGTGGTCAAGGATACAAAATGGATGGATTTGTGTTTTATAATGTTCTCAATCAGCCCGGAGGCTGCATCTTCACAGCTAGTTAGTTCCCTAAAGCCATATTGTTTCGGGTGAAGAGCTCCGACCGAGGAAAGCCAAAAGTTCAGTTTATTGATAAATAATTTTTCAATGATCTTACCAAGAGTTGGAAGGAGGCAAATAGGTCTGTATGAAGAACAATTAGAGGGGTCTTTACCAGGCTTGTTAAAAAAGAGTATATTAGCATTCTTTAAGCAGGAGGGAAAGTGACAGAATTTAAAGCAGAAATTAATAATTTTGGATAGAAAAGAGGGGAAAGATTTATAAAGGTGTTTCCAGATAGTGAAGTCTAAATTGTCAAGGCCTGGAGCTTTACCATTTTTTAAATTTTGAAAGACCACAATGAGCTCCTCATCCGAGACAGAACCCAATCCCTCATTTGGCAGGGTAAAGGAAGGAAAACTAGAGAATTCCTTGTCTTCTTTGAAGTGGTGGTCCAACAGTCGTCTCAATTTTCCCTCGTGGTCAAGAGAAGGAGAGTCGGGAAAGTGCAAGGTAAGATTGTTAAATTTTTTGTGTTTTAAGAAAGTAAATTTAAAGTGGGATCCAAATGTTTTGCAGCAGTTACTGCAGTAATTTTTCCAAGACTCCTGCCTGGTTTTTTTAATGAGGAGTTTATAGTTGGCTTTATTAAGCTTATAAAGGACTTTAGCAGAAGAGATGTCAGCTGGGGAGGCATTGTTCCTCTCGAGTGATTTAATTCTTTTAAATAACGCTGTAACAAAATTCCTTTGTTTGGATAAAAGGGGGTTCCACCAAGAGAAGTTTTTGATTGTTTTTGATTTTTTCTTACGGATGTATTTAAGGGCGCATTTCTGGGTGGTGTCAAGAAGGATATCGAAAAAGGAGTCAAGGGAGGCTGTATTGTTAATATTATTTAAGATGGAATTTAAAAAGGATAATTTTGATTTAAAGTTGAAAATAAATTTACCAATCCCATATTGGGTTTTCAGGAAGAAGGTGTTGTCGGAAGGAGGGTTAAGGTTAAGAGTAATTCTGATGTATTTATGGTCGCTGAAAGTATCACTCGAGAGGACCTCCCAGCAGGACAAAGAATCATAAAGTGAGAAAGATAAAAGGGAAAGGTCAGGGAAGCCATTACCAGAATGGGAGACGAAGGTTGGACCACATTTTTTATCATTGCATATAATCAGGTTGTTGTTAATACAAAAATCAATTAGATCAAGACCCCGCTGATCGGTGAACCCGTAACCCCACATCCGAGCTCTGGCATTAAAGTCTCCAAGAAGGAGAGACTGAGAGTTTAGGTAGTCTAAATTATCTATTTCGGAAAGAAGGGATGTAAAGTTATCATGGGGAGGGAAATAGATGCTGGCAAGAATAAGGGGGGGCCGAAGGGGGAGAATGAGTTCTAGAAAAATTGAGGATGATGATTTAAATTTGAAATTAACAGTGAGTAAAGGATTAAAGATTAGAATGAGGGCTTTCTGAGAGGTTGAGGCAAATTGCCTGATGCCCGGGGGGGGGGGGGAAGTATATTTTGACGGTTAACATAGGGTTCCTGTAAGCACACAAAGTCAATGGAGTTATCAATGGCAAATTTAAACAGGTTAGAATGGGCAGAAAGGGAATGGTTTACATTTATCTGAATTCCGGTAATTGTCATAAAATGAGACTGGAAAGGAAAAACACTGAAAAACAGAGCTCGGACGGAGGGGACCAATGGATATAAAAATATGTACAAAAAAAGGGGGGGGGGAGCAAACAGGGGAGAAATATATACAACGAAAAAATGTAAGCCTAAATATATAAACCAATAAACAATGTATAATATATGATATCAACACCATAGTACTAAAAAACACAATATCAAAATGAACGAAGATATATATGAATCAAAGGGAAGAGACTTATGCTTCCCTTTGTAATACCCTGATTCGTTGAAGTTCAGCCTGGTAGGCTCTACAAGCCCCACGATCGTGGGCACTGTGGTTTATGGGATATCTTAATGAAGCATCGTCATGGTTGGCGGTATTACAATTCACACACACAGGACTCCTAGCCTTACAGGTCCTGTGTGTGTGGTCGCTTTTGGTGCAAAAGCTGCAGTTTCCTTTTGGATGAGGGCAGGAGTTCGCCATATGGCCGAACCCCTGGCACTTATAGCAAATCTTGAAAGGAATGAACCTTTTAACAAGAAAGCTACTAAAATTATAGAAAAGTTTTTTTGCATCCGTTATTTGATTTGCCACAAAGACAGAGAGAGAGAGAGAGATATTAGCCTGTGTAATAGTTCTGCTTTTGAGTCCGTAATTGATTGGAGGGTTTCAGATGATATATCTTTGTCTGACCATCAATTAATTTCCTTTTCTGTTAAAGGTCCTGTAACTGTTTTAGAGGACAAAGGTAGGAACCCTAGGAAGACGAATTGGGGTTCCTACAAAGAAGACCTTAGGGCCAATTTGGCGAATCATATTGGTGAGTATTCCTCTATTGAAAGCGTGGATCTGGCTGTTGACTCTGTGCAACAGGCCATCATCGGCACCTTTCATAGCAACTGCAGAACCACCATAGCTGACTCCCCAAGGACTGTTCCTTGGTGGTCTAGTGAGCTCAGCCGGTTGCGTGGGAAATGCAGAAAGCTCTTTAATAGAGCCAAGAAGAATGGTGATTGGCAGACTTATAAATCTGCCCTCACCACCTATAATAAAGCAGTTAGGGATGCCAAGAAAAATTCTTGGAGAACATACTGCGAAGGTATTAATGATACTCCTGCCGTTGCAAAACTTGTTAAGTTGATGGCTAGAGACAGAAATTGTAAACTTAACACTGTTAAGAAGCCCAATGGTGACTTTACTGTCACTGGTGAGGAGACCCTTAGTGAGCTCTTCAGAGTTCACTTTCCGGTTTCTCATCCTGTTGTTCAGAATGACAGTGGTATTGCTTGCTCCACCTTGTCTGACGACAATAGCTGGGGTATTGCTAGGAGCATTGTTACTCTTGATAGGGTTAAATGGGCAATTAATTCCCATAAACCCTATAAAACTCCGGGAACTGATGGCATCATTCCTATTCTTCTCCAGGAGGGAATAGAGATGCTTGCTCCTATTCTCTGCAACATCTACAGAGCTTGTATTGCCCTTGGTCATATACCAAATGCGTGGCGGCATACTAGGGTAATCTTCATTCCAAAAATTGGAAAGGACAATTACTATGAGGCCAAATCCTTTAGGCCTATCAGCCTTACGTCTTTTCTGCTTAAGACTATTGAAAAACTTATCGATAGGTATTTAAGGGAAGTGATTCTGGCCTCTAAGTAAATATATATATATATATATATATATATTTACTATTGCCAAAATTGGCAACAGTAGATTGGCAACAGTAGATCTCTATATCTCTTGCTTGGCAACATTGGTCTCTTCATTTATTGCTCAAATGGATATGACATTTGCAGTGTATTTCAGGTATTCTTGTTTCCTATATAATTTTTCAATCTTTATGCTTGTCGTCTAAGTAATAAGATTTTATAGATATAATCTACCTCTTATTTCAGAAACAAGCGTATTTGATGTTCATTTTGATTAGATACTTGGTTTTGAAAAATAATTTTTTTCGAAATGAACAATTTTTTAGGCCTAGTTTAGTGCTTATCCATGTGTATAGTTCTAATGCTTGGATATTTTTTTATTTTTTAATCCACACCATTGATATTTGTTGATTATTTTTAGCTTGATAACTAGAAATATGCATTTTATTTTCCTCATGATTGATGACTCTCTATTTAATACTTCTTTTTAATTTGTAGGCATATTTTAAGTTAATGTTTTTTGAGTTACATCTTCTCTCTATTCTATCTCGGATTTCCATATTATATTTTTATTATATATATATATATATATATATGTGTGTGTGTGTGTGTGTGTGTGTATATATATATTTATATATTTCATATAGACAATTCACTTTAATATGTACACAATCTGCAAAAGTTGCATGTAATTTGTATAAAATCACAGTTTGGCCATGTCTGTAATATATCCTCCTTCTTTCTTGTTTAAAAAGTGTAAAAATTGTTGTAGAATTGTTTTCTTTTTCAGATTTTTTTTTCTAATTTATACTCCAACTCAGGCATAGTGTTCAAGAGACACAATTACATGATCAAATGGAAGTCTGCCAGTAGCAGTTTTCTATTGCCTAACATATTGTTTAAACTAGGAAGTTTAGCAATATTGCGAAAATTTGTATTTAGACATAAAATCATCGGTATATTTTGGTTCATTTTTAAATGTTTTTCATTTTTGTAATCTGTTTGCATACACTATTTTTATATTTAATTTGCTTTTTATACAAAGAAATTATCTTTCAAACATATTATAAATGAAATAAAGGTATATTTTCAGAATAATGTTATTAAAATATTATTTAAGCACTTGGAATTATTTAGGCTCATTAGAAATGCATTTAGAGACCACTCTGTAATTTTTTTTTATTACTAGCAGTAGCACTTAATATGATGATCATTCGCCAATCAACCTGCACATGACGTTGTCCCGGTGCACCATTGGGGATAGAATACCAACCTTTCTGGTAGGTCGGACGGTCTGGGTCTCAACAACATCTTTGCCCGCAAGTGGGACCCCACAACCTGGCAGCTCAGTGACCATGAGGAAACACTTGCCTTGACTGCTCAGCCACCGCGTTGGTGCACTCTGACATTCTTTTTTAGGAATTTTTCTATTTGCTTAGTTTTCAAAAACATTAAATGTAATGTTCAATTGCTAATCAAAAACTCTGAATTGTTGTGCAAGATAGGTTATTGTAAATAAATGGTTCTGTAAAAAATTGGTGTTGATTGAAGTATTTGAAAATTAGAGCCCTTATTAAGAGTTGAGCTGAAGAGCAAGTAATATGCTCATAATAACTTTATATTGGAAAACAAATTTATTAAGATTTTTAACTATAATTTCTAAGACTATAATTTTCTGTATTGAATGTAATACGTACATGTATGTAGCTTACGTAAATCTTATTCTGTTTACATATATATAGTGGTTAAGTCCTTCATACCATGATATTTCTCAATAAATATTTACTTATTGACAGAATAACCTTTTCAAGCATTCAGTGGACCTGAAACTAAAGTTAAGAGATGTAACTTTTTTAAATTGAAGTTTTGGATAATTCGAATTTTTTTTTAGTGGTCCCTTCAGCTTCGAATTTTCCAAGTTGCACTGTATATGAAATTTGGAATGTACAAAAAGATTGTTATCTTTTCTAAACAAAATATTTCACCTTTAAATAAAAAACAAAAATATGATAATTCAGGCATATACTGTAAGATAGAATAATTAGAAGATGGAAGGGAAAAGATTATTTGAGCAGGGCACCTCACACAGCAGCAGCCTTAAGAATAGTTTTAATAGTAACATTTTTTGGGGGAAAAGAAAGCAAAAGGGAAAAACCTTTTCTTACAATGAAATGAGTTTTGTAAACAGACTAATTTATTTAAATTTCAGCTGGATTTTTAAAATGTAAAACAAAATTATTTCATAATGCATTATACAAGATGCAAATTAAAGAAAATACTGCATGAGAAAATCTATAATGTATCATGGACAGCGACTTCAAGTATGTTGATTTTTAAAATGCTCATTTACACAGACATAGAAATGTGGAGTAGTAAGCCGGAATGCCAATTATGCAAACCAAAATGTGCGGTTATAAATAGAACTTTCGAAGCCACACCAAAATAACGAGTCCCTGGATTTAACGAGTATGTATGCTAGGCCCTTAGCTTTTGTTTAAACGAGGTAGCGCTGTATTATGTAATGTTTCATTAGTGGCAAACATTTGCTATACTATATTTTTTCAGAAAAATGCTTCCTTAAAACATCTCTTTCTTGGGATCTGCTATAGTGACTGATTTGAAGTTAGAATCATATTTCGAAGGGGGTTGAAGGTTCACCATGGATTTCTACCCCCCCCCCTCCCCTCCCCTCCTTCCAGTTCTTTTTCATTCCCGATTCAAAAATTGTCATTTTACTTGAAATGTCTATATTTCAAAATTGGCTATAGATAGAGCTTAAATGATAACTGATGATATGGATTCTGCATCAAATTCTAGAGGGTGCAGGGCGGTTCACTAAGAATTTGAATTTCCGGTTTCTTTTCCACATCTGGTTCAAAAATTTTCCATAAAACATCTAGTTTTCAGAATTGGTTATATATAGGGATAACGAACTGATATGGATTCAGCATCAAATTACGGAGCAGAATGGGGTTTTACTAAGGATATCCACCTCCAGTTCTTTTTCCACTTCCGGTTAAAAAAAAATGTTTTTGACACTTTATTTCTTAAGATTGGTTATAGATAGAGCTGAGATGGTGACTAATATGAATTCAGCATTAAATTCGGGGGATGGTTGGGAGTATACTAAAGATTTCCACTTCTGTTTTTGTTTTCATTTCTTTTTAGTTTTATTTTATTTTATTTTTTTCACTTTTGATTCAAAAAAATTTCCTTGAAACATCAATTTCCAAGGATTGGCTATAGATAGAGCTTAGATGATGACTGATATGGATTCAGCGTTGGGAGGACTTCACTAAGAGTTTTGATTTCCAATTTTGGAGATGTCGCTAAATTCGTATGACTGTAAGAAATATATATGCAAAAGAGAATTAAAATGCTTAAAAGTTCCGTCAAAAATAAAATATACAAACCATTTGTCACCATATGAAGATTTCTTCATAAATTTATTGTTTATTATTACATCTTTGTTATATAAAGTACGTTCTCCCATAGATTCGTTTATTACTTTGCTTATACAGTACATAGTATAATGAGAAAAGTATTGTGACGAGGTCAAAAATTCGAATTCGAGTTTTCGACGGGAGAGCACGTTTCAAGTATCCATGAACACGAATCAGACGTTTTTGACGTGATATCCTCTCTCTCTCTTTGTGTGTGTGTGGACGATATCTCACGAACGAATGGAGCGATTCGAAAAACATTTGGTACAAAAATTACAATCCGTGAATACTGGAAGCATATTGTTTTTAAACGCAATCGAATGCTCAGAACCCTCCTAAACATTCGAATGAAATTTTGAAAAAATCAAACCCTTTAATAAAGTTACGTAAATAGTCATGTCTTATGTACTTTTTCATTAGAAAACGATTGATACAAATTTTAAAACGCTAGTATGAACCGTTCTCGAGATATTGCACATTTTTCAATTAAATTTATCAAAAAATCACGTAAAATAGTAAAATAAAAAAGTATTAACTATTGTAAAATATGTTCACTTTTCATATATAATATCATTCGATAAATTTGGTGACATTCTCGTGGATCTAGCTCGTTCCATTCATGAGAAAAGATTCTTTGTGGAATACTTTTGGAGTTGGATGCCAACAGTCATTTATCTGCTATAAGAATAAATTATTTCTCCGTCCATAATGCTTGGCGAAATTTTGGCGACGAACCTGACGGAATGTCGCCAACTTGGCGATTTTTTAAAATATTGCCAGATTAAAGAAAATGTCGCCAAATTGATAAAAATGATGCTAAATCAATGAAAATAACGACTAATTGACGAATATTCAATATCTTGGAAAGAATATAAGAATCTGGGAGTACTGTAAGAAAAAAATATTATTTCGTCCGTAACGTTTGAATAAAATTTTGGTGACGAATTTTTCAAAATATCTCTAACTTGGTGACTTTTTAAATGTTGCCAAATTGAAGAAAGTGTCACCCAATTGATATAAATTATTCGCCAAATTGATGAAACTGACGCTGAATCAATCAAATGACGACTAATTGATAAAAGTTCAATATCTTGGAAAGAACATAATACAAGAATACACTATAAGACTAACCCATTTCTCCGTCTGTCCGTCCGTAACGCTTGACGAGAAATTTAGCGGGACGTCGCAAACTTGGCGACTTTTTTAAATAGTGCAAAATTAATGAAAATATCGCCAATTGATAAAAATGAAGCCAAATGATAATAATGTTTAGCAAATTCTGATTTCCGTCTTATGACGGCCATACATTCTAATATATAAGAAATGCTCTTCTCTCCGTTTGTCTGTAACAATTGGGGATGTATTTGGCAAACTTGGTGGATATTCTAGTAAAGTATTGCCTACTTGGCGATATTTTGCCCTAGATTGACGAAAATTTCATCAAAATTGCAAAAATGACTCTAATTTAGTGAAAATGACATCTAATTGATGAATTTTATTATTAAAATATTTTAATACATGGACTATATCATTTATTGAGGATGCTATCAATATTGATAATTGTTAATTTAGAGTTGTGTGAAATATAAGTTAATTAGGTACTTTGAAATAGTATTACATGTTGTCATCCAGAAAATCGCCAAATGTACAATTCAACGTTAGAAACACAGTACTGTAGATCTTATACATTAATTTTTGACTGTAAATGTTGTAAATTCATTGCATAAGAAAAGTCATGTGTTGCCCACATCAGTTTTTTTCTTTACTTTATTAATTTGGCGATATGAATTTCAAGGGGTATAGTCTTTTAAGTCACTCTTTCAATGCATTCTAATTCTTTTAAATTTCTAATATTATACTATTTAACAAATATAAGGTTTGTTTATTTTTAATAAAATGTATAGACAAATGTTGTTTTGCATTGAAAATTCAATCCACTCCAATACACAGAAATGTTTAATTTTTTAAATGTATTTTGTATGTTGAATATATTATGAAAATACATGTATTTTGTATTTGGAATTTTTCAAATTTGAAAAGTATTTTGTATTTTGAGCCCTAAAACCTATTTATTTTGTATTGAAAATACATTTCCAATGTATTTTCAATACAAAATACATTTCCAATGTATTTTGCCCAACTCTGTATTTCACCCATTGCTATAAATAACTGCCCCGACTATAACCCCTTAATCTGTTGCTTGTAGTACACTCCAAAATATTTAGTATAATATACAATTTCACTGTACATTACGTGTGTGAAAAAACATTTAAATTAATTTATATATTATAAAGTAAACTTCGATAAACAAAAATCTGCATACAAAAGCATTTAGTCTATTACAATAAATATACCTTAGTACAGCTGAATGGACCTGAACATAGCCGCCGTCAGAAATTTTGGGCATATGCAACAAATGTGCCCCCCTCCTTATTTCATAGGTTATTGATCTACATTTACAAACGGTTTAGACAAAAAGCAGGCCGGGTGGTGGACAGTCCAGTTGTTAGTGCACGGGGATTTCACTCGGATCACCCAAGTTTGATTCCCAGCTCTGCCCAAACTGTCTATGTGTTCATGCAGAGTACGGGAACGTTAAATATGTGGGCCTGTAAGTTCTTCCAACAGATACAATCCGTTTGAATGCAGCCTTCACTAGATTCTGATCTAAATTGGATGGCACTTCCCGGCCATTTAAACAGATAGCTTACACTTTCGGGTAAGTCGGATGGTCTGGGTAAAAAAAAAAATGAAGTTTCCCGGGCCACTATGCAAAGTATTCTTTTGCCTTAGCTATCAGTGCCTCTGTACTAGGCTGCGGTTTAAGAGTTATGTAATACTGTTTTAAGTAATGTTTCTGTAATAACTGAATTACAATAAAAAAAAAATCTGATGTGGGCAACACATGACTTTCCTTATATAATGCAATGAATTTGATACCTTTACAGTAAAAAAAAAAAATACATTATTTTTATAGTAGTTATTTATATTCTTTCCAAGATATTGAATTTTCGTCAATGAGTCGTCATTTTCCATGTAGTCATCATCAATGAGTCGTCATTGATTTAGCGTCACTTTTATCATTTGGCGATTTTTCGTTAATTTAGCAACATTTAAAAAGTCGCCAAGTTGGTGACATTCCACCGAATTCATCGCCAAAATCTTGCCAAGCGTTATGGACGAAGAAATAAGTTATTCTTACAGCAGATAAATGACTATTGGCGTTCAAATACAAAAGTGCTACTCAAAGTATCTTTTCTCGTGAATGGAATGAGTTAGATCCATAATAATGATGTCACCAAATTTATTGTATGATATTACTGTTACATTGGTTTTCCCCATGCAATGTAACATTGCAGAAATGATTCACATTCCTACAAATGGTCCCTGTGTTTCCACACAATTTTTATAAAGTTCCCCTTTGACCACCTGCAACGGAAAGGGTCAGTGGATCCTGGACTTCATGCCAGTGGGTTGTGTCTTTCAAGATGGAGGAAGACTGATGGAGGAAGGCGTTCAAATACAAAAGTATTACTCGAAGTATCTTTTTTCATGAATGGAACGAGCTAGATCCACGAGAATGATGTCACCCAATTTATCGCATGGTATTTCATATGAAAAGTAAACATGTTTCTCAATAGGAAAGATATGTTTTTTTATTTTATATGACTTTTTGATAATTTTTTTGAAAAATGTGCAATATCTCGAGAACGGTTCATGTTAGCGTTCTAAAATTTATGTCAATCATTTTCTAATGAAAAATTACATTAGAAATATCTATATCTTTGCGTAACTTTATTAACGGTTTTGATTTTCTGACAATTTTTTCAAAATTTCACTCGAAAATTAAGGGGGGTTCTGAACATTCGATTACGTCTAAAAACAATAGGCTTCCAGTGTTTACAGATTGTAATTTTTGTACCAAATTTTGTTCGAATCGGTCCATTCGTTAGTCAGTAATCGTCTCCACAGACTCACTGACACACACACACACACATACTTTCACACACACACACAGACATCACTTCAAAAATGTTTGATTCGTGATCAGGGATGCTTGAAACGTGCTCTCCAGTCGAATACTCCAAATCGAATTTTCGACCCCGTCACAATACTTTCCTTATACATTATGTATATAAGGAAAGTAAAAATAGGTTTTTCTTATTGTAGATACTAATATTCTTTCCAAGATATTGAATTTTCGACAATTAGTCGTCATTTTCATTGATTTAGCGTCACTTTTATCCATTTGGCGAAATTTTCGTTAATTTGGCAACATTTCAAAAAATCGCCAAGTTGACAACATTCCGCCAAATTCGTCGTCAACATCTCGCCAAGCGTTATGCACTAAGAAATAAGTTATTCTTACAGCAGATAAATGACTATTAGCGTTCAAATACAAAAGTATTACTCAAAGAATCTTTTTTCATGAATGGAACGAGCTAGATCCACGAGAATGATGTCACACAATTTATCGCATGGTATTTCATATGAAAAGTGAACATGTTTCCAACAGGAAATATTTTTTTTTTTTATATGACTTTTTGATATTTTTTTTGAAAAATGCACAATATCTCGAGCACGGTTTATGTTAGCGTTCTAAAATTTATGTCAATCGTTTTGTAATGAAAAATTACATAAGAAATATCTATTTGCGTAACTTTATTAGTAGTTTTGATTTTTTGACGATTTTTTCAAAATTTCATTCGAAAATTTAGGGGAGTTCTGAACATTCGATTGCGTATAAAACAAGAGGCTTCCAGTGTTTACGGATTGTGATTTTTGTACCAAATTTGGTTCGAATCGGTCCATTCGTTCGTCAGTTATCGTCTCCACAGACTCACTGACACGCGCGCACACACACACATACTTTCACACACACACACACAGACATCACTTCAAAAATGTTTGATTCGTGATCAGGGATGCTTGAAACGTGCTCTCCCGTAGAAAACTCGAATTCGAATTTTCGACCGAGTCACAATACTTTCCTTATAAATTATGTATATAAAGGAAAGTAATTAAAGGAAAGGATTATGTATATAAGGAAAGTAAAAATGGAAGCAAATAATAAAAAATCTGATGTGGGCAACACATGACTTTCCTTATATAATGTAATTAATTTACTACTTTTACAGTAAAAAAAGTAGGTTTTTCTTATAGTAGATACTAATATTCTTTCCAAGATATTAAATTTTCGACAATTAGTCGTCATTTCTATCCATTTGGCGAGATTTTCGTTAATTTGGCAACATTTCAAAAAGTCGCCATGTTGGCGACATTCCGCCAAATTCGTCGCCAAAATTTCGCCAAGCGTTATGCATTAAGAAATAAGTTATTCTTACAGCAGATAAATGACTATTGGCGTTCAAACACAAAAGTATTACTAAAAGTATATTTTTTCATGAATGGAATGAGCTAGTTCCACGAGAATGATGTAACCCAATTTATCGCATGGTATTACATATGAAAAGCGAATATGTTTCTCAATAGGAATTTTTTTTTATATGACTTTTTGATAATTTTTTTTTTAAATAAACAATATCTCGAGAACGGTTCATGTTAGCGCTCTAAAATTTATGTCAATCGTTTTCTAATGAAAAATTACATAAGAAATGTCTATTTGCGTAACTTTATTAGTGGTTTTGATTTTTTGACGATTTTTTCAAAATTTCATTCGAAAATTTAGGGGGGTTCTTAACATTCGATTGCATATAAAAGCAATAGGCTTCCAGTGTTTACGGATTGTGATTTTTGTACCAAATTTGGTTCGAATCGGTCCATTCGTTCGTCAGTTATCGTCTCCACAGACTCACTGACACACACACACACACACACACACATACTTTCACACACACACACACACACAGACATCACTTCAAAAATGCTTGATTCGTGATCAGGGATGCTTGAAACGTGCTCTCCCGTCGAAAACTCGAATTCGAATTTTCGACCCCGTCACAATACTTTCCTTATACATTATGTATATAAGGAAAGTAAAAATCTGATGTGGGCAACACATGACTTTCCTTATATAATGTAATGAATTTACTACTTTTTCAGTAAAAAAAATAGTTTTTTCTTAAAGTAGATACTTAAATTTTTTCGAAGATATTGAATTTTCGACAATTATTCGATTTAGCGTCATTTTTATCCATTTGGCAACATTTTAAAATGTCGCCAAGTTGACGGCATTCCGCCAAGTTTGGCGCCAAATTCTCGCCAAGCGTTATGGATGAAGAAATAAGTTATTCTTACAGCAGATAAATAACTATTGGCGTTCAAATACAAAAGTATTACTCAAAGTATCTTTTCTCATGAATGGAACGTGCTAGATCAACGAGAATGATGTCACCCAATTTATCGCATGATATTACATATGAAAAGTGAACATGTTTCTCAATAGGAAATTTTTTTTTTATTTTATATGACTTTTAAAAATTTATTTGAAAATTGTGCAATATCTCGAGAACGGTTCGTGCAGGCGTTCTAAAGTTTATGTCAATCGTTTTCTAAGGAAAAATTACATAAGAAATGTCTATTTGCGTAACTTTATTAGAGGTTTTGATTTTTTAATGATTTTTTCAAATTTTCACTCGAAAATCTAGGGAGGGGGGTTCTGGAGTTTCGATTGCGTTTAAAAACAATAGGCTTCCAGTATTCACGGATTGTGATTTTTGTACCAAATTTCATTCGAATCGCTCCATTCGTTCATGAGATATCGTCTCCTCAGACTCATTGACACACACAGACATCACTTCAAAAATGTTTGACTCGTGATCAGGGATGCTTGAAACTTGCTCTCCCGTCGAAAACTCGAATTCGAATTTTCGACCCCGTCACAGTACTTTCCTTATACATTATGTATATAAGGAAAGTAATAAAAATCAAAGAATGTAAAGTGAAATTAAATGAATAAAGTCATCATGATATTTGAGATGAATATCTTATATTTTTTTTTAAATATCAGTCGAGTTTTTAACTCTGAAAAATATCGTAAAAACCCATAATATCAAAACATCAATAATTTAGCAATTTTCCAAGTCAAATTTCCTATTAACTATTAAGAAAACAGCTACTTCTTTATAGCTTAGACATGTCAATCACAGACTTGCTATAGCTCGAGTATAAATTATGTGCAAATTTATTTTAGTTCCATTTCCAATGGAATATCTTTCAATGTGGGTAAAATAATTTATTACTTTCCTTATATACATAATATATAAGGAAAGTATTGTGACAGGGTCGAAAATTCGAATTCGAGTTTTCGACGGGAGAACACGTTTCAAGCATCTCTGGTCACGAATCAAACATTATTGAAGTGATGTCTGTGTGTGTGTGTGTCTGTGGAGACGATAACTGACGAACGAATGGACCGATTCGAACGAAATTTGGTACAAAAATCACAATCCGTAAACACTGGAAGCCTATTGTTTTTAAATGTAATCGAATGTTCAAAACCCCCTAAATTTTCGAGTGAAATTTTGAAAAAATCGTCAAAAAATCAAAACCACTAATAAAGTTACGCAAATAGACATTTCTTATGTAATTTTTCATTAGAAAACGATTTACATAAATTTTAGATCGCTAACATGAACCGTTCTCGAGATATTGCACATTTTTCAAAACAAATTATCAAAAAGTCATATAAACTAAAAAATATATATTTCCTATTGAGAAACATGTTCACTTTTCGTATGCAATACCATACGATAAATTTAGCGGCATCATTCTCGTGGATCTAGCTCGTTCCATTAATGAGAAAAGATACTTCGAGTAATACTTTTGTATTCGAACGCCAAGTCATTTATGTGCTATAACAATAACTTGTTTCTCCGTCAGTAAAGTTTGGCGACGAATTTGGCGGAATGTCGCCAACTTGGCGACATTCTACGCGCGCAAAATCAATGAAAATGACGACTCATTGTCGAAAATTCAATATCTTGGAAAGAATATAAGTATCTACTATAAGAAGAACCTATTTTTTTTACAGTAGAAGTAGTAAATTCATTGCAATATATAAGGAAAGTCAAAAGTCATGTGTTGCCCATATCAGATTTTTTTTACTGTAAAAGTTGTAAATTCATTGCATTATATAAGGAAAGTCATGTGTTGCCCACATCAGATTTTTTATCTATATTTACACAGAGAACATTTCATCCATTTATTTAGGATATATATAATTAAAATAAAAGTAACATGATCTCAAATTAATTAGATAGTCGCTCTCTCCCTTGTCAGTCATAAAAGCAAAATAAGTAAAATATTTCTACAAAATTAGCTCTTTATAAAATCTTAAAACAAAATTGTAACATGTTACATATATAAACGTAAAATCTGATGTGGGCAACACATGACTTTCCTTATATAATGCAATGAATTTACTACTTTTACAGTAAAAAAAATAGGTTTTTCTTATAGTAGATACTTTTATTCTTTTCAAGATATTGAATTTTCGACAGTTAGTCGCCATTTTCATTGATTTAGCGTCATTTTTATGCATTTGGCGAGATTTTCGTTAATTTAGCAACATTTCAAAAAGTCGCCAAGTTGGCGACATTCCGCCAAATTCTTCGCCAAAATCTCGTCAAGCGTTATGGACGAAAAAATAAGTTATTCTTACAGCAGACAAATGACTATTGGCTTTCAAATAAAAACGTATTACTCAAAGTATCTTTTTTCATGAATGGAACGAGCTAGATCCACGAGAATTATGTCACCTAATTTATCGTATGGTATTACATATTAAAAGTGAACATGTTTCTCATTAGAAAATATTTTTTTTATTTTATGGCTTTTTGATAATTTTTTTGAAAAATGCGCAATACCTCGAGAACGGTTCATGTTAGCGTTCTAAAATTTATGCCAATCGTTTTCAAATGAAAAATTACATAAGAAATGTCTATTTGCGTAACTTTATTAGTGATTTTGATTTTTTGACGATTTTTTCAAAACTTCATTCGAAAATTTAGGGGTTTCTGAGCTTTCGATTGCGTATAAAAACAAGAGGCTTCCAGTGTTTACTGATTGTGATTTTTGTACCAAATTTGGTTCGAATCGGTCCATTCGTTCGTCAGTTATCGTCTTCACAGACTCACTGACACACACACACACACACATACTTTCACACACACACAGAGACATCACTTCAAAAATGTCTGATTCGTGATCAGGGATGCATGAAACGTGCTCTCCCGTCGAAAACTCGAATTCGAATTTTCGACCCAGTCATAATACTTCCTTATACATTATGTATATAAGGAAAGTAACAAGGTTACGGAATTGATTTTTAAATGAAATGATAAAATCAGTTCTGTGCAGCGACATTTTGCTTTAGGCAAATACAACATTTAATTCTGGAATATAAAATCAATAGGAAAAATATATTACAGGCAGCCCTCCTATAACGTGCTACTCTCATAATGCGGATTCTATATAATGTGGAGCAAAAATTGCGACAGCCCTCTCATAAGGCGGTACCCATAAAACGCTGTAGTCTTATAACGCTCGAAAACTCGAATTCGAATTTTCGACCCCGTCACAATACTTTCCTTATACATTATGTATATAAGAAAAGTAATTATTATTGAACTTTTTAAAAATTATGTTATATTATAATAGGTTTATGAATCATTTTAGCCTATGTTTTAATGAATTATCATAAACTTGCATGCTTAAGATACAATAAACGCGATTTCTCTATGTGGAAATAATAGAACAAAAATAATTAATTCAAAAGAAACTTAAATAGAAATCCCTTCTCCGTAATTGGAATTGATCGAACAATAATTATATGTTTTAACAAAGGAAAACGGTATTACTGTGTATTTCTTATTTTCAATAAAGTACAGGGTTTAATATTAAAATAATGTATATAATATATAAATTTGTGCTGTCACTTTTTGAATTTATAGGATTCACATCCTATTAGAGCATAACAATATCATCCCACTAGCTTAATTAAATACTTTCCCACTAGCACGTTTTACGGCTATCGACTCATTTTAACTTTTGTTATACAGTTAATTTTAACTTTTGTCTAATATTAATTTTGTAACTAATCTGTCATACGAATCCCTGGTGAGGCCTGAATGTTTTTATAAATTACACCTAATATGAGAACAAAATTTTCTAGCATTCGATTTTTTAGCAAGAAAATATGTGATTAATTAGTAAAATAAATCCCATAATATATTGCATTACAATAACAGTTTTATTTTTGTATTTATGATTGGCTTTCTTTTTTGGGAATCCAGTATATTTCACACAACTCTAAACTGACAATTAGCAATATTGATGGCATCCGCAACAAGCAATAGACCCTATATGTTATAATATTTTAAGAATTAATCCATTAATTTGGCGTCATTTTTGCAATTTTTACGACAGTGGTGATATTTCGCCAAATTTATCACCAAGTGTTAAAAACAGATGAAAAGAAGAGCATTTCTTACATATAAATGACTGCTATTGAATTGTTATGCTTCAAAATGCAAAACTATTACTCAAAGTATCTTCTCTCGTGAATGGAACGAACTAGGTTCCCGAGAATGATGTTAACAAATTTATCGCATATTATTACATATGTAAATTAAACAATTTCACAATAATTAATACTTTTTAATTTTAATGGATTTTTTTTGACAAATTTATTTGAAACATGTGCAATATTTTTAAAACGATTCCTACTAGAAGTTTATGTCATACATTTACTAATGAAAAATTATATTGGAAATGATCTTTTGTGTAGCATTATTAAAAGTTCTGATTTTTAAATGATTCCTTCAAAATTTCATTTGAAAATTTGTGGGTGTTCTAAGCATTCAATTGCGTTTAAAATAAATAGGGTTCTAGTATTCACTGATTTTAATATTTGTACCAAATTTCTTTCGAAACGCTCCGTTTTTTCAGGAGATCTCACACAGACTCACAGATACAGATATCACTTCAAAAACGTTCGATCCGAGTTCAATTCAGAAATAATTGAAACTTAATTTTCTGTTCAAAATTCAAATTCAAATTTTCAACCCCGTCACAGTACTTCTCAATGCATTATATCATGTATATAGGGAAAATAATGACTACATCACTGTTCTTTTCCTACTAGAATTTCATTTTTGAAAGCTGGTGGTAGGGCCCCTGGGGTCCTACCACCAGTTTTTAAACCAGTTCCTTTCAAACCAGGGGCCCTACCACCAGTTGGTGGTACACAGAATACGTGTTTTGCTTGTAATGCTGTCTAGAATGCCGTTTTTTCTCTGGTGAGCGACTTGATAACTGATAAACAATTGTTAACGGAAATGACCATTTAGTTAACTTTTCAAACGCACCCTTGACGTGTTGTTGTTGAGACCCAGACCGTCCGATATACACCCTTGACGTGTGCAAAAGTTAATCAATGCGCAACTCATTAATTGTTTCAAAGCTGGACCAATACTTGATTAACATAAATGATAACAGAAAATGAATATCGCAACAAAATTACTTACTTCTGCAAAAGAAAGCTTGTTGAACGAAAGTTTGTCCAAAAGTACATAGAAAATTAGTTAAAATATATAAAGTATCTACATGTGTGCATGTCTGCATTCTATAAATATTTATTACCAGGAATGAGGTGCTTTGTGTAAAAAGATGCTAGTTTGAATTGTTTTAGAGATTGACAAATAATTGATCAGTTACATACGCAATGTAATTTTTACATATAAACACCTTTACAAATTCTTGGCCAGAAAAACACTGGGAAGTGTGCTGAAAATTTATAAACAAAAACTTCATTGTGTTCATTTAGCCTTTCAGACATTTGACAAAATATGCACACTTTTAGCGTGTACTTTTATACACGTTTGATAAGAATTTGATATTTTTGTAAATAATACTTGAATTTGATATAAAACAATCGTGAAATGATGTCAGATTATTGTTAAAAGGAAATCTGCGGTGTTATACGTATTAAAATATTACACCTACTTGATTGATACTTCATTAAAAAAATATATCTGGCAAAATAACTATAAAGTAAAAAGGATGTAGGGCTAAGTGAGGTCACGTAAGAGTTTAGCGTCCCAATGACACCGTTACCGCCAACTCTGAATTTGGACACCCCGTATCAATATATGTTCTCCTGACCCTTCTGGCCACGGCCTTTCTTTTTGACGACCATCCAGATGTAAAATTGTTATAACTCTCCAGTAATTTGTATACTTTCATTGGCTACAAAATGATAGAATTTGGTGAAAATACAAACTGTGCAATTTTTATCCCCATTCCCAATGTTGAAAGAAAAAGGTTCCAGTCTTATTCAAAAGATTTCCGACCTATTTAGTAGTGGTCTAATCCGTCGCAGGGTTGCAGTTTTTTGTATAATAGTCGAGATTCACTGCGAGTAAGTTCTTTATATATCCACAACAATGCAGTATCATAATCAGATAACAAAACCGTTCAGTATTAGAAATCATAAATTGAAATATATATGTCCTACACTAATATGGTATAAATCAATCTACAATAATCCTTTTATATTTTCTCGATTTGAGAGTAAAATAAGCTACCATTTGGGATGTAGGAATCTGAAATTCCGTCAGTCTCTGCTACAGCAGCGTGGAGTCAATGAGAACATGTTAATAATAATTATTACGTGTAATAATTATTGTAATGTATGTTCAAGACTAACTAGAAAGACTTTCTAGTCTTTCTAGTTAGTTCCAGAAAAAACTATATTTTCAAAAAGGCTGTGGTTAGGCTGCCTGCATGTGTGGTCGCGGATAGAGTTGTAGTAGGAAACCTGCAAATGGGCTTTCGCCAAATTAGTCAGACGGTTGTCCTCCCGGTGGAAAGTAGCGTTATATTCCGTTTGGGTCGATATTATGCTGACTGCAATATACAAGTATAAGAGATTTTTATATATTTTTAAATTCAAATCATTTTTTATAGCTATGTTGTATAATATATGTTTGACTGTAGCTGTAATATAAGAATAAATACTTTAAAAAGTCATTGGCCATATTATTCCAGCTAACATGTAATAATGAAAATAATTTCAATAAAATCAAAGTCCCCCCCCCCCCCAATTCCCTCCTCCTATATATATATAGGAGGAAAAAATTCCATTTTTCAAGAACTATTTTAATGTTATATATGAATTGGTGAGATCTAAAAATAGTATATTTTTAATTTTTTAAAGTAGTTTATTTTTAAATATTTTCTTTCTTGATAAAGAAAAGTCATAAAATAATTATGTTTTATCTATAACAGGATTTTTTTAATAAATTTAAATCATTACACAAAAGGAATAGCAGAAAAAAAATAATTTAAAGTTCTTAAAGCTTAAATTATTAAATATAATAAATAAGAGTAAATTATTAAATTATAAGAACAAATTTAAAAATGCTTTTGAAAAATATATTATTAAATATTATATTAGAATTCGTTTTAAATACTTATAGATGGGAAACCTTTTTGCCACTTAATGAAAAAAATAAAATTAATAACAAAAAGAAAAAAAAAATTACTCAGTTTATTTTATACATAAAAAAATGCATTATTAAATAATTAAAAAAGATGAAAAACCGGTTTATAATTAAATCTTTTGAAAGAATATATTATTATATATAATATTAAAAAAAATAGCTGCTTGTAATTGAATGGTTGAATGTTATGAAATGAAAGAGACAATTTGCTGAAAGATAAGTTAAGCATAAATTTAGGGCTATTAAATCATATTCCTTCACTGGAAGTACTTGCGTAAATATTTTAAATTTTTTCCTTACAACTTCACCAGCGTTTTCCTGAGAAGGAGTAAAATGTCACTTGTACCACTCCAGCTCAGGTCTATTAATTAGACAATTTCATGATCAAATACTTCTTGTCAAGTTCTTTAAAAAGTTTGGAAAGATTATTATATTTTATTTTCAAAAAAATAGAAGTAGAAAAAAGGAATCGCTCCATTCTTCAAGCTCTATTTTAATGCTATATATACATTTGTAGGAGCTAAAAACTGTAAAATTCGACTCTTTTATCGGTAATTTATTTTTAAATATATTTGAAGAATTATAATTTAAAAAACACTGTCGTCTAACGTTTGTAAACGAAATATAATTTGCTACCTTCCGCCGTAAGACAACAACCATCCGGTATCCATTGACGGTAACCCACTGGCAGGTAGCTCAATGCGCGTCCGTACTTGACGGCAGCCAAATTACATCATTTCGCAACCGCATTTGCAGGTAGCCTAACCACTTCCTTTCAAAAACTGAACAAGTTACGTGCAATTCATGAATGACCTATCACAATTCGTAAAATTCCATAAGGATAAAACTGAAGCGGAAATGGGAAATAGCCTCCTAACAGTTTCTGCGCATGCGTAACGCGTTTTTTTGCCTGTATTGAGACGCAAATGCCAAAGTTTTGCAAACGAATCGAAAACTGCTGGATTTTTTAAAATTAAATTTAAAAATAAATTTTTCCATTGCAAAAATTATAATTTTGAATTAGATATGTTATTTAAATTCTCGAATTTTTAATTGATTTTACTAAAAAAATAGCAAGTGCAAATAAATAACACCGCATCGCACGGAAAATATAAAAATTGGCAATCACTGCTGCAACACCCCCTTTAACCAATCAGAAGCACAAGCCCCGTACTATCGTTCGACCAATCAGGAAGTCCGTTACATGAAATGTAATCAGTTACGGTTACGTATAGGATTTCACGCTGATCAAAAGGGATGTTGCACGAAGGATTCGTCACGGTTACGATTAAGATGTTGGACAGAGAGATTTTTAAAAGACACTTCCTTGAGGCATTGGTATAACCTGCGTTTACCCAGGAATAGGGTGTTGCAGCAAGAGATTTTTTGACACACGCTTGTGCCAATGTTGAAAAAAAAAATTTCTACTGGAATGAATTTCTAAACTACACACATTTGTGCCATTAGGAAAAACTGCTTCAAAAATAATTTTCTATGGGTGTTGAACTAATATAAACGACACACACTTGTGTCATTGAAGCAAATTGCGCTTACGCAGGAACAGAAAGAGAACAGAATTTTCGCACACACGCTTGTGCCAATGTTGAACAAAGCAATTTTCAATGGGGTTTATATTAATTTCTAAAAGACACACGCTTGTGCGATTGAAATAAACTGCGCTTACACAGGATGGCACGTGCTTGGGCCATTAAAAGAAGTTTCAATGGGTGTTAAGCAAATTTCTATACAACACACGCTTGTGCCATTGTGACAAACTGCGATTTCCTAAGAATAGGATGTTGCACTAACGCGTCTGTCCGTTGCACTGACGATCCTTCAACTCATTGAGTTCTCTTTTCCACGTATGATGGTTCTTTTCATATATAGTCCCTTTTTCCACGTATGATAGTCATAAATTAGAGGTCTTTTGTAGCTTGGTCCATTAGCTAAGGCCCGACTTGAAGCGTGGGCCGGATCAACCTCATTATTTAAAAAGTCGGGCGGAGCGTATTTAATTTTGAAAAGTTTTTGAGCGAATGTTAATAGAGTACATGAGGTTATTGACCGGGAGGGTCTTCAAGCCGGACTATTTCATGCCTTCTCCAGCTTTAAAATAATTGGAGGTTTGGGTCTCCCATTCGAATGGTGTCCCTCCCCCCCCCCCCCCCGCATGGGTTACCCTGGGCCGGGTGAAAGTCTGATATTTCCGCCCGTGCATACATCTGTACAGCTTTCCAACTAATTATTGCAATTATTTTGCTAAACTGTAACTAATATTTTATTTTGTCATGGAATACAAATGTTGTTACTAAATATCGAATACAGCACTTTTACTTTCCGTATATACATAATGTATAAGGAAAGTATTGTTATGGGGTCAAAAATTCGAGTTTTCGACGGGAGAGCACGTTTCAAGCATTCCTGATCACGAATCAAACATTTTTGAGGTGATGTCTGTGTGTGTGTGTCAGTGAATCTGTGGAGACGATATCTCACGAACGAATAGAGCGATTCGAATGAAATTCGGTACAAAAATCACAATCCGTGAATACTGGAAGCCTATTGTTTTTTAACGTAATCGGATGTTCAGAACCTCCTAAATTTTCGAGTGAAATTTTGAAAATTCATCAAAAAATCAAAACCTTTAATAAAGTTACGCAAATAGACATGTTTTATGTAATTTTTCCTTAGAAAACGATTGACATAAACTTCAGAACGCTAGCATGAACCGTTCTCGAGATATTGCACATTTTTCAAATAAATTTATCAAAAAATCCCATAAATTAAAAAAAATATTAACTGTTGAGAAATATGTTCACTTTTCATATGTAATATCATGCGATAAATTTGGTGACATCATTCTCGTAGATCTAGCTCGTTCCATTCATGAGAAAAGATACTTTGAGTAATACTTTTGTATTTGAACGCCAATAGTTATTTATCTGCTATAAGAATAACTTATTTCTCCGTCCATAACGCTCGGCGAGATTTTGGCGCCGAATTTGGTGGAATGTCGCCAACTTGGCGACTTTTTTAAATGTTGCTAAATTAACGAAAATCTCGCCATATGGATAAAAATGACACTAAATGAATGAAAATGACGACTAATCGACGAAAATTCAATATCTTGGAAAAAATATAAATATCTACTATAAGAAAAACCTATTTTTTTATTGTAAAAGTAGTAAATTCATTGCATTATATAAGGAAAGTCATGTGTTGCCCACATCAGATCTTTTAATTGATCACCGAAAAAATGTTCAATTATTCTTGCAGAAATGTTGAGTGAAATGATAATAGACTTCTAATGCTGTTTTTTCAAATTCTCTATTTATAGATTTTTAAAATGAAATACTACTTTGGATTTTTAAAATGAAATACTACTTTGGTAAATTCTTGAACTGAGCTTATAAATCTGTATATTTTAGACCAAAATTCTCATTTAATATATTTATGTGCATGTAAGAGTTCATTTCCATGAAAAATCCAGTAAACTTTGTTTTTGGTATAATTTAATATAAATTAATAAGTTACAATTTACCCAAATTTAACTTTTCTAGTCTAAATATAAATTTTAATAAAATTAAATGAAAATCAGTCAATAGCCATATCAATTTAAAACTGATTTTATTTTTTTTTTCTTTCAGATAAGATATAAACCGAATTAAACTTCTTTTCTCAACTAACCATTACTGAAATGTACATTTACAGACTCCTGGCACTCAAAGATATAAACCATTTTGTGTATGGGCTTCAAGCAAAATACATTCTTGACTTTGATATTATCAGATGTTTCTTTTGACCAGTACATTCAGAAAGAAAAGACTCAGTTGTAAGAAAATTACTTAATGTTTGATTTTTTTTTTTATATGCATAAAGGAGAACACTAAATATAAATAAACAATGATATCATTTGAAAATTCTTGAAAAGTCTCTTCAGGTCTTAAATCACATACTTCAACCAAAATATTTGGACTGATCCAATTTAGCACCTTCTCTAAACAAAATATACTCCAGTTTAAAATCGTTATTTTTAGAGTTGAAGTAGTTTAGCTATATTACTAGTTGATACATTTTACGTAACGTAACTATTTGAAATTACTGAATAATTTATATTTAAAATCTTTGTTGCAGAAGAAAAATTCTGATGTGAGCAGCAAATGACTTTGCTTTCAGACTGAAATTTATTTTCTCCTTTCTTTCATAATGCATTGAATTGTGTTCAGCTGCACAAAGTATATTAACAGTTTAATTCAATTTTCTTTTCATTTAGCAACTTTACATATTTTAAAATGGCAGAGTAAAAAAAATTTAAAAAAAAAAATATCTTGAGAACAGTTTGTCCTACAGTAATGGGGTTGATTTTATTCTTTTTATTATAACAAATTATGTATACAATAAGCATTTAATCAATATATGCAAGCATAGTTTTTTATTTCAGAATATGATTTTTTCTGGTTCTATTTTAAAGAATCATACTAAAATCTAATCAGCACTAGGGTGACAGTGCCTACTGAATTTTGTCTAATAGTTTTTGAACTAGAGTGGATACATACATTGCAAAGATACGCACACAGACATCACACAAAAAATAGTGGATGTGTTTTAGTGTGCCTAAAATATGCAGAGTAGATCCGTTAAAATGTCAATTTCCAATCCTATTCAAATACTCTTACATTACCATGTAATAATTGAAAAGAAAAAACTGACCTAATATTTCTGATAACTCTAGTAAATATACCAGCAATAAAGAAATATAAACATTCAAAATCTTGATTTAAAAATTATTTTAAAAACTAGTGAGATTTACACTTTGTTCACCATAGTTTATATATACATATAAAAAGCAATAAGATTATTTGATTATTACAAAATTAATCTAATCCAATTTAATCTGCATAACAATGAAAATCAACATACTCATGATTAAAAAGGTGTATAATTTAATCATTTTGAGTATCATGTCTAATTTTATTCACATATTTAATTCCAATGATCTATTTTAACAATGTATAATTGATTAAAATTAATTCTTCAAAAGCATAGTGAAGCTTTAACTCAGCAGATCATGTATCTACTGATGTGATGTTTCCCCTTAGCAGATCATGCAGAAACGATTGTTAACATTTTGTTAAGAAAGTTGCTATTCAGAGATAGTATTGGAGAACTGATAAGTGATTTCAATCATTGTACAAATTGTCATTCAAAATTGGTGAAACACTAATAGGTTAAGAACATGTATAAGGCAAGAAATACTTCAAGCTTAGTATCATAAAACAAATTTATTGTAAAAAAATATAATTAACACTAAATTTTGCAAATAACCATGAGTTTTATTCTGCATACAGATATTCACATAAAAGCAGTATCAAATATGTTTTCAAAATATGTTTATATTCTAAGCTATTTGTTGTAATACCATTTAGTTTAATTAATATAAAGTAGTGTTTATACATGCAAATGAAGTTATCATTGGTGATATGGTTCCGTCAGGCCATCTTACAAGTTTTTTCATTAGTTCATGTTCACAGCTGCTTCTAATATCAATATCAACTATATAAATAATATGTAAATATCCAAAATGAAAAAGCTGAATCTAATTGGACTTCCAGAATAATCATTTAGTTAAACAAATATTTTTGTATCAAGATAATGAAATAAAATCAAAACATATTAATTAATAATAAAATCAAATACATAACTTTAATTTCAATTAATTTTTCAAAAGAATACTGAATTTTTTAGATACAAGAAAATGCGAATATTTTTTAAACAAAACTGAATCCAGCCAAATTTTCTGTAAAATTTTTAGTCCATTCTTGTTCAATTAGATTAAAAACCTGTAAAAATAAATGAATTCAATAATATTTAATAGAGTTTCAAAAAAATTCTCATCTTTAACTGTTTTACACATATCAAATGAATTGAATATCAACAAAAGGCCTGACATAAACCACACACAGGCCATCATTTTTTCTTTTTTTTTTTCGTCAACAAACCTTAATGAATATTATATAATTGTTAGCAATATTTTTACTCTCTCATACTATAAAATATAGTACAGAAAAAATATTGTTTTCATGAACGATTTAGAGATTTTGATGCCAATTATATGTTTCAGAACTTCCAGAACACATTTTGACTATTTTTAGAGTGATGTCCATCTGTATGTCTGTTGGGCGATTCCACTGTCACGTGCGGGACATTCAGACTACATTTTCAACTATATTTTCTTGTAGACCTTTTTTGCAAGAATGAAGTTTTAGAATTTGTTATGGTCTGATGAAAGTACTTCAGTTGGCTGATTTTATAAGCACAAGAAATTTTTCTTAAACTTTTCAAATCCCAAGTTTTTTAATTAAACCTAACTGTCACGTGCAGGACACACTATTTGACAGGACTTTTTATTATATATCCTTCTAACAAAAATTTCTCTGAATCTGCTGTAGTCACGTGACTTCAGCATTTTTTTATATATATCTCCTTGGTTCATATTAATTATTCATAAATGTTTAAAGGAGGTACGGTGAGCATATACCCAAGTAATTCTTTTTAAATAAATGTCCCGTGTGGGACAACTCCGTCACGTGCGGGATATTGTGTGATTTGATTTGTCACTTAATAAAAATACAATTGTTTTATGAATTTCAAGAAGTTTATTTTAATGTGAAAGTACTAAACTATTATTATAATATGAATATTAATTAATTATTAATTAATAATAATATATTAATAGTAAAAATATATATAAAAAGAGAAACACAATTTGAAACAAAAATTAAAGCAAAGCGTTTATGTTCCAAACAGAAATATAAAGTATTTAAGTCATAGTATTTTGTTTGCAATGTTTGATTACAGTTTTACAGGTCAACAAATTTGCAAGAGCCTCTACTATTAGCAACAACTGGTGCTGAAATAACCTTCACTATCTCTTTACATTTGTAAGGAATTTCGTCATGATGTTTTGGCCACTTGAAGTAGCCCTTGATTTTTTGCTCTTCCATCACGTTTACTACAAATGTACCATTTTCTTCTCTTTTGGTAATTTCCCCTCGATAGAGTTTGTCCTCATAATTTACAATGATCCATTTTCCACATGCCAGGTCTTCACCAGAAATCAAACATGGTGAATTGCTGTTTCAAAAGGTGATATTTTCCTTTAGATTGAATTACATGCAAACGTGATATACCAGTAATTGGAATTACACTGTTTCATGGGTTCTTCTCTCATATTTTCACTTCTATGTGATCATTTCCAAAGTAGAAGATCCTTGTACTGTGTGTAAGTTGGCTTGCTAAGTTAGCAAAATCTTTGACAGACTAGACTGTGTGTATCTCACCTTGGCTCATCACGAGCAAGTGTGTATCTCACACTTGCTCGTGACCATAGTGCACTTTGTACTTCGTTCTGATATTCACATGTAAATGCCATTGCAAAGTCTATTGGCAAAATTGATTTCGCATTTCAATATCTGTATTTTGGGACTGTTTCGCAATAATACCTACTTAGGTCTAAGTGTAAAGTTGCAATTTAATGGATTAGAAATATTTATACTTATCAACCAATATTTATTTTAAATCATTTTCTAGTTATAACAATAAAATTCTTTATTTGAAAACATTTATGTTTAAAATGTCCCACACGTGACGTCATGTGTGAGACAGAATAAAATGTGCTGTAATAAATTTCAGAAATGAAATTGGTATTTTATATTTTAAGGAAAGTTTATACATATTTAGGTTATTTATAAACTTGCATGGCTACAAGGTAAACTACTTGGTTCAATACTAATTACAAAAAATACTATAATTTCTGTCATGTGTGGGACATACATTTGTATTAACTTGAATTTTTAAATATACACAGCTTAAATTGAAGTAAACCTGTTGAAACAATGCATTTAATATAGAATATACTTGAATATTATACTGAAACAGCAAAAGTGTTTTTAAGTATAACAGAAAATAAAGTGGAAGTTCATAAAGTCAACACTTTTTCAACTACATGAGATTCAGTTGATGGTGGCCATATTGGAATCAGTGTTGCCACTTGTAAAAAGTAAAGTACTGGAAGAATATTCTTAGAAATACATTAGTTAGACCCTTAAAAATGGACTAGGCAGCTTGGATCTCCCCCTCCAAAAATATTTTTTTATTCTTGAAGATGTCCTGTTTTCCGTGGAATGCCCCTGTTTATGATCTATTTCTTGTGTTCACGATATCTGCTATAAATATTAATGGATTTTCAAGAAACTTTATATCCAGCTCTGTAACAAAAACTCTAGAACTATATAAAAAATCCTTAAATCAAATGAGAACTTTAAAATTTAATATTTTCTTTTTGTGTTTGTGATGTCATTATCCCCCTTGAGGGGGTACATTATCAAATTTGGTATCAATAGAAAGAATTTTTTTAAGCCCTTTAAAATGAAGGATAACACACTATAATTGTGATCATTTTAACCAATAATACATATTTTTAAAAAATTTTCTTGCAAAAAAAAGTGTTTTTATATTAAATAAGCTACTTAAAATATGCATTCTGATATGAGAAAGTTGGGTTCAGCTACATTTCAGTAATTATGAATATATTTTATTTTTTTTAACATAAAAAATCTATTTGAAGTTTATGCATTTGGATAAATGTATACCATAAAACAGTTAATTTTGGTCACAAAAGTGATAGAAGTGAACATTTTTTGTCCTCCTATTATTATTTAAGCCTGATAAAAAAGTAACCACTGACTATTGGCTAGTTATTCATAAATACAATTCTCTACAACCAAATACAACTAGTTTTATACAGGGGAAGCAGATTAAAAATGTTGCTATCTTAGCTTACATGAAACATTTAAAAAAAAAAAAAGGGTTTCATGGACACTGAAAATGCTTCTTTTTAATATACTAGAATGATATGAAGCTCTAACAATAAATCACAATAAATGTAAGGATGCATACTTCTAAGGGTGCATACTTCTTTATAGAAGGAAGTTTGGGAAACTTCAACTTTAGTGACAGCAAGTTGCAAAATCTTAATCTACATTAACATGATGCATTTCCTGTGGCCTATTACTAACAAAAAAATTAAAATGCAGCTTATCCATACTAAAAATGTGTGCCTGCTACAGTGTGGCATGGGGTACTACTTGGCTTTATAGCCTGCAAACAACCTAAATAAAGACCTGCTATGTAGATTTATAAATAGCACTTGCTACGCTGACGTATAGCAGTGGTGTCTATACTTACTTTATTGCAGTCATTTCTTTATAACAAATGGGTTATGTACTACATGTGCAATATATGAATCAGATTAAAATTAATACTACAGTTTAAATTGAATTTCATCACTATTACGATAGACACAATTTAATTTGAAACAGACCATTTTCACAACAGATACAATTTAAATCTAAAACCAATTACTTTTACAGCTGATTTCAAATTATTTAGCTTGCTTATTTAAAATAAAACTGAAAATCAGAATAAAATCAATATTTATTAAAATATATTTTCTTAACTGAAGAGATTAACTATTGTAATGAAATATACTCAATTTTTAATTTCACAAACTTTAATTCCAAAAATACTAAATTTAATTTCTTGAAAATATTTCTGTAGTCAATAAGCTCCTTGCATGCACAGGTGTTTCCAAACTATCATTGGGAAGTTCTTATAAAATGAAATGAATAACCAACATATGTGTGTTTCAGAGACTAACCAAATCACAGTGATTCAAATTGTAGATTACAAATTAAAGAGACTACAGCAAGATACTATTTATAGATTAGATGTGTTTGTTACACTAAAAATTTACTTAGCATCTATTATACATATGGAACAGTTTCCCGCACAAAGTCCCATATACAGGCATTTACTTTTAAGAGCAAGCATATCAACATTTAACATTTACTTAAAATTATTCACTCCACGCACACACTTTTTAATCACCAATTAAGGATTTTTAATTCACAGCATATCCACTAGGAACAGTAAATGTCAGCCACCAAAATTAATACACCCAACTCTTTTTTTTTTTACACGAATTTGAAGTTACACGGTTCAAAAAAGTCTTCCTTTTTAAAAAAATTTATTTGATCTAACACGATTTCAAAGTCACTGTTTTATATACATGACCATGAGCAGTCTAGTATAAATTGAAGTCTTTGGTACCAATGTATAAAAAAATTTCACGTTTTTACCACACTTCAAAAATTAGGCAGCACTGCTATAATGTTATCGAATAAGGGGATTCCCCAGTAACTACTGGGGAATCCCCTTTTTCGATAACTCTTACCTTCCCATTTCGTATGACATTTACATAACATATTGCATCATTAAATTGTTGAAATTTATTAGCTCACAACATTTAATCAATTGTTCGTGTTATCAGCCATACATAATGCTATCAAATGTGTATTTGAACATTTCTGACCTTAAGAAGTGAAAAATGTATTTTTATCTAGATAAAATTTTTACTCTAGATACTCTTTGCATAACATGGAATGTATCCCTAATTTTACTATAGGAAACTTTTACTATAGGAAACTTTACTATAGGAAATCTTTTTTTACACGAATTTCTGAGAAACGTATCTACCATGTAAAAAAAGAGTTGGGCGTAGTTATATAAAAAGTATGCATACCTTAGCTTCTTCACAATCTTAAGAAATGGAAAGATGTTTCTGTCTGTCAACAATAGATTTTTCAGTCCCTTCAAAATATAGAATTGGACTGTATACAAACTTTAAATCCCTGTAATAAATTAAACTAAAATTATTATCCCTTTATATATCTCGATAAAATAAAGCACTTCAGACCTGCTTACACTTAACAATTAGAATAAATATCTTATAATTATATTTTAAAAACTTACAGATTTAAGTATGTATTTATTTTATTATTGTATGCACATAATTACAAGCATGAACATAAATTTATTTTCATGTAAAACATAAAAATATTTTGCTCATAAAAATAAATTATAAATATGATTAAACAATGAATAGTAAAATTTTAGATAATAATAAATTTTTTTTTTTTTTTATGCAGCAGTGTAAAGCATAAAAGAAAAATATTGATATACATCTGTATTAATAAAAAAAAACTTATTAAACTAATCATTTTACTCATTCTTCATGTTGCCTGCTTCTTGCAGCACTCCACCTTTCATGAGAATTGTTCCATTCTTTGTTTTGTATGATTTAAGCTAACCTATGTCTTAGCGGATTCATTTTCCTTCTTTTAATGAACAAAATCATCCAAAAAATTCTAGAGCTATCATTAGTTCATTTTAAATAAAGTGTGCATAGCAGTATTTTTTAAATCATACAGAAAATATAGCATTGATTAGAAAATGTTTCAAATTATTTTAGAACCATAGTAGACAATAACATTTTAATTGCTTGCCATGGCTTGCGAGTCCCCAAGAACGAATTAGAAAATTTATGCTAATATTTGTTACATACATGCTCAAGGCAATGTTTAAATGATTACTTTCTAATGATTTTCTAAAAATTAAATTAATTTGTTCTCTATCCACAAAGGGGGGGGGGGGGGGGGGTTTCACCTCTGCCAAAGAGGCTCATTGTTGCTCGCTTTAAGCAGCAAAATATAAACCATAGAATTAAAAATGGAGCACTTCTTTCTTTTATAAGAAAAATAGCAGTTATAATAAAACTTTTAAAAGAGTTTATACTAAAACTTGTTAATGAAATTTCCTGAGATTTCTAGAAAAATTTTCACAAACTTTCACCATCTGAATTACGACATTTTGTAGTGTATAATATTTTCATTTAGTGAAATGAATTTAAATTTAGTAACACATATCATCAAATCAAAATTTTAGTTTCAATTATAATAAGGTAAAACAATCCTAAAAATAGTTTGAAATTTTTAAAATGACAAAACAATGGCTTTTTCCAGACTCAAATAGAATTCTTCCAGGTTTTTAAAGAAAATTTACAATTTTTCATGACTTTCCCTGGAATTTTCAGCCAAATTTAAATTCCCTGAGAATTTCAGGTTTTCCCTGAGGCCTATTTTAACTCTTAAAAGGAGAGTAAGCTCACAACCAGAGCTATAAAATGCAATGAAATATTCACATTTTCAGATAAAATATTTTTTCTAACTTTAAACTGCTAAATGTTAAGAGGAAAATGATAAACTATACTTTTGTGGAATTAGAAATATAGGAAGTAGCGTGAAGGTATTGTTGGAATTCTGTGGGTTTTTTCAACCATAATTTCAACTCTCTAACCAGGAATATAGCTTATAGATGTATAATTTATAGGCACATTAAAGGAAAAAAATGCATTTTTAACCCTACCATGTCTGTAGTCCACATTTTGGCAACTAGCACAATCGGCATCTAAATTTGAATTTGAGGTGGCTAAGAGACTACAAGGATCATCAGCAGTTTAAACTTTAGATACTTTGCTTGTGGAAACCTGTTCTGCTTTTAAATTTCCATTAAATTTAGTATTATGTACTTGATTGGAAATTAAGATCACTAACATATTTATTTAAATTTACACTATCGCGCTTCTGCTATGTCTCCCAATTTTTTTTCTGATATACAATGCTGACGAAACTGCACTATACTTATTGTCAAGTTATTGTCAAATAAAACACAGGATTTTAAGAAAAAGCACGACTAATTCTGGATACAAAAAGCAAAAGGATAGGGTAACACATTTTTTTGCAGCAAATAAAGCAGGAAGCTATAAGTTGAAGATGTTCCTTGTGGGAAACAGCAAAAACCCTAAAGTTTTGAAGAATGTGAATAGGGAGAATCAGCCAGTGGTATACGAAAGTTCAAGAAACGCGTAGATGACACAAACCTTATTAAAAAAATGTTTTTTTGATAATTTCATTCCATTAGTTCGTCTTCATCTGAGAAATAAGGGTTTCAAAGAAAAGGCCGTGCTCCTAATAGACTAATGCAGTGATCATCCCTGTGAAGAAGAACTTATGTCATCAGATGGAAATATCAAAGCTATGTTTTTGCCACTAAACACAACAAGTTTTCTTCAACCAATGGACCAAGGAATAATCGCCATGTTAAAAAAAAAAAGAAAAAAAATATTAACGGGAGTTACTGAGCAACCCATTGTTCGTTGAAGAATGGCACTGCCTGAGGCAATGAAAAGTGTGAACTTAAAAGATGCCATGTGCATTTCTCAAAAGGCGTGGTCCGATGTTAAATCAGAAACCATTTCCAAATGCTGGTTGAAAGTTTTAAATGATGTCGAACTCAAGGATATTGAAGAAGACTCAAGTCAGCTTCTAGTTCAAAAATCCAAGTCGCTCGGTTTAAATGTATGCGAAGATGAAGTGAAAGATTGGATTAATGTAGATGGTAATGAACCGACTTCTGAAACTCTTTCAGATGAGCAGATCATACCTCATGTACGAGAAGAAGTGGACCCAAAAGATGCTGAGAGCGATGATGAAGAAGCGAGTCCTTCTGTCACCATCAAAGAAGCCGTGGTTATGCTTGAGAAAGCCTACACAGCATTTGAAAGATGCAACTGAAATCATATGAGTGAGATGTACTTGATTCATTTTTGCTCACTGATATTTTCTGAAAAGCAAATTCTGAAAGAAAAATCGAAGTAGCTGACATTAGATTCATTGTATATATGTACCTTCTTCGTAAGAGAATGAAGTGTGTACAATAATCAATTAAATGTGTATATGGGTCATTCCACAGTATTCATGTGTTACGTACGGGACATTTCACAGCAAAATTTTGAGATATTTGTACATTTTTTAATGTCAAAATATAAATGAGAAAGTTTGCAATTATTTTTAATGTATTATATACCACTTCATCTAGATTCCTGTGAAGTTTCTTTTTGTTGGAGCCAATAGCTTTTTTTTTTTTAATTAATAAAGTTTTGTTACGTACGGGACATCACAAAAAATTGTTTTAAAAGTACCTCCAGCAATTTGGATTTTGCTCTGAATTTATTAAATATTTTCACAAATAAATTTAAGGAGTAGAAGCAGAAATATACATTTTATTAATTAACTTTAAAATTATTTTTTAAAATTGTGTCATTAATCAATGAAAGCTAATTACTTCTGTTACGTACGGGACAAGCCTGTTTGTTACATATGGGACCTATGATTTGAAGTAACAGTACTATAAAGAATTGTGAACTAAAATGTATACAAATGTTAATTTAATGAATTTACTAGCTCTATTAATGTATTCAAACTTATGTTTAATTATGAAAATAAAAATAATTAATGATTTCTGAAATATTTTAATTGCTATTATATAAATTAGGATTTTCCATGCATAGCTCCATTTGAAAAAATGGTAAACATTTAAAAATAAAATACGTGTTTTATACAAGTCCCAGAACATCAATAATGTCTTCAATTTTTTTCACTTCCTCCATTGGCAAAGAAAAATGTCCCCGGCTATTAATTAGACTTGGTGCTTTTTCGAGCTTAGTCAAAATATTTTTTTTTGAGGTTTTATCCTTTTCTGGGATGTGTGGCCAGGAAAACTTATTTTTACCTAAAGGTTTCATAAAGGATATATAGAGATATTAATTCCTGGCCACCAATAATCATCGTACATCACCGATACCCAGTCTGAGTTTTTCAGTGTACATGCATCTGAGCTAGGCTCTTTATCTTCTACAGGGCATAAAATCTTTATCTTTTCATCAGGATCCTTTTTATCAGAAAAACAAGAATGCTTCCTAAGGCCCAGACTGTCCAAGTCTATTGGTTGGGCCAAATGCATGCTATGTATACCTGATATCGAAGTAGCACTTTCCCATTTTTCAATAAATGCAAACTTAGTTATGCATATCTGAATGTCCGCTCCACTTATGTATTTAACATTTATACAGGGTACTAGTAGCTGTATTTATTATGTACTGCTTGCGCAATATACTTAACCAAAAGTTTCTCTTAACTACAGCTCCTAAACTATCCACTGCACCTTTTCCGTGTGCAGTTTCGAAAAAGTTCCAGTCTGCACTAACCCCATGGTCATGCATGTGAAGCATTAAATTTTGTACGTTGTACCGATTCTTAAACTGGGCACCACATCCATCCGACCAGAAATGGATGTGACTAAATGTCACTGTTTGTTTCAAATTTTCAATTATTGCAGAATTGAATGCAAATACTGCATCTTTTGTATGATTAAGGTCATCAGAAATGACAACATAGTTTTTATGTTCTAGTTCAAGAGTTTCATTATTTCTATAATATACAATACAGGTAAATAATGTTACTTGGGTTGGGGTGAGCTGCCATAATTTCCCCTTGCTGTTTTAGCGTAAAATTTTCCGCAAAGTCTTCATAAATAATTATATGCCCAACCTGTAGGGTTTTTTTGAGGTATTTAAACTCTGCAAGTTGTTTTTGTGCAGTATAAACATGCAAAGCAAAAGGGTTCAAAAGGCTGATTAATTCTTCCTTTGCCTGAAGTAAATAGTAAACAATTAGTTCTTTCTTCATTTTTCCTTCAATTCATTTCCATTGATAAAAGTTATAGTCTAAAAATTAAATTTTTGATAAGTTTTAAATCAAAATTCTGCATTTTGTCCCGTACGTAACAGATTTGTCCTGTACGTAACATATTTTTATTTATCATACCTAGCTTCTAAATGAAAAGATACAATATTTTAATTGAATAATTTAGGAAGCTAGTTCACCAATTGAAGAGGAAAAAAAAACCTGTTCAGTTGTCATCAGTATTATTAGTTTAAAAATTAAAAATAAGCTCAAGATTGTTTCGTACGGGACAAAAAGAAAGTAATCATTGAAAATTTATGATAAAATATTTTTTTAATTTTTTTCTTTTTATTTCATATAATGCTACTATTAAAAGGGTTTAATGAAACATAGGAACTTTGAAATAAAATAAAATATTTTTTGAGTTATAGTTAAAAATATAATGTCCCGTACGTAACAAATTTTTCTATATGGCTGCAAACAAAACCCTCTAATTTTTGTTTGGTTAAAAATATAGATTTTCTGTTGATAAACTTTAATAGAAGGGATTTCAAGCTTTAAAATGATGTATTACACTTAATTTTTTATAAATTTTTTTTTTTCAAACTTGTGAAGCCAAATACTGTGGAATGACCCATATGCAATTGGACATAAAATTAAAAGGTAAATGGAACTTCTCTGTCTTTATTATGTGATTCTCTTTTATTATTGCACTTTAGCTCCTAAATTTTTATTACATATGTTCATAAAAGTGTAATTTTTATAATATCGCCCGATATATCGCGCATTCGGATATGTTGCACATTTTGCCATGTCTCCTGACAAGCATGATATAATGAGGGGGTACTGTATCACAGTTTTGTTACAATAGAAAATAGGTCTATAAATAGGAAAAGAAAACAATATATGAGATTAAGAATATTCTGTTGCACTCTCCTTTGGGACCAAGAAAGATAATCTTACTATTAACGTGTTGAAAACCCAGACCACACGACCAGCCCGAAAGCTTATGGTAGCAAATTGTGTGGCCGATACTATTAACGTGTAGAAACCTATTTATGTATATATGTATGTCCCCCTTATTCTGGAGCTAATAATTGGCCTAGTACCTTGCGATATTTTTAAAATGTAACATTCAAAAGATTCAATAAATAGATTTTTAAATATTTACGAAAACCTCTAACAAAGGTGATGGGAATCAACCTGTTCCTTAAAACGTATCTTCTTCCTCAATTTTTAATCTATGATCTCAATTGTTTTAAACAGGGGTTAAAGATGTTGCAAAGAGAGCTAAGGAGACAGAATTTACAAAAAAGTCGATATTTTTTTCCCACACATTTTCCAAAGGCTGACAAATTTTAAAAATTTCTGGAAAAGGGCAACAAGTTTTCAGTTTTGTTGTGTGTCAAAAAAGTTAAATTGACAGTTTACAGAATTTTTATTTCTAGATCGATGAAAAAATGTCTTCAAAAGAGCTAAATATACCCATTTAATAGATAAGATGATAGATACCCATCTAAAACAATTATCATGATAGGATCTCAATTCTTCATTAAACTATAGCTAAATATATTTTAAAGGGCCCCATGTGCAAAAATTTTGAAATTTTTATACGAATTTTCAAAATTAAGTTTGAAGTCAAAATTTTATTTTTTGAACCAATTACCTTCAATATCCAACATTTCCTTGTTGCAAGCGCTTTTGCCATTTCAAAAGAAGTAATATTATAATTTAAACAGTTAAAAATAAGTTTATTACTCGGAGCTCTAATACTAAGGATATCTTGGAGACATGGATCAAGGAATTCAGTTTATTGGAGTCCCTGGACTAGGAAAATTCCCAGCCTTTTATCTCCTGCGGAAATTAAGTGGAGATAGAAAAAAAAATTAGGATAAATGAGTGCTATTCATCACTGGCCACTGCATTAAAGAAATTCTAATTCTGTGCCTATTAGAGTCTAATTAAAAATTTTGAAGGCCATGAAATTAAAATAATTATAGAGAAGAGGGGAAAGGTGAAAGAGTTTCTTGATCGGTGATCAGTAGGTGTAGGTGAGTCTCGTAGTGATATCCGAATGCTAAGGATAAAAATAAGGTTCAACTCAAGGTCGCAGACTAGTTAAAAAAAAATATTTAAAAAATATTTAACTAGTCGGGATGGGGTAGTACAAAGATGCCAAATTTATGCACTTCAATCAGAAGTCGATGAACTGTCAGTCTAAATTCCTAATTAAGTTAGAAACTGAAGGTGGGTCCAGATTTAAAACAGAAATGCAAACAAGATCATTAATTCACAGGTGGTCAGTTATTGAAAAGCTGTATTCGACAAGGAAAAGGTGCCAAACTAAAGTATGGTTACCACTATCTCTTTGATGTCCAGTAAAAAATCCCCATTCTAGGGTACCCAGATTAGTTTGTTAACAGTGTAAACGCCACAGGTACACATCGATGAGAAAAATCAGAAATAAGCAATAGGCTAAAGAAAATGGCAAAGATAGCTGATGTGTTTTGAGACATCAATGGTAAAGACGACTTTGAGGTAGGGTTATAGACAAGAACCAATTTATTCATTTCCTATGGTTAATGGGCTGGAATCGGTCCGAATAAGTTTTTTTCTTTCTTCATATGCCTTCAAGTTAACCCCAGATTATCTCATGATCCGAGTCACCTCATCTGAAAGGTCATCCAGCATGCGTTTTACTTGACATATTTTAAAAATTTAGCATTTTTTAAAATTTTATAAGAAAAATGCAAATTTTAAACTTCAGGGAGGGGGGGGGGGGGGTACCCCGAACTCCAACAGTTGGGTGGGATACGTGCCCCCTCCCCTGGTTTCTACGCCTGTGACTTGATATAACTTTCATTTCTTTGAAGGATAAATGAACTTTAAAATTTGAGACATTTTTTATGAATTTTAGGATTTCTCTAATGACAACACACAAATGTATTTCTGGCTTAAGATATGGTTTTATCTTTTGATTATGGCTTTCTATTCTATTATTTGTTCTACTGCTTAGATGTTCATAGCATTTAGTATATGCTAAAACAAATTTTTCCTTACAACTATCCCAGTTAGCGATGAAATAATTATAGAAGCATAAGACATTTTAAGGATTTCGCAGTTTTGATAATATAGCTTTATAGTGTTAGAATGTACAATGTATTTATAATAAGCATGATGATAGTTTCCTTTAGCGATTTATTAATATCCATGGAATAAATTTTAAAATGCAAATATTTGAGAATATGAAAAATCTATAAAATAGTTATTACATTTGGGAAAAGCTTTTTAATTATATGTATTTCTTTTAAATCAGTATCTGTAACAATATTTTACATGATTGTAGTACTGAAGGATTAAAGTCAATGAATTTTTGAATTGCTGTGCTTTTCTTTTCATTCAAAACAAAAATATAACATATTGGTTTACCTCGACCATGCTCACACATAATAGAATAAAGAGGAAAGCCTTCAATATCAAGTTGCATCAAAAAATAAAACACTAGGAAACTGTTCTGCTAATAATCTCATTATTTTAGTTTGAAATAGAAGATAGTGGGAAATAAGATTTTCATTAGTTTTCTGATAGATATTACAGTTTTTGTCATCTTTAATTAAATTTTTTAACAGTTCAATTAAAATATTACTATTTTACAAATGACAATAAAGGGTACTTAAGTTTTGTCTCAAGTTACTTACATCTGATGAAGTATCAATTATTCCAGTATTGTTCTGAATATAATTCTTTATATCTTTAGACTAGAAACATTACATTTTATCATATTTTGAACACTACATTTTTCCTCTGCAGCTAATAATCGTTGATATAAACTATAGTCCATTGAGCCAATTCTATGATTATGTTGCAAGACAACTTAGTATATTTTGTAGTGTAAATGGGGTTTTCCCATTAATCTACCTTCAATTTTAAATGGGCAATCATCACAAAGACACTATTGAATTGGACGAATGCCTTTTCCCCCTTACTTTGTATTTACCATTATGAACACATGTATAAGTAACACAGAGGTCTCAAAACACTGGCCAATTTTTATTTTACAATCTAGTCCTTCCCTATACAAAACAGGAATAGGCAAATCGAAGTAAATTATAAAGCATTTTAAGAAAATCCAAAAACAGTATATTAGGAAAACAAATGATAAAAGGTCACCTTTTACAGAAATCCAAAACAGGAGGTATGTTAGATTCCAATTTGATACTACCTAAATAAATAAAAATATGAATGTTACTAACAAGATAAAAAAACCATAATATCTAAACATAGTTCCTTATATTTTTTTACTTCTACTAGGAACCTCTGCATATTTGTTAATGAATGCTAGTTTTTAAACTGTACTCGCTAAAATTTCAAAAGAAAAAAAATATAGATATTATTGCTTGCTAAAATCAAGTAAAATATATAAAAAAATAGAATAAACCAGTGCTTTCAATTAAAAATAGGTGTGCGATTCAGAACATTAAGTGAACTTATAATAGTTTTCTGTATTACTAGCTAACATTTTCTATTTAATAGTTTTTAGGTGATATAGATAATTTATATAATATAGAAAAGATTATATATGTTAATGAGTATAAACATGAAATATTCTTAAAAGGAAAATACAAATTGCATATACTAAGCTTAAACAAGTTTTTCAAACAATTAAATGAAAAACACACTATAAACTAAAATACACTAAATTATCTTCCTATGCAATAAATTTAATATTTAGTCACAAAACAATAATTTGAAAACTGCCATTTATCACTAACTATTAAAAAGCATTTATCTACTTACTTTACATACGTATATATTATAGATGTGTTCAATCCAGGAATAGCTGCTGATATTCAGTTATCTTCTGATTCCATATCTCAATGTTAAAAATCCTATTGAAGTCGTTGTATCCAAAAAAATACTATTAAGTTTGCTGACTTAAATTTAGCAGCAAAACTAATTAGTATTCATTTGGTTTCACTTGTTAAGAGAATGCTAAATGTAGGAATCCAAGACAACAAAACACATAATAATATAAGGTAATACTTAGTTATGTAATGAGCTCTATGACATTATTAGTTTCATATGAGTGAATTTCATCAGTTATTAAAAAATTAATATAAAAATAATATTACTTACTACATTTTAGAGTTATTTCAGATAAATCCAAGTTGGTCCAGTCCAATTTAGCAAAAATAACTTGCTCCGTCACTGATGTTACCCAACACCTATAAATTCATTTAGATAAATATATTTTATATAAGACAGAGATTGTACATAACAATTCATAAAAATTGGGTTGGAGGAATAAAGTTAATTGTTTAAACATTATAATAATTTCGGTAAAAGCACTATTTACACATATGCTAGCCTCTGAAACATATAAGATTATCTGCACATTATACAACATGTTGAATAAAAGACATCATGCAAAATAAATAATTAAAATGCTCCAAATAAAATGAATCGGTTAATATCTTTGATGTGTATATTATAATTAAAATGCTCCAAATAAAATGAATCGGTTAATATCTTTGATGTGTATATTATAATTGATATATAAAGCAACTATGTTACTGAAACTGCTATGGAACAAAATTCTAAAAGATGTTCTTCATGTGGTTTAAAACTGCTGCTGTCGCAAGTTTTTCGGACATCATCGTAGTACCGCCAATTCTCAGGGGCAAGTATGTAAAAGCAATTTTTATGAAAAAATATCATTAGAATTTTTACAAAAATGTATTTTTTTATTTTATAACTTAGAATTGCAATTTCTTAAATGTCACCTATTTATTTTCATTATTTGTGCTTTTTACTGTTGTAATTAGAGATGAAAACTCAAATCGTAACTTAGGGACAGTGACAGAAATGACAAATTTGCAGTTTTATGTAGTCAAAACCATATTTAATATTATTGAAATATAGTTTTTTATTGAAAACCACGTAGAACAGCTTAAATTCTAAACAAATACTACAAAAAAAATATCTGTCTTATTTATATATTTTTTTTAAACTTAAGGGACACAAAATTTACAATTATCAGAAATTCAGCCATACATCTATGTTTTTTTTTTGCCTCCACAGCAATTTTTCATTGAACCATTACATAACCACGGCGGCAGATGATAATTTTTTAAAGGTTGCTGGGAATTTTTCCCGATACAAATGCTTTCTGTCAAAAGTATAGAGCAGATTATTAAATGAAGCTCAGTAGAATTCACTAGCACAGATATGACTAGCAACACATATATCTCCTTAGAAATACAATAGATTGAAAAGTTTTGATTAAGGTTATGTTTTTATTCGTATATTTCTATTCCCTTTTATAATTGATTTTGCATTTTATACAATATTTTCTAACCCTATAATCCAATATATCTATATATTAAATAAATACATAGGATTGTTTCCAATTCGCTTTCACAAAAAGAATAATCTGTTGGTAACAAAGCAGAAAAATGCACTTGCTTCATACATTCCATGACTTAGTAACACAAAACTTACTCAATAATAGGTATATACATACAATCTATGTAATACATCAAAAAGAAAATGTTTAACGTGTGGCAATAATGGTAAAGCTGAATATTTCACTCTTATTTTTATTATTAGAATTAGAACCATATCGGTTTAGCCCTTCCTGGTCCCGCCATAGTCGTTACTAAATAAAAAAAGCAACGCACCTAATAAAAGTTGGTTTCAAATTGTTTAAAACAACAACAAAAAAATAAATATTTCTTGAATGCATAGAATTAAAAGATTTGGAAATAGTGTTCTTGATACTTATAGAATCCTCAAATTTTAAACTTATCCTTAGATTTTAAATCAAATACTTTCTATCAGTCGTAATAAATATATTTTACATAAATATCTAGAGAAACTACAATAAACAAATTTGCAAGTTCTTCCATGCAGAGATTCGTCAAATTTGAAAACTAACTTTAGATTTTAAATTAAATACTTTTAGTTAGTAGTATAACAAATAATATTTTAGAGAAATATCAATAAATATTACAATACACAAAATAGAATATGTACAAAAGTCAAGAATAACTACAATAAACATATATACAAAAGTAAATCCTGTTTTAGAAACAGATTAAAAAAAATATATTTCACTTACAAATAAGCACTGGTTTGAAGATTCATAAAATCCGTCTGAAACTGAAAAACATTATTTTAAACATTTTAATTCTAGTGAAAAAGATCATTTTAAAAAAAAAAGTGCCGGACTCCTCTAACGAAAAAGGATAGCAAACAACAACTGAAAATGCCGAAATCCTTCCAGAAACTAAACAAATTGTGGGAGGTTACAGATTTTTTGATAGAATGTCTGTGATTGGTTGTCAAGAATTGATGTGGTCACGAGGGGATGTTGCAGCAGTCACTTCGATAAAAATGGCAATAAAAATTCCTTTACATTATCGTTCATAACCCCAACAACTCAAAAAGGAATGACTTGGTCGACAAAGAACAGTATTTTCTTCATTACTTTTTAACAGAACATTTTATAGATATTCCAGAATTTTTCTACGCATTTTCCCATTGAACTTTGATATTCTAGAATTTTTCAGCGCTTTTTCCTATGAACTTTGGTAAAATCGTAAATAACACCACATCCCATATTATTTAATGTGCACTTTCAACTTTTATATGAAAAGACTGAGATTGTAAATTTCTGGCTCGATAAACTGTACCCTGTGTGAAATTGAAAAATATATATTACCAGACTAATCTAAAAATACATGATTGGTTTAAATGTACTTGGTATGTGCATAAATAAAATTTTTTTAATATTCCAGATGTTAAAATTTTTTTAATATTCCAGCTATTTGACATTTTCAAAAGGTAATTTATTGTGAATATGCTGATCTGTGAAAAGTAATTTCACTTTTTATTCAGATAAAGATGAAAAAGAACTCATTACTGCAATCAAGGTGAATACTCCTGTGCATGGCCATAATGAAACTCTCGAAAAACAATTTTTCTGTAGTATATGACATGAAGGACTTAAAGTAAACTGAGATTTAAATAGACCTGTATTAATGTGAGTAAATAGCAACTTAGTTATGAAGTCTACAACAATGGATTTAATCAAATGACTCAATTAACTACATATATTTATAATCATACTGGGAAAAAGTCAGTTGCTTATAACATGTGTCACAAAGGATATGCTAGTGAAAATCAAATGGATCATCATAACCATACTCCCACTGATAAAAATTTATTTATTGCTGATGCGTACCAGAAGGGATTAAGTCAAAAGTGTCTGTTGAATCTCCAGCATTCTTCTCATACTATCAAAAATTCCTGTGGTTGTGAGGTATGTCAAAAAACATTTAGCAGAAAAAAAGACTTTAATAACCATATCCACACTCACACAGGTGAAAAACCATTTATTTGTGGTGTGTGTCAGAAAACATTTGGTTGTAAGAGTAATTTCACTAAACATATCCGTGTTCACACTGGTGAAAAACCCTTTAGTTGTAAAGTGTGCCAGAAACAATTTGGTTACAAGTATAATTTAGACGTGCATGTTCGTAATCACACTGGTGAAAAACCCTTTACGTGTGAGATATGCAAAGAACAATTTAGTTACAAGAATAGTTTAAATGTGCATATCCTTACACATACTGGTGAAAAACCCTTTAGTTGTAAGATATGCAAAAAACAATTTAGTTACAAGACAGTTTTACGTGATCATGCTCGTACTCATACTGGTGAAAAGCCCTTTATTTGTGAGGTGTGTCAGAAAGGATTTAGTGTGAAGCATAGCTTAAATCGTCATCTTCTTACTCATACTGGTGAAAAGCCTTTTATTTGTGAGGTTTGTCAGAAACAATTTAGTGATAGGAATAAATTACTTAATCATATTCGTACTCACACTGGTGAAAAACCCTTTAGTTGTGAGGTGTGCCAGAAAGGATTTTGTCAAAAAAGTAATTTAGATCGTCATCTTCTTACTCATACTGGTGAAAAGCCCTTTATTTGTGAGGTTTGTCAGAAACAATTTAGGGGTAAGATTAGCTTACTTAATCATATTCGTACTCACACTGGTGAAAAACCCTTTAGTTGTGAGGTGTGCCAGAAAAGTTTTAATAAAAAAAAACATCTGGATTGCCATGTCCATACCCACACTGGTGACAAACATTTATTTGCAAGTTGTGTCCAAAAAGATTTAATCTAAAAGTACAGTTGGATCGCCACATTCATATTCACACTGGTAAAAAACTAGTTTCCTATAGCATGTACCAGAAAGAATGGTGACTTTAGATCTTCATGACCATACTTATATCAGAGAAAATAATGTGTGAATGTGTCAGAAAAAATTATACAAAATGACGGAATTAACATTACTTTACTCAGTGGTGAAAGAATCTTTAGTTAGAAGGAACAGACACAGAAATTTTTTTAGTGTAATTCAGATCATGCCCTATTCGCATGGCGGAAAAAATATTTATTTGTGTGGTGTATCCAAAAGATTTAATGTGAGTGGTGATTTCAATAAATATATCTGTATCAACACTGGTGAAAAAAAAATTCTTAATTACGAGATGCACTTGAAGGATTTATTTAAAAGGGTCAATTAGGATGCACATGTGTGACCAAATTCAATTTCCTATCCAAACTGGATGGGGTTTTTTGAAAAAAGAAAAAACTGCCTAATTGGTATTGTAATTTTTTTTAATATTAGAAACTGCTTATTAATTGCAGGGTAACACTAATTTTAGAAACAGCTTTCTCAATTTATCTACAATCATTTATTATCACTAAGTACATTTATTAATTTAATATTCTTAATGCTACTGTATATTAAATAAATATCTCAAAAATGGCTTGACTTAAAGTAATGTGGTCAATCTTGATCATTTTGTCATCAAATATGAAGTATGAAGCAAGCATTTAATCAATACATGTAAGCATCTTTAAATTGTTATAAATTTTTGAAGGCCTTCTGATACAAAATAAGCAGGTTTTAATATTTCAAATCATATTATTAAAATCTATTCACCATTAGGATGACCTACAATCGATTTAGTTTCCAAATTACACAAAATTTCATGAAATAGTTTTTGAGCTAAAATGAGCATATATCATTTACAGCTGCCAAATTTTCCATAAAATATTTTGTAAAATAAAAAAGTTAAATCCAAGAAATAGGAGTGACAAGCTTCTAAAAATAGGAAAAGAAAGTTACAAACCCTACAAAATAGAAAATTTTCCGAAGTCCCTTAACCCTATCAGGAATTTAAAACTGTGCCCCTATACCTACAAATCTTACAAGAATAAACAGCAGATTTTAATAACATTTTAAAGAGAAAAGCAAAGTTAAAAAATGGAGAATTTTCCCCAATTAACTGAATCTCGGAGCATAATTTAACTATGTCTTTACATAAGAATAAATTAGTACTTGTAAACTTTTTCTTATTTTCTTATTTATTGTTTAATATGTTTTGAGTATATATATATATATATAATCTTTACATTCAAAGCACTATATAAGAGCTACATGTTAACTATTAGAATATTTTTATTTGCATCATAATTAACTCTCATATTAAGTTAATTATGCAACATTATAATTAACAAAGATATGAATAAAGCAAGTGTTGTTGGCCTATTGCATAATAATTAATGGATAGAGATAAAAATTATAAAAATAACCTGATTAGAATTCTTGCAATATAAAACATAAAGTATTTCGCGGTTGATTATTTTTTTTAACATGAGACATTCTTTATGGCTTTAATGAAGGAGGATGAGTGAAATTCTGCAGAGAGATCATGGATTTAAGACTTCTTTTCCAAGATCATCAGAAAAATAGAGGAAAAGTAAAATTTAAAAAAATAATAAAAGCTCTACAATCTGATATATCCATTACACAAACACATGGGTCCGGCCACATATTAAATTGCCGTAAGCCTTAGGGTTGGCCGTGTGGTCTGGGTCTTCTACAAACACATGGGTATCACACTAAAAATGGTGGATTCATGTTTTAAAGTGCCTGTAATATAAATACGTTGAAAACTGAAGTTCAAATTTTCGACCTTACTTTTTTGATACATTACCATGTATTGAGCCAACGGCCCTACCGTGCTGAAAACACCGGTTCTCGTTAGATCACCGAAGTCAAGCAGCATTGGGCGTGGTTAATACTTGGGTGGGTGACCACCTGGGAACACGCTTGCTGTTTGGCACATTTCGGCCATGGTAGCCCGGTGGTTTGTACACTGCCATAACTGCTGCCGTATTCATGCAGAGTACGATCACGTTAAACATGTGGGTCCGTAAATCCTTACGAGCGGTTGGTGGTAGGGGAAGGAGGGTATGGTCCCTGTGGATGCCTCCCCCACTGGGTTCCGGTCTAAATTAGGTGGCACTTCCCAGCCGTCCAAACGGTTACCTTACACCTTTCTGGTAGGTCAGACGGTGTGGGTCTCAACAACAACATTACCATGTATTGTAGGGAAAGCAATATACTATATACAGGGTGATTAAAATTAAAGTTGCAATTTTAAAATGCTGTAAAGTAGGAACCACTGGTCAGAATGACCTGAAATTTGACATGAGTATACGTGAAGCAGTGGAATTTTGTTTGACGAAGGAAAAACAATTCCTCAAAAATGTAACAATAAACGGTGCTGTATTTACTAAACACAGGGTGTTGTTAGACGAAAGAAACCAATAGTCAACTAAAGAAAATGACAATTTAATCAACATCACTTTATTTAATAATTGATCGAAGCATCATGAAAACATGAAAAAAAACACCTGCAATATGCTCAAGAAATGTTCAATATGCTGTCCACTGTGCTCGGCTGCAAGTCAGCTGAAGTGCAGAACAGCATGTTCCACAACAGATCAGAGTGTATCAGAGGTGATGCTGTGGATGTGGTGAGTAACGTGTGCATCAGCTATGCTCGCAATCCGACCACTGTACCCCACATTCTTGAGGTGCCCCCAAAGCCAGAAGTCGCGTGAACGTAGTAGCTAGACTGTTGGAAAATGAGGCTGATAATCCTGTCATTTTCGAAGCAGCTGCTTCACTACTGTTGCAATGTGCGGAGGAGTGCCATTTTGCATAAAAGTTGTTATATCCAGAGAACTGCATGTGCTCCTCGTTTTGATCACAACTGTAATGTGCAGTGCGTATACCCAATCTTAATTATCATACCTCCAGATTAGAGGTGTGCTTCCGTGTGTGATCTAGCGGCTAATTTTCTGTTTTTCGTTAAGCAAATTCCATACTGGATTCGTACATTGCCATCTATCGATACGTATTTGAAGTAATTTTTTTTGGGGGGGCCAAGACAAAATTCTATTGCTTCACGTATACTCAGGTCAAATATCAAGACATTCTGACCAGTAGTTCTTACTTTACAGCATTTTAAAATAGCAACTTTAATTATAATCACCCTGTCTATATATATATATATATATATATATATATATATATCAGGCTTCGGGAAATCGGCAAAATCTAGCCCGTCCGCGAGGACGGCTATTGAAATTTTTTACCCGTCCTCGAAAATTTTTACCCGTCCTCCTAAGAATTTTTTTTCACTTTATATTCCTTAATATATGTGCTTAAATACATCGTAGAACAATAATAAATTAGAACCAACTGCCTCACGATGAAGTGCGATAACTGCATATTCATACACCACCCCCACAGCACTTAAGGGTGAGCGTCAGTAAATTTTCTGCCCTATCCGCGCTTTGTTAACTTTCGCGGCACACATATTTCGCTGAAATTCTGCTCAAATAGTTGCGAAATAATTTCTTTTAAATAAAATGCTATGCTTAGGTTATATTAAAACTAAATTTAATACCCAATAAAACATAGAATATATGTTTTATTTTAATTTAAAATATTTTTGGTGCTGCCATCTGTTATCGTAATTTAACTCATACCGACTATTTCTATTTTTTAATGAACATTTTTAAATGTCTATTCCTTCTAATACGCTATTAAATACAACAACAGATCATATATAATGTCATAATCACAGAAACGTAATTGAACTTGGACTTGAAGACAAAACTGCAGTCCTCGGTGATGTACATTCAGTTCCCTTATCAAATTTATAGAATGATAAATTACCTTACCGTGATTGTGGCATTATTATATATGATCTGTTGTTGTATTTAACACTGTATTAGAAGGAATAGATATTTAAAAATGTTCATTAAAAAATAAAAATAATCGGTATGAATTAAATTACGACAACAGATGGCAGCACCAAAAATATCTTGGATTAAAATAAAAAATATATTCTATGTTTTTTGGGGCATTAAATTTAGTTTTAATATAATCTAAGCATTGCATTTTATCTTTCAGAAAAGATTTCGCAACTGTTTGAGCAGAATTTCGGCGAAATATGTGTGCCGCGAAAGTTAACAAAGCGCGGATAGGGCAGAAAATTTACTGACGCTCACCCTTAACCGCCGCGATGAAAGTCGCCGACGCGGAGTCTCCGATAATGGATCTGACCGGCGGAATTCCGATCTATGGGTGGGGTCAAAGGGGTAAGAACTGTAAGGAATCGCTCCTTTTTTCAATGTTTGGTAACTTGAAGGCTTGGTAAATAAATAATCATATAAATCCTCTTGTCTCTAAGCAGTTTAAACCTCATCGGTACTCTTAATTTCTAGGGAATGTAGTCAATCAAGATTAAAATCTTCTTGGACTGAATAGATGTTTCATACTTTAACTTCAGTTGTCAAACAACTGGAACAAATGCCATGAATGAATTTTAAACGTTTTAGTTTTAAAGTTGAAGCCAAAGTGGGGAAGAAAATAAAACACTTCTAGCTGAAACTAGAAGAATCCATTCCAAAAATTCAAACTTGTTACATACTCCCGTCTATTACAGCAAATGAAAATTTTATAGTTTGGGTTTTAAAGAGTTAAATGGTGATTTGGGCTTAGGCCCGGGCTGGACTTGAGTTTTCTATTGTTTCGGACAGGGTTGAGACTTTTTTTTTTTTTTTTTAAACGTCCGTTACGACCGGGCCGAACATATTTCTTTTGAAAATTTTTAAAATGGATTTAAATTGAATGCATGAACTTATTGCTTTTATTTCAGCTGTGTAAAGATAAATGTTTAAGAAAACAAACTAAATTATCCGTACAAAATTTTGAAAAAATTATTTTTAACATATTTGAATACAAATTATTTCGGGCCTGCTGAGACGCAGTTATCTTCAGGCCGAGTTCATTCTACATTTATAAATTTCTTCGGGGGCTTGGTCTGGATTTAAGCATTGGTATTGTCGGTCTTGTGAAAATCCGAAAATTTCCGCTCATGTAGACCTTGAAAAGGAGAAGAGAACATGTCACTTCGATCGTGAGTGCGCTATCGCATTTTCGTGCGATCATCGGAGTCACTGGGTGGAGGATGGGGGGAGAAAAAATAACTAGCGCCTATGGTTACAATTCAGATCTGACGGCTCGCCTAGAAAGAAGGCATTGATAAATGCACACTAGGGGGATTTGCAGGTGACGACATTTCAATTTTCGCTACAATTTTACGATGACAACAATTTATCTTTTTTTTTTTTTTTTTTTTTTTTTTACGGAATTTCTAATCTCAAGGCCGAAACGGAATTTCTGATCTCAACTTCCGAAAATTGGTCGTCCAACCCGGCGAGGACGGGAGGACGGGCGATTTCCGGAAGCCTGATATATATATATACATATATATATATATATATATATACATATATATATATATACATATATATATATACATATATATATATATACATATATATATATACATATATATATATATACATATATATATATATACATATATATATACATATATATATATATATATATATATATATATATATATTTACTATTGCCAAAATTGGCAACAGTAGATTGGCAACATTGGTCTCTTCATTTATTGCTCAAATGGATATGACATTTGCAGTGTATTTCAGGTATTCTTGTTTCCTATATAATTTTTCAATCTTTATGCTTGTCGTCTAAGTAATAAGATTTTATAGATATAATCTACCTCTTATTTCAGAAACAAGCCTATTTGATGTTCATTTTGATTAGATACTTGGACTTGAAAAAGAATGCTTTTGAAATGAACAATTCCTTAGTCCAAGTCTAGTGCTTATCCATGTGTATAGTTTTAATGCTTCAACTTTTTTTGTTTTTCTATTTTCGAATCCACATCATTGATATTTGTTGATTATTTTTAGCTTCATGACTAGAAACATGCATTTTATTTTCCTGATGATTGATGATTCTCTATTTAATACTTCTTTTTAATTTGCAGGCATATTTTAAGTTAGCGTTTTTTGAGTTACATCTTATCTATATTCTATCATTGGATTTTCATATTATATTTTTATTATATATATATATATATATATATATTTCATATCGACAATTCACTTGAATATGTACACAATCTGCAAAAGTTGCATGTAGTTTGTATGGAATCACAGTTTGGCCATGTCTCTAATATATCCTCCTCCTTTCTTGTTTAAAAAGTGTAATTTTTTTTTGTAAAATTGTCTACTTCTTCAGATTTTTTTTTTCTAATTTATACTCCAACTCAGACATAGTGTTCAAAAGATACAATTACATGATCAAATGGAAGTCTGGCAGTAGAAGTTTTCTATTGCCTAATATATTGTTTAAACTAGGAAGTTTGGCAATATTGCAAAAATGTGTATTTAGACATAATTGTCGGTATATATTGGTTAATTTTTAAATATTTTTCATTTTTGCAGTGTGTTTGCATACACTATTTATATATTTAATTTGCTTTTTATACAAAGAAATTATCTTTCAAACATATTATAAATGAAATTAATGTGTATTTTCACAGAATAATTTTATTAAAATATTATTTAAACACTTGGAATTACTTAGAATTGCTTAGTTTTCAAAAACATTAAATGCAATTTTCAATTGCTAATCAAAAACTTTGAATTACTGTGCAAGATGGGTTTTTGTAAATAAATGGATCTGTGAAAATTGGTGTTAATTGAAGTATTTAAAAGTTTGAGCCCTTATAAACAGTTGAGCTGAAGAGCAAGTAATATGCTCATAATAACTTTATATTGGAAAACAAATCTATTAAGATTTTATGTAGAGTATAAGAATTTATTTTTTTTTAATTTCTGTGAGGCTTATAGCATCTGACCTAAAATAATTGAGACTGAGAGTATGCAAGATTATATTTTAATACCACATTAGTTTATTTTCTCTTTTGTCATAATCAAATTTACTGTGCTCAATAAAGAAAAGGCATGGTTATTGTAACTAACTCATGCTTGTGTAGTTTCTGCCAATTAGGTTCACCATTGCACACTTTTTTCTTATAAATATTACCATAGAAAAATAATTTTGATATATTCTAAGTTTTTTTACAATCTTTGGAGGACCATGATTATTATGTTGTTATTGAGACCTAGACCGTCCGACCTACCAGACAGGTGTAAGGTAACCATTGGGACGGCCGGGAAGTGCCACCCAATTTAGACCGGAACCCAGTGGGAGTGGCATCCACAGGGGCCGTGCCCTCCTTCCCCTACCACCAACCTCTCGGAAGGACTTACAGACCCACGTGTTTAACGTGATCGTACTCCGTATGAACACGGCGGCACTTGTGGCAGCGTGCAAATCCAGCGCGCAAACCACTGGGCTACTGCACCCGAAATGTGCCAACAGCACGTGGTGTTCCCAGGTGGTCACCCACCCAAGTACTAACCGCGCCCGATGCTGCTTGACTTCGGTGATCTAACGAGAACCGGTGTTTTCAGCACGGTAGGCCGTTGGCTCATGATTATTGTGTGAAACATCCGAGTATATCAAATTGCTTAAAATTATATTATTTTTTTTTTTTTTTTTTTTGTAAAATTTGCATTGGCAAGCCAATTTCTTCTTGCATACTAATTTGAATAAGAAGGAAAAGTTACTTCAATCTTTAATTTTTCCTTTAACTGCCGTGGAAGTAAATTTGTCACACTTTTAATCTGTGTTTTCTAGCAGACCGCTTGTATAAAATTAAGGTAAAAAAATATATCAATTGTTTAATTTTACTACATTTCGACACACTTCTAAATCTGTCCTTCCGAGAGGTTGGTGGTAGGGGAAGGAGGGTACGGTCCCTGTGGATGCCTCCCCCACTGGGTTCCGGTCTAAATTGGGTGGCACTTCCCGACCGTCCAAAACAGTTACCTTACACCTTTCTGGTAGGTCGGACGGTCTGGGTTTCAAAACAACAACACTTCTAAATCTTATTTTAGGAACAGCATTCTATGGCAGCATTCCACCCTGCCAAGTCATCATATCCAAATCCGTAGCTAGCACATATATTATGCATAGCATAATAAAACCGATTTTTATTAGTCTAGCGTAGTAAAGATTCAGCTTCACATTTTTTAATAGTGGCCACTGAGAATAAAATGTTTAATGGCCAAAAATTTTCAGCTATAAGAGTAAAAAAATCAAGTTTACACTGATATGTTATATACCTGGCGGCTGTTTGAGGTATATTCATGGATTGAAAATACTTGAAATGATGTAGTTATATACTTTTAAGTTTTGTGGACTGTAGGCTAGAGACACTCTATTTAGAATAAAGGTAATCACACAAAAGAATGAGATAAATTTAAATTACAAAATTTGATTTAAATTCCTTCAATTCATTTAATTCAGTTTCTTATCCATGAAACAAACAGCAGCTATGAATATTAGTATGTTTTTAAAATAAAGGCAGAAAATGATAATAAAATACTTAAACAGTCACATACAACACGAAAGTATTAATAACAAATAAAGATTTGATAGGGTTGCCATGGGTGAGAAATACATAAAACATAGCAAAATTCCGAAGTTATGAATTGATAAATAAGAGGATGTATAAAAGATTGCTTTAACGCAATAACCCTAAGAATATGAGGGATTTTTTTTTTTCGAAATAAACAAAGATGCTGTGAGATTATCGTTTTACAGCAGAAATTTCCTTTGGTTTAAATTCAATTTGAGTCTGCAATACAAATACACTCAAACCTATTTTTGTGCGGTGGATAGAGACCGCATAAAAAAAATCGCACAAAACTTCACGAGTAGCTATAAAAAATAGTTTTCACAACTCAATTAAAAAGTATTTTTTTTATGCGGTGAATAGGGACCGCATAAAAAAAGTCTCGCGTAGAAAATAACTCAAAACCTTACGAAATAAGAAATAACTAGGAATTGATTTTTTAAACGAAATCAAGACACGAGGCTTGGCAGCTACTTGGAATCTCGCCAAACCTTTTGGAATCTGATTTAGAAAATACACATGCGAACATTTTTGGAGTCCGACTTTCGTTTTTATGATGATTTAACGTCTTTTTCGACCTCCGCCTATTTCATGCCTTGGAACCGTGAATCCTGCGTGTAGTGATCTCATTTCTGCGTGTAGTCTACTCATTTTACAAAGCCCTTCATCTCAGCTCTCTCCCAATCCCTTTGTTTTGCTTTTCCGACTGATACTTGGTGAGAAATCTCAGTTTTAAAATTTTAATTATTCCATTGTTCCTGATATACCCATTGTATTGGAGATTGCTTCGTAAACGGACAAATCGTCCGTTTATACATCTGTAAAAAACCTGTTATATATTGTTTATTTGAAATACATATTTAGTTAATTTAAAATCTGGTTTTTAATTATTGAAAAGTATTTTTAACTCATATGCATTTTTTATATATGTAATTTGTATTTCTAAAATGTCTCTTTTCAAATTTTTACTTCTGGTTCTGGCCTTCCCCCCTTTCTTGCTCATTGCCTCTTCCATGTAACTGTTGGAACTGCGATCCACCCCTTTTTTCCCTTTTTGTATTCTTCCTGGCTGCTCTCGTACTCTGAACTCTCCTCTTCTTCCTTTTGATCGATCTTTTCTGATGGGACTTTTTCATTTCCTCCTCTGTTTCGGGCATTGATTTTTAACATGTGAATTACCATTGCCATCTTTTATATAATTATTTTAAAATATTAATTGCTGCTGTAATACTTTCCTCCTTGCCCCTTCCTCTTTTTATTCATCTGTTTCCGGGATTTAATTTTTACTTTCCCTTCCTACCTTTTTTCGGCTCTTGCTAATTTAACATGTAATTTCCCATTGGAAAATCTTTTAAATTTTTTAAAACTAACTTTAAACTTTTGAAATCCTTAGACATTTGGACCATAGAGTTTGTTGACCATCTACATATTACTGTATTAATATGAAAAGTCTGGCTTCACGCGTTCGGAAAATCTTTTGTGGCAACCTCTGTTTTGAAACTTTTTTCTGATTCTTAACTTCCTTCTTTTTGCTCTCTCTCCTCCCCCTTTGGTGCTTTTTTTCTCGGTTTTTTTCCCTTTGCCTTGGAATTCACTTTCTGATCTCCCTCTTACCTTGTGCTCGCTCTCACTCACCATCCTCTTTTTCCTTTTTTCTCATTTTCCTGGATTTTTCTGTCTTTTCGTTTAGAAATTTATAGAAACTGTATATATCATACATTTTTACACTAAATAACTTGAATTTAAGTAAACGTCAACATTTTCACAATGGATTACTCCTCTGCATCTCCTCGCCTTTCTTCGGACAGGCAGCGTTCCGATCGTTGGGATCGTGGAAATTGTTTGGACCATGTTAATAGCATGAACAGTAAATATAGTGATAAACATCTGGAACGAGTTAATCGTATGGATCATGTAAATAGAACGAACAGTAAATATAGTGATAAACCTCTGGATGTGATTAGAACGAACAGTAAATATAGTGATAAACCTCTGGAACGAGGAAATCGTTTGGAAAGTTCGGATCATGTGAATCGTGGACACTGTTTTAGAGACTATTTTCGCTCTGTGGGTGAATATGCTTTGCTGGCTGATTGTCCTTCGGCTGATTCCGTCCCTTCTGCTGCTCTCCGTTCATCTTCTTCGGATCTCCGGCCTTCCCCTTTGGATTTTACGAATCGACTGGATTATAGCGCTGCTCTTCGTGCTTATTCTTCTAAAAACAGTTCTTCTCCTTTGGACTCTTCGAACCGTCTGGATGTTATCCCTGCTCAGTCGGCTGTTCCTGATTCTTCACCTGCTGTTCCGCCCGTTTCTCTTCCGCCTGCTCCTTTGATTCCTGATCCTTCTGATCCTCTTCTGCATCCGGTTGTTTTACTTTCTGATCTGAAGACTTCTAACTCGACCTATGATTGTTCCTGTGATACTGCAACCGATGTCATATGCTCCCTTGGATCGACGCCTGTTCCTGCTTCTTATCCTCCTTGTGCCTTGCTTTCTTCACCTCCTGTTATTGTTGCTAATAAACTCCTGAATCCTTTTTTGGTTCAACCCTTTTCACGAAAGGAAATTGACGAAGCCTGCTCTTCGGCCTCTCCTGATACAACTAAAACGAACTTTAATCTCTTCAATAGTTTTCTCTTGAACATCCAAAATGGATGTAAGCAAATCCAAGAATACCTCACTCGTCATGTTCTAACCACCTTAACCCAGAAAAAACACCTGGATGAGAAATTTGATGAAATTAACACAACATGTCAACTTTTCGTATCTCAGATTCCTATTCCTTCTTTGGAGAGCTATGCTGTTTCCTCCTGTTCACCTCAGGAGATTAAATCAGTTCTCAGGGAAGAACTCAATCACTTCAAAACTTCAATCTCTGATAAATACTCCCTTTCGGAGATTAAAACTGTCTTCGGTGAAGAAGACAACCAACTAAAAACTTTAATTTCTGAAAAATTAACGGATTTCACCAACAGTCTCTCACATCAGCTTCCAACTCTTATCGAGGACTCCATCAAAGAGAACATTTCAAACCTCTCGCCTCTGCCCCCAACGCTTATCGAGGACACTGTCAAAGAGAATATTTCAAACCTCTCACTTCAGCTTCCAACACTTATTGAGGACTCTGTCAAAGAGAACATTTCAAACCTGAACATTTCTACAGATTGTCCTCCTGAAAGTTTTAAAACTCCTCTCTCTAAGCCTTCATATGCCAGTGTGCTTCTGAAGGGCAAGGACGCATCGAAGGACCGGGAACAACTCCTGAATGATCTTCATTCCTCTCACTGTCCATCTGACATCCTGATTCAAAATATATCTTCGTTTAATGATGGTACTCTCAAAATTACTTGTCGCGGAGAAAGTGGAGATACCCTGCTCCCTAAATTGGAAAATTCAGATCTTGTCAAACACTTCAATATTTACAGACCACCTATTCGTAAAATGGCCTTGATACTCTTCAACGTCCCTGAAGGTCTCTCCAAAAAGGACATTGAACCTCTCCTTGCAAGCAACCTCCCATCTGCTCCAATTCAGGAATTCCAAATTATAAAATCATTCAAAAATAAAACAGGATCTCTTAACTGGATTTTTCTGGTCGACGCCGTTGCTGGAAAACTCTTAACTCAAACTAGAAAATTATATCTCAACTTCCAGTTTTTCATCATTAAGAGATATATCTCTCTTCAAATTTGTTACCGCTGCAATGGATTTGGACATTCTGCTTCTTCCTGTCGTTCTTCTGCCGGCAAATGTAGTCAGTGTTCCATGGAAGATCACACTTTTAAAACCTGTCGATCCAAAAACCCTGTTTGCACCAACTGTAACTCTGCTAACAAGGATGATCCAACCCTGAACTGGTGTACAGCACACAATGCTCGTGATCACTCTAAATGCCCGGCTTTACGTAGAGAACTTTTACGTATCAAGAAACTGCAAAAAACTATTTAATTATTTCTGAGATTCTCCCAGTATCACTTGTGTTTATTTTCTTCTTTTTTATGTTAGGGTGCTTGTAATGTTTTTTTCCGTAGATATAAGTTTTATTCACGATTTTTGTATGCTTTTTTACGACTGCCGAATGTGTACTGATTTTCATTTGATAACACTTAATTGTCAACTTCACTCAATTAACTGAAGTTTTTACTTTAACTAGCCTTTGCTCTGACACATTGGGTTGATCGTAAACATGCTTTTGTGCATTTTATTTTGTGTATTTTGTGTATTTTTACTTTTGTGTATTTTATTTTGTTTCTTTATGATTCTTTCTTCTGTGAGTGAGTGATGGGGAACACTTAACCGCCTTCCTCGCTCACTTTTCTGACGTATTATTATTAAATTACTGCCTTGAATTTTGCTTTTACGGTTAAAAGTAAACCTTAAATTGTATATTTTGTTTAATACTCTGATACCTTTTAATTTTCGAAAAAAAAAATGTCAGGGCTTTTCGTTTTGAGTGAATGTTGGGGAACGGAGAAAGTTGTCTCTTGTTGAGAAGTATGGGAATAGATAGAAATCTGACTTTTGATCTTGTATTTTGAAATTTTATTTTGATTGAACTTGGTAATTTTTAACTTTACTTCGGATCTCTTTTTTATTTTTGATTTTGATCTCTTTGAAATCTTTTAAAATTTTTGAATCTTCTTAAAATTGGGAATTACTGATTTATAGAGACTGTTCTTTAAAGGGGAAGACGTTTCTGTTTAAATTTATACTTTTAAGATATGTTACTGATTTCATTTTTCACCTTTTAATCCTTTGATTAAATCTTGGTTTATGGAAATTTAAACGTTTTAATTTAATTTTTCACCTTTTTTGAGATTGATTTATGCCTGACTCCATGTTTTATATGTTGTTTTCTTGTGTGCTTTTTGTTGCTTTCTGTGGATTTGATTGTATTTGCTGTTCCTCGTTATTGTTTGTTTTATGTTAAAAAGATTTATACAGCTTTGATGCTGTTTTTGTAACATGTATATTCTTTTAAGACTTTAATAAACTACTGGCTGCTCTGACCGGGAACCGTGACTATGGAGGTCGGATTCCACTATTCAAAATTTTCCCTACCACCCACAAAAGTGCTCTAAGTCTTCGGACGAGTCGGATGGTCTGGGCTTTCGACATGCGAACATTTTTAAATATTTTATTTACATATGTACTTATTTTACACATACAAAACTTTTCAAAACGTATAGCCATTATCCTTCGTAGTCTGACAATAGGAATGTGAAAGCACTTTGAAGGACGTCAATTAATATTAGATTTAAAAATTAAAACACGTGTAATATTCTTTTTTATTAAATCACTTTATTTGGTGGACTTGTCACTTGCGCAGATCAGAGACGAATAAAAAAAAAAGCAACTCTTTGCTCCCTTTAAGTAAACTTCTTCTACCTACTCGTTAAAACAAACAAAACAAAGCATGAGACTAGTCGCCAACTATCTCATTAGCAAAAAGCCAACTCAGTGATCTAAAGGGACACGCAGTCCGTTTCAGGAAAACCCGAACTAACACGATGCAGATATCCTTCAATGTTTATTTGCGATCAATGCATGTTTGCTTTGCTACGCAAGAATTCCATCGCAATATGCTATTGCACATTTCATTTATTTACATGAAAATTCTTGTGCGTTCAACAATTAAATTATGCGATTATAGAATTCAATACATATGTAATGTAATTGGCTGACGCAATACTTATGTAATGTGATGAAATACATATCAAAAATCGAAAAAACTAAATGGCCGATCAAACCTACTAATATTTTATTATTGATAACTTCGTCAATTATGTTCCAAATGATTGAAATTTTCATATACCGCACAAAAAAAAAATCGCAGAAATAAAAAATCGCACAAAAACAGGTTTGAGTGTATCTTTAAATTCAAAATACATGAAACTTGGAATGTACAAAAAGAATGTTATCTTTTCTAAACAAAATATTTCACCTGAATATTAAAAATAAAAATATGATAATTCAGACAGATACTTTAAGGTAGAATAATTAGAAGGCGGAGATGGAAGGGAAAAGATTATTTTAGCTGGGCACTTCAACAGCAGCAGCCTTAAGAATAGTTGTAATAGTAACATTTTTTTCGGGAAAAGAAACCAAAAGGCAACTTTCCTTTCAATGAAATGAGTTTTGTAAACAAACTGATTTATTTAAATTTCAGCTGTATTTTTAAAATGTAAACAAAATTATTTCATAATGCATTATGCAAGATGCAAATTAATAAAAATAATGCATAAAAAAATCTATAATGTACAGTCTTGATCAAAATTATTAGGCACCCACATTTTTCTACTTTAATTACGGGTGTGTTACATGAAATCCACCTCATTTGTTTATGACTGCATACGTAGTGGGAGTTGAAATGAAAATTAAGGCTCCTCTATATACCTCTAGTATAGGAGCTCTAATGAAAATGCAAACGTCATTTCAATTGACAACCAATAAAACATTTCCAGGACGATAACTGGAAATTACAGATTTTTGTAGAAGTTGTCGGTTGCATTCGTTGTTCTGGTTTGTACAGGTGGCACGATTGTTGCTTAACTGATCTAAATTTGAGATCTTGTCTATATAAAATGCCGAAAAGTAAGGAGCTTAGCAACAAACAGCGGTTGAAAATTCAATTTTTATACGAGCAAGGCAATAGCCAATGTGAAATTGCCAGAAATGTGAAATGTTCGAAATGCGCGGTGCAATACACTAAAAAAGATCACTATACCCAGGGATGATTATCTTTTAAAACGATTTACATTGAAATATCGTATAAAATATTCATTTCAATTAGCTGTTGAATTGTCAAATGCAACAAGAAAAATATTCTCTGCTCCAACCACTAGAAGACGGCTTGTTTTGCATTGAAAATTCAATCAACTCCAATACACAGCAATGTTTAATTTTTTAAATATATTTTGTATTTTGCATTTGGAATTTTTCAAATTTGAAAAGTATTTTGTATTTTAAGCTCTAAAACCTATGTATTTTGTATTTAAAATACATTTTACATAGATTGGGCAGTTTACATGTTGGACAAAATACATTTTCAATGTATTTTGCCCAACGATGAGTTATGCAACCTGGAAAACATCCTGATTCCTGAAGAATATGGGTTCAGAAGGAAACATTCCACACAGCACCAGCTGCTTCGGCTTGTGGAACTCGTACATGTGTCTCGCAGCAAACGAGAAAGTACGTCTATTGTCTTTCTGGACATCCAGAAAGACAATAGACGTAAAGTATTTTGTATTTTAAGCTCTAAAACCTATGTATTTTGTATTTAAAATACATTTTACATAGATTGGGCAGTTTACATGTTGGACAAAATACATTTTCAATGTATTTTGCCCAACGATGAGTTATGCAACCTGGAAAACATCCTGATTCCTGAAGAATATGGGTTCAGAAGGAAACATTCCACACAGCACCAGCTGCTTCGGCTTGTGGAACTCGTACATGTGTCTCGCAGCAAACGAGAAAGTACGTCTATTGTCTTTCTGGACATCCAGAAAGACAATAGACGTAAAGTATTTTGTATTTTAAGCTCTAAAACCTATGTATTTTGTATTTAAAATACATTTTACATAGATCGGGCAGTTTACATGTTGGACGAAATACATTTTGAATGTATTTTGCCCAACGACGAGTTATCCAACCTGAAATACATCCTGATTCCTGAAGAATATGGGTTCAGAAGGAAACATTCCACACAGCACCAGCTGCTTCGACTTGTGGAACTCGTACATGTGTCTCGCAGCAAACGAGAAAGTACGTCTATTGTCTTTCTGGACATCCAGAAAGCGTTTGATAAAGTGTGGATAAATAGTTTATTCAAACTTATCAAACGCTCCTTTCCTCCTAACCTTATTAAAATTCTTCACTCGAACCTAACGGGGCGTAGCTTCGTGGTACGAGTCTCTAATGTTATCTCCTCTCCCAGGAATATTCTCAGCGGCGTCCTTCAAGGATCCCTTGTCGGACCCTAATTGTTCAACCTTTATTCGTTCCTTACTACGTTCTCCCGGTGTCTCTCTTGGCCTTTATGCCGATGAAACGACCCTGATCACACATCACAAACAAACACAAGTCGTGCACGATACCCTTCAAAGTTACCTCAACGTTCTGACGCAATGGTTAATTAAATGGAGAATTAAAGTTAACGTGAGAAAATGTGCCGCCGTCACCTTCTCCCCCCCCCCCCCCCCGTGGAATACCCCAACCACTAACTTAACTCTTAACAACGAGTCTATTCCCTGGCAATCTAGTTACAAGTACCTTGGAGTGTACCTTGATTCTAAATTATCGTGGAAACTTCACATTTCTGAAACATGCAAGAAAGCGAAGTCTTCACTCGCCCACCTGCTCCCCCTCTTGGCTATAAATAGCCGCTTATCAGTCAAAAATAAGTTATTAAGTCCTGCATACGTCCAATTATGACGTACGGATTCCCCATATGGGGCATCGCAGCGGAGGTTGACCTTAGGAAGCTTCAAGTACTTCAAAATAACACTTTACGTTCGTTTACGAATCTTCTGGTCTATGTGCAGTTAGAAGTTCTGCATAAAGACCTCAAAATTCGACCATTTTTGGAATATGTTAAAAATTTATCTCTTAAATTCCATAGAGGTCCGAGAAGCGTGAATAATCCTATGGTCGACAGCATCCTACGCTATCGTCCTGGTAACCCGATTGCGCGAAACGCCCTCGGTCATTACCTGTGCTATCCAAATTCCTTTACATTACCGTTCATGACCCAAACACCTCAAAAATGAATGACTTGGTCGACAAAGAACAGTATTTTCTTCATTACTTTTAAACTGAACATTTTATAGATATTCTAGAATTTTTCTGCGCGTTTTCCATTGAACTTTGATATTCCAGAATTTTTCTGCACTTCTTCTAATGAACTTTTTAAAAGCGTAAATAACACCATATCTCATATTATTTAAAGTGCAGTTTTAACTTTTATATGAAAAGACTGAGATTGAAAATTTCTGCCTTGGTAAACTCGATCCTGAGTGAAATTGAAAAAAATATATTACCAGACTAATCTAAAAATACATATGATTGGTTTGAATGTACTTGGAATGTGCATAAATAAAGAATCTTTAATATTCCAGATGTTTATTCTATTCGACATTTTCAAACGGAAATTTATTGCAAATATGTTGATCTGAGGAAAGTAATTTCACTTTTTACTCAGATAAAGATGAAAAAGGACTCGTTACTGCAATCAATGTGTTTATACTTCATCAATATTGGCTTTTCATAACATAAGCAGAAATGTTTATTTTACAAAAGTTTGTTAAAACGGTGTTATATTTGTATTTTTCGAACCTTAACTGAAATCATTAAATTAACACGTAGTTTTAAATATACCATAAATGACTGAAACAAATAAACATTTTGTACCGTATCATTTAATTGTAAGTATCACACTTGTTCAGAAATTACTGCATTGCCTCGAATTGGGAAAAAAATAAACCCCATCCCATCACTCCGACATTCAATATTTCCATAATCGAGCATCCGTTATAAACCGACAGGGAAAGAAAAATTGTAAAAAGCATGTTGGACCATCGCGAACCGAACAAAATCCTCATCATCTTGAACACAACATAAATGTAACTCCAAAATAATGCCTTGAAAAACGCCAAACGTGACGATAGCCTCCTCAAATAAATGTAACCCCAGAAAAATGTCAAGCGTTGATTATTGGCGATGAAATGACATCACGGTTGGTCTTAGGGGAGCTCTACGGCGCATTTGCGGAAGCTCTGTGTGGATGGTTTGGATATGTTATTTAAATCCTCGAATTTTTATGTGATTTTACTAATAAAATAGCAAGTGCAAATAAATAGCACTGCATCGCACAGAAAATATGAAAATTCCTTTACATTATCGTTCATAACCCTAACACTTCAAAAATGAGTGACTTGGTGGACAAAGAACAGTATTTTCTTCATTACTTTTAAACAGAACATTTTATAGATATTCTAGAATTTTTCTGCGCGTTTTCCAATGAACTTCGATATTCTAGAATTTTTCTACGCGTTTTCCAATGAACTTCGATATTCTAGAATTTTTCTGCGCTTTTCCAATGAACTTTTGTAAAATCGTAAATAACACCACAACTCATATTATTTAAAGTGCAGTTTCAACTTTTATATGAAAAGACTGAGATTGGGAATTTCTGGCTTGATACTCTATCCTGTGTGAAATTGAAAAAAATATATTGCCAGACTAATCTAAAAATAGATATGATTGGTTTAAATGTACTTGGTATGTGCATAAATAAAGAATTTTTAATATTCCAGATATTTATTCTATTTCACATTTTCAAAAGGGAATTTATTGCGAATATGCTGATGTGTGAAAAGTAATTTCAATTTTTATTCAGATAAAAATGAAAAAGGACTCATTACTGCAATCAAGGTGAATACTCCTGTGCATGGTCATAATGAAACTCTCGAAAAATAATTTTTCTGTAGTATATGACATGAAGGACTTAAATTAAACTGAGATTTGAAAAGACCTGTATTAATATGAGTAAATAGCAATTTAGTTATGAAGTCTACAATAATGGATTTAATCAAATGACCCAGTCAACTACACATATTTATAATCATACTGGGAAAGAGCCAGTTGCTTATAACATGTGCCACGAAGGATTTGCTAGTGAAAATCAGATGGATCATCATAACCATACTCCCTCTGATAAAAATGTATTTATTGCTAACACGTACCAGAAGGGATTAAGTCAAAAGTGTCCGTTGAATCTCCAGCATTCTTCTCACACTATCAAAAATTTCTGTGGTTGTGAGGTATGTCAAAGTGGAAAAAAAGACTTGAATAACCATATCCACACTCACACAGGTAAAAAACCATTTATTTGTGGTGTGTGTCAGAAAACATTTGGTTGTGAGAGTGATTTCACTAAACATATCCGTGTTCACACTGGTGAAAAACCCTTTAGTTGTAAAGTGTGCCAGAAACAATTTGGTTACAAGTATAATTTAGACGTGCATGTTCGTAATCACACTGGTGAAAAACCCTTTACGTGTGAGATATGCAAAGAACAATTTAGTTACAAGAATAGTTTAAATGTGCATATCCTTACACATACTGGTGAAAAACCCTTTAGTTGTAAGATATGCAAAAAACAATTTAGTTACAAGACAGTTTTACGTGATCATGCTCGTACTCATACTGGTGAAAAGCCCTTTATTTGTGAGGTGTGTCAGAAAGGATTTAGTGTGAAGCATAGCTTACATAATCATATTCGTACTCATACTGGTGAAAAACCTTTTAGTTGTGAGGTGTGCCAGAAAGAATTTTGTCAAAAAAATCATTTAAATCGTCATCTTCTTACTCATACTGGTGAAAAGCCCTTTATTTGTGAGGTTTGTCAGAAACAATTTAGGGATAGGAATAACTTACTTAATCATATTCGTACTCACACTGGTGAAAAACCCTTTAGTTGTAAAGTGTGCCAGAAAGGATTTTGTCAAAAAAGTCATTTAGATCGTCATCTTCTTACTCATACAGGTAAAAAGCCCTTTTTTTGTGAGATTTGTCAGAAACAATATAGGGATAGGAATAGCTTACTTAATCATATTCTTACTCACACTGGACAAAAAACCCTTTAGTTGTGAAGTGTGCCAGAAGGGATTTTGTCAAAAAAGTCATTTAGATCGTCATCTTCTTACTCATACTGGTGAAAAACCCACTTTATTTGTGAGGTTTGTCAGAAACAGTTAATGATAGGATTAGCTTACTTAATCATATTCATACTCACACTGGTGAAAATCCCTTCAGTTGTGAGGTGTGCCAGAAAATTTTTAATAAAAAAAACATTTGGATTGCCATGTCCATACCCACACTGGTGACAAACATTTATTTGTGAGTTGTGACTAAAAAGATTTAATCTAAAGGTACAGTTGGATTGTCACATTCATATTCACACTGGTGAAAAACCAGTTTCTTATAGTGTGTACCAGAAAGAATTTGGTGACTTTAGATCTTCATGACCATACTTATATCATAGAAAATAATGTGTGAATGTCTCAGAAAAAATTATAAAAGTGACGGAATAAACATTACTTTACTCAGTGGTGAAAGAAGCTTTAGTTAGAACGAACAGGCACAGAAATTTTTTTAGTATAATTCAGATCATGCTCTATTCGCATGGCTGAAAAAATATTTATTTGTGTGGTGTATCCAAAAGATTTAATGTGAGTGGTAATTTCAATTAATATATCTGTATTAACACTAGTGAAAAAAAATTCTTAATTATGAGATGGACTTGAAGGATTTATTTAAAATGGTCAGTTAGGATGCACGTGTGTGTGACCAAATTCAATTTCCTACCCAAACTGTATGAAGTTTTCTGAAAAAAGAAAAAACTGCCTAATTGGTATTGTAATTTTTTTTAATATTAGAAACTGCTTATTACTTGCAGGGTAACCCTAATTTTAGAAGTCAGCTTTCTTAATTTATCTACAATAATTTATTATCACTCTTAAGTACATTAATAATTTATTCTTAAATGCTTGTATATTAAATATCGCAAAAATTACTTGACTTTAAGAAATGGAGTTGGTCTTAATCATTTTGTCATAAAATATGAAGTATGACACAAGCATTTAATCAATACATTTAAGCATCTTTAAGTTATTAGCGATTTTAGCTGGTCCTTTTCACACACGGAAAGCAGATTTCAATTTTTGAATCATATTAAAGTCTAATCAGCATTAGGATAATCTATGAAGTGCCATCCATTTAATAATTTAAGATTCTTATTGCCACTGTATATTAAATGAATATCTCTAAAATGGCTTTATGGTCTCAAAAAGGAATATGGTTGATCTTGATCATTTTATCATCAAATATGAAGTATGAATCAATACATGTAAGCATCTTTAGATTATTATAAATTTTGACAGGCCTTCTCATACAAAATAAGCAGTTTTAATATTTCAAATCATATTATTAAAATCTAATCACCATTAGGATGACCTACAATCAATTTATTTACCAAATTACACAAAATTTCATGAAATAGTTTTTGAGCTAAAATGAGCATACATCATTTACAGCTGCGAAATTTTCCATGAAATATTGGGTAAAATATAAAAGTTAAATCTAAGAAATAAGAGTGACAAGCATCTAAAAATAGGAAAAGAAAGTTACAAACCCTACAAAATAGAAAAAATTCTGAAGCCTCTGAAACCTATCAGGAAATTAAAACTGTGGCCCTATACCTACAAATCTGCAAAAGAATAATTGCAGATTTTAATAACATTTTAAAGAGAAAAGCTAAGTTAAAAAATGGAAAATTTTCCCTAATTAACTGATTCTCAGAACATAATTTAACTATATCTTTACATAAGAATAAATTAGTACGTAAAAATTTTTTGTAAACTTATTCTTATTTTCTTATTGTTTAATACGTTATGAATATATATATATATATATACATATATATATATATATATATATAAAATCTTTACATTCAAAGCATTATATGAGTGCTGTATGTTAACTATTAGAATGTTATTATTTTCATCACACATAATTAACTCTCATATTAAGTTAATTATGCAACATTATAATTAACAAAGATATGAAAAAAAGCAAGTTTTGTTGGCTTATTGCATAATAATTAAAGGATAGAGATAAATATTATAAAAATAACCAGCCAGATTAGAATTCTTGAAATATAAAATACAAAGTATTTTGCGGTTGATTATTTTTTTTAACATGAGACATTCTTTATGGCTTTAATGAAGGAGGACGAGTTGTTGTTGTTGAAACCCAGACCGTCCGACCTACCAGAAAGGTGTAAGGTAACTGTTTGGACGGTCGGGAAGTGCCACCCAATTTGGACCGGAACCCAGTGGGGGAGGCATCCACAGGGACCGTACCCTCCTTCCCCTACCACCAACCTCTCGGAAGGACTTTCGGACCCACATGTTTAACGTGATCGTACTCCGCATGAACACGGCGGCAGTTTTGGCAGTGGCTGGAATCGAACCCGGGCCTACCGAGTGCAACTCCAGCGCGCTAACCAATGGGCTACCGCGCCCGAAGGAGGACGAGTGAAATTCTGCATATCATCGATTTAAGACTTCTTTTCCAAGATCATCAAAAAAAATAGAAGTAAAATTAAAAAAATAGTAAAAGCTCTACAGTCTGATACATACATTACACAAACACATGGGTATCACACTAAAAATGGTGAATTCATGTTTTAAAGTGCCTGAAATATAGATACGTTGAAAACTCAAGCTCAAATTTTCGACCTTACTTTTTTGATACATTACCATGTATTGTAGGGAAAACAATATACTACAGTCGAACCTCGATATGTCGAATTTGAAGGGGGTAGAAAAAAAATTTGAGATATCAAACATTCGAGATATCGAAAATTTGAAAAATTTTAAGGCGTTCATAAAAGAATATATACATACTAGTCCTATACTTTACACATTTTTAAAAAAATCACTTACTTTATCTTATAGACAGAGAATTGGGTATCACCCAAGAAAATGCTGACAACAAATAAAGAGAAGCTTGGAATGATTGGATACACATTTAATATAATACTATGTACGTTCATACATTATTAAAATTTAATTTTGCATTACTTTACTTGCAAAATAGTAATCTATGACAGTTTGGTTATAGGTACTGAATCCTTCAATATCTATCACACTTTCCAAATGAGCTAAGCGGATCCAAATGAGCTTAATTTTGTGGCGATAGTTTACTTTAAAACTCTGAATAATACCTTGGTCCAAAGGCTGTAACTCAGAAGTTGTGTTTGGTGGCATGAAATGAACTTTCACAGATTTTAATTTCGGCACCGTATTATGAGATGTACAGTTGTCCAAGAAGAGAACAATATCGCGATTTTCACGCGACATTTTTCTGTCTAGTTCCTTCAACCAATTGGTGAAAATTTCGGCAGTCATCCAAGCCTTATTGTTCGCAAAATAAGTCATTGGAAAAGATTTCATTCCTGAAAAACATCGGGGTTTAGCAGATTTACCTATCATAAGAGGTTTGAGCCTCTCTGAACCATCCATATTAGTGCAAAATAGCACAGTTATCTTTCTTTGCTCCTTTTTCCGTCATGACATGCTTCACCTTTAATGGCCATAGTTTTATCAGGCATACATTTAAAAAATAGTCCTGTTTCATCTGCATTAAACACATTTTTTGGATCGTATTTCTCCAGCACTTGGAATTATTTAGGCTCATTAGAAATGCATTTGGAGAACACTGTGTAACTTTTTATTTATTACTATCAGTAGCTCTTGATGATCATATACCAATCAACCTGCACATGATGTCCCGGTACACCAGTGGCGATAAAATACCATGCCCAAAAACACAACATCCATGCCTGCAAGTGGGACCCTAAAACCTGGCACCTCAGTGACTACGAGGAAACACTTGCCTTGACTGCTCAGCCACCACGTTGGTGCACTCTGACATTCTTTTTTAGGAATTTTTCTATTTACTTAGTTTTCAAAAACATTTAATGTAATTTTCAATTGCTAATCAAAATCTTTGAATTGCTGTGCAAGATAGGTTTTTGTAAATAAATGGATCTGTAAAAATTGGTGTTGATTGAAGTATTTAAAAGTTAGAGCCCTTATAAACAGTTGAGCTGAAAAGCAAGTAATATGCTCATAACTTTATATTGGAAATCAAATCTATTAAGATTTCTTGTAGAGTATAAGAATTTGATTTTTTTTTTTAATTTCTGTGAGGCTTATAGCATCTCACCTAAAATAATTGAAACTGAGAGTATGCAAGATTATATTTTAATGCAACATTAGTTTATTTTCTCTTTTGTCACAATCAAATTTACTGTGTTCAATAAAGAAAAGGCATGGTAATTGTAACTAACTCATGCTTTGGTAGCTTCTACCAATTAGAATCACCATTGCACACTTTTTTCTTATCAATATTACCATAAAAAAATAATTTTGATATATTCTAAGGTTTTATACAATCTTTGGAGGACCATGATTATTGTGTGAAACATCCAAGTATATCAAATTGCTTAAAATTATATTTAAAAAAAAATTTGTAAAATTTGCATTGGCAAGCCAATTTCTTCTTGCATACTAATTTGAATAAAAAGGAAAACTTACTTCACTCTTTAATTTTTTTTTAACTGCCGTGGAAGTAAATTTGTCACACTTTTAATCTGTGTGGTCTAGCACGCTGCTTGTATAAAATTAAGATAAAAAATCTGATGTGGGCAGTACATGACTTTCCTTATATTATGCAATGAATTTACTACTTTTACCGTTAAAAAATAAAAAGTTATTCTTATAGTAGCTACTTATATTCTTTCCAAGATATTGAATTTTCTTGAATTAATCGTCATTTTTATTGATTTAGCGTCATTTTTATCCATCTGGCGAGATTTTCGTTAATTTGGCAACATTTAAACATGTCACCAAGTCGGCGACATTCCGCTAAATTCGTCGCCAAAATCTCGCCAAGCGTTATGGATGGAGAAATAAGTTATTCTTATAGCAGATAAATGACTATTGGCTTTCAAATACAAAAGTATTACTCAATGTGTCTTTTCTCGTGAATGGAACGAGTTAGATCTGTGAGAATGATGTCATCCAATTTATCGCATGATATTACATATGAAAAGTAAACATGTTTCTCAACAGTTAATTTTTTTTTTTTAATTTATGGGATTTTTTGATAAATTTATTTGAAAAATGTGTAATACCTCGAGAACGGTTCGTGTTAGCGTTCTGAAGTTTATGTCAATCGTTTTTTAAGGAAAAATTACATAAGAAAAGTCTATTTCCGTAACTTTATTAAAGGTTTTGATTTTTTGATGATTTTTTTCAAAATTTCACTCGAAAATTTAGGGGGATTCTGAACATTCGATGGTGTTTTGAAACAATAGGCTTCCAGTATTCATGGATTGTGATTTTTGTGCCAAATTTCATTCGAATCGCTCCATTCGTTCGTAAGATATCGTCTCCACTGGCACACACGCACACACACAGAGACATCACCTCAAAAATGTTCGATTCGTAATCAGGGATGCTTGAAACGTGCTCTCCCGTCAAAAACTCGAATTCGAATTTTCGATCCCGTCACAATACTTTCCTTATACATTATGTATATAAGTAGTCTAGCATAGTAAAGATTCAGCTTCAGATTTTTCAATAGTGGCCACAGAGATTAAAATGTTCAATGGCCAAAAATTTTCAGCTATAAGAGTAAAAAATCTGATGTGGGCAACACATGACTTTCCTTATATAATGTAATGAATTTACTATTTTCACAGTAAAAAAAAATAGGTTTTTCTTATAGTAGATACTAATATTCTTTCCAAGATATTGAATTTTCGACAATTGGTCGTCATTTTCATTGATTTAGCGTCATTTTTATCCATTTGGCGAGATTTTCGTTAATTTGGCAACATTTCAGAATGTCGAAAAGTTGGCGACATTACGCTAAATTCATCGCCAAAATCTCGCCAAGCATTATGGACGAAGAAATGAGTTATTCTTACAGAGCAGATAAATGACTATTGGCGTTCAAATACAAAAGTATTACTCAAAGTATCTTTTTTCATGAATGGAACGAGCTAGATCCACGAGAATGATGTCACCCAATTTATCGCATGGTATTACATATGAAAATTGAACATGTTTCTCAATGGGAAATATTTTTTTTTATTTTATATGACTTTTTGATAATTTTTTTGAAAAATGTACAATATCTCGAGAACGGTTGTTGTTAGCGTTCTAAAATTTATGTCAATCGTTTTCTAATGAAAAATTATATAAGAAATGTCTATTTGAGTAACTTTATTAGTGGTTTTGATTTTTTGACGATTTTTTCTAAATTTCATTCGAAAATTTAGGGGAGTTTTGAACATTCGATTGCGTATAAAAACAATAGGCTTCCAGTGTTTATGGATTGTGATTTTTGTACCAAATTTTGTTCGAATCGGTCTATTAGTTCGTCAGTTATCGTCTCCACTGACACACATACACACACACAGACATCACTTCAAAAATGTTTGATTCTTGATCAGGGATGCTTGAAACGTGCTCTCCCGTCGAAAACGCGAATTCGAATTTTCGACCCCGTCACAATACTTTCCTTATACATTATGTATATAAGGAAAGTAAAAATCAAGTTTACACTGATATGTTATATACCTGGCGGTTGTTTGAGGTATATTCATGGATTGAAAATACTTATAATTATGTAGTTATATACTTTTAAGTTTTGTGGACTGTAGGCTAGAGACACTCTATTTAGATAAAAGGTAATAACACAATGAGATAAATTTAAATTACAAAATTTGATTTAAATTCATGCAATTCATTTAATTTAGTTTCTTATCCATGAAACAAACAGCAGCTATGAAAATTTGTATGTTTTTAAAATAAAGGCAGAAAATGATAATAAAATACTTAAACAGTCACATACAACACGAAAGTATTAATAATAACAAAAAATCTGATGTGGGCAGCACATGACTTTCCTTATATAATGCAATGAATTTACTACTTTTACAAAAAAAAAAAAAAAGATTATTTTTATAGTAGTTATTTATATTCTTTTCAAGATATTGAATTTTCGTCAATGCGTCGTCATTTTCCATCAGTGAGTCGTCATTGATTTAGCGTCATGTTTATCCATTTGGCAAGTTTTTCGTTAATTTAGCAACATTTAAAAAAGTCGCCAAATTGGCGACATTTCACCAAAATCGTCGCCAAAATCTCGCCAAGCGTTATGGACGAAGAAATAAGTTATTCTTACAGCAGATAAATGACTATTGGCGTTCAAATACAAAAGTATTACTCAAAGTATCTTTTTTCATGAATGGAACGAGCTAGATCCACGAGAATGATATCACCCAATTTATCGCATGGTATTACATATGAAAAGTGAACATGTTTCTCAATACGAATTTTTTTTTTATATGACTTTTTGATAATTTTTTTTGAAAAATGTGCAATATCTCAAGAACGGTTCATGTTAGCGTTCTAAAATTTATATCAATCGTTTTCTAATGAAAAATTACATAAGAAATGTCTGCGTAACTCTATTAGCGGTTTTGATTTTTTGACGATTTTTTCAAAATTTCACTCGAAAATTTAGGGGGTCTAAACATTCGATTGCGTATAAAAACAATAGGCTTCCAGTGTTTACAGATTGTGATTTTTGTACCAAATTTTGTTCGAATCGGTCCATTCGTTCGTCAGTTATCGTCTCCACAAACTCATTGACACACACACACACAGACATCATTTCAACAATGTTTGATTCGTGATCAGGGGTGCTTGAAACGTGCTCTCCCATCGAAAACTCGAATTCGAATTTTCGACCTCGTCACAATACTTTCCTTATACATTATGTATATAAGTAAAGTAATAAAGATTTGATAGGGTTGCCATGGGTGAGAAATACATAAAACATAGTAAAATTCCAAAGTTACGAATTGATAAATAAGAGGATGTATAAAAGATTTCTTTGACACAATAACCCTAAAAATATTAGGGATTTTTTTTTTTTTTTCGAAATAAACAAAGATACTGCGAGATTAGTGTTTTACAGCAGAAATTTCCCTTGGCTTAAATTCAATTTGATTCTGCAATACAAATGCCTTTAAATTTAAAATATATGAAACTTGGAATGTACAAAACGAATGTTATCTTTTCTAAACAAAATATTTCACCTGAATATTAAAAATAAAAATATGATAATTCAGACAGATACTGTAAGGTAGAATAATTAGAAGACCAAGTTGGAAGGGGAAAGATTATTTTAGAAGGGCACCACAACAGCAGCAGCCTTAAGAATAGTTGTAATAGTAACATTTTTTTTTAGAAAAAGAAACCAAAAGGAAAACAACTTTTCTTACAATGAAATGAGTTTTGTAAACAGACTGATTTATTTAAATTTCTGCTGGATTTTTAAAATGTAAAACAAAACTATTTCATAATACATTATGCAAGATGCAAATTAAAGAAAATTATGCATAAAAAAATCTATAATGTACAGCCTTGAACAAAATTATTAAGCACCCATATTTTTAACACTTTACAACAAAGTTGAAAAGTGTTTATGATTTTGTTCATTCTGTCTGTCTGTCCGTTAGCACGATAACTGCCGTAAAAATGACTTAATCAAAATGAAATTTTAGTATGTTGTTCAGACGGTCTGTAGGACCTATGGCAATATAAATGAATAATATCACCCAATTAGTTTTGGATTGAACCCGGGTTGAAAAAATGAAATACATTGAGCCCTATGGGACCTAATTTTTCAAACATTTTTATGCGGATTTAAAATTCACAAATTGCTTCGAAAATTTTAGGTAATATTCAAATTGTTCCATAAAATATATAAAAAAAAAATTTCAGCGAAATATATTCAGTAGTTTTTTAAATAAAAATTAAAATATTAATTACACCTCTTATATGAAGCGATCACGTGACCACGATATGAAAAGATCACGTGACCCACTTTAAAATGATATATGGTATCCATCTTGTCTCAAAATCGTGATTTTTAAAGTTCTTTTTAATTCATATTGAGTGTTGTATCCGTCCTAAAACCACCTTATTTTTGCTTAAATTCTGTGCATCTACATACTGAAACAACTCAATTACAATATATTTGAGTTTAAATGATCATCCAAATTTGATTATTTCTACAACAAAGCCTATTTTTCACTTATGTAAATTGTAAACAGCAAAATGTGTAGAATGAGTTGTATTAGAATTGTTGTGTTTCTTTAACACAAAATTATTTAGCTCATGGAGTCTGCATAGCTGATATGAATAAAATATTCATTGATTTTACAGAGAGATGGACGATTTTTTTCGATGAAGTTTTAAGCATCGAGTTTAATTACTTGTAGCTCCATGGTCTTAATTTTTAAATAAAATAAATTATTATAGTATTGTGATGAATGAAATGAATGGGAAATTGTTTATGAATGACATGTTGCTTTTATAGAGAGAGCCAGGCGTGTTATTCTTTCTATAACGTCATTTGAATGAATTTCAGTTGTTTTCGATGAAGATTTTAAATATAATAAATTATTGTAGTATTATAATAATTTTAAAAAATATTAGCAAGGAATGTATTGCATTTTAGAGATGTTTAAACTAGGCAATTTATATTTCAATGCCGTCATTTTAATGAAGTTCATGTTTTTCGATGAAGGTTTAAGTTTGCAAATATAATAAATTAATGGAGTATTGTGATAAGTTTTAAAATATTACCGAGGAATGTATTGCATTTTAGAGCTCTTTAAATAAAATTACATTGAAGTTGGAAAGTATTTCATAATCAATGGTTTAAGCATGATTGATCTTTCTTGTTCTACTTTAACTGCGAGTGTGTTACTTGAAATCCTCTCATTTGTTTATGACTGCATACGTAGTGGGAAGTTGAAATGAAAATGCAAACGTCATTTCAATTGACAACTAATGAAACATTTCCAGGACGATAAGTGGAAATTCCATATTTTTGTAGAAGCTGTCGGTTGCATTCGCTGTTCTGGTTTGTACACGTGCACACGATTGTTGCTTATCTGATCTAAATTTGAGATCTTGTCTGTATAAAATGCCGAAAACTGAGGAGCTTAGCAACAAACAGCGGTTGAAAATTCAATTTTTATACGAGCAAGGTGAAATTGCCAGAAATGTGAAATGTTCGAAATGCGCGATGCAATACACTATCAAACGTCTTAAGAAAGAAAAAAGATCACTACACCCAGAGATGATTGTCTTTTGAAATGATTTGCATTGAAATATCGCATAAAATCTTCATTTCAATTAGCTGCTGAATTGTCAGAGGCAACAAGAAAAAGAATCTCTGCTCCAACCACTAGAAGACGGCTTGTTTTGCATTGAACATTCAGACCACTCCAATACACAGCAATGTTTGATTTTTTAAATGTATTTTGTATTTTGAATGCATTTTTTGAAAATGCATGTATTTTGTATTTGAAAATTTTCAAATTTGAAAAGTGTTTTGTATTTTGAAAAGTATTTTGTATTTTAAGCTCTAAAACCTATGTATTTTGTATTGAAAATACATTTTACATAGATTGTCAGTTTACATGTTGGGAAAAATACATTTTCGTTGTATTTTGCCCAACGACCAGTTCTGCAACCTGAAAAACATCCTGATTCCTGAACAATATGGATTCAGAAGGAAACATTCCACACAGCACCAGCTGCTTCGGCTTGTGGAACTCGTACCTGAGGCTCGCAGCAAACGAGAAAGTACGTCTATTGTCTTTCTGGATATCCAGAAAGCGTTTGATAAAGTGTGAGTAAATGGTTTATTATTCAAACTTATCAAACGCTCCTTTCCTCCCAATCTTATTAAAATTCTTCGCTCGAACCTAACGGGGCGTAGCCTTGTGTACGAGTCTCTAATATCTCTCCTGTCCCAGGAATATTCTCAGCGGCGTCCCTCAGGGATCCCTTGTCGGACCCAAATTGTTCAACCTTTACACGTTCCTTACTACGTTCCTCCGGTGTTTCTCTTGGCCTTTATGCCGATGACACGGCCCTGATCACACATCACAGACAAACACAAGTCGAGCACGATACCCTTCAACTCAACGTTCTGACAGAATGGTTAATTAAATGGAAAATTAAAGTTAACGTGAGAAAATGTGCCGCCGTCACCTCCCCCCCCCCCGGAATACCCCAACCACTAACTTAACTCTTAACAGCGAGCCTATTCCCTGGCAATCTAGTTACAAGTACTGTGGAGTGTACCTTGATTCTAAATTATCGTGGGAACTTCACATTTCTGAAACATTAAAAAAAAGTGAAGTCTTCACTTGCCCAGCTGCTCCCCCTCTTGGCTATAAATAGCCGCCTGTCAGTCAAAAATAAGTTATTGCTATACAAGTTCTGCATACGTCCAATTATGGCGTGCGGAGGTTGACCTTAGGAAGCTTCAAGTAGTACTTCAAAATAACGCTTTGCGTTCATTTACTAATCTTCCGATCGACGTCCGGTTAGAAGTTCTGCATAAAGACCTCAAAATTCGGCCATTTTTGGAACATGTCAAAAATTTATCTCTTAAATTCCATACAGGTCTGAGAAGCGTGAATAATCCTATGCTCGACAGTATCCCACCTCACCTCTGTATCACCTCTGAAGACTTGGGGAAAGGGCATGATTTCGGTCATCGCCCCCCCCACACACACACACACACACACATTCACCCCGCACCTCTTAGTTGTAAACTCTGCTTTTAAGTAAATTATTTTCTGATTTTTTTCCTTTTCACCTGAAGTTTAAAGGGAGGATTACTGAACACCCGTCCTTGAGTATCAGTGCCTCTATACTAGGCTGCGGTTTGAGAGGTATATAGTACTGTTTTAAGCAATGTTTCGGTAATAACTGAATTACAATTAAAATAAATTAATGACATTTACAAATTTATTAAAGTGAAACCCCCTGTTTTGTAATACACACATTATACGCAGGAAAACAATATACAAGGAAAACTCCATTTTAATTAGAATATAAAAATCAAGGAAAATATATAAGTTGAAAATAAATAGACCACTTATCAAGTTTTGCTTTTTTATTTGAGAAAAATTTAATCAAGAACAATTCCAAATATATATTCGTGTATTACATTCAAGATTGATTTGGTTTCCATAAGAATTTTTTACTTTGACTTTAATACATAGACTTAATACATAAATACATTGACTTGTAAATTTCTTTATTATAAACAACTATGTTACTTCTAATTTATACAAAAAAATCTGATGTGGGCAACACATGACTTTCCTTATATAATGTAATGAAATTACTACTTTTACAGTAAAAAAATAGGTTTTTCTTATAGTAGATACTAATATTCTTTCCAAGATATTGAATTTTCGACAATTGGTCGTCATTTTCATTGATTTAGCGTCCTTTTTATCCATTTGGCGAGATTTTCGTTAATTTCGCAACATTTCAAAAAGAAGCCAATTTGGCGACATTCCGCAAAATTCGTCGCCAAAATCTTGCCAAGCGTTATGGATGAAGAAATAAGTTATTCTTACAGCAGATAAATGACTATTGGCGTTCAAATACAAAAGTATTACTCAAAGTATCTTTTTTCATGAATGGAACTAGCTAGATCCACGAGAATGATGTCACCCAATTTATCGCATGGTATTACATATGAAAAGTGAACATGTTTCTCAATACGAATTTTTTTTTATATGACTTTTTGATAATTTTTTTGAAAAATGTGCAATATCTCAAGAACGGTTCATGTTAGCGTTCTAAAATTTATGTCAATCGTTTTCTAATGAAGAATTACATAAGAAATGTCTATTTGTGTAACTTTATTAGTGGTTTTGATTTTTTGATGATTTTTTCAAAATTTCATTCGAAAATTTAGGGGGGTTCTGAACATTCGATTACGTATAAAAACAATAGGCTTCCAGTGTTTATGGATTGTGATTGTTGTACCATATTAGGTTCGAATCGGTCCATTCGTTCGTCAGTTATCGTCTCCACAGACTCACTGACACACACACACACACATACTTTCACACACACACACACACACACACAGACATCACTTCAAAAAATGTTTGATTCGTGATCAGGGATGCTTGAAACGTGCTCTCCCGTCGAAAACTCGAATTCGAATTTTCGACCTCGTCACAATACTTTCCTTATACATTATGTATATAAGGAAAGTAAAAATTGAAGCAAATAATAAATAAAAATCAAACAATGTAAGATGAAATTGAATAAATTAAAACATCAGGATATTTGAGATGAATGTCTTATATTTTTAAAAAAATATCAATTCCATATATCGAGTTTTTAAATCAGGAAAATATCGAAACAACCCTATAATGTCAAAGCATCTATAATTCAGCAATTTTCCAAGTCAAATTTCTAATTAACTTTTAAGAAAACAGCCACTTCCTTATAGCTTAAACATGACTATTAAAAACTTGCTGTAGCTCTAGTATAAATTGTGTGCATATTTTCTTTTAGTTCCATTTCCAATGGAATATCTTCCGATGTGTCGAGACAGAGAGAGATTCGTCACTCCTGACAGTCCCGTTTGACGCTTAACTTTACTAGACAAAGTAAAAATACTTTGTTTATTTATATATGGACAGAGAATATTTTATCCATTTATTTCGGATAATATATAATTAAATTTTAAGTAACTTAATCTCAAATTATTTGGATAAACGCTATCTCCCTTGTCAGCCATAAAAGCAAAATAAATAAAATATTTTTACAAAATGAACTCTTTATAAAAACTTACAAAACACTAACAAAATTGTAACATGTTACCTATATAAACGTACAAGATTACGGAATTGATTTTTAAATGAAATGATAAAACCAGTGGTGTGCAGCGATATTTAGCTTTAGGCAAGCACAACATTTAATTCTGGTATATAAAAAAAATAGAAAAAATATATTACAGTCAATCTTCCTATAACGCGGTATTCTCATAATGTGAAGCAAAAATTGCGACAGCCCTCTCAAGGTCGATACTCATAAAACGCGGTAGTCTTATAACGCGGTTTCTCTATAATACCACTCAGTTCAAACAGTCTCCCAATAACATGAATATTACACTTTTACATTTCGAAATGAATGGGAATTCCCCTGTTTTTTCATCCGCGTACATCACCATATTTCAATTTCAGTTATCAGGTAAATTCTCTGTAAAAAAAATTAATCACTTCAAATGCATTGGTAGACGAAAATATGGGTAAAGAATGGGTTTCAAATTTCAATTTAAGTGATATGAAAAGGGGACTGGGTTTAAGTAAGCAATTAGAAAATTACTTTTCTAGAAAATAATCCTTCATCAGTGCGAAGTGCAAAGATTAAAAAAGAATTACAAAATTATTTTGTTTCTTTTGAAAAGATTTTGGTAGAGATAGAAATTAAAACTACATTTGAAAACGAAAATGAAGATATGCAAAGTGAAGAGGACTTTAAAAGAATTAGGCCACTAATATTTAACAGCGGTGATGAATATTAATAGGATTTTTGTCGGAAAAAGTTATATTTCACATTGCTTTTTAAATTCTCTTATTTTAATTTTAAACTCTTAATTTAATTTTAAAATAATTCGAAATATGTAAACATATACTACCTTTTGTATAAAAAAACTTATATTTCATAACCATATGCATCATAACACGATACTCTAAAAATGCAGTTTCATATAACGTAGAATGAATCAGCCCGGTTTATTCGTTCTGATTTCCACTTAATGTGGTTTTCGCATAACACGGTACGAATTGTTCTGTATTGTACTAATTCTGAGTTTCTGATAACGCGGTATGCTGTTCCCATATAACATGGTATAAATTAATCTGATTTGCACTAATCAGAGTTTCATATAATGCGGTATGAATTAACACTAGAATGATGGAAGTGGTCTATTTTGACCGCATAACAACCTTCAGAAACGGCTCCTCCAAAACGACTAATTCTAGCTCATTGGCCAGTTCCAGCATCAAACGGCTAATTCCAGCTCAATTTTCTCCCCTCTCCCCTCCAAAAGTAGTGGCAGCAACTATCATCATCATCGCCGTTGTTGATTTGGCAATGCAAGTTCCCACCCAAATTTCCTCTTCTGATCCGCCCCTGAGACTAGGGTTTCACCATAGGGGAGGGGGCTGCTGTATGAATAGTTAGAATAAGGGCCTATTGCTAGCAAAAAGGAATGTTACAATGTGATATTCCTGTATTGGAGTGCTAACATCCCCCCCCCCTCTCCATGGTCACGCTTCTGTATATCTTCACTTTTTAAAAAAATGTCCTGGGCTGGACTTCCAAAATTATGGTAAGCCTACCAACAGTTATGACCAGAGTGTTTGAAAACTTTTCATAACCATTGCCATTTGAAAATTTGTTTCGGTCACAGTGCGGTTATAACCAGAATGACCCAGCATTTCTCCCATCGATGTTATGTGGTCAAATAACATCGATGGAGAACACACAGAATATGTGTTTTGATTTAAATGCTGTCTAGAACCTTGCAGAAAAGCCATGCTGTTTTTTCCTCTGGTGAGTGACCTGATAACTGATAAATAATTGTTAGCGGAGATGACCATTCAGTTAACTTTTCATACACACTCTTGACGTGTGCAAAAGTTATACAATAAAATCAATGCGCAACTCATTGATTGTTTGAAAGCTGGACCAAGTCTTGTTTAACATAAATGATAACAGAAAATGAATATCGCAACAAAATTACTTACTTCTACAAAAGAAAGCTTGTTGAATGAAAATTTGTCCAAAAGTACATACAAAATTAGTTAAAATATATAAAGTATCTACATGTATGTATGTCTGCATTGTATAACTATTTATTACCAAGCATGGGGTGCTTTGTGTAAAAAGGTGCTGGTATGAATTGCTATAAAGATTGGCAAATAATTGATCAGTTACATATGCTATATAATTATTACATATAGATAACTTTACAAATTCTTGGCCAGAAAAACACTGGGAAGTGTGCTGAGATTTTATAAACAGAAAAAACTTTATTGTGTTCGTCTAGCCTTTCAGACATTTAACAAAATATGCACTCTTTTAGCGTTGTTGTTGTTGTTGTTGAAACCCAGACCGTCCGACCTACTAGAAAGGTGTAAGATAACTGTTTGAACGGTCGGGAAGTGTACTCTTATACGCGATTGATAAGAATTTCATATTCTTGTAAATAATACTTGAATTTGATATAAAACAATCTTAAAATGATGTCAGATTATTGATAAAAGGAAATCTGTGTTGTTATACATATTAAAATATAACACTTACCTGTTTGATACTTCATTAAAAAATAGCATTCTAGCGTAAAGAATGAAAAAGGATATAGGGGAAGCGAGGTGACGTAAGAGGTAACGTCACAATGGCCCGCCCTCGTTACCGCCCATACTGACTTTGTATGTATGCGCGCCTTCTGGATACGACCTTTCTTTTTACGACCATCCACTTCTAAAATGATTGCAACTCTCAAGCAACGTTTAACACTTTACAACAAAGTTGAAAAGTGTTTATGACTTTGTTCATTCTGTCTGTCTGCCTGTCCGTTAGTACAATAACTGCCGTAAAAATGACTTAATCAGAATGAAATTTTAGTATGTTGTTCAGACGGTCTGTAGGACCTATGGCAATATAAATGAATAATATCACCCAATTAGTTTTGAATTGAACTCGGGTTGAAGAAATGAAATACATTCAGCCCTATGGGACTTAATTTTTCAAACATTTTTTAAGCGGATTTAAAATTCACAAATTGCTTCGAAAATTTTAGGTAATATTCAAATTGTTCCATAAAATTTATAAAAAAAAAATTCAGCGAAATATATTCAGTAGTTTTTTAAATAAAATTTAAAATAATAATAACACTTTTTATATGAAGCGATCACGTGACCATGATATGAAAAGATCACGTGACTCACTTCAAAATGATATATGACATCCATCTTGTCTCAAAATCGTGATTTTTACAGTTCTTTTTAATTCATATTGAGTGTTGTATCCGTACTAAAACTACTTACATACTGAAACAACGCAACTACAATATATTTGAGTTTAAATGCTCATCCAAATTTGATTATTTCTACAACGAAGCCTATTTTTCACCTATGTAAAATGTAAACAGCAAAATATGTAGAATGAGTTGTATTACAATTGCTGTATTTCTTTAATACAAAATCATTTAGTTCATGGAGTCTGCATAGATGATATGAATGAAATAATCACTGATTTTAAAAAGAGAAGGACGATTTTTTTCGATGAAGTTTTACGCATAGAGTTTAATTACTTGTAGCTCCATGGTCTTAATTTTTAAATAAAATAAATTATTATAGTATTGTGATGAATGACATGAATGGGAAATTATTTATGAATGAAATGTTGCTTTCATAGAGAGAGCCAGGCGTGTTATTTTTTCTATGAAGTCATTTGAATGAATTTAAGTTGTTTTCGATGAAGTTTTCAAATATAATAAATTATCGTAGTATTATGATAATTCTAAAATTATACCGAGGAATGTATCACATTTTAGAGAAGTTTAAACCAGGCAATTTATATTTCAATGCCGTCATTTGAATGTAGTTCATTTTTTTTTCGATGAAGAGGTTTAAGTTTTCGAATATAATAAATTAAAGTAGTATTGTGATAAGTTTTAAAATATTACCGAGGAATGTATTTCATTTTAGACATGTTTAAATAAAATAGCATTGAAGTTGGAAAGTGTTTCATAATCAATGCTTTAAGCATGATTGATCTTTCTTGTGCTTTCATTTGCTGCAAAGTGATAGAATTTGTTGAAAATACAAACTGTACAATTTTTATCCCCCATGCCTTATGTTAAAAAAAAGTTCCAGTCCTATTCAAAAGATTTATGATCTATTTAGTAGTGGTGTTGCAGTTTTTGTATAATAGTCGTGATTCACTGCGAGTAAGTTGCTTATATATCCAGAACAATGCAGTATCATAATCAGATAACAATACCATTCAGCACGAAAAATCATAAATTTAAATATATGTCCTACACTAATATGGTATAAATCAATCTACAATAATCCTTTTATATTTTCTCGATTATAGTATTCTTCAGAGTAAAAATAAGCCACCACTTGGAATGTAGGAAACTGAAATTCCGTCGGCCTTTCCTACAGCGATGTGTCGTCAATGCGATAAAGAACATGTTAATAATAATTATTGTAATGTTTGTTCCAGAAAAAACTGGATCTTCAAAAACTGAACAAATCACATGACCTTTTTGACATATCATAGTAGATTAGTTTCATGTGACGTCACGTCCGCGATTCCACTGCAGTACGTCCATGTTCTTTGTAACATCGGTCTATCCGTATATTATAGATGATTTTTAGAAATTTACAATCATTTAGTGCATAATTTCAGTAGGATATATCAAGATTTATCTTCTCTTAGGATTATTTAGCACAAATATTCATAAAAATATATGTTTTGATGACATAAATTTCATATTGCCGCTACAAGCATATATGCACAATATTTGATTTTGGAAGTTTACTAAAGGAATTGGAAAAGCTGAATATGTAGACTTTTTACAACTTATTGTGTGATTTGGTTTATTGCAGTTTGGAGAAGCATTATAAGAGCAAATCTAAACAATTTGCAGCCTACGATTGCCAGATTTATGTAGTATATCAATAACTATAAGAATATTAATACAGACATTCAATGGAAATATGTACCCAAGAGAAAAACAAATAGATCACTTCTACAGAGTTAACTTATGTTATACATAATTATGCCTGTTTTCTCTTGCATATCTTCAATAATAACTAATACAGCAACAGCATAACCGATCTTTTTTATATATAAATGAGCCAGCTGCTATATTACTGTACAAGTTTACAACTCAATATATATTACTAATAAGACTTGCAATATGGGTGTTTTAAGTGCATGAAATAAAAATAGCTCAATTAATTAAACAAACTTTGATGGCACATATATGATTACATAATGCGAGGGTAGATGTTAACAAAGTAATTTTAAATGTAACTTACCCAATTCCTTTAGTAAACTTCCAAAATCAAATACTGTGCATATTTGCTTGTATCGGCAATATGAAATTTATGTCATCAAAACATATCTTTTTATGAATATTTGTGCTAAATAATCCTAAGAGAAGATAAATCTTGATATATCCTACTGAAATTATGCACTAAATGATTGCAAATTTCTAAAAATCATCTGTAATATACGGATAGACCGATGTTACAAAGAACATGGCCGCTGTGCCGTGGAATCGCGAACGTGACGTCACATGAAACTGAGCCCAACCTAAAATTTTTTGAGGATGAAACGGAAGCGGAAATGGCAAATACCCTCAAAACAGTTCCTGGGCATGCGTAACGCGTTTCTCCTGGGTGTATTGAGACGCAAATGCCAAATAGTTTTTCAAACGAATCGAAAATTGCCGGATTAAATTAAATTTAGAAATAAATTTATCAATTGCAACAATTATAATTTTGTATTGGATATTTTATTTAAATCCTCGGATTTTTATTTGATTTTACTAAAAAAATAGCAAGTGCAAATAAATAACACTGCGTCGCACGGAAAATATAAATTTTCCTTTACATTATCGTTCATGACCCGAACACCTAAAAAATTAATGACTTGGTCGACAAAGAATAGTATTTTTTTCATTACTTTTAAACAGAACATTTTATTGATATTCTAAAATTTTTCTGCGCGTTTTCCATTGAACTTTGATATTCTAGAATTTTTCTGCACTTTTTCCAATGGACTTTTTTAAAATCGTAAATAACACCACATCTCATATTATTTAAAGTGCAGTTTCAACTTTTATATGAAAAGACTGAGATTGTAAATTTCTGGCTTGATAAACTTGATCCTGTGTGAAATTGAAAAAAATATATTACCAGACTAATCTAAAAATAAATATGATTGGTTTGAATGTACTTGGTATGTGTATAAATAAATAATCTTTAATATTCCAGATGTTTTTTCTATTTGACATTTTCAAAAGGAAATTTATTGCAAATATGTTGATCTGAGGAAAGTAATTTCATTTTTTATTCAGATATAGATGAAAAAAGACTCATTACTGCAATCAAGGTGATTTTTCCTGTGCATAGTCCTAATGAAACTCTCGAAAAATAATTTTTCTGTAGTATATGACATAAAGGACTTAAAGTAAAAGGAATTTTAAATAGATCTTTATTAATATGAAATTTAAATAGACCTGTATTAATATTATTAAAAAGCAATTTAGTTATGAAGTCTGCAACAATGGATTTATTCAAATGACTCAATAAACTACACATATTTATATTCATACTGGGAAAGAGCCAGTTGCTTATAACATGTGCCACAAAGGATTTGCTAGTGAAAATCAGATGGATCATCATAACCATACTCCCACTGATAAAAATTTATTTATTGCTGACGCGTACCAGAAGGGATTAAGTCAAAAGTGTCTGTCAAATCTCCAGCATTCTTCTCATACTATCAAAAATTCCTATGGTTGTGAGGTATGTCAAAAAAGATTTAGCAGAAAAAAAGACTTGAACAACCATATCCACACTCACATAGGTGAGAAACCATTTATTTGTGGTGTGTGTCAGAAAACATTTGGTTGTAAGAGCAATTTCACTAAACATATCCGTGTTCACACTGGTGAAAAACCTTTTAGTTGTAAAGTGTGCCATAAACAATTTGGTTACAAGAATAGTTTAAATGTGCATGTTCGTAATCACACTGGTGAAAAACGCTTTAGGTGTGAGATATGCAAAGAACAATTTAGTTACAAAAATAGTTTAAATGTGCATGTCCGTACACATACTGGTGAAAAACCCTTTAGTTGTAAGATATGCAAAGAACAATTTAGTTACAAGAAAGATTTACGTGATCATGCTCGTACTCATACTGGTGAAAAGTCCTTTATTTGTGAGGTATGTCAGAAAGGATTTAGTATGAGGAATAGCTTACATAATCATATTCGTACTCACACTGGTGAAAAACCTTTTAGTTGTGAAGTGTGCCAGAAAGAATTTTGCCAAAAAAATCATTTAAATCGTCATCTTCTTACCCATACTGGTGAAAAGCCCTTTATTTGTGAGGTTTGTCCCAAACAATTTAGTGATAGGAATAGCTTACTTAATCATATTCGTACTCACACTGGTGAAAAACCCTTTAGTTGTGAAGTGTGCCAGAAAGGATTTTCTCAAAAAGGTCATTTAGATCGTCATGTTAGTACTCATACTAGTGAAAAAACATTTAGGTATTTGTGAGGTGTGCCATAAGATATTTAGTCAAAAGAACTATTTGGATTGTCATTTCCAAACTCACACTGGTGTATCCCCCTTTATTTGTAATGTGTGCCAGAAAAGATTTAATTAAAAAAAAACATTTGGATTGCCATGTCCGTACCCACACTGGTGACAAACCATTTATTTGCGAGTTGTGTATGAAAAGATTTAGTCAAAAGGTACATTTGGATAACCAAATTCATATTCACACTGGTGAAAAACTAGTTTCTTATAACGTGTACCAGAAAGAATTTGGTGTTACAAATACTTTAGGTCTTCATGGTCCCATATATGTATCAGGGAAAATAATTAATGTATGAATTTGTCAGAAAAAATTATAAAAAATGACGGAATAAACATTACTTTATTCAGTGGTGAAAGAAGCTTTAGTTAGAAGGAACAGACACAGAAATTTTTTAATGTAATTCAGATCATGCCCTATTCACATGGCTGAAAAAACATGTATTTATGTGGTGTATCCAAAAAAAGATTTAATGTAAATGATGATTTCAATAAATATATCTGTATTAACACTAACGAAAAAAAATTCTTTACGAGATGCACTTAAAGGATTTATTTAAAATGGTCAGTTAGGATGCATGGGTGTGTGTGTGTGACTAAATTCAATTTTCTACCCAAATTGGATGGAGTTTTTTGAAAAAAGAAAAAATTGCCTAATTGGTATGGTAATTTTTTTTAATATTAGAAACTGCTTATTTCTTGCAGGGTAACCATAATTTTAGAAACAGCTTTCTCAATTTATCTACAATAATTTATTATCACGAAGTACATTTAATAATTTAATTTTCTTAAATGCTACTGTGTATTAAATATCCCAAAAATGGCTTGACTTAAAGGAATAGGGTCGATCTTGATCATTTTGTCATCAAATATGAAGTATGAAACAAACATTTAATCAATACATGTAAACATCTTTAGATTATTATAAATTTTTACAGGCCTTCTCATACAAAATAAGCAGGTTTTAATATTTCAAATCGTATTATTAAAATCTTATCACCTTTAGGATAACCTACAATCGATTTACTTGCCAAATTACACAAAATTTCATGAAATAGTTTCTGAGCTAAAATGAGCATACATCATTTACAGCTGCCAAATTTTCCATAAAATATTAGGTAAAATAAAAAAGTTAAATCCAAGAAATAGGAGTGACAAGTTTCTAAAAATAGGAAAAGTTACAAACCCTACAAAATAGAAACAATTCTGAAGTCTCTGAACCCTATCCAGAATTTAGAACTGTGTCCCTATACCTTCAAACCTTAGAAGAATAAACAGCAGAATTTAATAACATTTTAAAGAGAAAATCTAAGTTAAAAAATGGAGAATTTTCCCCCATTAACTGATTTTCAGAGCATAATTTAACTATATCTTTACATAAGAATAAATGAGTACATAAAATTTTTTTGTAAACACTCTAATTTTTTTATTTATTGTTTAATATGTTATGAATATACTTATGTAAATGTAAGATGCAAATGTAAATACAAAATTATTTCATAATGCATTATGCAAATCAAAGAAAATAATAGATAAAGAATATCTATAATGTATCATGGACAGTGACTTCAAGTATGTTGATTTTTAAAATTCTCATATACACAGACATAGAAATGTGAATCCCACTACAAAGTGATTATTTTTGTGAATATTAGTTAATGCAAACAGATTATGTAAGTGGAAAATAATTTCTGAATTAAAAGAAATATACAGAGGATCATGTACAAATGCCATTTTTTGAGATTCTGCTGCATAATAGTCCTTTAATTTATTAATAATACGTTTGAAAAATAGTTTTCCTGTATAAAATGTGAAAACATTACAAAAATTGTAGTTGATGCAAACAGATTATGAAAGTGGAACATATTTCCAAAATTAAACGAAATATACTGTGGATTGCGTACAAATGCAGTTTCTCACAATGCTGCTGCAAAATGGCCCTTTATTTCAATAAATAATAAGTTTGGAAAATAGTTTTTCTCTGTAAAATGTAAAACAATTACAAATATTGTAGTCGATGCAAACAGATTGCAAAAGAGAAAAATATTTTTAAATTAAACAAAGTATGTCGATGATCTTGTACAAATACAAATTTTTGCGATATGCTGTAAAATAGCCCTTTATTTTATTAATAATAAGGTAGATTTTTTTTTATACATAAAACGAAATAATTATGAAAATTTCAGTTGATGCAAATAGATTGTAAAGGTGGCAAAAAGATAATCATTGATCATCTCTCTTCAGACACAGTGGGAATCGCCATATGCAAGGCCCGATTTCGAAATCGCGGATAAACAGATTTCCAGGTGTAATGTGACTTTATTCAAAGTTTGCGATATTTTGGGGACATATATGACCCACTTCATGATATTTTCGAAATTTTTATAACCTGTAGACGTCCTATGAACTGGGGAAAGGATTTTTGCCCACAGAAAGAAGAAAATTCCTCGAGTTAAAAAAGGAAAATGTGGGGAATTAATTGGAAAGGACAGAATTGTGGATTATCGAAAGAATCTTGTTAAAAAAAAAGCAAAATTTTATTCTAGTGAATTTGCGACACACACTCTCTGGGGAGACGCATTTATGGTTTCCTCTAAAATATTTCGCTAATTAGGAACACGCAGTGCCACCAGTGTATCTAAATTGTGATTGACTGCAATTCACACATAGCTACAGAACTGCGAAGTAGCTACGGTCTGAGATTGCTCGGCAATCGGTCTGCGTCTGGTTTTCACTCTGGCCTTTTGTTTCTTCAGTGTTGACCAATTACAGTCTTAACTACTGTACTGATTTTAATCAGTGGTGGCTCATTTTGTGTGCTCTAGTGGGAGGTGCATACATTTTTATTAACTTGAAGTTAAATTTGATTTAAAATTGAAAAAACATGAATAAACGGTGGTAAAGAAAAATTTCCAATGCCAGTTATAAACATTGTTGCATAATCATGTTAATAACTATTTTTACAAAAGGTAATGAAATTTCAAAGAAACACCACTTTATGATAAAAATTCCTCACAAAGTACAAAAAACAAAAATCTTCCAAAAAAGTTATGAAATTTCAAAATGGTTTGAGCCAAGTTTCTGCAGAATCAGTGTAGCTGTATTTTCAGATCTAGGGTATCCTGCTAAAGGTAACCCTCCTTCAAATCGCACATAGCCCTTTATAGTCATAGTCAATTTAAATAAAAAATGGCCACAACTAAAAAGGGTATGTGTGATTACATGGAGAGTTAGGATTCTTTGGCAGGGTACCTAGATCTGAACATACAGCTTTGGTTCTGCAGAAATTTGGCACAAACTATTTTAAAATTTCATAATATATTTGAAAGGAGGTTACTGTTTCTTGTACTTGGTGGGTAGTTTTGTGAGATTTTAATACTTTTTGTAGAAATGCTTAACATGATTATGTAACAATGATATAACAGGCATTGGAAATTTTACTTTATCGTCCAGCACCATTTACAAGTGTTTTTCAATTTTTTTTAAATTCTAAATTCTCAGTTTTTATGAGATAAACACATATAAATTGAATTTAAGCACATCAGATTTTATTCACAAGTTCATATATCTCAAAACAGAAGTCAATTTTTTTTCTTAAAAAACAAATAAACTACTACATCATTCAATAAGTCTCCGGTCTAATTAAGAAAAACAATGTTTTTTTAGAAATTCGACTTTATTCATCAACATACTCTCCTTCAAGAGTGATACATTTATTTCAATGCTCCTCAAACTTTTCGATGCCTTTTTTGTAGAACGATTTGTCTTTGCTCTCAAAATAGGTCTCAGTTTCGGCAATCACTTCTTCATTTGAGCCAAATTTCTTTCCCTGGAGCATCTTTTTGATGTCTGCAAAAAGCTAGTAGTCGCTGGGGGGCCAGATCTGGAGAGTACGGTGGGTGAGGAAGTAATTCGAAGCGTAATTCATATAATTTAGCCATCGTTTTCATAGACTTGTGACACGGGGCATTGTCTTGGTGGAACAGCACTTTTTTCTTTTGCATGCGAGGCCATATTTTCTTGATTTCTACACTCAATCGATCCAATAATGCCATGTAATAGTCTCTATTGATAGTTTTACCTTTCTTAAGATTGTCGATGAACAAAATACCATGCGCGTCACAAAATACGGATGCCATTACCTTGCCAGCTGACTTTTGGGTTTTTGGTAGCTTTAAACGAATTTCTCCGGCTGCTGTCCACTCAGCTGACGATACTTTTTGATTCAGGTGTGTAGTGATGGATCCATGTTTTATCCATTGTCACATACCGATGCAAGAAATCCTTCTTATCTCTCTTGAACAGCTCCAAATAGCGCTCTGAATCGTCGACGTGTTGTTGTTTTTGGTCCAGTATGAGCAAACGCGGCACCTACTTCGAAAGCAACTTACGCATGTTCAAATTTTCGTGTAAAATTGTAAATACACTACCTTCTGATATCTTTCAGGTGTCAGCTATCTCGCGCAACTTCACTTTACGGTCTTTCAAAACTTATTTTGTGGACTTTTTTTTATGTTTTCCGGAACAACTGCCGATTTGGGGCGACCAGAGGTTTAAAGCATCATCGGTGTTTGTACGACCGCGTTTAAATTCAGCATACCAGTCAATAATAGTTGATTTCCCTGGTGCAGAGTCTCCATAATGCTTATCAAGCCACTGTTTGGCTTCAACAGTATTTTTCCCCATCAAAAAACAATGTTTAATCAACACACGAAATTTTTTTTTATTCATTGTTTTGAAAATTACAAAACTGGGGTTACTAAAACCACTGTAACCTATAAACTAATTGTCAGAATGTCATGAAATTTTGACACGTGTCGTTTGAAGGTTGGTACTATCCAGAAATCATATGGGTATGTCAACAGTGTTGCCATATATGTGTCAGACCGAAGACTTATTGAGTGAAATGTTATTCTGTTAATTTTAGTATTTAAATACAGAAAAAATCATATAAAAAAGAGCATTCTTATAAATCAGTAATGCAATAAGGTATAACTAATGAAATGCAGTGTTTAAGTTTAAACAAAAATAATTACTCTCTGAATTCTGCAGTCAACACATATTTCGAATATATTCAAGACAGATTTGACTTTTGGTAGTTTAGACATTTATAAACTGTAAGCAAAAAAGTGCTTAACTGATCATCCATCACCACTTGCCATTCATCAAAGCAATGCAAGCGATGAATTGATCTGCACAAAACTCCTTAAAGCAAGAATCCTTACCTTAAAACAAATTTGTAGGCATTTATTTGGGGCTGGAAATGAAATATTTGTGTATTAGTAGTATCCACAAAATGAAAGTAGTACAATTTTGTGCAGGTGCAAGGTTTATGCATACAGGAAACAGAAGAGCAGTGGCTAATTGGGTTGAAATTCTCTTTAACAAGTAAATTTTTATTGAATAATTCCGAACTTTCAGGAAATTTTCATTAAGCATTGGTAAGTTAGAGACTACCAGAAAATGCACTAAATTTAACAGCAATGACCAATGACAAAACATGCTTAGTAAAGCTCCTCTTTGGTACAGTTGGGTGCAAATTGAATATTTGGTGTTTTTGCCCAAGACATATTTGGAAGATCCCTGGACATAACGTTAGGTTAATTAATTAACGTTAATTATAATATTAAGTAACTGCAAAAGGCTTCTACTAAATAGTAGTTTTACTGCAAATGACCAAATCATCCAGAATAGAAAAAGAATTATTGCATTCTAACCAGGGACGGGAAATCAGGAATTGGAACTTTTCAGAAGAGTCAATAGAAAATTATCAATTCCTGATTTCAAATTTTTTTCCATATTTTTCAATTAACATCTTTAAAACAAATTTTTTTTTACTGAATTTTTTTCAGTATTTTGGTTTTAAAATCTGAATACTGAAAAAAAGATATGTTTGCCATTACATTTTTTTTTATAGATTTTAATATTTTATTTTGCACATATATTGAGGTACAATTTTCTGTTTCTCTACATTTGGAAATAAAATAACGGAAACTATCAAAATACTTATTAGACTAGCCAAGAACAAACAGGTCATAAAGATAAGCATAAGAGGGAAATGGAATAAAATTAAATAGTGTATGTAAATGTCACACAACAGTAGACAGAGATAAGATTGTGAAATAAAAACATTTTTATAAATTTAGATGCGTAACTGTTTATTTACAAGCATATGCTTCACTAAGTTTTGGCATACTTGTATCTCAGTATATCTACCTAGCTCGGCATACCTGTATTCAGAAACCACCTATTTAAAAGACCATATTTTCAAGGTTCTGTGTATGGTTACCATATACAGATTTCAATGTAAATGTATATTTAAACAAATCAAATTAATGGCATTTGCATTTTAACAAAAATGTATCAATATTGCACATGAGGTATTTTTGTTGGCACATTGTTAGTACCAAATCCAGAGTAATTTTTATACTGCTATTTAACCCTTTCGCGATGACGGCATTCTGGAACTGCCGCGGCCCAAAAGACGGAGCGCTTCACTTCCGAACTGTTCCCAAAGGATGGCAAATTTTTTGTGCTAAGCCTAACTCTCGAAAAAAATTCACTAAAAATCATCTATTCAATACAGGAATTTACTTTTTTCAGGAATAAAAGAAATATTTATTTTCTATTTGATGTATATTTTTCATACAAATCTGAATACAAAATACTCGTTAGTTGCTCCCATTCTTTTATCCGAAATAAACGAATAATTTCACTGCCTCTACCCCCCCCCCCCCCCCTCAAAAAAAAAACTCTCTTATATTCCTATGATTCACCAACGAAATCATTAAGCTGAAATCAAAACAAAAACCGGAACTCAATTATAAACTAGCTGATGATACGAGAAGTGCCCTATTTGTTTATATTACAAAACCATGTTTCACCACTCCAAATGGAGAAATGATTGATTGGATCCTTCCTATGCCAAAGTCAAGTATCTGCAAAATACATTGGAGTTGTTCGCACTGACATTTAACGCCATCTAGTAGACAAATAAAAACGTTCGACATAAAAATGTGCATACATGGCACCCATCTTTTAGGGTACAGTTTTCTCCGCCACGAATGCGTGGCGACCGTCCTTGAATGCAAGTTCGCACCCGATGCGAGAGAGTGGCAACCGTCGCGAAAGGGTTAAACTTTCCAAAAACAAAATGAGTGTTAAGGACAAACTAATAAGTATATTTAAGAGTTCCTAAAATTGAAACAAAATTCATATTTAAACCCAAAAATGAAATACCCTGAAATTTTTTATAAACTTACAGAATCTGAATCAAAGTATGTTGTAGTAATAAATCATTTTGTTTAGCGAAATTATTTCAAATTTAGTAACTGGAAAAATTAGCCACTTTGAGGGTAAAGCAATGATGAAATAAAATTTTGGTTTCAAGAATAATAACGAAGAAATAAATCATATCAAAACAATTTAAATTTAAATATTTTAAAACAAGTTTTTCTTTGGTTATTATTCTAATTGGTGTTTACAGGTTTTTTTAATGGTGTGTGTGGGGGGGGGGGGGGCAGCATTTCTATGAGTTTTTGTGCTGAAATTAAAAAATTAAATTCTTGTCAAATTCCAGATTTTTTTTTTTTTTCTGTTCTTCATTCTATACCCTGTGAAAAATATAGAAACTTTGAAAATCATTAAAGACAATCCTTGACTATGAACGCAACTAACATTTTATTAAAATGTTTAACCCTTAATCTTTAACATTACTACTTTTAATAAAATTCTGTTATAAAAACACAAAAAAAAGAGTATATCTTTACTTTAATAATAAAATACATTCAAATAAAATTATACATATTATTACATCTTGGCAAAAGCCTTTAAATATTATTATCAATAAAAAAATTGTGTTTATGTACATGTGCAAATAAAATAAATGTACTTTGGAACTATTATGAATACAAGTAAATAGCACCATTTTTTAGAATAAAAGCTTTACACTTGTTTAAAAAACAAGAATTATTTACAATTGTATCGAGGACTCTTTATCTTGCGAGAAGAAATATTTCTAGGAATCATTCTATGACTTGATTTCTCTAGATAAATAAAATAAATAGTATATTAGCATCTCAAATGTATCAATGAAATATACAATATATAATATTATTCCCCCCCCCCCCCCCCCCCATTTCATACAAGGTTATTTTTTAAATATTTTATCAATTACACAAAACAAATTAATATAGTATTAAAGTAACCTCAAAAAATTTCATTTTTCAAATTATTGCAGGAAAAATAACAGCTTTTTAAAGAAAAAAAAACAATAAAAAAGTAAAAAAAAAATCTGTAGCCACAAATTTTGAAAAGTGAATAATTTGTGACTTGACAAAAAAAAAAAGAAAAAAAAATTTCTAGAGCAAGCCTTGAATAGTAATTAGATGATTAGAATGCAATATATTAATAGTATATTTGAGTTATTTGACCTAATTTACAATTGAATATTCATAAGGAAAGAAATTGTGATAATTCTGGTGTTAAGGTAAATCTTTTGTTTAATTTAATTACTAAATATTACCTACAACTGTTTCATTTTTTCTACTTTTCATGCATATTAAAAACAATTTCCTAAAATGTGATTATATTCGGCGGAATTTATTAATTCAACATTTTTGATAAATCAAAGACAAACTTTTCACATCCAAAGTACTAAGTAGGTATTCATATAACTCAAAATGAAGCAAGGTGTATTTCAATTTAACTAAATATAATAATAATAATACTTTGTGGAATTGAAAAAAAAATTCTACAATTTAAAATTCTCCTACACATTAGATTGAAATTTGTAGATTTATAGTAGAAATAGTGCAACAGTTACATGCTAACTTCTTTTGCAATTTCTGTAAAATTTTTATTCAGTTGAACCTGCCATACAAGGAATTTTTGGGAACCGAAAGAATTATTCGTCTTGAAAAGGTTTCCGTTTCATGCAGGTTATTTCAGGAAAATCTAAGTTTAAGGTTTATATGGAAATGCAGATAGTCCATATGTAATTGTTTAGCTATACATACTTAGAGAAAAAATTCTAAATTGTATTAGTATAAGATATTCAGACTAGTATTAGAAAATGATTTATACACTATTATCCATAAATACTCCTTCCTCACTTTGGAAACTTACTTCTTAAATTTTAGGGAAGAAGTAAAAATAGCCCTTAAAAATTCTTTGTGGTGACCTCTGGTAAAAAGATATGGTAATTATGTTTCTATGGATTTGATATAAACTATTAAAATATACCCTGAGAAACCCTAAGAAAAAGATGAGAGAAGACTTTCTAGAATGTGGTACATGATTCAAATGTGTTTCTTAAATGTATCTAGGCTTCAGGCTTGTTTGGGAGTTAGCAATTATACAGATTGATGTTCACTATGTTGTTTCACATTATTTTTACAACTTTCTAAGGCAGCGGTTGACAACCAACGACCTGTATGTGGCCTAATATGTATAAATATACTGTTTTAAAACTTCAAACAAATATGGAACAAAATTATAAATGATGTTTTTCATGTGATTTTAAATTGTTACTGTTGTAATCTAGTGGGTTAAAAAGCTGATTTTTCAGACATCGCCATACTAATGCCAATTCTTAGGAACAAGAATATAAAATCAATTTTGCAAACAAATATCATTAGAATTGTATTAATTGTATATCATTAAATTGTAACAATAGTATTAATTTATAATTCTAAGCTTATACAGCTCACAATTACTCACTCAGAATTATATTTACGCTGCCCACGAAAGCAAAACATATATCTGTTTATTAAACATGTGATATTTTTACAATTTCAACTCATTGGATTGTTTTATGCACTTTTATTTCAAAGGTTTTTAGTTCTAGAATGTCAGAACTTATAAATATTTAAAATATTGATTTATTTAATGAAGTTTGTTTATTATGGTCAGATATTTTTCATTCCCTGTTTCATTAACTGCTCCAGATATCTTCATGGCATTGAAGTTTTTTCAAACCAGGGCCCGCGCTAGGAATTTCAAACTGTTAGCCAACAAATTAGCCAAATTGAAAAATCATTAGCCAAATTACATGATTATTAGTCAAAGTTATTGTCGCCATCGGTGAAAAAATTTCTACTTTTAAGCCATAATGCAGCTGATAATATTAATTTCATGCTAAACAAGATATAAAGATAAGTAGATTTCATTTTTTTAATCATTAAATAGGCTATTAGTAAATTAAACTTGTATTTACCAATGAAAGATCACAATGAGTTACAAAAATGACAAATTTATTTTATAATTCACATAGTTTCATTACCATATAAACCAGGCAAGCGTCGAATTTTTGTACTATACACCCATTTTCAAAAACTGCCTTAAAGTTAAAATCTGGCAATCCATATCTGGCCCTTCACTATTTATAAGAATCAAGTCACTGAGATTTTTTACTCTGATGTTACTACTTAATGAAATTTATGTTCTGTTTACTAAAGCCTCTTTCAAAGATAGTTGTTGTCATAGGAAATGTGAAACTAATTCTTGCTACATCCATAATATTTTTATATGCAGTATCATCATTATATTTCTTTAAAATTGGGCACCAAAACTATCTAAGGGATAAATTTTTATGTCGGTTTTAAAATTCAGGCAGGCGTAAGGATCGTATAAAAACCACAAAGATGATGATGAAGATGAAACGAAAACAAGCCAGGCAGGCTTAAAAATTCATAACAAAACGATAAACTACGATTCAACTTATGACAGAAACAGCAAACCGCAAGTTGGCATCTGTGATATAATCAGCAGTCACCTTTTTTCAGTTGGTTTTAACTAAAATTAAATGCTTCTTTATTTACCGTATATACTCGCGTAAGTCGAGAAATTTGTAACAAAAAAAAACCGCTACAAAGTGTGTGTGTGTGTGTGTGGGGGGGGGGGAGGTTCGATTTATATGCGGAGTCTAAAAAAAAAAAAAACATCGTAAGTCTAAAAGTTATTTTTCCCGCAAGACAATCGATCCTAAAACGATGCGGTAGCAATTACGCAATCGCACACTCCTAATTTCTCTGCCCTCCAGATGCTCGGGACTACCATTGTATACGCGTCATCAAAAAATATACATACATTTTCGTTCGATGTTTATCACTTGTTCAGTGATGTGATTACAAAAAACTGTTTTGGAGCAATTTTTGGAGCAGCAAATTTTCAAAATTGGAGCAGCTTGTATCAGGCAAATTTTCAAAATTGGAGCAGCTTGTATCAGGCAAATTTTCAAAATTGGAGCAGTTTGTAGCAGGCATTTTTTAAAAATTGTAGCCATTCGTAGTAAACAGTTTTTTTTTTTATATTATAGCAAGTAATTTTTTGAGGCTTTTTTTAATTTTAGCAGTCTGTCGTATATACAACAGATATTGAAGACAATCAAGTTTTAAAAATCTAAATAATAAAATTTAAGTATAAAAAATAAAAATTTATAACTCTTAGAACTAGAATTATTAATGAACTAAAAATAATATACAAAATCTAAAAAATGCTTATATCTGCAAAATATTTATTGAATTTAAATTTAAAAAAATAGCAAACTTATCTGAACATATCATTAATTAACAAATTCATATTTTCCTTCTTTTTACACCTTTCACTGTTTCAATTTCCTTTTGTACTACTTTTAGTTCGTTTAAATATAGTTCTATTTTTTTCTTACTGTCTTGCAGAACAGCTTGTCCACTTTCTATTTTTGAAAAATCCTTTAATGATATTCCATTTGAAATCAGCTCCTCGGCACTATCTAGCATTTTCTGCGAAGCTTCCAATTGATGCTTAATTCTTTCTTCTTTTTTAAAGATATCTTCATCTGTAACATCACATCTTTTATTGCTTTTTTCAGTCCTTTCTGATTCTATCCGTGCTCTATATATTTTCGATGACTTCTTCATGTATTTTAACAATTCGTGTGTCACAGGTAAATTTTGGCATACATTTTCATATCGCTTCATATATGATTTTGTGTGACGTAATCCATTAATACTATGCAAGCTTAACTGGTTCCGAAAACTCAGCATTCTTTTGTTTTCGCTGAATCCTCTTTCCACTTCTGCATTACCATGTGGCAAACAAAGCAAAGCTTTAACTGCTTTCTTTATCAAAGGGTACTTGGCCATTCCTAGATTATTTTTAATTTGAAATATGTATGTCCAGTAAGTATCAAGTCGTGCAAAATTAGATTCTAAATAATTACTATCCTCATCATTTGATTCAACAATAGATTCTGGAAGTTGCTGTTTCAGAAATATAATTGAATCTATACTCTCCGACTGTAGAGAAATCCACTCATCTGTTAATTTTACTATTGATGATGATTCTATAACATTTGGCATCTGTGATGCCAAAAATCTTATATTAGAAATTGAGGAAGCCTCTGTTCGTGCTAATGGATGGAGACATTTTAGACATCTGAGAACTTTATTATCTAGTGGCATTGTTTTTATTAATTTCGATGCACATTTCTTATAAAACTGTCTCGCTAACATAAAAAATTCCTTCTTCTCTGTATCCGACAGTCCACTAAGAGCTCTTTCTGTGTCCAGCCCTACTTCAGCTTTCTTAAGCCAATTTTTTTCTGTATCAACCATTTTTAAATCCGAGTTACTGAGACTAAGAAGAAAGTCTGGCACAGTAAACCGCCCCAAGACCTTTTTTATCAAAAGGCATATCTCGTCATACAATATGTGTAAGAGTGGTCCTTCTTGCTGAAAAAGCTTTAAAAAAGGTGTAAAAAGTTCTGCAGCATTTTTCAAAAACAACAATTTAGAATAGGTAAATTTGCATTTTAACATTTTGCAGATTCTTTGATGTCTATCATTTCCCCCTCTCACATTTCTTTTAGCAGAATTAAGAAAGTATTCTCTAATTGGCTCATACTGTTCAATTATCCTGTCTAATGCCAATTGCAAAGTTAACCATCTGTTTGACACATGGCGTAAAAATATATGATCTGGCAAGCACAAGCTTAATTACTTTTCTCTAAACTCTTCACTTCTTGTGGCAGATTGCTTGAAGAAATAATAAATATCAATGCATAATATCTCAATATCTGCAAATGTATCCAATCCAAAAGCAAAAGCATTATGGACTTTGTGGAGTGAACAAGTGCCCATGTTCAGAAGATATTTATGAAGTTGTTGAAGTTTTGTATGCAATGATTTCATCACATTTGGGCCATCTGAAAAAATACTCAAAAATTTATCCTGTGGTAGACTTGACAGAGCATTACTGATATGATTAAGCAGTATCTCCGATGTTGCTGAACCTAAATGGTAAGTTTGAAAATGTTCACAAACAACAAGCTTTTTTGATTCCGAGTAATACCGTATTAAAATGTCCAATTGCTGAACTCTTTTTTCAGGCAATGGAGTTTCATCAATTTGTAGTGAAAAGAAAGCTTGTGTTTTAAAGATCTCATTTACAATTTGTTCCTTAAAATAAGGACCCAAGCCATCAGATATCAAATAGGATAACTTGTTCCGGCCACATGAAAAGTCACGAGCAATTCTTGAATCACTAAATATATCTACAAAAATATTTGACAATGCATGTCCTGAGCTATATGGTATATCATGAACAGCAATTGCAATAGCAAATTTTGCTTCAGCAGATATTACTTTATCATTATGAGACATGATGCTTGGAGAAGGCAACGAAACACCTGAACTTTGAAAGCTATTGATGACCCTTTGATCTTTTTTCTTTTTCAGTTCACCGGAAAAGTCTCTAAATTTTGCACATTTTTCAATGTGTTTCTTTAAATTTGCATGCCTTTTTACTGCTGCTACACCATGCTGAGAACAGTTGATGACACTGTCGCAAATAATACAAAGTGCTTCTTCTGGTTTAAATCCAGGAGAGCACCATGCACCTATATTATCCCCATTTCCATCAGTCTCCTTCAAAACTTCCGAATTAAATTTACTTTTCCGTTTGCAGGACATACCTGAAATAATATAAAATTTTAGTAAAAATGTAAAAATTAAAAAAAATTCAATACACATATAAAAAGAACTAAAGTTTACAAACAACCTATAAAACATTTTAAAATTGCAACAGATAATTTTTGAAAAGATATAAAAATAAAGAATTGTATTAAATAATTTTAAAAAGATAAAATTTAAAATAAATATTTTTTTTAATCTAAAAATTTGTAATAAATAATGTTGGCAAAGACTCACAAAATAATTTTTGAAGGAATCTAAAAAAAAAACAGAAAAAAAAAAAAGAAATAAGAAAGAAAGAATGCAATAAATAATTTTATAAAAATGTAAAGCATTTAAAATTTGCAATATTTTCGAAAAAGATACTATCTAAAGATGGAGATGAATGGAAAAATATTAGTAGACTCTTAGCAATGTAGGAGAGTACAAGCTGAATTGCGCAATCACACTATTTATGTGAAAATAATTAAAAAATTAAACCCAATAGTTAATCAAAATATGAAAATAAGCTAGTTTAGTCAATCTAATGTGCAATAATTTGAAGATGGCGACGGATGGAAAAGGATATTTGTATTAGAAATCTGTACGGGCTAGGGCCTGGCATATGGGCTCAGGCATGGGCTTGAATTTTTAAACACTGTTTCGTGCCGAATTTCGGGAAGTAGATAAATTTAATCCGAAAATACCGGGCCGAACCGAACTCGCATCCGATTGACCGCAGCTTTTAAATAAAGAATTCTAGTTTAGAATAGAAACAGAAAGAAATCGTATTTTGAAAGAAAATGATCGGAAATTTCTTGAAATTATGCAAAATGGTGGAAATTGAAGAGGGGGGGGGGGGGGGGGGGGGGGGAAGCAAAAATACTTACGGTAAATTACGTGCGAAATGTTTAATGAAAATGCATGATAGATGCGAAGCGAAAATACTCAACAAATCCGATTGAAAAAGATACCTATTCCCTATTCAAATGCAGAATCCGAAAAAGCCGCGTGTTACTTGAATGTCAGAATATCGTAGGCTACCAGATTGGCGATGAAAATGGAATAGAATTGTAACCCAATTCTATTCCATTTTCATCGCCAATCTGTTTGCTTCGCGCCGGAGGGGGGGGGGGGGGGGGGCTATTCTCCTAAACTTACGAAAATAGCGAATTCGAAAGAAAAACTAAAATCCGCGATTTCATAAGCGAAAATCCGGGATTCCGCGTTGCGCTAAAATAAGAAATAGTAAAAAAATATATATATAATCTTAAAAATAAATATTGCGCGATGTGAAAAAAAAATGAGCAAAATTTAAAAAAACTCATTAAACATTGGCGGAAAATTTAAAAGTTAATAAAAATTAAGCAAAAGCTAATTAAATAGCAATTAAATTACATTAAAAACTATTTTACGGAAATTCTATAAATAAATTCATAATAAGAATATTTTTACCGATGTTTAAGATTCTTTTCAACATTAGATTTTGTCTTACTTAAAAGGCTTGTTTACTGCCCAGTGTTAATTAACAGGCCGTTATACAAAAGCAAATGAATTTCAAAAATCTTTTGAAATTTTTATATCATATATCAAGGGCTTTTTTTCTTTTCTTTAACTTCAAAATCAGTATATTTAGTACACAACTGATGAACGCAAAAAAATTAATTTTAATGGATTCGCGGTAAATGAAATTGATGATGATTACTACTGTTAAAAAAAAAAAAGGAGGTAATATGAGTAAATTAATTTCCACTTACTTTTTTAATTGCTTTATATAAGATCTTTTCTCTCTTCTCCAGACACAGCAAAGATGATATTGAACCACGAGGTAAGAACTTCCTCCAAACCACAGACTAATATAGTATTCTGTGCTCCAAACCAGCTCACGATCAAAGAACCTGTTCCAAAGATCTCCCATAAACCACCGAGTCTCGCCGGAAACGCCTCCCCCTTTCTTTCCCCTATGTTCCCACTCTTCTGGATGAATTTGTGACTCACCCTTATCTCCTTACAGAAGCACTTCGCGTCAGCATTCTTGCCCGTCAATCAATCGTTCCTTTCTGTTTGGCAAAACAAGAATCGCGTACCGCGGTATTTTTATGAAATGGCGCAGCGTTGGCGCAAAAACAGTTAAATTTTGCTTTTTGTATCAGAATGGCGCAGCATACTTTGAAATGCACAGTTTGGCGCAATTGGCGCAGTAATCACATCACTGCTTGTTTCTCTGATTACGGCTGATCGTTTTCGACAAAAAATGGCTTTTTTCAGAAATAATTCTGTAACACGGATTGTTTAAAAATATAATGCAGGATTTTAAGTTGAAAGTGTTTTTTTTGTTTTGTTTATTGGAGAGTATCTAATAACTGTGTTGGGGGTTAACGGTTGTACGATTCAGGGTTAACGAAAAAGATCGGCTCACATAACGGACGGAATCCAGATAATGTTTTGATTGCCGCGGTGGGTCAAGGACGCTTGAGAGACAGGAATGCGCTGTCTGCCGTCCGTTTTGAGGAGCAGCGTGCTGGGAATTAAAGAGTACCTGGAGATTGTCACACGAGAACGAGCGTCCCCAAAACAGACGGGAGACAACGCTCGTATGTCATAGGCCTACTTGTCTGGAATCGGACTTTTATTCCAAATTAAATCGGACTTTTATTCCAAATTAAATCGGACTTTTATTCCATATTACTTCCCAAAAAAATATTTACAAAATTTTCACAGTTTCCAAAAAATCATTCGCCATTTTTTTCGCCAAAGTATTTTTTTTATCGCCAGTTTTGCGATCTTTTCGCATTTGGCGCGTAGGCGAATGGCTAGCGCGGACCCTGCAAACCATTATCAAACTTCAGTGACCTATAGAAGTTATAATATAGCATTGTTAAATGAACTGTGAATCTCATAAAATGATAGAAATCAAAAGTATGACATTTTAGCATTCTTCAGCAAAGATTCAACTACGAGGTACTGAAGAGTACTAAAAGGCATGAGACTACTGGTTGGCCTTGTGATGGCAGAAGGACATATCTCTAGATAAGGCTGAATTTCTGATAATTGCCAATTTTGTGTCCATTGAGTTAAAAAAAAATATTATGAATAGAGCAGATATTTTTTACAGCATATGTTTAGAATTTTATTTGTTCTACATGGTTTTTAACAAAAAAATTTTTTTTTTCAATAATGTAAAATATAGTTTTGAGTTAATAAAGCTGCAAATTTGTCATTGTCCACTGTCCTCCAATGATGAGTTGAGTTTTCATCTCTTAATTACAATAAAAACCAATAATGAAAATAAATGGGTGAAGTTTAAGAAATTACAATCCTAAATAAAAAAACCTTTTTTGTAAAAATTCTAATGATATTTTTTTGCAAAATTGATTTTATATTCTTGTTCCTAAGAATTGGCATTAGTACGGCGATGTCTGAAAAATCAGCTTTTTAACCCACTAGATTACAACAGTAGCAATTTAAAATCACATGAAAAACATCATTTATAATTTTGTTCCATATCTGTTTGAAGTTTTAAAACAGTACATTTAATAGAAATGTGAAAAACACAATTTTACTATTCATTTTTTATGTGTATATTTATTACCCATCATTCCTGTCATGCATATAGTTTTTGTTAATATGAATGAAAATTTCAAAATAAGATGTCTTTTGTTAGCACATAAAAGTAAGTTTTGCATAGTGTATACTTTGTTTTCCAGTGTTAGTTTTGATTTCTGTGCAGAACAAAAACAAACCAAAGTATAATTTCTGTTATGTAAATAGAATGATTTACATCATCGGAATGATGCACGGCCAAAACCAGCCTTGAAATGATGATAGCATTATTTATTTATTTTAAGGATTTTTCTGTAATTTTCATGAACCGGATATCAGATTACGAATCGGAATTTCTATGAAATTTAAGAAAAATTATTAATACAGAAAGAAATATTTTATTAAAATATCCTCTTAATAAAACAGTTGCATCAAAAATCGGAATTTCTGCAAAATTTAAGGAAATTTGTTAATACAGAATGAAATATTTTAATTAAAACATTTTTTAGTAAAGCAGTTACATCGCAAATTGGAATTTCTGTGAAATTTAAGAAAAATTGCAAGTACAGAATGAAATATTTAAATTAAAACATCTTTTTAGTAAAACATATACATCATAAATTTTTAATAAAACATTTACATAACAGAGTGCACATTTAGTGTGTCATGGAGTTTTATATATATAACTGAGGATTGCATGTGCCCTTATAGTGGTTGGTTAACAACTACTGCATGAATTGCTGTGGGCATACGCATGTAGCATAGGTATACGGTTGATAGCTATTGCAAGTTATGAGCTTTTCCAGAAATCAACTGTGCCAAAGCTACTGCAATACGCTCATCTAGACACAATGTTTTATTTCCCTCCCTATCTTCCTGTGTTTTGATCTTGATGGACTCAACCTAAACAAACACGTACTCCTATAAATGGTACAATAAAAAAGTCCAGAAAGCTATATTTCTAAATATCGGTTTTAGAGCAAAGAGTTTTACAGAGTTCTAATTTTCAGAACATTTTACTACTATTGTCTGATCATGTGTCTATGAATATCAATACTGCTACTGCTACTGAACAAGAAAAACTATTACAAAGTTTACCGACTACTAAAACTCATGGACAAACCTCATTTTGTGATAGTATATCTGGATTTGGAGTAAAATTGAAGCACAATAATTTTTAAGAGTAACTCAAATATCGACTGTAAGCACAAAACTAAATGTATGTTTATATTGCGACAAGGCGGAGCATTGAAGTAAAAATTGTGATCAAATGATCACTGATTCAAAATTAAAAGTACTGGAAAATGTTTTCTCTGTCTAGGAAGTAAACATATAATAACAGATTGTAAGTCAAAATTGACTTGCTCAATTTGCAAACAGCGTTATCAGGTATCGATATGCAATTTATTATTTAATGAAAATCTAAATATAGAAGTAGTAAGCCCTTCAACGAGTGTTTGAATTCTGAAGAAGCTAACAATAAAGATAATACTCTTACCACAAAAATGCTTATGATAAGTTAAATTGTGTAGAAATTAACAAAGTTGATTTACCAGTGAATAATGGAATTATTAGTAATGTAAATTGCAGTAGTGAAGTTGAAAATAGTACAAACTCAGATTTGGGCAATAAAGTAGAAAAATCTTATGGCATTGAATTTCAAATAGAATGTACAGAAGTATCCTTACAGAATGCCTAATCAGACTTTTGATGATCAAGCTTTAAATCGTACGCAGTGTATTTAAATAGCACCCGCATTTCAAATGGAGTCAAATGTTGTAATTAAGCACAAGTGTTGAAAATGAAAAAAAAATATATTCATAAATAATTTATGAGGATGTCCTTAAAACTATCTATGCAATCTCTGATATAGTTAGGATCAGTTAAGGAAAATATTAGGTGGTCGTCACTCTTGATTTGAACATGCATCAAATTACTGCAAAGTTTGTACTGGCACACGCTCATGTCTACCTGAGAAAACGACACAGTTTGGGGCTGATAACAGTTTGCCAGTCATCCACCCTTCATACTCGCAGGATTTAGCCATGTGTCACTTTGAAGTTTAAGTTGAAGGAGAGACATTTTAACAGTGTGGAAGACATTCAGAATGAAACATAGATGCTTTGACAGGCTTCAAGAAAAGGACTTTCAGAGCATTTAGTGCATGGTAGAAGAACTGGAATTGTTGCATAGGGTCACAAAGAGACTACTTTCAAGGTGATGGAAGGGGGTTTTAAATATAAATATAATTTTTTTTTTTTATGCCAACTTTTTATGTTAATTTTTTTATGCTATTTGGTAACTTTTTAATAACACCTTGTATACAAGATAAAAACTTTTACCAGGTTCAGAAAAACCTTTAGCTAGCCCATTGATTTTTTTTTATTAAACTGGCAATTTTGATTATAAAATTTAAATTACAAAATAGGAAAAAAAAAAAATCCCCCAAGAATTTTCAAGAAAATTAAACAACTGATACTTCGGTAAAAAATTTATTACCTTGTTCATAGCAACTTTGTGAAGTGGAGGGCAGAGAACCATCTCCAGTTTTCACTTGAGCCATTTTGCGTACTTGAGCCGATGGGATTTTCGATATGGGTAGTTTACTGGCTTCCTGATTTGTATGCTTGGGAGCTGAAAAAAATACATAGCTGATGAGTTTTAAGAGAATAAATAAATAAAACATTTACACCTTAAAAATTAAAAATGCTAAAATTTATAAAAGGTAAATGTAATATTACAGCTTATACAGCTTAATAGCTGTATGACCAATAGAAGCTAACATTTTTGCTTCATGGATGATAAATACAAACACATAAATGACATGGCAATGTTTGCTTTCAGATTAAGATACAACTCTTTTTAACTGCAATATACATACAATTCTGAAATTTATAATGATTCTTCCATTCAGCACAGCTGAATGTGAGCAAGACTTTAGTCAATTGAATTTGATTAAGACTGATGCCAGAAATTAGCTTGATTTACTGACAGTTAATAACCTAAAGACAAACTATGTGATCAAATTTTTCAGATTTTCAACCTCAAAAGGTTGAGATTTATGGTGGAATAGTGAGATTTTAGATTGCACAAAACAGTTAATTCAAAATTGCAAATTAAAAATTCTTTGTTTTTATATTAGTTTATTTCATATTTTAAGAAAATTTAAAACAATAGTAAGAATAGTAATGTTCTTAATATATATATATATATATATATAATAAAAATATTATATGAAATTTCAATGATAGATTAGAGATAAGTTGTAACTCCTATAACCATAACTTAAAATAACTAAGTAAAAAGATGTAAAAAATATATAGAGATTCATCAATCAAGAGGAGAATAAAATGCATATATTCAGTCAGAAAGCTAAAAATAATCAACATATATCAATTGGTGAGATTTCAAATATTGAAAAATAGAGAAAAACAAAGCATTAAAGCCAAACATGTGGAAAAGCACTAGGCTTAAAAGGATTTCATTTTGAACAGATTCGTCTTCAGGTCCAAGTATCTATTCAAAATGAATAGAAAAATCTTGTTCTGAAGACGAAGACAGGTAATATCTATAAACTCCATATATATATATTTATATATACTACTCTTTTATTATATAGCTAACATTTAAACGGACATTATGAACATTTAAAAAATATTTGTTACTGTTAGAAATGTAAACATGGCAACTATTCAACTGTCTATTTGGCACCTAGGGTCAAAACTAAGGTGTCATTTGAAGCCTAACTTTGATGCCATGTTACATACAAAGCACTAACTAGAGTTAGAAAGAATACTTAAAATTTAAGTTTAAATAACGTTTAAAGCATTTAAATTTTATTTTCATATATTAATTTTTAATAAAGTGTACCAGTAAAGTCTAAATTATTAATTCATTAATTTAGTCTCATTCTCACCTGCTTGGCATAGTTTTCAAAAAGTCACCAAATTTATCACCAAGTGTTACATATTTGACAATACTTACTAGCTTTCAATTTTATGCAATTTTTTAAATAAATTTATTTGAAAAACATGCATATTATCTCGAGAACAGTTCAAGCATTTTAAAATATATGTCATTCATTTTCAAATAAAAAATTACATATTAAATGATTATTTATTTAACATTATTCAATGTCCTGATTTTTTTTTATCATTTTTTTCAAAATTGTATTCGAAAATTTGAGGATCTTCCGAACATTTGATCAAGTTTGAAATCAATGAGGCTCCAGTATTCACTGACTGCAATTATTTATACTAAATTTTTTTCAAAACCCTGTATTTATTTGTGAGATGATGCTTTTACAGACTCAAAGAGACACACATACTAACATACATCACCTCAAACACATTCAATTCGATTTCTGGGATATTTAAAACATGCTCTTCCATCAAAATTTTGAATTTATATTTTCAACCCCATCACAATACCAAAAATGGTTAATTAGGTTTAAAAAATGATTATACTTCCTTGCTTATACATTAAAAATATATATACTTTTGCAAAGTTCCATTGGAACATGGTAAACATACTGAGTAAAACTACTTAGTTTATATTTAAAATTATTTTTTCTAATATATGGAACTGTTTGCTAGGAGAGAGAGAGATGGGGGAGGGGGGGGACTCATACTATATATACATGCATGTACGTATTGAGTGTTTATCCTGCACTTATCAAATGACTGACTTATGAAGCCAGACTAAGATATCTACAGATAGTAAACTGAGACTGGCTCTATTTTATTGATATAATTAGATAATTCATTACAATATAACATACCTGCAACATCCTTATTGAAGTCTGTTTCAGAGCTAGGAAGTATGATTGTATCATTTAAATTAACTTTACTCTGTTTGCTGGTTTCATTCATCGACGTTCTTGATATGAGTATATCACTGGTTCTTTTCTTAGTAACACAAATTGGTTTACGAGCTATAACAACAAATAATAATAATAAAATAAATAAATAAACCTTAGATAACAGAAAAATGTTCATTATATTTTGATATAAATTAAACTAAAATTCTGCAACATAAAATTATAATTTGTAAATTTGTAATGCAGCTTCATAATTTAACTATCAACTAATTAAAAATATATTAGATCACCAAGGTCTTGATTTATACTAAAAATATTCATGTTACATTTGGATTTCAAATTGGGGTTGCCAATAAAGGTATTTTTAATTTATTTAAAATCATTTGCATTTAGTATACTTAGGTACAGTATTTCAACAGTTACAATCTATTAAAAAATAACCAATTCTTGCATATAAAAAAATTAATTCAAAAGAAGCTTCTAATGAAGAATGAAATAAGCTTTTTAATGAAACAATATTTTATTTATTATTAGAAAATATACCCGGTGTTTCCCGGAATTTACAATTAGCAGTTGTGGCGTAGCTGTGTGTGCACACACACATAAGTTTTTATTTTATTTTTTTCATAGAAAATGTACTTGGCATTATGTGGGATTTAAGGTGCAAACCTCTGATAAATACTACACAAACTCACAGAGAATTCTTGAAAACTAAATAACGTTTTAACAATATGTTTACTTACAACAAAAGTAAAATAAGCTGTTGCATAGGTGCATACACGAATACGTTGTGCAGCTCATCTTAAATCCCGGACAATACCGAGTACATTTTCTAATATTTCACATATATTGTAAAGGGTTAAAATAAGGTTTTATATATAAAGCACTTTGTCCTATAAAACCTTCCCTCTTTTTTCAATAAAGCACATTGGTCATTACCCATATTTACTGCCCACTATAAGGTCACCTCCAACTTTTGTGGAAATATTCAATAGGCTATTTAAAAAGTCTTAAGATTGATAAAAAGAAAGTAATTATGTATATTTCATATACATTGTAAATGGTCAAAATAAGACCCTTTATATAAAGCATGAATGTAAAAGTTTGTTCTATAAGACCTTCTTCCATTTTTCTCAATAAAGTACATTGAAAGGGCACCACTCATAAGTACCGCCCACTATGAGGGTATAGCCAAGTTTCGAGAAGGAATTCAATAATTATTTAAAAAGTCTTACTGATCTGAAAGGACATTCAAAATATCATCCATGAGTGAGAAACTGAAAACATCAATAATTATATTTTAACCTAATGCCAAGTTTTAACATTAAAATAAATAATCAGTGTTTGATAAATGAATTCAAAATTGAATGCCAAGTTTCACCAATCAATTTTGTATCCGTAATGGAATTGAAAATCGGCAAAGTTAAATGATAAATAAACCTTATAGAATTAAAAAACTATCATATAGTACATAGGTTCCTTTAGAATTTTAAACAATCAATTAAATTATATAGCATTATCAAACTCGTGCAACAGATAATAGCATCAGTCCACAGCAGCCATGGATTTAGAAATTCTTTTAAATCCATGAGATTAGCATAGTAAAAGTAATTATATGATATGATTTAAAAATTGATAAAAATTCATCCATTATTTGTATGGATTTCTTTCAAAATTTCTTTGAATGTGCATTTTTTTATCTTTCTTATGGTGTAGTGATGGAAAGTGTATAATCATATTTTCGGTCTCTAACAATTTTACAGTGTATTGAGACACGAAAAGCGTATATTAATTTTTAAATCTATTTAATGGAATCATTGAATTCCATTCAAATTTTGCTTAAAAGAGAATTCATCAATCTTTTCGATGATGTTAAATAAAATAGAAAGTGTCTGATTATATTTTCGGTCTCTAACAGTTTTTCTAGTGCATTGTTGAAATTTCAAACGTCGATGCATGAAGAAATTTTCCTTTGGATCAACCGAAATGAAATTGTTTCTGGTAAAAAAAAATTAATTACTCACAGATTAAAATATATATGAAGGAAGGGCTGCACTCAATTTATATTTTTGAGGTGCACTAATCTATGTTCTAATGTAAAAGTGGGGACAAAAAGGAATGACAATTTACGTTTAAGATGGTGACACCAAATGGCGCCATCAGCTACCATGCTAAAGAAGATATGATACACATCAGACGTGAACAAGAAGCATTTTAGACTTAAAATAACTATAAAACTAATTCAAATTCTTAAAAAAATCTTGCTGAGGCATATCATCTTAGGTCCTGAAGTACATGTATACCAAATTTCATGTCTGTACGACAGTTAGATTTTTTGCTACAGCTGACACAGACAGACAAACAGCTTCTTTTATTATTGATTTGTTAAAAAAGTCTTTGTTATTTTTAAGAACTGTTTTCCTGTAAGGAAATTAATCATGATTGGGATAAAACTGATTTTATATAAAATCAATTAAATACAATCTCTTTATAGAAGACAAAAAACACTCGTGACAGAGGCCCTTTAACAAAGAACAATATCTACATAAAATATCTATTATGGGGGTCATAAACACACTAACTATTAGGTCCACCATTTCTAGATTCTTAAAACCTTAAAAAAATTCTTCTGCAGAAAAGGAAATTTTTTTCCCTGTTTTGTGAATATGAAAATTCTTTATTTGTAATAAATGAGAAAATTTCTTTATTCATATTATTGGAAATTGCTTTCAAGCAATTTAAAATATTCTTTTATTTTTAATTTAGTATTCCAGCCATGATGAAAGAGGAGTCGATAAGACAAGGACAGGGTTTAATTTAAGCAGTATCACTTCAAAAATTGCAAATCAAATTTGCTTAAAAATCTATAAAAAAAATTGTGCCGATTCACAGTAATTGAGATACATTTTCCATAGCAATGATCACCTTCCATCGCAAGATTGTTTTGAGAATTCCTACGTTAAGATATGCACACTTTCAAATGGAAGTTTAATATCACAAAGCTGTTAAATGTGTAATGTTATTCTATAAAACTTCCAATAAAAAGCATGCTTTTATCGATAAAACTACTTTCAGATTGTTTCCTCTATATTAAGGCTTCCAATTGGCTATATCTACTGTGCAGCAAAAACCTGGTTTAAAAATACTTCGCAATGTTTCATAGAGAAATTTCCATTCAGTGCAGTGGCAGTTTCATACTTTGAATGTTATGTGGATCCCCTTTTTGTGATTTTTTACCAAGTTTTCCCTTTTCTTGAAAAACTTTTACGGGTCTTGGACCAACCACCAAGATGTGCCATTTCATTCTTCACTAAGTACTGAATGTTACTGAATGTACATTGTTCAGTGTTTTATGTATGATGGAAATTATATATATCACTTTTCTCGAGTGTGTAGAGGAAGGTAGAGCTACTAACCTTTCCAATTTTCCTCCATTTGTTTTGTTTTTTTAATTTTGTGCTGGGAAGCCAATTTTTAGTAAAAAATTGGCCGGCATTACATACTCACAAAGAAATCATAATAACTTATGTGGCAATGCCTTTGATTGCGATGTATTGAGCAGTTGCGAACAGTTAATACTATTTGGGAAAAAAAATATCATCACCTTATCAGTGGTATTGAAATTCGGTTCACTAAAATTCTAATCCCAAGCATCACAAGTGCATTTTAAAACGGATTCCTGAAATATATAGCTACATGTTTTGTTTTTTTAAATGGGAGACAGATAAATTTGGAGAGCCTCAAGAAGCCATAATTTTGATAAAGCAGATAGTTTTTTTTATACAGATTTTTAAAAATCATGAAAAACACTTTCAAATGCATTGAGACAATGCAATTCCTGATAGCAGATGAAATATCTGTCTCGTGTAGCTGAGAATCTGGAAACAAATATCTCCAGACAGCTGTTGGCCATGGTAGTAGGACACAAAAATCAAAAATCATGAGTTTTACAGATAGAAATATGAATTTTTTTAATATAAAATTGTAACAACACTATAAACATTCCATTAAAAAAAATTACATTTCTTTTTGATGAAACATTCAAGTTTTATACCTATTTGACACATTGCTAAAAAAGAAAGAAAAAGAAAACGTTTCCAGGTACGGTCTTGAGCATTTGTAATTGTGAAGTCTCAAGTCTTAGCTCTAAAAAATTCTATTCTTTTTGTCATAACTTTATTTATTAACTTTTTACAAGATTCGATAATTTTCATTTTAAAGTGACATAATAATCAAAATTTAAATTCTGTCAAAAAAAAAAAAAAAAAATCGAGGTATGGTCTTCACATTTTTTCATTGTGAAGTAAAGCTTAAAATTCCTATTTTTAATTAGTAATCACTGGCCTGGTAGGTTCATGGAGTTGAATGACCTGTTGTTGACAACTGCAAAATGTGCAATTTTTTTTCAACTTGATTCTTATGCAAAAATATGTTTAAATATTTTATATAATAATTTAGAAATTTATGGATATATTACACTTACTTATTTACAGATTTATTATGCAATAGACATAAGTCAACCAATTGGGCCACGGCAGTACCTGCATGCGACTGACCACAAAAGGTTAAACAAAATTTATAAAAATAAAATACAAAAATAAAACTTTTTTTTAAGGTTGTGGACTGTTTTATCACCCAAATACTTCATTTAAAGAAAGCAAATTAAACACAAATCTCCAATTTTAGTGAACATTCCTTAACGTTTTACTATTAGCACGTCGAGATAGCATAACACACAATTATTTCAATGTATATTTAAAATAAAGACATACCAGGTATAGCACTGCATTGTCTTCCAGGACGATTATAATTTACTTCAGATAATGGAGCATGTGTATTCTTCTCAGAAAAATATTTAAATCTAAAAAATATTATGGAATGTACATTAAATATAAAAAAAAATACCTATAAAAATAAAGAAAAGTCAAATTAAACAGAAAAACATTTTTATTCATAAACTAGAAAATGTACCCAGATTGCCAGTATTTAAGATGCAAACCTCTGATTAAGATTACACAGCAACATATAGTGAATCCATGAAAACCCAAAAACTTTTATCACTGCTTCCCATAACAATGGATACAGGTTGTAACATCTGTTGCAACGCCCAATGCATTGTAACTAATGAACTAGAGAATGAAGCATTTATCCAGCAAAATCAAAAATCTCAATTTCTATGCTTTTGTTTAAAAATTCACAAAAAAAAAAAGTAATTAATTTTTTTTTATTAGAATGCACCCATATATAGAATTTTGTTAAGTTTTCATTTCTGGATGCAACAAATAAAGAATCAGATAAAAAAGAAAAAAGTCAACTACTGTTACTAGTAGTTGATACCACACAATTTAATCTGATTTTAAAAAAACAAGTAAATCAGACTTTAAAGAATAAAAGCTCAGTAACCATAAGATAGTTTATAAGCAAAGACTTCTGTAACTATGTGAAATTAATAGTGATGTAAAGTATATATCAAATTACGCAAGCTTAAATATACATATTTCAATGTATTTAAAATTAAATAAATAAATATGAAGGAATTGTCTGATACATTGAAGGATAAGATTCAGATCATTAGAAAAAATATTCTTCAATCTTTCTGATAATGTCAAGAGGAAAACTCTTGGATAATATTTGTAATCACTAAGGAACCGATTTGTGCATAAACATCACTTAAAATGATGCTTTAACATAAAATAACTAATTCAAATTTTTTATAAATCTTGCCAAGCCTCATCGTCCCGGGAGTTCAGCTACCTGAAACTTTGATTTTCCCCTACAGATGGTAGATAAACAGACATCTTTTATTACGCAAGATAAAAAAGGAAGGCAACTACTATTACTAGTTGATACTGAATAATTTAAGCTAATCTTAAGAAAACAAATATGAATTTCTCGGCTTTAAAAAAATTAAAGCTCGGCAACCATAAAATAGTTCATAAGCAGACTTCTGTAATTATATACTATATCATGTAATTAATAGTGATGTAAAATTCTTGATAATACTCTTTTTGAGAGTATTTTCATTGAAGAAAATTTTCGAGAATTATTATTGGTCCCAACATTATATCTGTCTGTCTATAGATGATTTTGTTTTTCTCTAGTTCCTGTCTATAACTACTTATATATGGGATGCAGTGGGATCAGATGCTATTGACTATTTATCCTATAGATGATTTGTTTTGATGCTAGAGCTGTTTAGAGGGTGTTTCAGAATAGTTGATCTCATTTTTAGTGCTTTGGCAATTGGTTTTATACACATATTTCCAATTTGAAAGTTTGTTTAAATTAAATGTGAAATTATTTCATATATTTTTTTTTCCGGTAGTTAGTATTTACTAAAAAATAGGGAGTTTAACTTTTTATACGATCTGAAAAAAAAAAAAAAAAAAAGTTTCGCAATATAGAAACTAATCTAAAGGGAAAAAACCTGGTACAAAAACTGTCAAAATCTGAATCAGATTTTCCTTCATGCTACAGGAGTAGATTCCATATTGAAACCAGACTTCACATAAAACATAGTGCAATCTTATTTCTATTTGTTTGTATCTGAACCAGCATTTGTAGGGAAATTATTTTTTTTTTTACTTTTTAATAAGCAATCGTTCATCGAATATTGCAGATAAATGCACTGGGTTCTTTTCCTTAGACTACTAGACTGCTCAACTTCTTCTAACTGAACTTTTTTGCTCAAGAAACTATGTAAAAATGTAGGTCTTCTATTTTTCAGAAAATACCCCCACTAAAAAGAAAATTACATGGAAGAATTTAGAATTTAATTTTAACAAACTTTCATATTGAAAGTATGTGTCTAAAACCAATTGTCGAAACGCAAAAAGTAAGGTCAACTATGCTGAAACACCCTATAACTATGCAAAGGTCAACCTACAAGAAAAGGGTCTATTTGTCAGTAATTTTACTTCTGAGATAACATGGTATATAGTCATTATAATTACAACTGTACACTTTTTAGTTTTCAGTGGATTTATAGGTAGCTGCATGCTTCTCAAATACAGGAAATGTTTTCATTAATATTTTACTCAGAATGTTGCCAATTCTAAGAAATTTTTTTTTTATTAACCAAAATTAGAAAACAAAAACAGAGAAAAAAAATGAAAAACCATAGTTTGCAAAAGAAACCTCTTATGGTTTAAGCTAAACCAGCCACGTTGCTATCAATCCTAAAATTTTTACACTGTTCTTTGTTTTAATGTTCTAACTTGATTCATAATGCAAAATTTGTAAGATGAGTTGTAACTATCATAAAGACATGTGGTTTTGTTTTTTAGAATCAGCCTAAAATACTGGCACTCATTTTTGAAATTTTCAACTGGACCCTTTTCTAGTAAACCATCGCATATTATCACAAATTGAATCATTATCAAAAGCTATAAATTTTTTATTTGAAATAAATACTTTACAAAAAAAATAAAGTCTGGAAAGAATGGATGTTTAAGAAATATCTCAAACAGAAAAGGGTTAACAATGCAGAGATTGCATTTACTCACAATCACCATGCTAATTAGCACTTTTTTTAACTCCATTGACTCGCTATTTAAAAACTAAGAGTCAACTCTCAAAATTCACATATTCTTTTTTTTTCATGTGAATTTTTTATGTCTGGCTATTTTATACCTATTTAAAGAGTGCAATAATTACAGTACAATAATCTTAATAGAAGTTATAACTGCTTATCACTTCAAAAACTTAAATTTTTTGCACTGTTATTTTCAGTATAAATGTGCAGTTTTAATAAGGGAGACATCACAGCTTTATTTCACCAATTAAAATTACAAATGTTTAAAAGTAGCAAAAGATGACTCACAAATTTGAAAGTTTGAGTCATACTTTTGAGTTATAAGAGTAAATCTCACTCGTAATTTTACAAGAAAAGAGCAATCTTTACAATGGCAATTTTTATTGCATTATTCTCCCTATGACTATTGTGTTTTATTAAATTTAAGTACTAAACAAACTTTTAAGAAATTTAATTTCAGATAATTGGCACTTTACTACCATAAATCAGATATAAATTTGAATTTCTTATGAGCAAAGATATTTAACAGTACATAAATCTGATTATTTAAAATGCATCTAGCAATTCCTACCTTGCAATGTTATTCTTTTCATTTACTGCAACAGCATCTGCAACTGCAGGCTTCTTTAGAGTTCTGTTGCATATGTTTGTATCATTTATTTGAGATTTTTTATTTTGTGATATAGAAAATGAACGTCTTCCTTTCTGCTTTGAAGGTATTGTGTCATTTTCATAAACAGTTTTATTTTTTCCATTTAAATTTTTACAATTCTCCAAGTTATTTTTTCTTGAAAGTGAAAAATTCATTGAGTTCCTGGGTTTCTTAACAACTGTCTTCCCAATTTCAGAACTTGGAGGGGTCAAACTGATTGTTTCATTCAGGTAATTTTCTTGACTATCTGGTAATTTTGCTTTTAGAATCAAATGTTCGTCGACTATATTTGGCTCCAAGTTATTTTTCCTCAAAAGTGGAACATTTATTGAGTTCCTGGGCTTCTTAACAATTGTCTTCCCATTTTCAAAACTTGATGGGATCAAACTGATGGTTTCATTCAGGTAATTTTCTTGACTATCTGGTAATTTCGCTTTTGGAATCAAATGTTCTTCAACTATATTTGGCTCCAAGTTATTTTTCCTCAAAAGTGGAACATTTATTGAGTTTCTGGGTTTCTTAACAATTGTCTTCCCATTTTCAGTACTTGATGGGGTCAAACTGATGGTTTCATTCAAGTAATTTTCTTGACTATCTGGTAATTTTGCTTTTGGAATCCAATGCTCTTCAACTATATTTGACTTTTTCAAGTTATTTTTCCTCAAAAGTGGAAAATTTATTGAGTTCCTGGGTTTCTTAACAATTGTCTTTCCAATTTCGGAACTTGGAGGAGTCAAACTGATGGTTTCATTCAGGAAATTTTCTTGACTCTCAGGCAATTTTACTTTTGGGATCAGATTCTCTTCAACATTTTTATTTAACTCCCACTTATTTTTCCTCAAAACTGACAAATTTATTGAGTTTCTAGGTTTCTTAACAATTGTGCTTCCAATTTCAGAACTTGGAGAGGTCAAACTGATGGTTTCATTCAGGAAGTTTTTTTGACTGTCTAGTAATTTTGCTGTTAGAATAGAGTTCTCTTCAACTTTTTTATTTGGCTCAAAGTTATTTTTTCCCAAAAGTGAAAAATTTATAGAGTTCCTGGGTTTCTTAACAATTGTCTTTCCAATTTCAGAACTTGAAGGAATCCAACTAATGGTTTCATCCAGTACATGTTCTTGACTGTTGAGAAATTTTACTTTTGGAGTCAAGTTCTCTTCAATTTTTTGATTTTGCAAATTAACTTTTAATATTGAATGCTTGGGTATTTTCTCATTCAAATTGAACCCAACTAGATCTCCATCATCATCAACTGAATTCTTAACACAGCTTTGATTGTCAGCATCTAAACAGACAGTTTCATTTAGTAAATTTTCCTGATTTTGTTGTAATTTGATTTTAGCAAATGATTTAACTTCTCCAATTTTATGATTAGAAAATTCAGGTTTTAAAGCAGACTGTTTCAAAATAGTATTTGATTTATTTAAATCAGAATTCCCATTTAAAATTTTATTGTTTGTTTTAGAAGGCCTTTTAAAAGAGAGAGTTTTTGAACGAGAGAATTTCACAGTTTTTGTCTTTGGAAAATTATCATTTGATGTGTTAAAACTATTTGTTAAAGAATTTCTGCGTACTTCTTTCTTATCTGCTTTTATGTTTGAAGCACCAAAACAACCTACACTTTTTCTAAACTTATTTTTTCGATCAAAAGTGCTTTTAGATTCCTCTTTAGTAAAAGACAAATTTAATTCTGCAACACAAGCATTTTTATTCTTATTAATTTTGTTTGTAAACCGAGTAGTCTTTATGTTCTCTTTTACAGCAATTACAGATTGATTAGAACACTGCAATGATTTTATGCTTTTATTTAAGTCAGGTGATATGTCTAATTTTTCATAGGTTCTATTCAATATTTCTACCTTTTCACTTGACTTTTCAGACACTTTGTGTCTATTTTCCAAGCATAATTCATTAAAACTTTGATCATATTCATTTGGATATGCCAAAGCAACATTACGAAAAATGTCTTCACATCTTTCCGCTTCTTGAACACATTCTAGAGGCTTAATGGAATGCAAATCTACTTTAATATGAGCTCCATCTTTTAAATGAAATTTAGCAAGTCTTTCATTTTCCAAATCATGTGTATCCAAATGAAATTCAGATGACATGTTATTTAGAGTACCTACAACTTTGTCAGAAAGATCCAAGAAGTCTGTTTCATGTTTAGGTGTACTTGAAAATTTAGGGAAGCTTTCATCATATTGAGTAGGGCTTTCTTGACTCTGATCACACAAAAAGGAAGCATTTGGTTTATTGCAAATGGGAGAAAGCCTTTCAATAAAACTAGAATCTGATGCCAATGCAGTCGAGGGTAAGATACATGCACTTTTGTCTGAAAAGCAGCTAATGAATTGTCCTTTGTCCATATTATCAATAGTAGAATTTAAATATGCATTTGGTTTATCAGGAATTAAATTGTCTAATGTCATATCCTCTAATACATCCAAGGGCAAGATTCCTAAACTGTCATCACTTTCTGCAAGATCACTCTGGTCTATCGCTTCTGAATTTGGACAAGATATATCATTAACTTGATTGGACACAGAAGACTTTATATCATTTAAATTTAAACCAGAGGTATTGCATGAATATGAAAAATTATTAGAATCTAAACTGTTGGATAACTCAAAGGTTTCTTCATGTATAACATGAAGCTTTTTTCTGTCATCAAAATTGTTTGAAATAGTATAAGACTCATTCAAAGCAATTTTTTGTGAAGTTCCTGAAGAAACATGCTGATAACTACCTAAAGTAGAGAAATTCTGAAATTTTGAATTCATATTAAATTGCTTATTGTTGCTCAAACTTTTTAGCTCCTGAACTTTTGAATGGCTTTTCATTAGAGATATTCACTATCAAAGTGTACCATACTTGCTTTCTTCAAAATATACCCATTGCCCCAATGATTCCTGTTTTTTTATCACATATTAAGAAATCCAACACATTATCAAATTATTTACTGTTAAGTTCATCAAATTTCACATTCATCAGAAAACAATCAATTCATACAGATGAAGAAATTATATTATGTTGCAATCTGCAAGAAAAAAAAAATATATGTATATTAATTTATATTAAAATATTTTAACATACATAGTAACTAATTATTGAAAAAAATCGTAACAGAAAATACCATATTTGAACTCTTAACTAAACATATAGCACTGATAAAGGTTAATGGTACATTATATTGAATGTAAGCAATTATAACCTCCAATTTGAAGAGCTTTATTTGCTATGCATTATTCAATTGACCAAATGTAGCAGAAATAGAAACAAAAAGCAAATAGGTACAGGGCAAACCAGCGGTTGATGGTAATTCACTTCATTTGGCGATTACAATCTTTCTAAAACATGAACTGCTGATGTCAGAGTTATGGCATGCACATACCCTGTGAGATAGGCATCATGGATCCATAACCTTTAGTTGGCTTGATTGTAATACATTTTTGGTTAGCGTTCGGTAGAAACATTGTAAAATTTGTGTATTCTTAGTTTCCTGTTTTTTGTGCATGTTAGAAAATAATGGCAATGTCAGAAGCAGACAGAAAGAAAAAACAGACAAAATAACTCACTACCCATTTTTGGTTGTTAACGGTTTAAGTAAAACATTGCTTAATTTATTTACCTCAAAACAATAAAAAAACAAAGAATATTAATAATATCATAAAAATAATTGTTTGCAATATTATTGATATTTTATACATGTATACATGACATAGATTCATGCTATTTAGCATCAGACAAAAAAAAATTGTTGCTATATGTGCATTTATCACGTATTAGTGACATAATTAATTTTAGGAAAAATACATTCAATCAGTACCTTAGAGTTATATAGTTCAAATAACTAAGATATAAGTGCAAAATATTTATGAAGAATGTATTTGCACCTTTGGCAATAACATATTATAATATAGCAGTCAATGTATTAAATCATTGATTGTTCTGAAATATTATTCTTTCAGAGAATGTCGATTTTTGCTGAAATCATTAATTTTCTATGATGAAAAATGACTTATAGGGAAAAAATAAAGACATTTTAAGGTTAATAAAAAATAAATAACCACTAATAAGGCCACTTAAAAATAAAACATACAAACTTCCTAAGGACTGTGGGAACCCTGCTATTAAATATTTTCAAACAACACCATGCCACTATTAAAATACTTCAGAAAGAAACAATTGCAATATAGGTACCGTTTTGTTCCTTTCATTATTTCTATTGATCTTTCAGTCATTCTGTACAACCAATGAATTGTTCAATTTAGTATCCTAGTAAATCAATCCTAGTAGTTCAATTTAGTTCACCTAGCAGTTCAATTTAGTATCCTAGTATTCATAGTAAATCTATAGCTGTTAACTATTTATCGAACACATCAAAACGACAGAAAAGAACTCTATATGTATATTTGAAAAGTTATAAAGATTATTTAGGATACATTTTCTTTCTTTTATTAAATATAAAACTTGTAAATCTACTCAATTTTGATATACAGAAGATTTATAATGGATAAAATTCAATATAGAAATTACAACACTGACTAGTTTATTTTATCTTCTTCAGATGCATGAATGTGGTTTTCTCATAAGTACAGCTATACTTAATGAGCTGGATGAGGTTGTCCATGTCTTAATGAATACAGCATTTATACTTAATGATCAAAATTTTAAATATGAAAATAAAGTATTGAGGGCCAAATTTCTAGACTTTTTGGAGAGTGCACTAAATTAACATGTTTTTCCGTCGTTCAAGAATTAAAAACTCTGTAACAAAAAAATTGCCAATTTTTTATTTAATTTTTAAGACTTAAGAGCAACAAAACTGAAACGTTTGGATTGTTATAAAAAATGGAGATTCCAGCCCAAAAATTGAGTTAGGAATAAGGTTTTTAAAATAGATGTTTCTGTTGGCCTTTTACGAAGATTTTTTTAATTTGTTTGCCTTTTTGGGAAAAAACTATCAACTCTTTCAGAATTTTGGCTCTTCAGTTCTCTTTGAAACAACTTCAGCACCTGTTTAAAAAAAATCAGAGATTGCAATTTAACAATTGAGGAAGATGGTACATTTTTAAGGATGGGGTCAATCCCCCACCCCACCCCACTTCTTTTAGAGGTATTTTGAACATATTTAAAAATTTATTGAATTTTTTTAAAGTTTTCTGCAACTCCTCAGATCAAATACTACATTTTAGAAAAAAGTATGAGGTTCTAAGATAATGGCTTTGGAATATGGAGGACATACCGACATATATAATACAAATATACAAACATGGATTTTCAAATGTTAATAGTAAGATTAACACACTATTACAACTAAATAACAATTTCAAACTAAAGTTATATTGGTCATTAAATAAAGATTGCAGAGAATATGTTACTAATCAGTGCTTGAAAAACCTTCCATAGCATTTATAAATCATCCATCAAAAAGTTTAGTGTTCTTCTATGAAAATTTTTGAAGTCATATGGTTGGGAAAAATTGCCACCTGTAGCGCAATACAGGGGTTGGACAAAACAATATGAACACCTGTGTAATAACAATACTTGAGGGAAACCTGTCGTATACTTTCACCCTCTAGTGTTGAAGAATGCCACCTAGCAGGTGAGAATGTACACACATTAGTCTGTGAGTAGCAGTGATAGAGGTTGGATGCAAAATATATTGCATCCTCAAAACTTCGTTATGGCTGATCTCTTCAAAAGAGGACTGATTGTTGGGGCCTGTCTTGCCGGAGCCTCAGTAATGAAAATGGCCACCCTTGTTGGTGTCAGGAGAAGTACCGTGTCGACTGTAATGTGAGCCTATATCAAACAGGGAAAGACATCAACTGCCAAGCACAACAATGGCCAACGGTCGAAACTGACTGATAGAGACAGAAGGACTTTGAAGCAGATTGTGACCAGAAAGCACAAGACAACAGCATCCCAAATAACATCTGAGATTAAGATACATCTACAAGAAGTTGTATCATCAAAAACTATAAAGCGTGAATTGCATGCAGCAAACATCCACGGTAGAACAGCAATTCCAAAACCATTGGTTACACCATGCAATGCCTTGAAATGACGAAAATAGTGTAACAAGCAAAAAAATTGGACACAACAATGGGAGAATGTCATCTGGTCAGATGAATCGTCGTTCACATTATTCCAGACAAAAAGACATATTTACATTTGGAGACCGCCAGCAAAAGCCTATCATGTTGACTGTCTCCTTCCTAGTATTCAGCATGAAGGGGGATCAGTGATGCTGTGGGGGGTGATGTCGCACTGTTGTCTCGGCCCACATGGGTGGGTTACAGCATGGGATTAAGTAAGGATTCTGGCTGACCATCTTCATTCAATGGTGCAAACTTTGTTCCCTGATGAACGGCCTGTGTACCCAAGAAGATAATGCTCCTATTCACACTGATGGAATTGTCCAAGACTGGTTTAATGAACACAATGATAAAGTACAACACCTCGTGCAGCCCAATATAATTCAATTATATTAAGATCAGGGGCCTGCAAGAGGTTGAAGATCCAGACCACACGGCCAACCCGAAGGCTTTTGGCAGCAATTTGTGTGGTCGGAGGGTTGCACAAAGTACAACACCTCGTGCAGCCCTCCGGCCACACAAATAGCTGTCAAAAGCCTTCGGGTTGGCCGTATGGTCTGGGTCTTCAACCTCGTGCAGTCCCCTGATCTTAATATAATTGAACCTTTGTGGGGTATTTTGGAGGGCAAGCTGCACAGTCGGTTTCCACCTCCAAAGGCACTTTCTGAATTAGCGACCTTTTAGCAGGAGGAATAACTACGTATGCCTGTGACTCTTGTGCATGACTTTAATTTGTCCATCCCACGTCGGATACAAACTGTAATTCATACAAAATGAGGGCCATCAGCTTATTAATAAAGACTTTGTCTCTTTTCACAGGTGTTCATATTATTTTGTCCAACCCCTGTATATATATCAAATCTCCCCAATATATTTCTTGTAAATATGGTATAAATTAATATTAACCCTCAACAAAGCTAATGAAACAGAAACTAGATTCATGCTCCATTTCAAATACAAATAAAGTTACATAAAGGTACTGAAATTGCACTTAATTAACATTATGTACATATAACTACAACATTGTTAGTTAGTTATAGGGATACAAAATTATAACAATATATTGCAAATTAATACGGAAATGGAATTTGTACATAAAAAATACACTAAACACTATTTTTTGCGACTATCCATCTTGACCTAAAGGTAAAAACTCGGAAATCTGATCAGTGGCCATTGAACAGTAGTGCTCAGTTTATACTCGCCAATTTAATTATATGAATAGCAATCTTTATCCGTTTATTGGCAGTAAAACATTTATTAAGGAATTTCTTAGAAAACATGCATACGGATTATTAATTGGAGTATTTATTTATTAACTGCTCTAAAACGTCTGTAACAAGTGGCCAGCAGATGTGCAAGATTAACAGTATAGTTTAAAGCTAACAAAATAACTCACATAATTTAAAGTCAACAGATCACAAATTCCTAAGTTCTTAAACAAAAGAAAACAATTAGATGACGGAAGAAATCATTTCATTTTAGTAATCACAATCAAATAAATTTTAAATTTCACGCACTGTGGAGAGACTGTGTTGCCATATGTGATTTCAAAATTTTTACTTCCTAGTTGAAATCCAAAAACTAGGAGCTGTGCACATTTGCTTTTCGTCTTTAGTCTCGTCCTAAACTATTTCTATCTTTCAGACTCTACGCACCCTGATTGGGTAAAAGTAATAGCATTAATTGGCCAATTTGAGTCGGTTTTGGAGACACTCCCCTAACGACGATCGCTATCCGCCATGTTTCTGTGAACGTGTACGGCCATAACTAATTATGTCAATGTTAAAGTATCAGCTGTCAACATAGTGTAGCTATCATGGAGGTAAAAGACAATAATTCAGATGACGCTGGGATAATATATTTTTATGGCAAAAGTCTTAAATGTTTATCAATTTTGTAAAAATAAATTAGAAGAGCAATGCAAAGTAGAACTGAAACAATAAAGAGATTTAAATCTATGTATTTAAAACTATTTTATATTTCAATTTATTTTTATCTCCATGCATTCTGTAGTCTATCTACAACTATAAACAAATACTGGTTAATTATAATTAAGGAATCCTTAATTTACAAATAATCAAAAATACATATACTAAATACTACGCCTTTCTGTTGTGTCAGCTAACAATAGCGGTTACATTACTAACACTAACGACATCCAGACAGTCTTTCTGGACTTTTTGGTTGGGAGGGCGAATTAAACTTTAGTGGGGCAAGTTTCCTATTTGCCCTATATAAATATATCTAAATGTTGCCACATAAATAGAAACTAAGTTAATAAAAAATGTCCCCCACCCTACTATCTAAATATATTTTTTCTTAAAAAAATGTATCCTAAATATTGATAAACTAGCAGTATGCCCTTGTATGGAACATATAATATAAAAAAACTTAAAATTTACAATTATGTGCAAATTCCTGAACGACATTGTCATTTAAAACATTCTCTAAGTATAAGAATATCTGTTCTTGTTATACAAAATTATTTTCACAAGCAGATCTGACGAATAAAACATCCTGGTCCCATTTGTAAACAAATTTATGAAAAATAGGAAATTTAATCAATATATGCCAAAATGAAAGCGCTATGAAATTGGATCAACATATGCCAAAAGGAAATGGTATTAGAAGATACACTCATTACATTTTTAATCTGCTTCAAAAATTAGGCTAAACTCAATATATGAGTGTGAGAAATATTTTCTGAAATATAACAGATGATTTGAGAAATTGAAAATCTCAATAATCCCTGTAACCTTTCAACCCAAAAGCCGTAATTAACCCTTTCGGGAAGGCGGCATTCCGAAACTACCGTGGCCCAAAGGACGAAGCGATTCGTTTCCGAAATGTGCCCAAAAGACGGCTATTTTTTTGCGCTAAGCCTAACTCTCGAAAAGAATTCACTAAAAATCAGCCGTTCAACACAGCATTCTACTTTTTTCAGGAAGAAAGGAAATACTTATTTTCTATTTGATGTATATTTTTATACAAATTTTCTTTTATCAAAATATTAAAAATTTTAGTGTATATATATTTTAGGTACAGATGGATAATTCTTTGGCATGTCCTTCCGATTTTTTAAAACTGTATCACATACATGCGTATTCTTAGGCAACAAATACTTTGCAAGTACAGGAGAGGTAAAAAATTTATCCAAATACAAAGTATATCCTTTTCCTAAAAGTTCACTTAGAAATGTTTTCACAACGCGTTCTCCATACCCACCATCAGAGCTTGATAATCCCGTGTCCTTTCCAGTATACACAAGGAAATTCCATTTATGGCCTCATTCCGATTCTGACGATTTATATATTTTTATTCCATATCTGGACCTTTTCGATGGGATATATTAACGAAATCCCAGCCTTCCTTTCCATGAGAACATAAATAACCTAATCATTTCATTGCCGCACATTCCTTTACCCCCCCCCCCCCCACCCACTCAAAAAAAAAACCTCTCTTATATTCCTCTAATTCAACAACGAAATCAATAAAAGACAAAATTAGAACGAGACCCGGAACTCAATTATAAAATTGTTGATGGGGGGGGGGGGGGGGGTAAAGGAATGTGCGGCAATGAAATGATTAGGTTATTTATGTTCTCATGGAAAGGAAGGCTGGGATTTCGTTAATATATCCCATCGAAAAGGTCCAGATATGGAATAAAAATATATAATCGCTACGAGAAGTGCTCTGTTTACTTTACAGAACCATGTGTTTCACCGCTCCAAATGGAGAAATAATTCATTGGATTCTCCTTGTGCCAAGGTCAAACATCTACAAAATACATTTAAGTTGCTTCTATGGGCATTTAACGCCATCTAGTAGACAAAAACATTCAAATTAAAACGTTCCACGTAGAAACACCAATACGTGCCAGTCGTCCTTTAGGGTAAAATTTCCTCCGACCCGTGGGCGTGCCGTTCGTCCTTGAATGCAAGTTCGCAGCTGGCACCTGGGCGTGCCGTTCGTCGCGAAAGGGTTAATGTAATCCAGCCAAAAATGTAATTCCTATAAAATTTACTTTTATATACATTTCCGTTGCTTAGAAATGTCATTTTTTTCAAATAAATTTGCTGAAAAGTATCGTTTGTATAATGCTATCTCTGTGGGAAGTTAGCTTTTTACTATTATCTCGAGATCCTAGAAACTCGAATGGTTACCCACAAAATTTCGGGAAATCCGGTGGAGCCATGCTCCCGCTTGAAGTGATAAATACGCATACCCACAGAATTATTTTCAATTTTATTTATATATAATGTGTGGATGTTACCGTTGTTGATAGCGTACATATATCCTCTTTCTCATTATTTTGGATGCAGCAATTCATGAAGTTAAATTTATTCTATGCACCTAAATTATCCATATCGCAGCGATTTTATCAGTAATATATTGACCTAAAAACTTGTACTGTAAAATGACAGGTGACTCATTCATATACAATAAAAGTCAGCTGTTTTATTACTGCATCAATTCTAGTGGAAACACTAGCAAGCATTGCCTGTCTGCCGTCACTCAATATATATCAATCAGTATTTATAGCAATTAGATTTTTAATATATATTGGGCCCGCTGAGCGGTCGCAAAGCAACAAAAGTGGGTCAAAGTTTCTCGAGAGCAGGTCGAATGGATCCATTGCAGAGTAGAAAGTATAACGGGAAAATTGCATCGAAATCCAAGCACTTGTCTCTAAAATAGATGGAAGCTAAGAATTTTAAAAGGACCCCGCTCCCCGTTCTTGCATAGGCGCAAAAGTCATAAAACAACAAAATGGATATAAATTAAATTGCAATTTTACCAATTAAAACGCAATTAGACCAACTGTACTCTCTTCCACAAATAACATAGTTTTTACATTTTCAATACTCTTTTGAATAGATCGCCGAATATTATACGCAAATTCCTGTGAAGTATACGATTTAAATCGAAATCCGTCACTATATCAAACTCCGTGCGTAACAAGTTGTAGCATTTACATTGTAACCGTTATCTGAAGTGTAAACTCACCCAGCATGCGTGATACTGCTAAAGAATAAAAATTTCATGCAATCCGTGTAGACTTGCATAGCGGGAGTGATAGCCCCATAAATAACAGTGAAAACTCCATATTACTCGGAGATACAAAGGCTCAGATAGATCAAAATACCGATAAAAAACATAGGAGTTATGATAGAAATTATGCTTCTACGGTGAATACAAGTGTAATCGCAAATTAAACAATAGCACAATTCTACCAATTGCATACATAGTTTTTATTTCTCCAATACTCTGTCATGTTGGATCCCATACGTGAAGAACATGTTTCAGTTTGAAATGAAGATATATAAAACATCCTCAATTTCTGAGGACAGTCCTCAGTTTCGTCTCTTCGCCCTCAATGTTTTTAAATGCCTTTGTTTTCATAAATTTTGCTCTTTGTTTTGAAAAATTGACAAATTTTCTTTCTAGGTCAACTATTCCAACTTTTAAAATAAGTTTATTTTTAAATTATAGGACATTTTTTAAAAGCGTCCCATAATTTGAAAATAAAATTTAATTTTTAATGAAAGTTGCAATACTTGACTTCTATCCTTGGACGTGTAATCATTATAAATGATTCTTTCTAGAATTCAAATATGCATTGTCTCTGACGGAGTGCATTTTAAACAGATTCTATATATTGCATTTCTGTTTATGTGTTTTTTATTGTAACATTGCTGCATAGGATATATATTCGCCTATAAACCTATTGTATCAAATAAATGCTTTCTGTTTGTTTCATTGTCAATTCCTATTCATTATAAAATGCGCTACAATTTTGCAATTGAGATTTTGCTTCTATTTCGCTTTATTGTCGAGATCATTTTCCTAATTTTTAAATTCTCCTCTAGGGGCACTGCAGTACTTTTTATTTGATCGGAAATGGTCGTAGCTAGACATAACGTATACAATCAAGGACCTATTTTTACAAAGTTATGGTGGGTCCTTAAGGACTTTCCTAGGAACTCTCTAAGGTTTCCAATAAACTTTCTAAATTTGCATAATTTTTATTAAAAATTTTTCCAAATTACCATAAAAAAATTATTTACCGATATCGCAATAATTGAAAGCGTGTAGGGTCAATAGAGAGTAATGTGGCTATGTTATCAAAGGAGAAATTTATGGAGGAATTTTTAAACATTATTTGTAGGACAGATCGCGTGTTGATCACATATTATTTGTTTCTATCGCCAAGTAGTCATATCCATATTTTAAAATTTTCATTGTTGGAAGACCAACTTGAGTGCAACAATGATTGATATAATATCAAACAATATTCGCTTATTACAAGACGAACTATTATCTGCAACTATACAATTTCCAACAATCACCAGGTAAATTTCGCACAGCAGTATCAAAAATCTGATGTGGGCAGCATATGACTTTCCTTATATAATGCAATGTATTTGCTACTTTTACAGCAAAAAACAAAATAGGTTATTCTTATAGTAGATACTTATATTTTTCCAAGATATTGAATTTTCGTCAATTAGTTGTTATTTTTATTCATTTAGCATAATTTTGTCCATTTGACGAGATTTTGATAACATTTAAAAAAGTCGCCAAGTTGGCGACATTCCGCCAAATTCGTCGCCAAAATATCGCCAAGCGTTATGGACGGAGAAATAATTTATTCCTATAGCAGATAAATGACTATTGGCATTCAAATACAAAAGTATTGCTCAAAGTATATTTTTTCATGAATGGAACGACTAAGATCTACGAGAATGATGTCACCCAACTTATCGCATGATATTACATATGAAAAGTGAACATGTTTCTCAATAGGTGGCACATTGTATGTATACTTCATTTTTAGCGGAACTATTAAGAAGATTTAACATCTTTTGCATACTTATTTTGTACAGTCATGCAAAATTTTGAAAAAAATCGGAAGGGATATCTATAGAACTGGAAATGGCCATCCTTAGTAAACCTTCACACCCTTTTTTGGAATGCGATGCTGAATCCAAGTCATCATCTAAGCCAATTCTGAGAAATAGATGTTATAGAGAAATGTTTTAATAGGAAGTGGAGATCTTTAGTGAATCGCATACCTCCACAGAAACTTAATCCATATCAGCCATCATCTAAGCTCAACCAATAGTGAATCTTGAGAAATAGATGTTTCAAGAAAGAATTTTTTGAACAGGAAATGGAAAGAGGAAAGGAAGCTGATATCCTAAGTGACCACCCATTCTCCTCCAAAATTGAATGCTGAATCCATATCAGTCATCATCTAAGCTATATCTACAGCGGATTCTGAGAAATAGATGTTTCGAGGAAAATGAAAATTTTTGAATCAAAAATTATATCTCCACAACCAGAAGTGGGAACATTTATCTCCTTCATATCCTCTGGAATTTGAAGTTGAATCTATATCAGTCATTACCCAAGCTCTATTGCCAATCCTGAGAAATGAATGTTTCAAGGAAAATGTTTGAACCATAACAAATGAAAATTCTCAGTAAACCACACTACCTTCTCCTCCAAAATTTGATGTTTAACCCATATCAGTTATCATCTAAGCTCCATACCCATAGCTAATCTTGAGAAATAGATGTTTCAGGTAAAAAAAAAGTTTTTCAAACAGGAAATGGTAAAAAAAAAAACCAGAAGTAGAAATTCTTAATTAACCCCCCCCCCCCCTATCCTATTCAGCACCAAAACTGTTTGTTGAATCGAAATTAATCATCATCTGAGCTCTATCTATGGCAGATCTTAAGTAATAAGATGCTTTAAGAAACTTTTTTTTTTTTTTGCAAAAACAACAGTATGGCAACATTTTTGTCATCAATATATTTTGATGTAGAATACACAAAATACTATGTAAGTAAGTATGGTGTATTTGGAGGTTTGGATAATATAAAAATGTCCAGTTAATCGAGTGTTCATTAAGGAGGTTTTACTTTAAACAATTGAACTTTGCATGTTAGTGTTCAGAACATGCAATTTTAAAACAAACAGAATGGTTCTCTGGCAGAGAGGGGGTTAGGTGCATAGTTTTGCTATAATCCCCAAAACCGCACTCTTGGCAACATCACTTGTTTCAAGGATATGTTAGATTCCCTTCATCAGAATTAAAAAGACCAAAAATCTGAAGTCAAAGAGACGAAATGGTTAGAATAAATGGCCGCAATTTGCATTTTTTATTTTGTGTTTATTGGTCTTCTTTTGACTATGGGAATCATTGAAACAGCTGTATGTTGCATTGATTTATATTAGTGCTCAGTTACATTGTATATTTTTCATTTACCCTTTGTACAAAGTGTTTTAATTGTTTTGTAATCATAGTTAATGTTTAATATATCTATAAAATTTTGAAACAAATGTTTGCTATCACACACGAAACTTATCACATTCAAATTCTTTTATTTTTCAGGTACTCAACATTATCTTTATATTGTTCTCTTGAAATCAATATGAATGACAGTTCGAACTAGAAGACACCTATCAGAGGTGATTTTTTAAATACAGGGTGGCTACAGAAACTCAAATAAAACATTCCATATTTTCCTGATTTCTAGATAATATCTTCAAAAATTCCCTGATATGTATTACTATCTACCTACTTTTACTGAACATCAGTTTAACAAGCATAAAAAGTCAATTAATAAAATTGAAAGTGATAATTAAGAATAAATAATTAAAATTAATTACTTTCGACATTGAAAAGTATAATAATCAAAGGATAGTATTTATGCAAGAGTTATATAAGAACAGTACAGTATTATTATAAGAATATTAATCTTCTTTCAAGCATTAAAATTCTAGATAAGATATAAACCTCAGCTATAAACTCAGCAGTGTTCTGTAAAATCCAGTAAAGAATGTATATATCACTTACTGCAATAAAATTATGTATAAGCAGAAATAGTGTTTTTTTAGCCTGCCTTTCTTGTCATATGAAATGTCTTGACAACTTGCAAAACAATTAAGATGAGAGAGAGATCACTAAGAAACTTTAAACTCTCTTCTTTTTATTGAGGTGTCCAATAGGCTATCTCCTGTCACATGAAACAGGAATTCTACATATGTGTATTGTGAGTCTGAAGAAAAGTCTTATAAATTCAAATTTCCCAGATGCCACAGCTTTTTTAGGAATTCCCCGATTTTTCCCAAATGTTGATATTCCCTAATTTCCAGGCTCTGTTGCCACCCAAAAGTAGCTTGTGTTGTTTTTATTGTTGGCAAATTTTACAAGAAAAAATTTGAAATATCTGTAATATTGGTTTAATTAATCACAATTATAGCATGTTATCCTTTATTTTAAAGGGCTCGAAAAAAATCTTTCAGTTGCAACCAAGTTTGACAATGTACTCCTTCGAGGCAGGTAACATGATTTCACAAACACAAAAATTGTATCATGGCTACTTTTCACTACAATGATTGAAACTATTAAGTTTTCTGATCATTGAGCCATAAATATACCCTTTTATGCGTAATTGTGTCAAATTTTATCCTATGCTGCCATGTTAGAAAATCTAAAATTTCAAAGTTATCATCCGAATTTCAAAAAATGCTATCTAGTTCTAGATTTCTTGATAACAATTTGAAAGCGCTTGAAAAAAATCTTTCAATCGGTACAAAGTTTGACAATGCACCCCCTGTGAAGTATGGTTACTTCCCCGCCTCTATGGGGGGCTAATGATGTCGCGAATACAAAAATTGTACCGTGGCTATTTATCACTACAATGATTGAAAATTAAGTTTTGTGATCGAGTCATAAATATTCTCTTTTAGGCATAATTATATCAAATTTTATCCCTATGTTGCCATGATAGAAAATATAAGATTTCAAAGTTTGAACTCTTATGTTCATAAATTAAAATAATTTGATAGAAAATCTTGGATGGTTTTGATTTTGTAAAAATTGCTTTTAAATCATGGTACAGAATGAAAGACTTACCAAAGAAAGTATCACTGAAATTGAAAAGTATTATGATATTTTTCAATTTCAGTAAAATTTTAGACTGGCAAATTATGAATTTTACAAAAATGATATGGTACAGTTTATGCCAAAAATCAACATTTTTTTTAGGAGCTGTTAGGTGAAATAGCAATCTTTGTATTTTACTAAGAATTTTTAGCTGTAATAAACTGGAAACTCTGCTTGTACTACAAACTTACGCGATGAGCTTAACAGGGTGAGTGCACATTCCCTTAAAAAAATTTCAAGGATTTTCAAGTACCATCTAATTTTTTTTTCAAGCAATTCAATCAACCCTTCATTACAATGTTGTATGTGCTTCTGGAGAAAAATAAATCCTGTTATTACTAATGTTATTTATTGTTGAAGCCACTGAGGAAATGTTTAAAAAAACAATGTTGTTCAGGAAATTTTGGGGAACAGCGGAAATGCTAGAAATTTCCAGGGAAAACACAATGCTGCAGATCTGCAGAATACTTTCATTCCTGCCTTTTCCAAGCATTTTCAAGGACTTAATCAAGAAAATGGGAATCTTCAAGAATTTGAAGTCTATAATAGTCACCTAAAATTAAAGTATTTTCCTGATTTTCAAGCACCTGTATACACCCTGGCTAGTGTCCTCGCATAGTAAGCGAGGGAATTTCACACACTCTTGTCATCAGGTGCGGTATCCCCGTGGTTTGCGCGCTAGATTTGCACGCTACCACAAATGCCGCCGTGTTCATGCGGAGTACGATCACGTTAAACATGTGGGTCCGTAAGTCCTTCCGAGAGGTTGGTGGTAGGGGAAGGAGGGTACGGTCCCTGTGGATGCCTCCCCCACTGGGTTCCGGTCTAAATTGGGTGGCACTTCCCGGCCGTCCATACAGTTACCTTACACCTTTCTGGTAGGTCGGACGCTCTGGGTCTCAACAACAACACACTCTTGTCAAAAGCGATTTTAAAGACATCAAACTGAAAAATAAAATAGAGAATTTAGAAACTTGTGCAGATCTTTCTGTAAGATTAAGAAGAAATCTATAAAAGTTGGCATGTATATAATATACAATGCTGGGGCAGTTTTTTTTCAGCAATCTATCTATTTATTTATTTTTTAAATATCGTTGATGTTTTAAAAAGTTTTCTAACAGCTAGAAATTTTCAGGATATTTTTTTACAATATTCTTGAGTTCTAGTATGAACACTGCTGCAAACAGTGGGGAAAATTCATGTAACCTTTCATCTTTGTAAATACGGGATTGTTTGGACATAAAAGTTTAAATTTTTCTTAGCTTGTTACAGGATGATGAAATTGGCACACACTGGTACAGTGTTTCCATCACTGGATATTACCCAGTTTTGAGAATTAGTTATATCAGTGTTAGTATTCAAGACTGATTTCATAAATTTTGCGACCCAAGAACAGACATGGTATAGCCAGCCCTCCACCAGAAAAACCTGAACTTTGTAAGACATTAAACACAAGTTTAAATTTGCGCAAACATGCTGTATAATAGAATACCAGTAAAAACTGAACATGATAAATTAATCTATGCATACATGGAAATTAATGTAAGAATTAAAATTATGGAATATTTAATGCAAATTATGGACTCATTCATTCATTACATTTAAAAAATAAGATTGGAAAATATGGTAAGTTTTACTCTTCCAAAAGTCCTTTAATAAATATTCTGTAAAAATCTTCCAAGATCTTGGTATTGATTTACTAATTATTTAATAATATAAAATCAAATTCAATTTAATTATATTTTAAAAATAAAAGGTAAAATATTGAAATGCATGTTCAAAAAAATTTATATATATTATAAAGAGGTACATTAACATGTAGTGGGGCAATATTTAGTGATGCTGGCAGAAGCTGTTGAGGATGATTTGTAAAAAAAAAAAAATTCTTGGAAAAGTATAGTTTGCATTCTTAATAACACTATCCCCACATGCTTTTTTTTTTTGTTTTCAGGTCATTAGTTACTGTCACATATACTCTTTTACCATAGTAAATTAAGTCTCAACAAAAATTCCACAAAACTTTTGCGCTTACATCTACTTTATTTATGCAGTCCCCAACCAACACATGAGCTTATTTATTATCAAGTCTCAATTTTACTGACTTTGTTAATCAGTCATATCTAAATCAATTTTTTTCTAGATCAGTGTTTTTTATTCGCAGAATCACAGAGTTCTGTGATGTAACAGTTTTGTGTAAATTATCTTATTAAAAAACAACAAGAAAAAAAAAAACATGTAAATTTTTTAATACACCCTAAGAAGTTTGAAAATCACAATTCTAGATGATTAATGTCACGTAATTTTGGACAATCAAAAACAATATTTGTCAATTTAATTGTCACATGAATGACTGAAAACGCAATATATATATATATATATATATATATATATATTTCAATAAAGTTCATGAAAAAAAGGTTGAAATAAAAAATTGTTGAAACAAAACACTTGTTTGTCACATCTGAAGAAAACATAGAAAAAACTAAAACAAAATAGAAACAACATTAGAGCACAAAATCAAAACAGCATTGTACTCAATTTTTGCAAGACAACGGGCCAGATTGGAAGAAAGGAAATAAACACATCGAACAAAACAAAAGGAAATAAACATTTGCACATCGAACTTTCACTGCACATCCCTCCTCTATCAGTGTCCGAAGACCCAAAGTTCATATTTCTCTCCTCAGTACATTACTGTCAAGGAACAAACTGAGTGGTATCCATCACCCTTCTACCTCCGAAATTCTCCTGTAGTGTAGATAGATCTCTGGCACTGCTGTTTGGGGAGGTCAAGGATCGCCATCGGTAATAATTAAAAACATTGCTTCCCTGATCCCATTTTGGCTTCATTGCTAACAAAAATACTCCCCCCCCCCCCCCCGATAATATTTTTATTACAGATTTGCATCAATCCAAGAAATTGATGCCAAAAAATGACAATCCGTGTTTCTGCGTAACTGTACCATGTCTGTAAGAAGTTCTGAAGCGATCTAACTTATATAATTGACTGACATTGATTTGAATATGATATCTATATTTTAGACATATGAAATTTCCCAAGTTCTAATTGATCAATTTAAATAATCAAATGCAAAATATTATCTAATTTTTATTTACCAGTATTGTACTGGGTATTTCTCGAAGAGTGCTTAAAAAGAGTATAAGCTAAGTGAAATATGAAAAATAATTAGCAAACAAAGGAGAATTTGACTATGCATCCCCTTGCAACTGATAACTTTATAAATATGAAAAATTTGATGTTTTAAATGGTCCCAATAAAAAAAAAATGTCAATAAGTATAATTTTTGCCACACTTAATTAGGATGAAAGAAATTCACCGGGTACATCTCGATGAAAAATTTCGAGATATTCCAATTATCACTATTAGGTATTTTTCGTTTTATTGAGAGGAACAAATGAATTAGTCAAAATTAAATGGTAGCAAATTTCAATTGACAGTTCTTCTGTTTTAAATATACTTTGTTGATGCTTCCTCCCCCCCCCCCCCTATATTTACTTTCATAGGAAGTAAACTATTCACATTTGCAGTTCAGGCAAAATAGAATAAGTTGATTTCAAATATTGATATTTCAGCAATTTTTTTTATAAACAGGAACTGGAAAAACCCTAATTAAGCATGGCAAAAATTTACTAATTGATACTTTTTTTATTGAGTGGGCATATAAATTAAATTTTGCATTCTTATGAAATCATTAGTTACAGAGGTGCCTATTCAAGGTGAGTAGACTTTTCCTTAAAAACATTTCAAGCACTTTTAAGAACTTTCAAGTACCATGCAATATTTTTCAAAGACGTCAATGAATCCTTCATTATGAAGCTGTATACATTTCTGGGAGGAAAAAATCATAGCAAACCAATGTTATTGCTCATTGTTGAAGTCAATGAGGTAATTTTTGGGATAAAGCAAGGTTAAATAGGAAATTTTCAGGAACAGCAGAACTGTTGGGAAAATTTTCAGAGAAAGCAGGACTTCTTGGGAAAAAACACAATGCCATGGATTAAGAACATTTTCATTCCTGCCTCTTTCAAGCACTTTTAATAGCTTAATCAAGGAAATGGAAATGTTCAAGTACTTTCAATGGTTTAACCAAGGAAATGGAAATTTTCAAGTACTTTCAATGGATTAACCAAGGAAATGGAAATGTTCACGTACTTTCAATGGCTTAACCAAGGAAATGGAAATGTTTCTGCATAAGTTCAAGTAGTTTCAATGGCTTAACCAGGGATATGGAAATGTTCAAGTACTTTCAAGGCCTTGAAAATGGTCATCTAAAAGACAAGTATTTTACAAATTTTCAAGCACACATATGCACCTTGAAGATAAATTCTTCTCTGCTGATTATTTTTCATATTTCACTTTACACTTCTACAACCAACTGTTGATTTTATAGCCCTTTTCGGACACTCTTTATGAAATTATATCTGATGTAGCTTTTTAATTTTCATCTACACTAAAAATAAATTTAATATTTAAATTAAGATTAATACAAAATTACAGAAAATATTTCTATAACTATATGAATTAAATTAATATAAAGTAAATGGACATTACAAATACAAATAAAAGCTTTAATACTTTAAATAAGAAGTCCAATAAATTTTAATATTCCAAATTGAATTTTCAGTCTATACATCACTAAAGGAATCTGCTGAACAACAAAATCTGATTATCAGACACTAGACTTAAACTTTAATGGCGAGAGCATTTAGATCTTCAATACATTTCTTTATGGCTTCCTTTTCCTGCAAGAGTTAAATTGAATTATATTATTTGTTTGCTTCATTATTAAAAAAAAACAAAAAAAAAACCATTAAATGAGATATTTAAAATTGTGCCAAGTAACATTTTCCTGTTTTCAAAATCTTTTGAGTCAAATAATTGCTCAAAAACTGCTACAATAATAACATGATAAATTAAAACTTCACGAATGCACCATATATGTAAAAATAAACTGGTCTATCAGTTTTAAAGGCAAAAACAGCCTCTTCTTCAGGAGTGTGACCACACTTATCTATGTCAAGAAGTGTGACCACACTTATCTATGTCAGATTGGTAAATGAAGATAGCCCACATGGCTGAAGGTAAGAGAAAATATGTTTCCAATGCTATGGAAAGAAGTGCAAAAGGGAAAAAAATTTAAACAAACGGCTTACTTTTGTTATATCACTTTTTGATAAAACTACGAATGAACAAAACTATAGAGGAAAAAAAATATAGCAGATTTTCCTGTCTTATTTTCTGCTTATTCCAAAGATTGCTTTGGACTTTTGATTATTTTTGTTAACCTATTAGTCAAATGAAATTTTCTTTTGCCAAATAGAGTCTTAATTTACAAAATTTTATTTTGACTTTCCATTTGAAAAATTTGATTTATAAATTCTCAAAAATCAAAGACCATTGATTTGGAAAAGACGTATAGTAGTAAGTACACATTATAATTCGTATATCATGAGCAGTATACTATGATTTTTGATTCTGACATTTGTAGAATTCATAATCATCAAATGTTCTTTTAAATTGCCAAATTAATTTTTTTTTTGTTGCAAAATGAAATAATCGCAAACAGCAGTGTGACCTCTATATTCTCTCTTTCTTATGTTGTTTTGTCCTTTCATGGTTTTATGCCTGTTGTTTTGGTTTTTTTCTCTTTCATTGCCTCCTGTGGCATTGGCAACATTTTTTCTTCTACTTTCAACTATATGTGCAGCATACAGCTGTCTCGAGGATGAGTTGGATCCCCTCTGTCAGAGCAAGAGAACCAACAAACCCAAGTCCAAAAGAGCAATGGAAGATATAAAGGGAGATTATATACCCAAGACCTGGATGTGCTATTCTCAATTACAAATCTGACTTGAGTAAGTGAGGTCATGCTTCTTGTTGATATTGGAAAAGAAGGCTGCTTTTTGCATTTTAAATTGGTAAATCAGTTTATTTTTATATATATGCTGTACTAACAAAGTTTTAATTTATCGTGTTTTTCTCCAGTACCACAGAAGTCAAAACAATAAAACTTGTTTAATAACATCTAGCTTTCCATATCACCTTATAATCCTAAACCTATATCAAAGTTCTATTTAAAAGTATTCTCTGGAGTCATTTCCAGAAACTTCGAAAATTCCAATTGTCAAAAATAGACTTTCACAAAATTTCAAATCTTAAAAATAGATTGTTTAAAAAAATTAAATAAAATATTTAGAGTACGGGGCTTCACTCAACTCTCCAACACATTTATTTAAACTTTGAACATTATTCTTTTAAAAATGTTCGTAAATCTTTTTCTCGGGTTGATAACAAGTCAGTTATGGCAATTAATTTGAGAATTTCCTGTCAGCATATATTATATTTATACCATTTACTTCCACAGTAAAGTTTAAACTGAAGGTTCATAGATAGGCAAGGTCATTCAGTAAAATAGAAACAAAGTTCCCTCTAGTGACATCTATGCCCGACTGCTGACACAAGTTTAAGTAAAGAGCTATTGCATTTAAATGCAAATAAATATTTGACTGAAAAGTATTCAAACTCGTAATACAAATTTTTATTAACCAGTTCTAATTATAACTTTAAGCTATGTCCTTACTGAGACATTATTTCAAAACTACAAAATTCTAACAAATTTAAGGCAAATTACAAAAGTTCCAGTTTTTGACATCATTAATAAATATATAATTCCATAGTATTACAAACATTCAATCTCATGTCTTCAATGAGACATTATTTCAAAAATTCTATCTAGTCCCAATTTTTGATATTATACAATTATACAGGGTGGCGTCCCCAAAACATTGACCTCAGCTTTTATTCCTTAAATATTGATCTTAGACATATATAATAAATTACAAGGTTGCGTAAAGAAAGGTACAGAATTTTATGAAATCAATTAAAAATTTTAAGGAAATTAAATTTTAAGAAATACAAAATTTAAATTTTTATACGGCCCCGTACAAAAACATTTCCAATGAGTAAAATGTGTCCCATACACTAATAAGGTGATGCACAAAATTTCAGTATTTTATTATAAAACATCCCAGAGATATGAAAAGACAAATATGCTGACTTAAACCACTTTTCAATGCATCAACATGGGTTCTCAGAGGGCAAAAATCATGTTGGCAGATCGCGTTTCAGGGGGTGTCATACACAAATTATGAAAGAAACAATGATTACATAAATAAACAATAATTTTGCTATTTATTGGTACAAAAGTATCTACACTGTGTAGAAATAATAACTTTACACAAAGATTACAAAGCTTGTTCAAAATGTTTTCCATCCATACCAAAGATTCATTAAAGATAAGAGGCAGATATTATTTGCCTATGCTGCATTTCTGCGATGAGTCATTTGCACTCTTGCTGTAAACATTTACATTTTAATTTGTGATTAATCCCTCACCAACTTTGTTTAAACATATCTCTGGGACTTTTTACAATAAAATGAAGTTTTGTATATCACCTTATAAGTGTATGGGGCACATTCTACTCATTGGAAATGTTTTAGTACAGGGGCTGTATAAAAATTTAAATTTTGTATTTCTTCAAATTTAATCCCCTGAAAATTTTTATCGATTTCATAAAATTCTGTACCCTTTTTTAAGCAATTTTGTAATTTATTACTAAGATCAATATTTAAGAAACAAAAGCCGAGGTCAATGTTTTGGGGACACCTTGAATAACATACATTCAAACTATGTCTTCACTGAGACATTATTCCAAACACCATAACTTTCTAGCAAGTCTAAGGCAAATTACGAAAATTCAATCTAGTTCTAGTTTTGGACATCATCTATATACATATATAATTCCATAGTATAGCTGCCAACCTAAAAGAAAAGAAAAATAGGTACACATTGCGCGAGGAAAATAAATTAAGATTTTGGGCCACACGAATGGGGTGCATTAATGCATTTAAACTTAAATTGTAAAACAATTGATACTCACATATATTGAGCTTATTTAACACATACTCAACAATGAAATGAAATAATTTATCAAATTATTTTTATTATGCTAAAATTGTAGCTTGATTTAGTTGTTTTCAGCATGTTCAATTCTCTACTAATTTTAAATGCATATAATTTTTTAATTTTTATTATTCTCAGACTTGTTTAAACTAAAATTATGATGCCATTTTTATTTTTACTAAAGAATGAAACAAATGTTAATTCCTAATTAAAATTCTAAAGACATGTAATTTTAAATACATATGCATCAAATTCTAATTTGTTTTTAAAATGGCTGCATTTTTTAAGTATCTAAGTTATTATTTTAATACTGTTAGAAAATAGTCCTCCATTTCATTAATAATACATTTGAAAAAAGTTTTTCGGTACAAAAGACGAAATAATTACAAAAATTTTAAATGATGCAAACAGATTGCAAGAGTGGAAAAATACTTTCACAATAAAATGAAATATACAGAGGATCATGCACACATGCAGATTATTTTGGTACTGGTACAATATAGCCTTTCATTTCATTAATAATATGTTTGAAAAATAGTTTACTTGTATATAACATGAAATAGTTATAAAAATTTTAGTCGATGAAAATGCATTTCTCCCCCATTAATTAATCATTGGTCATCTCTCTCTCATGATGCTGTGAGAATAATCACTGTTTGCGAGCGCCGATTACGAAATAGTAAGGAAATGGGACTTTAGATGAAAGAACGGGAAAATTTCGATCTCAAAATTCGTAACTTTGTTTCTCATTTCATGATATTTTCAGAACATTTGTGATCTTTTTCTAATTTCTTAACTTTTGTGACCTGTAGATACTCTTAAGGCCATATTACACGATAGCAATTTGGTACAACATACCGTTCGCACAACAGCTTACGAACGTTTGTGACGTCACTCCACGCAGCATAGAACGAACTTGACGTCACTTCACTCAACAAGTGGGGGAAGCTCTTTCCCCCTTGCATTCGCTTCGTAATTTCCTCATAGGAATCCCGTTTTCAAATTTTCATACTGTAAAGATCACTTTTAACATCCCAAAGGTTCCATTTGGATTGAATAATGGTGTTACTACACAGGGCAATTTTTATTACCGAACTTCGGCAAATCCGCTCGTCAATCATACTTTAGACTCCACCTCTTTAACAGGTCCATTTTCTCTAATGTCGGTGATTTCATTCCAGAAACCATTCTTCAGTGCATTTTTCGTATAATATAAATCTTTTATATCTCAAAAATGTCTGTAATTTGGTAAAAATGATTTTCTTTTTTCCCATCTGCATTTTCAGACTTCAGCAATTCCGCCCGGCAATGATACTTTAGGTCCCCGCCTTTCTAAAGCTCCCCACCTCTTTAATGCAGACAATTTCATTCCAAGAAACATTCTTTAGTGTTTTTTGCGTATAATTTGAATCTTTATATTTCACAGATGTCTGTAATTTGGTAAAAGTTCTATTATTATTTTTCCATCTCTAGACTTTAGCAATTCCACTCGGCAATGATACTTTAGGTCCCCGCCTTTTTAATGCCCCCCTCCTCTTTAATGTCGCCGATTTAATTCCAAGAAACATTCTTTAGTGTTTTTAGCGTACAATTTGGATCTTTTATATTTCACAGATGTCTGTAATTTGGTAAAAGTTCTATTATTATTTTTCCATCTCCAGACTTTAGCAATTTTGCCTGAAAATGATACTGTAGGCTCCCCCGCCTTTCTAACTCGCCCCTCCTCTTTAATGCCGCTGATTTCATTCTAAGAAACATTCTTTAATGTTTTTTGCGTATAATTTGAATCCCTTATATTTCACAGATGTCTGTAATTTGGTAAAAGTTCTATTATTATTTTTCCATCTCCAGACTTCAGCAATTCCACCCGGCAATGATACTTTAGGACCCCGTCTTTTTAACGCCCCCTCCTCTTTAATGTCGCCGATTTCATTCCAAGAAACATTCTTCAGTGTTTTTTGCATATAATTTGGATCTTTTATATTTCACAGATGTCTGTAATTTGGTAAAAGTTCTATTATTATTTTTCCATTCTCCAAACTTCAGCATTTCCACTCGGCAATGATACTTTAAGCCCCTCCTTTCTAACAGGTCCTGTCTAATGCCAACGATTTCAAAAAGCATTCTTTAGTGTGTGTTTTTCATATAATTTGGCTCTTTCATATCCCACAGGTGTCTGTAATTTAGTAGAAGTTCTATTATTTTTTCCATATCGAGATTCTAACTCATTCCAAAGCAGTCTATCGGCCATCTTGGCCGCCATTAAAGTCACGTCACCTGTGACGTTCAGATTTACGCACTTCTGATTAGTCGATTTTCGCACAACCTTTTCCTCAACCACAACATTTTAGATTTGAATCTAAAATGTTGAGGCTAGATTTGTTGAATGAACTGTCTTGCAAACGGTTTTGTTGTGCCAAATACTGTCGTGTAATAAGGCCTTTATACAGATAAAAAAAAATGTTGATTTGCATTTTAAAAAACTACAAATATTATGGAGGTGAAAAATCAGACTATTTTGGCTCAAAATCAGATTTCCGGAATAAATACAGGAAAATCAGAATACTTGGCAGCTATGTCATAGTATTACATACATTCAATCTTCAGTTATGCCTTAAGACATTATTTCAAAACTGTTTAATATGACTTTTGGAGGTCTTACAAATATTTCTATAAAAACAAGACGTTGATAATTTCCAGAATAAACCACATTATTTCTCATATTATACTATGTGAAAGCAGGGTTACCACTGGAAGGGCATATACAAAATAGTTGCCTTGTAAGCTGAAAATAGTTATCAAAATAGTCTCTTAAAAACAAAATTTAGTTGCATTTTAGTAGCAAAATTTGGCCCTTTCTAACATAGAAAATGTCAAAATACTAATATTGCCCAGAGAAATACACTACATACATAAAGGTACTTACATGAAATAATCTCATTGTGTTTATTAAAACATTTATAAATTGATAATAATGACAGTAATTAAATGATTTGATCTTAGTGTTGAATGTGCAATTTGATTTAAAAGTGCAAAACATTCACGATTTTATCTAAAAGTGTTAGAATTTGTGCATTTTATGAAAATGTTCTAAATTTTGCTAATTTTATAAAAAGCACTTAAATTTGAAAATTGACTTAAAAGTGCTTGAATTCGTGATTTTATTTAAACGTACTAAAATTCCCAATTTGATTAAAAGCATTAAAATTTGTAATTTTATTTAAAAGTGCCTGAATTTGAGATTTTTTTTTTTGTAAAAGTGCAATAATGTTCACAATTTGTTTAAAATGTTGAATTCTAGAGTTACTTAAAAAGGTACTTATCGGTGATAGGGACCATGGGTTAGCGACTGCTTTTCCAAGTTGTCGCCAACACGAATATTGGTGATATAATCCGAAACGAGAAATTCACTACAAACACAATGATTAAAATTTAATATATAATGGGGTTTGATCAACTTAACAAAAAAAATATTGTGTTATATTGAAATTTGTGGCAGCCAAAACTCAGCTACTGCCGATAAAATTTCATTAAATTTATCACTACCGGTAACACTTCGCCACTTAAATTCTGCGAGATGTGTACAATATCTGGCTTCCGCACTTTATTTGAGCTGATTTTTTCGTTAACACCCCCCCCTACACAGTTGTTATTAGATACTCTCTTCAATAAACAAAACAAAAAAACACTTTCAATTTAAAATCCTGCATTACAGTTTTAACAATCCGTGTTACAAAATTATTTTTGAAAAGAGCCATTTTTTGTCAAAAACGAGCAGCCGTAATCCGAGAAGCGAGAGATAAACATCGAACGAAAATGTATGCATATTATTTGATGATGCGATACACTGGTAGTCAAGAGGGCAGTGACTCATAGGAGAATTTTGAAGTGTGCGATTGCGTAATTACTACCACATCGCTTTAAGAGGAATTGCCTCACGGGAAAAAAGAACTTTTAGACTTACGATTTTCTTTTTTTTAACTCCGTGTATAAGTCGACCCCCCACTTTGCGGGGTTTTTTTTGTCACAAATTTCTCTACTTATACGCGAGTATATACGGTATATCGCTAATGTTCGTGTTGGCGACAACTCGGAAAAGCAGTCGCTAACCGATGGTCCCTATAACCGATAAGTACCCTTAAAAATGTTAAAATACATTTTATTTAAAAGCACTATTAATTAATAATATACTGCGATTTTGCAATTGTTCTGAAAAAGCACTAAAGTTTGCAATTTGACATAAAATAAACAAATTTATTTGAAAGCTTAAAAATTCATGATTTTCTTTAAAACATAAATCACATTGTATATGAAGTACAAGCTCAGGAGATTTTTTGCTTATCACTGTTTATTTACCAATGTCAAGTGACATATGCAGGATGCACGTAGTGAACTTTGATTTTATAGCTTGAACAAACCCGAAATGAAAACAGGAAAACTAAATTCTGTTTTCATTTAAACTTTTCTTAAAAATAGTCACAAAAACAAAAAAAAAGCAGACACTTAAATAAAATATTAGATTTTTAGCCCCTTTTAGCTTAAAATAGTCACCATAGTTGCCAAGGGTGAAAAATAGTTGCAAAAAAGTCACATTTTAGTCACCAGTGGCAGCCATGTGAAAGTTATAATTAAAACGTTATTTCTCATTTGGAGATTGGAAGAGGTTTTATACAAAACAATTTTACCTGATCAGGAGTTATGCTCTTTACAACACTGTTGACAATCCAATCAACCATATGTTTCTGTTCAAACTTCCTCTTGGTATTGTACAGTTCAAGGTGGTAATCCTAAAATTAATCAGTTCTATAAATATACAAGAAATATCAACTGTACCTATGAGAATTGCACTCTTTATATACTCCCAAATTCACATTTTAAAAGAGAAAATTCATTAAAATAACTTCAAGCTTTTAAAAATATCATAGACTGCTAAAAAGAAAAATAATTTCGTAAACCCATCTGTTTATTAATTATACATCTTTTTAAGTGAGAAAACTGTTAACACTTTTGATGCCGTGCTTGTATCCTACATATCATCTCTTCTCCCCATAATGGGTTCCAGGCGAAAGTTGCACAGGATCAGACCCATTTTAAAGGTAAAGGCAGTAATTTGGAAATGAGATCGTTGAATTAATTGTCTCAGATTGTATACAATATTTACTTATTTTATATGAATAAGATATTTTTTTTTTAAGATTAATAAATTCAATTTATCTATCCTGGGTAATGCCAAGTAAATTGTCTAGTATACTATAAAGAAAAATGTCTGTGTGTGTGTCTGTCTGTCTGTAGCTGGAAATCTAAGTGTCATATGGCGATAAATTTGATACATAGGTACTTCAGGATATGGAAAGGTACACCTGGATGTTATTTTTTTTAAAGTTTTGAATTAATTTTTTAGTTATTTATATCTTATGTTTTAACCTTAATTATAATGATTTTCAGCAATATTCACACAAATCAATCCCTTAGTGACCGAAAATATTATCTCAGAGTTTCCATCTTGACACCAATGGAAAGATCGATAAATTCTCTTTCAAACGAACTTTGAACAGACTGCATTCAATTAATAAACAAATATTCGTAAATTTTTAGAAAATATATAAGTTTCATCTGTTGAAAACCTATCCAATTTTTATATTGCGATATAAAAAATCTGATGTGGGCAGCACATGACTTTCCCTGAAGGCTTAATTCATATTTTCTTTATTTCTTTAATAACACATTGAGTTTAATTGCACCAAATAACACTAAATTTGCATTTTTAATTCAATTTTTGTTTTTATTTGGTAATTGGACATTTTCCCCGATAGCGGTGTAACAAAAATGCAAGAAATCTCAAATATCTTGAGAATGGTTAGCCCTAAAGTATAATGGAGTGTGTTATATTCTATTCCTTATCAAAAATTGCATATAAAACAAGAATTTAATTAATACATTGCAGCATACACAGTCTTTTTTTTTTTTAGATTTTGGCGATTTTTCAGGGCCATTTCGTAAAAAAAGGCAGGTTGTTTTTTTTCGAATCGTACCAAAATCGAATCAGCACCAGAGTTTCCCACAAGTAACTTATCTACCAAATGCTGTGAAATTTGGCCAACTAGTATTTTAGCTAGGGTGGAAACATGACATTTTTGAGGGCCATTTCGTAAAAAAAGGCGAATTCTTCTTTTCCGAATCGTACCAAATTCTAATCAGCACCATAGTTTTTTTTTTTTTTTTAGATTTTGGCGATTCTTGTGGGCCATTTCGTAAAAAAAGGCAGGTTGTTATTTGCACGAATCGTACCAAAATCTAATCAGCACCAGAGTGTCCCACAAGTAACTTATCTACCAAATATTGTGAAATTTGGTCAATTAGTATTTTAGCTAGGGTGGGCACATGAAATTTTTACTACCCATTTCGTAAAAAAAGGCAAGTTCTTCTTTTCTGAATCGTACCAAATTCTGTGAAATTTGGTAAATTAGTATTTTAGTTAGAGCGGATAAATGAAATTTTTACGGGCCATTTCGCAAAAAAAGGCAGACTCTGTTTCTATGAATCGTACCAAAAACTAATCAACACCAGAGACACATCTAAGTGACTTACCTACCAAATTTTATGAAATTTGGTCCATAAGTTTTTGAGTTAGAGTGGATACATACATTGCACAGACAGACAGACAGACAGACACACACAGACGTCACTTTAAAAATAGTTTTTTCATATTCTAGAGATCTCAAAATGTGTAGATCCATCGAAAACTCGAGTTAGACATGATTCCAATACTTTCCCTATACATTACAATGTATTGCAGGGAAAGTAAAAATATGATGAGCAATCCAATGTTATTAATACCAGCATTTAACATGCATAATTAAACACCAGCTACTTTAAATATCACACACCAAGGTGTACAGGATATTCAAATAGCAATTTCTTGACCTGTTGGTCACCACAATAAAAAATGCATGTCTTATGATAACATTTCTTAGAGTTAGGTTGTGATCTATAGCATATATATTAAAGATAAAAATCACATTATAAAGTTATTTTTTTTATTCATTTTAAGTGTAGCCTATACTTTGTAGTTTAATTATAAAAAATCTGTTAAATAAACTTACCTAAATCAACAAATCAGTATCTATCAGTTTGTATCTTTATAGAATACAAACTATGAATATTGTAATACTAAAACAATGGATTAAAAAAAAGATTTATATATCTTAAATTAATAAATGGAATTTTCAAAGAATTTTAGATATTTTAGAAAACATTGTCTACACTGTGTTAAAGAGACTAGAGGATAGTATTAGTACTATAGGACTACACTAAAATACACACTAAATTTCTCGATTAAACTATCTATGCAAAAATAATTAAAAAATTAATAACATGAAAATAAGCTAGTTTAGTGAAGTTAATGTGCAATATATATTAAAGGGATACAGATTGATGGAAAAATATAATTGTGCACTCTCGGCAAAGCCTGAGAATAAAAACTAAATTGTGGGGATGAGTGGCATTACCATACTGGATTCTTGTTGTTTTGTTATTTCCAGTTCAACCAACTCAGTCTTGCACTTATTTCGGCATTCAGGTTCAGACTTGTTGGCAAATGATTTTCAAAACATACATCTGTTCATTTAATTTTATTTGCGCTATACTTTATGTTAGGAACAAGTTTATTATATTTTGTGGTTCCTTGAGTTGCATTACTCTTTGTACCTGCCTGTATATTAACTGTAAAAACTGGTTTGAACTCTGTGTTTGGCTCAATTGTATATTAATATATATTTCCTAAATATCACAATATTAAAAATAAAAAATGTCCTAAAAATTAAAAATATCCAATGAGGGTATAAACTTGAAAGAATAGCCATTAAGTAGATAATTTGTGGACAGATAAGCAAAACAAAAAGTAGCTGTTTTATTACAAAAATACACGAATAAAATACTTTAAATGCAACTTTAGATATACATACCAGGCGTTTCTTTGTTTGCTCATATGCAGTCATAAGACGGCTTCGATACTCAGTCTCGAGCTGCATTAGGATATTTTCCTACAGATTGAAATTTGAAAAATCAAAAATATATAAATCAACATGTTCACATATGCATATTACAAAGTTAGTATATTTTCTTGGAAGGTGTGTGTGTGTGTGTGTGTGGGGGGGGGGGGCAGAAACTTATTATAAGAATATTATTCAAGGATTTCTATTAAAAATAAAAATAAATATTCAAGGATATTCTCTAATATTTTGCAAACAAACTGTTTTATTAACATAAAAACTTAAATCAGTTATATACAACTGATTACATAAAAAAATAATTCAGATAATTTTTGTTATGAAAATTAAGAAAAGTAAAGTGTAGTTGTTAACCTGTAAAACACTTTGATGGGGCCATACATAACACATTGCATAATATAAACAAACCAGTGAACAAACATATGCTAAATATTTCAATCTCTTTCTTTAACTTCCCGAGGAATCTTTACATGACATTCACTACTACATTGATTCTGTATTCTAACCTTTGTTGCGAATAACATTTCTTATTGTATCAATACTTTATCATAATGAAGTTATCAATATTCTGGCCTAAACTATCCATGGTGCCTGCAACTAGGGGGTCACTCAAACTAGCTATGAATTTTTTATCCAGTTCTGTGTCTACGCAGCAGGTGCAGAAGTCGCAAAGCAAAAAATTGGGCTAAAGTTCAGTGGGTCCAGTACGGAGTAGAAAATACAACATGAAAATTGCATCAAAATCAAAGCAAGAATCGCTAAGATCAAAAATAGAGATTTAAAAAAATGCGACCAGAACTCTTCCTCCAAGAGTCAAAATAAGAGTAAAAATTGAAAGGGTGGCCCATTTCATCATGGCTGCCCCCTTTCTCCAAGAGCAAAAATAGAAGTGAATATTGTACCTGGTTGTATTTGGTTTAAACCACCAAAAACTAAAAGGTGTGGGCAAAAAACATTTGATTAAAAATTAGAAAACTTCACATGTTCTATTACCAATATCCATGTATTGCGATTATTAATGTAAATAATTTCAATAAAAATATACAGGGTATCTAAAAAAGATTGACATATGTTTTATTGTTCATCTGTTGGAGATAAGTGGGCGATGTAAATTGCAAAAATGTTGAAAGTAAGGTAGGAAATAAGACAACGCTAATGAAATAATCCTCCCATTAATTTTCAAAAAGTTACACTTTTTAAATTTTTATATGACCCCTTAGAAAAATTTGGTCAATCAGAAAATGTTTATTTTTAATGCAAACAAGATCATTAAAAAAACCCTGCATAACTGTATCTTTAAAATCAACTGAATTATGAGAAAGGAAAAAATCTGACTTATACCACTTTTCCGTACTATGTGAAAGGCTGTTTCATCAGCGAAAATAGGGATCCTAAACTGGTGATGGAAATTGTTTAGATAAAAAAAAGTACTTAAAAGTACTTAATTATTGAAAAAGTACTTAGTTATTGATAAGTACTTAAGAATCCGTGAGCCTACGCGGAATTCGCAAAAATGTCTCCTATGTATTATCATCCAGTTTTATCTTTTTGGTGATATGTCACAAATTTACATTTCAATTTGATATATGGCCCCTATTCACAATGTTCAATTTTCAATTAAATACAACTTGCTCAATTTTAAAGATATAGATATGCGAGTTTTTTTAATGATCTTGTTGCATTAAAAATAAAAATTTTCTGATTGACCAAATTTGTCTGAGGGGGTCGCATAAAAATTAAAAAAGTGTAACTTTTTGAAAATTAATGGGAGGACTATTTCATTAACATAGTCTTATTTCCTACCTTACTTTCAACATTTTTGCAATTTACACTGCCCACTTATCTCCAACAGGTAAAGAATTAAAGCGTGTTTCAATCTTTTTGGGACACCCTGTATAGTATTTTCAAAAATATTTTTGTCTTCTAAAAGTATAGCAAAACAGGAGAAAAATAAATACCGGTTACCATTTGAATCAATCTACCAAAAAATATTCCTAATTTACTGTAAAATACAAAATGAAAAGTAAGGTTTCCTGGAACTTGTATTCATAAAGAAATTGCGCAATTCATGTTTAGTATTCTGGTTCAGGACACTCACGCAGCATTCGGTAGAACATTATGAAAAAATTTTGAGCTTTCCTCAATGTTTTTTATTTATCAAATGCCAGCCTGTTGACTAATCAAGTCATAAGGCTACGTGCTCTCCAATATTTTTCCACAATACAATTACAATGAGATAATGCAGGGCATTCGTCAATGTGCGCAGTGGTCATGTCTTGTCCAGTTGAACACAAAACACACACAGGTGAATTGACAATATTAAAACGAAAGAGATGGGCATAAAGAAAATCGTGCTCAGTCAAGAGTCTAAAAGTGGCAGTCACAGCCGCTCGAGATCAGGAACACAATGGGAATTGGTGCTGAGAACACTCCAGAGCTTAGCACGAGAAGAGCAAACAGCCACAGTACGGAAGGAATGTCTAAAGACTATTTATTTCTAGTTTTGATGAATGAAAGGCCAAATTTCTGTTCGATTTCTGGGTTATATTGCACCCCTTCTATGCCAAAAAGTCTGCTTTTTCATTACTCTCGACACCGCAGTGGGAGGGCACCCACTGGAAAGACACCTTGCGATGTATTTTCTCGAGAAGAGACCTACACTGCTGGACGAGGGCTTTTCCTCTCTTGATATGATAGAGCCTGAAGGCCAGATGTTGAATCGGAGAGGATCACTGCCCTCTCAAAAGAACTCTGTCGAATGGAAAGCTGTTGAAGTGCAACAAATATTGATTCCAGTTCTCCATCAAAATGGGTTGGGAAGTTTCCAACTGGCAGAAAAAACCAAAAAAGTTCACAGAAAATGCCAGCACCAGTTCCTTGAGAAAAATCCAAAACGGAGCCATCCATATAGATATGCAGCCATTCACATGGAGGATAACGATTATGGATAGTATCAAGAGCGATCACACGAAGTACTTCAGGGCAAAAGTCTGATTTTTTAATTTTCTGATTTAAGTCCAGTCTTACATCAAGGTCCATGTAGTCCAAGGGGTTAGCAAAAGAAAGCAGTTCAATAGGGGTATTATTAATTAATTGATAGCAGTCAATATCTTGGACACATTGGATGAGACCCCTTTGGGATTTCAGAATACGTACATGATTGTGATTGCAGTCTCGCTAAAAAGAATTTTCTCAATGCTTTTCTCAATGTTTAATAAATTCTGTAGTTTAGAAAGAACAATTCCAAAATTAGAAAGCATTCTTTCAATAAAAACTGTAATGGCAGGTTGAGATGGCAGCATTACTGCTGGTAGCATTCCAAATGAGTAATTTTTGTGTAGTTTATAACTGTAACTAATGCAAGGTGTTTTATCATAGTCATTAAATATTAGATGTTTGACATTATGGTTTGAACCATGGATACAGCCAAAGGTTGAACAGCCACACTGTGTCGCCTTCCTGGAATAATCCGCTTTGACACTGTACTGGGTCTTTATTCTATCAGTAGCAAAACTGATCCTTTCACAGGCAAAACGATGAATGGTCACACTTTATCTCTTTCCTAGAATAACTTATTAACTTTGACATTGAACTGGGTCTTCATTTTATCGGTAGCAAAGTTGATCCTTTCACAGGTGAACCTCTTCTAACCATGCATGTAGGTCTCGGAACCAGATAAGACTGACAAATGTCAAAACCTTAATAACACTGGTTATAACTCAATTTAATTCCAAAATAATTTTTAATTACAACTCAAAACTCCATTTTTCAAATTTTTGGCTGGAAAATACACTCTGATGCAAAAAATATATATGCACAAATAAAAATTTTTTTAATGTAAAATTTGAAGGACATCTTATATGAAATTTTATATCATTACTAAAATTTAATATTTTAAACAGGGGGGGGGGGGGGAGGGCTTCACCCCACTGGTCCCTGTCAGGCTGTGGCCCTGTATGTCCCTCTGTGAAGGATTTTGCCAAAAACTGCTTTAACTGGTCAGTTGATTCAGCGGTATTCTGAGAAGGATGCAATTGGCATCCCAGCATGTCCCAGACGTGTTCTATTGGTGATAGATCTGCGGACCTGGATGTCCATGGGAGGGTATTAAATCCTCGAAGACATTATTGAACAAATTCGAGAAAATCAGAACACTTGACAGCTATGCAATTTTACCCAAGTTCCCAGGTAGCATAGCAATTCTATAGTTACTGACTGTTGGAATACTTTTAACACTATTAAGATTTTCAAACTTGGGAACTATTAAAATTATATACATTGTAGAAATTTTTAAATGTTGATAAAAATGTTTAAGAAATTTTATAGTAATACACACATTAAAAGACTTACACGTTTAGCATTCATCAGAATTTTCTGTCCTTCAGCATGCCAAATAGCCTTCTTATCCTCTGCAATTGCATCTTTCAATTGATTCACATATTTTGTTCTATCGTTCTCATATCGTTGCATTTCATCCTAATAATAATACAATTATTTTACTTAAATAGATTGATTAGAACATAAATAAAGAATTTTACTATAGCTGGAGGCTTGGATACTTTGATTAACAGGCTATTTTTTACATAATATCTTAAAGCCTGATAGATGTCGTCAAATAAAATTAAGAAAATAGTAGGATAAGTAAATGTATAGAATTTTAGAAGCTGAATTTTAGAATTGAAAAGTAGTTGAAAATTGTTATTCTAATAGAATAACAATATTCAGCAACTTTTCAATTTTACCATTAAGATCAACTGCAAAATAAATTTACTTTAATGTTGAGTTGATTTTAATTTTTTAGTTCATTAATTAAATTTAATTAAGAGGTTCAGGAGGCATGCCAATATTCTCCTTTTCTTATTTTGCATGTATTCTCCCATTTTATATTTATTTAGGATTCCAATATTTTATAAGCAGAGATGCCAACCTCCTAGTGATAGTTTCACTAACTTAGATAGCAAACTTTCAGGAATCTTTCAATAATGATGCATGTGATTCGATTTGTGATAAAATATATTTACATCAATAATCAAAATAATGCTAAATCAAACATTTTAAATTACTTTATGATACTTTTATATGCAAGGACAAAACGTGACATTAAAATTAAATTAACATTATCTAAAGACATAAAAACTCTTTATTGTTGGACAAGAATACAAAAATTCAAACTGCATGTACATCTCTCCCTCTAAAAAAAAGTTGCTGATGTGACTGCCACTGTTTGATAAATTTCACATCCTGAGTTTCTCTGTCTGCAAATAGCATACAAAAATATGATATTTGGTACATTTGCAGAGAAATAGGAGAACATGCTGAAAAACCCAATATTTTGATTTAAAATTTAGTTTAATAAATATTTAATGTCAAATCAAAGAAAAACATATTTGAGCTGTGAGTTCGTGTCTTAGACTGACTAGCAAAACAATGAGATTTTGCAGATATATACGTATATAAATAGAATAGATATACGTCAACATTATTAAATTTTAAAATTAAAGATAACCAAAATTAAGTTTAAAAGTCCTTTTAATAAAAATTCCTTTCCTCGATGTACAAAAATTTACACAGCCAAAGCGCTTTCAGGCATCACCATGCCATTCATCAATGCCGAAGTCAAATCGCTTTGCCACTGATGAAGGGCATGGTGATGCCCAAAAGTGCCTTGGCCGTGTAAATTTTTGTATGTCGAGGAAAGGAGTTTTTATTAAAGGACTTTTAAGCCTAATTTTTTGGTTGTCTTTAATTTTAAAATTTATATAAGTACATAGTCGAATTTTTGTAAGACAGTTCTTATTTTCTAAATTTCAAGACCCAGACTAGGAGGCTTGAGTGAACCATGGCCGGTTCTCTAAACTTTGATTTAGTTTATGAGTTATACTATTTTTTATGCATTTCCTAAGTGAAAAGTTTTTTCTTCTGTGTGGGTGAAGATTTAATTGGTCAACTCAATTTACAACTTTTTTTACAATTGGTTGCTGGTAGAAATATTACCAGATTATATTAAATTGTTTTGGATAAACCATCAAATTACTTTGGGCAAATTGAATTGTGCAATCGTACTACTTATGTAAAAGTAATTAGCCAAAATGTCAAAATAAGCTAGTTTTGTCATTCTAATGATTAATGTTTAGAACATGGAGATGGATTGAAAAGGATACTTGTGGACTCCCTGGACTACATGAGAAGTTACTGAATTGCACAAGTGTACTTAATATGTCAAAATAATGAGAAAGTTAACAAATAATTAGCCAAAATATGAAAATAAGCAAGTTTTGTCAATTTAATGTGCAATAATTACAGGATGGAGATGAAAGTGGGGGAAAAAAAGATGGAAGAGAATAGATCTTTTCCGTAGTCTGTAATGTTGTTTAGAAGCCCATAAGAATTACAGAAAATCCACAATGGTTGGCATCTCTGCACTTGTTTACAATATCACACATTACCCTAGTAAAAAAATTTTATAAACCCATCCATTGATTAATTATACAATTTTTTATCTGCTAGCAGGCAAGCGGACCCTGTTATTGTCCAAGTCCTTCTGTCAATTGAAGTCATTCCCCATACAATGGAATGAGGGGGTAGTAATTGTGCTCTTTTTCTGGAGCTGTTGTATTTATTGAAGTCAATCCCCAAGCACGGAAGACTTTTCATGTTTCTGCACAATCCTTGCTGAGGTTTAAACTAGGCGTACATTTAGATGCAATTTCGTATTAGGTAGGTTGCTGTTTTTTTTGTGTTTTCATGAGCTCAAAATGGGTTTTGGTATAAAGCTTAAAATACCCATTTTTAGTTAGTAGCTACTGGCTGGTAGGTTTTAGAAGTTTAATGGCCAGTTTTCTACAGCTGCAAAATGTGCAATGGTTTTTTTCAAGTTGCTTAATGTTATGCAAAATTGTGTTTAAGTATGTTTTATAACAATTTAGAAATTTGCTCTTATTACTTATTACTTACTTATAGATTTATTGTACAGTAGACATAAGTCAAATAACCAATCCTCCTTCCCATGTCTTGAGTTGGTGAGTTCTTTATCAAGGTATCACTATATGTCTGTTGGCAAGAAAACTCCCCTTAGTGGATCTACTTTTATACAATCTATTATTTGGATGTTGAGGATTTTAAAAATTGGGGAGCATTTAAGATATTGGCAAAATACAAATTTTATTATTATTATTTAATAATAAAAACAAATTCACAGAAATATTTAAATTTTTTAATGAGTAATATTGTTAACATGCATTTATTATTGCTACCATTTCATTTTTAATATTTAATAAATTTTCAAAACTTATTTCAACTTTTTTTTTTTTTTTTTAAACTAATTCTTTTCTATAAGTCAGTATCACTATTAACATCTTTTAAATTTCTTAAAGGTTTCTCAAATTTAAATTTTTCATTTATCCATTTTTTGTATATTTGAAACATTTATATTCATTAATTTTTTTTAACCTTGTAATTTTTTTTAAACTTGCCAATGATTTTTATTATAGGCTTTTTCAGATGTTTTATAATATTTGTTTTCAAATACATCATAAAGAAATTCATTTATCATGAAGCATTCAAATACATTTGGAGATAATTTTAAATTTATTTAAGTTTTCTCATCTTGATCTTTTTATTTCTTACTTTTCCAAGCTGATAAAGCATTCACTATTATTTATTACTTTTTTATTTTTAAGAGGCCGGTCCACTATTTTTTCTTTAATTTAGATGGTTTTAACAATGATTTTTTGTGATTTTTAAGAAATTAATATTCTTGTTTTTATATTTTGATAATTTACTCTAATTTTTCAATCATTGCGATCACGATATTTCGGTCTTTCTTCCCTTTATATTATTGGATGTTATGAACTCTTTTATTTTAAAATTTCCCCAATATGTTTATTTCATAACAAGTGAATTCGTTATACTTTTGAAGAAATTTGATTTTTTTAATATTTTGACATTTCGAATTTAAAAATTGCCGTTTTATTGCAATTCTAGAATTTTCCGATCGACAGGGAAAGGGGTGTGAACTGCTCCTGGCAAGTTGAAAATGGAACCGATTTAACTTTGAATTTATAATAATTGTTAACAGTTAGCACGTTTGAAAACACAACTAAGCAAACATTTTAGGAATCCATATATCATTGTTTTTTATACATTGTCGATGAGAGATTAATAACTTAAAACAGGGTATAATCTGTAAAAGGAAATCTAAAATTTCTCTGAGCGAAAAACTGTCATGCATCGAGATTTTAAAAATTGTGAAATTCTCGTGATCTTGCTTTAGAATTAATACGAAGTATGTTCAGGATAGTATCCTTCAAAGGCGCTATTTTAGCCAAACACATACATAATTTCTGTATGGTCATTTATAGACCATTCATGTGTAGGTTAAAGAATAACAATAATATATATAACATTGCAATATTGGCAATTCAGCTCGGAAAAACATTTCCCCCATCCCCAAGGATGATATCCTTTATTCGCACAGGGCGCTCAGATTTAGTTTGTTTGCATCGGTCCCGAGTAGCAACATATTTCCGAAACTCTTTCATAGATTAATTCTTTCAATTTTTCATCATGAAAAATATGCTATAATGAATATTTAACCAATAAATAAATTCAAAAGCTGGAAATAACGGGGATGAGTTTCACTCACCATTTTTATTTTAGCGAATGATTTTAATTCCATTCATGGATCCGCTATCAGGAACTCTTTTAAATTTGAGTCAGATGTAAAAATGATGAAATATATATTAGTACAGCAAATAAAAATGGGGAACTTTAGCTCATTGTAGAGTGCAGCACAGACGCTACGTCCCGACATGTCGCAAAACACATCGATGATTACGGAGAGGTGTAGGTTAGGAATGTGGATTGCACTTATTCTCGGCAGTAGATGCAATAAATTACAATTGCCTCGTAGGAGGAAAAACTACGGGAGAGCCATAGCAGTATCGTAGTGGTTGTTGACAGATTTTTTTCCCTCCACAGGTGGGATTGTTTAGGTAGAAAAGCCCTCCTACACTATCACACAGTTTGGCCGGTAGTCAGTATTTCATTAATCACCAGTTTTTCAAGTTCAATTACCATGTAACGACTCGCAAGTGGAAATTTTAAGTTTTATTTTGGTGTTCATATTATTTATTAGTGGGCACTTTATTTATGACTCGGGCAATACCGGGTAATTCTTTCTAGTAATTATATAAATTTCTAGTTGTAAATGTAATATACTAGTACACTTTTGAATAGTAATTTGAAGTATTTTGTAATAAAAATTTTTGTGATTATTTAGAGATATAAATGTATTATTTTAAAGTGAATTAATAAAATGTTTTCGATTCTGTAAAATTTACCCTGTGTATTTATTGGTCTTCATTATTGTTATATCAATGTATTAGGGATATTGAACAGACAGCAAATTAAGTTTTTTTTACAATTTTAGGCATTATATTCTTAGGTTCCCAACGTATTTTAGGCATTGATAGTCATCAGGACAAGTTGAAGACATTACAGTTTTAGATACTTTAGAAAATTCTTACATCAACCAGCTTGTAGGTAAATGCTTTTGTGGCAGGACCAAACTTCTTTATGGCAATATAAGACAACAGAAATATGGCACAACCAGTAGAAAACTCATGCTCAATCACATAAAACTCTTTGGAAAGCAAGAAAGTGATCAATCCAGTACCAAACAAGTAGGGTCCAGTAACACCAGTTTTCTTATAAAAGAACTAAAAAAAATAAATTCTTATTAGTTCTACAAGTAATACAGTACATTAAGACAGCAAATGATTTACATAAAATCAAAAGAAACAGTGTCGAATCTGACAGACGGTATAATGGTATTATTTACTTGGTCGCAGAACCCTTTTAAAATTTAATTTGATGGCAGAACTCCAAAATGAGAAAAAGTCTATTGTGATCCAAATTATCCTTTCAAATTTTGCATGAAACTAGCATATTGTGGAACCCCAATGGTTTTGTGGAACACACTTTGAATGATGCTAATTTACATTGTAACAGAACTAAAATTAGGCGCTCCTGCTAATATATCAACACAAACATTGAGAAGCAAACTTCATTTTCCTACACACTGTACTACTGTACTTTAAAAATTTTTAATTTAAAGTTCAATAAGAAAAAGCAAGAGCAATGCCAATAAGCACAAATAACAAAATAATGCAGCATATAGCTGTTTCGAGGATACATTGGATCCCATTCTTTAGTAAATGTACCTTTTCTATTTTAGATTTTAATATTTTTTAGAACTTATTTTTACTATTGTTAAATTCTTACTACTGTTATATTACTATTCAAGTTGAAACAATTTTATTTATTTGGTATTTTGTTGGAGAGGGGGCATGCATATTTAGAGTAACTTAACAAGAACAAAAAAAAAAAAAAAAAAAAAAGAAATCCCAACTAAAAAAGTTTATACACTTCTGGACTATCCCATTCATATTAATCAGCTCTATAACAGCATTTGTTTAAATTGTCATTTCACTTTACTTTTTAATGTCCTTGTCTATTTATATTAAAGCTTTTGACCAGTTTAATTTTTAAAAAAATTAAACACCATTTAAACACATTTCAAGAATCACAGAAAACAATAAAAATTGCAAAAAATTTGATTATATTAAATACAATATTCATATAGCTATTATGTTAAAGTTGTTATATATCATTCATAAAGTTATTATATATACATATAAATATATACTGTTACGAATGTATCTTCTGGAATCATGGGTGTACATGCAGGACACAAGAATGAGTCCAAGTTTCCAGATAACTAATGTTTATTCATAAGCACAAAGTAAACAGGAACGAGATACAATCAAACAGCAATTAAATGCTCCACTAATTTCACAAAATAAGCAATATTATTCTCAAAATATTGAGGAAAATACTTTCACAAAGCACCAGCTCGAAATATTGACAAAAATCAGTCCACTGTAGCTCGTATCTTATCAACTGAACTCCCGCTGAGGGTGATGACTCTTTTTTATAGGTTCTCTCTATAGAAACTTTAGAATTATCTAATATCTCATAGACCATTAATTATTTCATGGTCTTTCTCGAATATTCCAGAAGTCAACAAATGCTGCCAAATTGACAATAAATCATCAAATCTGGAAACCCTCCTCCTAAGTGCCAAAAGTGGCAACCCTAGAGTCATGTCATGGGAAAGTATGCACATACAGCTGTCTTCAGGAAAAAACATGCTGATGGAACTGTTTGGTCTGCAAAAGATAAGATGGGAGACGTCAGCGAAAGAATATTACACGTTCACAACACTATGTACACACACACACACACATATACATATATATATATATGTGAGTGAGATTTAAAGGATTTGACGTGTGTGGACAGTTCTTGTTCCAAGCAAAAGTTTTATGGGAAAGATTTAATTGACATACTTTAAACTTTCAGTATGTCGTCCAGCTATCACTTAAGATGATTTTTAGCCATATTATGGGAAAGATTGAAGAAGGGCGAAAAATAACTGATGTTGCCAGGGAGTTCGACATCATCCGCAGCATTGTTTCACGGCTGTGGCAAGCATTTAAAACAACTGGAATGTGTCCCCCTACATCACGGGGGAGATCGTGTTAGAAGTACGATGTCTGCAGGAGACAGGTACATTGTCCTATAGGTAAAAAGGGACTGGTACAGCTTGGAAGGTGGCAAATCAGTTTCTTGCTACTACGGGACAGCGGATCTCCTAAAAAACTGCAGCTAGACATTTGGAAGGAGGAGTATATGCCTACAGACCTGTTGTGTGTGTCCCATTGTCCAGACTGCACCGTACCGCTCATTTGCAATGGTGTCATGAGCATCACAATTGGACCGAATAGCATTGGGCTTGCATACTATTCTCAGATGAGAGTAGGTTCAGTCTGTCATCGGATTGTAGATGCTGACTGATTTGGCATGAGAGTGGAACTGCTTATCGTCCAGAAAATATCCAGCAAAGGGACAGATATCTGACATGCAGTATCATGGTATGGGCTGGCATCATGATCAATGGTCACACACCCCTACATGTGGTTGCAACTTGGACTATGACGGGCCAATGATATATTGATGAAGTTCTACTGCCTCATGTTCACCTTTTCTATGGTGCTGTTGGTGATAAATTTGTTTTCATGGATGACAACACGTGATGCTCCATGTCATAGAACACTCGCTGTTCAGGATTGTCTAGTCAGGGAGGGTATTCGATGCTTCATATGACCAGCACGTTCTCCAGATCTAAACCCCATTTAAAATGTTTGGGATGCTTTGGGGAGGCAACTTGCTGGTGGAAAATATCCTCCAACAAACAAGAACACCCTCATCCATGCACTGACGGAGGAGTGGGATAACTTGCTTCAACAGCTGCTGGATAATGTTGTGCAAAGCATGACAAGGTGTGTGGAATGTTGCACTCCAAAGTGGACATATCCCATACTGATACCTTTCTCAAAGGTGCTTGCTGTCTTTCATATGTATTTTTCCATTTCTCCGTACACAGCATCAAATGAACACTTTTTTCCTTTCAGATGTTTCGAAACTTTCTGTATTTTCCAGAACAATAAATTATCTTTATTCTAATGTCTGAACAGTGTAGCAACAATATTTTATCCTGCCGGACTTCCACCCCTGCTTAATGTTGTGCTACATAGCAATTTGTGATCCGTCCTTTGCAATTGTCCCGTAGTGTACATGATGTTCTATAGATAAGATTTGATTTCAACAGAATACTAGAAATTTTCAAGAAGTGCTTATAAAAATTACAATACCTTAAAAGCACAAAACATATTATAAATTACTTTGAATTTCAGCTAAAAAAATGCATTAAAAAGGAGATATATACAAAACACAAATAAAGTTTAAAATATTCTGCTCCAAAATGTTCCCAGTGTATCCTTAAAAATAGAATGGAATGTGGACAGATTCAGGATGAAACGGAAAATCATGCAATCACTATTGAAGCACATACAATTTAGAAACAGCCATTGCTGATTAAATTTCTTCCAATGTGATTATTGCTGACATGAAAATGATTGCCAGTTAGCAGAATTTTAAAATGTATTATATGCAGTGCCCTTCCCAGAAATTTCTTGAAGCCGGATGAGGCAAACTTGCAACATCTGCATTTATTGAAATAAAGTAACATTAGAATTATATATGCTAATTCTTTTCTTGTCAGTAGCTTTTTTATAATCAAAGTCTGTTGGATCTGGTCCTTCTAGTGAAATCAGCAATAGACTAACTTTAAACTCGAAAAACCTTTCTTGCACTCAGCATTGTTTACAAGTATAGTCAGTTCAACAGCAGCATGTTTTGATAAGTTTAGAAAAAAATTTTTGAGCTCGCTATTAAAATTTTTAGCATTACATTCTTTGACTCTTGATTTTTGTATGACAGTTCTTTAAACAATTTTGATTCAAGTGTTCCTTTTAAATTATTATATTCATAGTTTAAGCTTTTTACCTATTTACTACCCAGGCCACCCATCATAGTTTAAGATTGCAGGATTTCAATTTTTAGAATAATTTCCAAAAAGAATCAAAGAAGATACAAATGGTTCTTTGGATATTATATGGTATAAATTGTAGCCAAGTGGTACACCCATTAAGAAAGGCCTTGGAAGAACACTAATGTGAATAATTATAAATAATAAAAATTCTAGCTTTTCCTGAGTATAATAGAGACATTTTTCTCTAGTGAATCATAAAATCAGAAGAAAACATCTTTTGATCTGAAGTTCAGGCAGCTATGTTCCTGTAAGTAAACTTTGGCCAACCAGGAATCACTGTTAGCTTGCATAATTAAGTATCTGCCATACATTGAACTATATGTTTACACCTTAAAGTTTTACAAATTTGCAAAAATATCTATTAGCATTATGTTAATTTTCTACAAATTTTATCCTTCATATATTTAAATTTTTATATATAATTTCTCATAATTTTCATCAGCTATATGCTATTCAGCTATTGAAAGTTGGCTATGAAAATTTTGCCGCTGATACAGTAATAAATATTTTAAACCTTAATATGATATTTAACCTTATGATCTCAGAGGCAAAATGAACCTTCTTTAATGAGAGACAGAAGAATCACTCCAGCAAAACAGAAAGTTATCTGTAGATATATTATTATAAATATGTTTGAAAAAGTATTGTAGATTTATAAAAAAAAAAACATAAGAAAATAATTTTTTAATATTACCTCTTTAATTCTTTATTTTTAAATATGCCATACTTAATAAAATGTCAGTTATTAGCTCATGAATTGAAGTACGAGGCATGTTTTTTAAGTAAGTACCGTTTTGGAATTAAAAAAAGACGTGCAAAGATATCGCAATAATTTTATTTCTACATGAAAGCCTGTACCTTAATCTACTTTTCTACATAATTTCCGTGAATATTGAGGCACTTGTCATAACGTGGCACCAGTTTTTGAATACCCTCCTCATAAAATTCTGCCGCCTGACTTGTTAACCACTGTATCACAACTGTTTTGACTTCGTTATCGTCTTGAAGACGCTGACAACCCAGGTGTTTCTTCAAGTGCAGGAACAAATGGTAGTCGCTGGGTGCCAGATCAGGGCTGTATGGAGGATGATCTAGAGTTTCCCATTTAAAAGATTTGATGAGATCTTTGGTCCGATTAGCCACATGTGGACGGGCATTGTCATGCAGCAAAACGATACCCTTACTCAACTTGCCACGTCTTTTGTTCTGGATTGCACGACGCAGATTGTTCAATGTCTCACAATAAGACGCTGCATTGATTGTCTCATTACGAGGCAGAAACTCCACTAGCAATACTCCTTTTTTGTCCCAAAAAACTGTGCACATGATTTTCCGGGCAGAAATTGTTTGCTTAAACTTCACTCTTTTGGGTGATGATGAATGTCGCCATTCCATGGATTGATGTTTTGATTCTGGTGTGACGTAGGCCACCCATGTTTCGTCACCAGTAACAATTTGGTCTAAAAAATCTTCACCTTCATTGTGGTACCGCTCAAGGAAAGTCAATGCACTGCCTAAACGTTGGGTTTTGTGCAAATCCGTCAACATTTTTGGAACCCAACGTGAACACAATTTCCGGTAATTCAAGTTCTCGGTCACAATGCGATACAAAACACTACGAGAATATTGAGGAAACCAGTCGCACATTGATGAAATTGTAAAGCGTCTGTTTTCTCTCACCTTTTCTTCCACTTTCTGCACCAAATCTTCATTAAAGACCGAAGGACGCCCACTCCGTTCTTCATCATGCACATTTGTGCGGCCATCTTTAAATGCTCTCACCCATTTCCTTACCATTCCATCACTCATAATGTTTTGTCCGTAAACTTCACAGATCTCACGATGAATATCGATCGGTTTTACGCCTTTAGCACTAAGAAATCGTATAACAGCCCGTACTTCACAATCGGCGGGACTCACGATTGTCGGAGGCATCTTAAACACTCAGTAAACAACGTATACAATGAAGAATCAGACTGTAATGGCGTCAGTGCGTAGACAAGAGATGTAGGTAACCAGCGCGCATGCGCGGAACGCCGACCGTAGCGCTGCGGCGGCGGAATCGCAAAATGGTACTTACATAAAAAACATGCCTCGTATTTTAAAAATTGAATACCTAATAAAAAATTAATAAATTATTTAAATTATTAATCTATATTATCCAAATTATACATTTTTGCTCATGAAATACATTAATAATTGAAGCATCACGAATTTTTTAAAAATTTATATCAAATATTAATTTAATTATATACAATACACTCTTTGGTATGTCAATTTACAATTTATTTTATCATGTCATAGGCCAACATTATATTGACTATTCATTATACCAAACATAATTAACCAAAATTGACTAAAAAATTAGCTACTGAACTATAGAATCATATTTTAAGATAATTTCAACAACGTTCCCTCTATTGCATTTTGTGAGAAAAATTTTAGAAGGAAATGATGAAAATGACTTTTGAAAAAATTTCAGAATCAAAACGACTAAACATATATGTATCAAACAATTTATTTAGTAGTAAGCTAAGTTCATAGATTTACTGATTTTACTTCTTTACATTCTATCTGTGCAATAATATACACAAGATAATATGAACTTTAGTATAATGCTCAATATTCTTTGTAAACATGCATTTGCGATAAATTCATTTAAGTAATAAAAATGTAGTGCTTTTCAAATTACTAGAAAATGAATTCTAAAATCCTGTTTATTTAATCTCTTTTAATCAAAATATTATTTTGCTGATGTCCTTAAGCTTCATTTATCACTCTATTGTTTCAGAAAATTTTGGTTCCAATCTTTCAAGTACCATTATGAGGGTTTACTGAATTTTTACATTAGCTTAATAGCTATTGTAATGAATATACAAATATTAAATTTTGCTCAAATTCCTGTCTGAAATAATCTGAAAAATTAATACAGTAGAGTCCTGATACTTTGATGTAATTGGAACCAACTCATTGCTAAAAACTAGGATTACATGGCATTTCAAAACAGAAGAAGTATGCTTATAAAAATGAACTAAAATACTGTAGAAATGTTTTTAAATGATCAATGAAATAACATCAAAAATAAATTAAACAATGATTATAAAACTTACACCATATTAACACTTTCGCAACGGCGGCATTCCGGAGCTATCGCAGGCCAAAAGACAGAACGCTTCGCTTCCGAACTGGTCCCAAAGGACGGCACATTTTTTGCGCTAAGCCTAACTCTTGAAAAAAATTCACTAAAAATCACCTATTCAACACAGAAATCTACTTTTTTCAGGAATAAAAGAAATACTTATTTTCTATTTGATGTATATTTTTCATACAAATCTGAATACAAAATACTCGTTAGTTGCTCCCATTCTTTTATCCGAAATAAACAAATAATTTCACTGCCTCTAAAACCCAAACAAAAAAAAAATACTCTCTTATATTCCTATGATTCACCAACGAAATCATAACGCTGAAATAAAAATAAAAACTGAAACTCAATTATAAAATTGTTGATGCTACGAGGATTGCTCTGTCTGTTTATATTACAAAATGATGTATCACCGCTCCAAATGGAGAAATAATTCATTCGATCCTCTTCTGCCAAGGTCATGCCTCTGCAAAATACATTGAAGTTAGTTCCACAGACATGTAACGCCATCTAGCAGACAAATTAAAACGTTCCACGTGGAGGCCCGTATAAGTGCCGTTTATGGTAAAGTTTCCTCCGTCACGAGTGCGTGCCGTTCATCCTTGAATGCAAGTTCGCAGCTGACACGTGGGCGTGCCGATCATCGCGAAAGGGTTAACAACGATGAAAAAATATCTTCTAGTATTTTCTGTTATGGCAAAAGAGAACATATGTTAAGGATAAAAACACACTGAAATAATTTACGAATGATATTGGATTAAATGGAACTCTGTGTACAAGGCTTCATATTATTGAGACTCTACCAACAGCATAAAATGCTGATTAAAAATATAAACCAATATGAGAAGCAAAGAACAGCCCTCTTTATGGTATATAAGATAACCCAATTTAGGTAAAACATAATATTTTCAGGGTTTGAAATAGGATGTGCACTTGTGCGAATCGCGCATGAAATTAAAAAATTGCAGCGTTGGAAATCACAAGCGCTTGTCACCACCATCCACCTTACGATTCTTCTTAAATTTCTAAAACGAATGTGAAGAATACGAAGAAAAGGGAATGAAAAGCAGGGATGAAAATGTTTCGTGGATCCACAATGTTTTTATCGGGAAGTTGCATCTTCCGAAAGCTTCCCCAGCAATTCCTCTTTTCCGGGAAATTTCGAAGTCGCACAGTTTCGCCCGAAAATTTCTCCGAGGGGCTGCATCAGGAACGGGCATGATGCGTCATTCCATATCCACTAGTTATGGACAAGTCGGTTCTAGGTGCGGTTTTAATGATGTTTCATTTTTCCTGAGTGTATTGATGCTGGAAAAAAGTAAATAATGGATCGCGGGTCGCATGTTTCCCGAACGTTGTTCAAAAACTCAACTTGCTTCGTTCAAGGGAGCGACTCACGGCCTTTCTTATAGTAAGTATCTGCATGCAGTACTTACTATATACTGGCACTTACTGTACTTACTATATATTGATGTATACACTGGCTCATTTGCATATTCTTTGAGTCGGACCTCATTCTGGTAGGGGCCGATCTCTATATAGGAAGCCCACATATAGGAATATAGGAAGCCCACACTGGAAACTTAAGATAGAAATAGAAGGTAATTTAGCAACCAGCTACAACAGAGGTTGTAGTGTGGCTGTAGCAGACTTTGTGTCTGACAGACTGTGAGACACAAAGCAGTTCTGGATCAGACCGATGCATAGTTAGATGCATAATGTTACTGTTTTGGATATATTAACTTAAGATAGTTGAATAATATGTCTTAATTTAATCGAATTTGTTGGGTTATACTTTTGGATATTTAATATTTTAGGTATTTTGTTTTTAGTTTAAATGTGTTCAGGGGTCTTATTTACATAGTCATTCTCTTTTAGTTATCCATTTTCCAATTGTTTAGGTTTTGATATTCTTCTGTTCAAATATATTGTATTCCATAGGTTTTGTTTTAAAAACGGCGAAAGTTCGTTCTTTTTAGGTTTTAGCAATTTAAATTTATTTAAATTGGCTAATTTGTGATTCCATTTATTGCCCTTTTTATTCCCTTTAATTTGATTCCAAATTTATTGCTCTCTGTTAAAAATTGGTTAATTCATCGCAATTTTACAGTTTTATTCTATTTTCAGCTTTTTAAATATTTCAGAATCGTCCATATTTAAATTATTGCCGAATTCGTATTTTCCAAATCGTTTCACTTCATTTCTTTTTAATTTTCGTCTGCTCTAAAATTCCATTTCTCTTCTTTAAAGTTTCGAGTTTTTAATTGGTTGATCGTAATATTAAAATCGTCTGTCATTAATTATTTTATCGTTCATTGATAATTTTGTTTACAATCTGTGGCAGCGATGTTTCGCAGTATATAAGCAAATCGCGCACTTTTTCGATCCCTTTTTGCTCTTTTCTCTTCTGTTTATTGATTGGAACCTAAGATGTGATCTGTTAAAGTTGTTGTTTTCAGCGCTTCGGCGCGAGCCGTTGTTCGAATCCGGCGAGCGTTCTGAGGAACGAAAATTCTTTTTTATTCCCGGCCCATTAATTGTGCTCTGTTTATTTATTATTCGAGTTTTAATCTAAACATTCAAGAGCTGTGAAAATGTTACGTCTGATGGCAGAGAATTGTTATGTCTATAAAGACAGGATGTTTTGGTTTCTTGTCTCTTCAGTCATTTAATTAGTAATCCACCGTGTTCCCAGCTGTTTGCGATGTCGGCCGAGGAGTCTTTACCGGCCAATTAAGAATTTTGTTTATCTTGTCAAGCAGAGTAGCTCTATCTATGATGGATGGAATGCACATTTCCGAAAATTTAAGACGGACATATGGTCTGTATTCTGTTCTGATGCCAAAAGTCAGCTACAACTGTTTGGAAGAAATTGTTTAATTCCATCGTTACTAAACATCCTGTTTGGGAATATCCCCTTGGAAAAGGGATCCGGTTAAGGATTTTCCTCTCTAGAGATGGACATAATTCTCCTTTGCTGTGTTCTGCGTTTCAAGAGGTGTTCCTTGGGATCTTTGGTGACTTTTCCCTGTGAAGTTCCTTCCTGCTGATCCTTGCAGTTCCTTGGAGCATTTGGTGAAACCTTTGCTAATTATATCTCTCAATAGTTAAAATATGTTTATATTCCAATTGTTTTCAGTTTAATTGTGTTAGTAGAATAAGACCCCTTTAGACTTATATATTTTAGGTCACCTGAACCTGTGGTTATCTTTTAAATTTTGTTCTAAATTCCCTTTTGGCTTACTGATGTTCTTTTATCCCAAATTTTAGTTTAGATAAATAGTTGAATAAGTTTAATATTGTTAACTTTAAAATTTAATATTCTAACGTTTTTACTACCACTATACGACCGGCCATTCCATTCTATTTATTTATTTAAGTTGTTTATTGGATTTGTTAGTTAATGAGATGTAAAATATTTTGGAAATTATTTTAAAAGTGAAGTTTAAAATTTTAATAAACGTTAGATTTTTGAAAACCTAAAATCTGTGTTCTCTTTCTTTTACTTTTAATGTTTTTATTTTTAGGAAAGTTCCATTAAATTACATATTTAGTTACATATTTGTAAATTTAGGGAGAAACTGGTCAAATGGTGCATTTTCATATGTAATTTTGATGATGTTTAGGTTTAAAAACTTTGAGAATTTGGAATATTTAGAAATGCTTTTAGTGTGTCATAAGATGCACAAGAAACCCCCCCAACAATTGGCGCCGTTTGACCAGTCTAGGGGCTTATTCATGCTAACTGTAATATATGTTCTTAATAATTTGTGTTCTTAAAAATGAAATTTCCGTAAACTGATTCCATACTTGTTTATTCTAAAAGTAATTACTATTGAGATTTTGATAAGATTTTAAACTAAGGCTGGATATTTTAGAATGTTCTTAAACTAAATTAGAGTAATTTACTTTAATATTTTGATTAAAATTGAAATTTTAGGATTAATTTAAATATTTTCATTTAGAATTTTTTTTGAGGAAACTTAAGAATTTTTGAGTTTGACTTTTTTATTTAGAATTTTTATTCAAGCATTCCTTAATTTAAGTTAATTTGATTTGAATTTTATTATTTGAAGTAGTGTAAAATTGCATTTAATTCATAAATTTAAGAGATTATAGGCATGCGAGAACGCACTTTGTAGAATTTACATTTTTGTTCTAATCCCATCTCATTAACAAATTTTTTTTATTTTGTTGTTTTTGTAACCCACGCTCCCAGCAGCACTTAAAATTGTTTTGATAAAATAGAGAAAAATTAATTGAGTAAATTTAATGAGAATATTTTTTTTAATTAAGTTAAATTATATAGAATTAAAGCAGTAGTTTTTCGACTTGGAATATTTTTGTTCTGATTTGGAATTGAGTTTTAAATCCTCACTGATATGTGAATGTAGATGATGAAATACTGTTGATTTATTGAAAAACTGGGTAATGCAGGTGTTTTTTACACTCCAATATGTGTGACATAAATGTCATCTTGAGTTATCTTGTTCTTCACATTGATCATTTGTTTGGTTTTCACACTCAGAGTGGTGATAAAATCAGTTTGTTTGTTCTTAATTCTGAATCTGATATTGATATTTTAATACTGTCTTTAAAAATTTTTTGGGTCATTAAAGTGGAAAAATTTATTTTATTTATAGGAGAATTAAATTTTTTTTAAGTGGAATATTTAAAATTGTGCAATGCAATTGAGTTCTTTTGGTTTTGAAATTTAAATGGGGATGTGTAATTTGATTTTTCTTTGGTATTTTGGTTAAAGTAATGTGATACACTTGGCTGTTAGTGAATTTAAATGTACTACTTATACTTGATGGATATTTTTTTTTGTGCTATTTTTTTGGGGTTCAAAAAAGATTCACAACCTTTGAGAGGACTCACAACCCTCGGCCCCTTGTCTTAATTTTTTTTTGATTTTTATGAGAATTTTTTGAGATTACCAGAGAGATACAGATATGATATTTGAGTTTATTGTTGTTGAGAGTGCAAGATGTTGCACAATAATTAGTAGAATCGCGTTTATTGATATTGGTGTAAAATGATGCATAAGGTCATTTTAGTGTATATTTGTATTTTGAACGATCTAATTTGCCAAGTAATCAGTTTATAGTATAATTTGTAAACAAGTCGGTTAAATTTGAGTTCAGTTCCAAATTGTTAGGGAATTGAGTTTGTTATTTTGGGGGTAAATATTCCACAAATTTTTTTGTTTGTAACTTGAGCCAACTTTGATATTATTATTTAAATTGAAAATTATGCTTCGAATAATTGTTTTCTTTGTAGAGGAGGAGATTGATGATGAATTTGTTGATTTGTATGTATTGGTTGTTATTGTTGAAGGTACCATTTCAAAATTTATTGTTTAGATTATTGGAATTCTTTGGCTGGTCCAAAGTTTTCGTTAAAATTTATGTTTATTCATGACAGCTAATGATATGGAGATCTGTTTATTATTTTTCTACTGTTTCTCTTTGATGACGTATTTGTTGGAGCATCTTAAAATGAATTGATGAACTTTCATAGTATAGAGTTATAATGAAGTTGAAGGATTTAATGGTGAATCTACATGTTTATTTTAGAGTTAAGAAATTTATGATCTGATATTATGAGAGTGTTTAGTGAAGTTATTGTTTGATTTTTGATTTATTTATAAAGAATTTGATTTTTTATGATTTTTATGGCTCATGTTACAGATGTAGTTGAGATTTTGATTTTTTTTTTCTCTCCTTCGTTTCGCGAAATTTTGTCATGTGTTAGCTAAAATTTTTCATTTTTCAAATGAAAAATTTTTTTGGGACGTTCGAAGGAGTTGTTGGGTTATACTTTTGGATATTTAATATTTTAGGTATTTTGTTTTTAGTTTAAATGTGTTCAGGGGTCTTATTTACATAGTCATTCTCTTTTAGTTATCCATTTTCCAATTGTTTAGGTTTTGATATTCTTCTGTTCAAATATATTGTATTCCATAGGTTTTGTTTTAAAAACGGCGAAAGTTCGTTCTTTTTAGGTTTTAGCAATTTAAATTTATTTAAATTGGCTAATTTGTGATTCCATTTATTGCCCTTTTTATTCCCTTTAATTTGATTCCAAATTTATTGCTCTCTGTTAAAAATTGGTTAATTCATCGCAATTTTACAGTTTTATTCTATTTTCAGCTTTTTAAATATTTCAGAATCGTCCATATTTAAATTATTGCCGAATTCGTATTTTCCAAATCGTTTCACTTCATTTCTTTTTAATTTTCGTCTGCTCTAAAATTCCATTTCTCTTCTTTAAAGTTTCGAGTTTTTAATTGGTTGATCGTAATATTAAAATCGTCTGTCATTAATTATTTTATCGTTCATTGATAATTTTGTTTACAATCTGTGGCAGCGATGTTTCGCAGTATATAAGCAAATCGCGCACTTTTTCGATCCCTTTTTGCTCTTTTCTCTTCTGTTTATTGATTGGAACCTAAGATGTGATCTGTTAAAGTTGTTGTTTTCAGCGCTTCGGCGCGAGCCGTTGTTCGAATCCGGCGAGCGTTCTGAGGAACGAAAATTCTTTTTTATTCCCGGCCCATTAATTGTGCTCTGTTTATTTATTATTCGAGTTTTAATCTAAACATTCAAGAGCTGTGAAAATGTTACGTCTGATGGCAGAGAATTGTTATGTCTATAAAGACAGGATGTTTTGGTTTCTTGTCTCTTCAGTCATTTAATTAGTAATCCACCGTGTTCCCAGCTGTTTGCGATGTCGGCCGAGGAGTCTTTACCGGCCAATTAAGAATTTTGTTTATCTTGTCAAGCAGAGTAGCTCTATCTATGATGGATGGAATGCACATTTCCGAAAATTTAAGACGGACATATGGTCTGTATTCTGTTCTGATGCCAAAAGTCAGCTACAACTGTTTGGAAGAAATTGTTTAATTCCATCGTTACTAAACATCCTGTTTGGGAATATCCCCTTGGAAAAGGGATCCGGTTAAGGATTTTCCTCTCTAGAGATGGACATAATTCTCCTTTGCTGTGTTCTGCGTTTCAAGAGGTGTTCCTTGGGATCTTTGGTGACTTTTCCCTGTGAAGTTCCTTCCTGCTGATCCTTGCAGTTCCTTGGAGCATTTGGTGAAACCTTTGCTAATTATATCTCTCAATAGTTAAAATATGTTTATATTCCAATTGTTTTCAGTTTAATTGTGTTAGTAGAATAAGACCCCTTTAGACTTATATATTTTAGGTCACCTGAACCTGTGGTTATCTTTTAAATTTTGTTCTAAATTCCCTTTTGGCTTACTGATGTTCTTTTATCCCAAATTTTAGTTTAGATAAATAGTTGAATAAGTTTAATATTGTTAACTTTAAAATTTAATATTCTAACGTTTTTACTACCACTATACGACCGGCCATTCCATTCTATTTATTTATTTAAGTTGTTTATTGGATTTGTTAGTTAATGAGATGTAAAATATTTTGGAAATTATTTTAAAAGTGAAGTTTAAAATTTTAATAAACGTTAGATTTTTGAAAACCTAAAATCTGTGTTCTCTTTCTTTTACTTTTAATGTTTTTATTTTTAGGAAAGTTCCATTTAATTACATGTAGAGTACATATTTGTACACGTAGGGAAACTGGTCAATAGGTCCACATTCAGTTTATTTCTAGAACGTTTTCAGGTCAGAGGAACTTTAGAACTTTTTCAGAGTGTATTTCAGTGTTTTCAGATTTAGGTTAGATGAACTTTGAGGAACTTTGCAAATTTCAGATATTTTTGAGTGTTTTCAGAAGAATGATTTTTAGGCTTTTAGGCTTTAAGAACTAGAATATTTTGAATGATAGAATGAGATTGTTTGTTTTTAGTATATATCATAATGCAAGAAACCCCCCCAACTGTTTCTCACGTTCACGAGAACAAAAGATGCATAATGTTACTGTTTTGGATATATTAACTTAAGATAGTTGAATAATATGTCTTAATTTAATCGAATTGACGAAAGTAGCAAGTAGCTGAGTATTCTACTACGAATAGTAAACGGTTGCTAATGATGTAAGAAGCAGTACGAGTTAGTACTTTGTGCTGATCAGTGGCTAGATCACGTTATGACAGTCAACTATATAAAGATGGCTTTGGTCAAGAAGACTAATTCCAGAGTGTGAGTGATACGCTTGCATCATCTGATTGAAACCAGTGATTACTAATAAAAATCGATTTTAAAACTTCCCTCAAAGTTTTTGAAAATCCCCCCCCCCCCCAAAATTTTTGTTAAAGGGGGAAAGTTCCCCCTAAATTTCAAGCCCTAATTTTCCTAATTTTTAAATACATGCTTAACATTATAATTCACAACATACCTGGAACCATTCTTCTGGAGCAAATCCCATACGGACTTTTCCAGATTCTTCAGCCCTAACACGTCTTGGAAAATTAACTAAATCTCTCTCGGGACCATCGTATGGTTTTGGAAGCTCTTCCTGCAGCAGCTCTTGCAGCTTTTTTTTCTGTTCACTATAAGTTGCTGCTACTGCAGTGCTTTCAGCTCTTTGAAAGCTGGTTAAAAGAATTATTAGAATATCAAATAACATATAGTAAAAAGAGTACTTTCTTATTATAGCAGCCTCCGTAATTACAATTACGCCAAGGTCGCAGTTACGACTTTGTCAAGGTCCATAGCACGAATATGTAATTAACGAAAAAGCAATATGACGATAATATAAACACGTGCTGTTTCTTTAGGACTGCAAACGTTTCACGAGATTTTACAACCTACTTTGGCGATGCATCTCGGTTGCTTGGCGATTCATCTTCTGGGGCCGCTATAATAAGGAAGTACCGTAAAAAGAGACATGGTTCTATCAATATGCAATGAATTAATTCTAAATATAGTAATAACAGTTTAATAAACAGTAATTGGGCATTATTAAACAACATGGAGGAAAATGAAGTAAAACAGTATAAAAGAATAAGCTAGAATATGTTAAAACTCAGAACTGCATTTACTATTAGTTTCTTTCATTAAATAGAAATAGTATTTTAAACCTAATTAAAAATTTATACAAAGAGTTTATTATAACACACACTCACAAAAATAAATAAATAAATAAAAATATAACATATTGGTCATCTGGTTCATGCAAAATTCATACAACTGAATTTTATATGAAACTACTTAACCAGCTGAAACCAAATTTTATATAAATATATTATATAAAGAATAGATGAAAACAAAGTCATGATTTTTCAAAACATGTTAATGTTGGATATGCTACGCACATGCATACCAGATTGTAACATCTTGAAAATTTCACAACAGATTTATAACAAATTTAGTAAAACTGTAGATTATATAATGAATATATAAAACATATATAATTTTTTAATTTTGCTTGTGTTGCAAAAGTACAGACATGTGCATTTTATTCAAATTTACATAACTGGTTTTTCTCCAAAACTATTCTATTAATTAAACTCAAATGTAGTGCAAAGGTAAGCTGTTGCACAAATGAAAAATCAGTGTCGTAATTTCTTATTTTGTTTTTGCAGAAAACTCATTTTGCACTTTAATGTAATATTTCTTAAACTACTTGAACAGATTAAAACCAAATTTGGTACAAATGTAGGTTGTTACATGCATGTGAGGTTTCTCTGTATATGGTTACAATTATAGATATATTAAAACAGGATTGAATTTTTTAAAATTTTGGATAAGCATTGTTCCAAACAAAGAATATGCCATTCCTCTGCGACTTCCATATCCCTAATTTCAACCTTTGAAGTTTTCCTTGCTACAGTAACCCTGATCAAATCATCAATACACAGCCATTGTGTTAGACATATAAAACAGAAAAAAATTAAACATTACATACTCACAGAACCTCAATAAGAGGCCATTTACAAATTTAGAATTACACTCCCATGGCAAATAATAGAATTCACAGATCAGACCAATTTTCTACATAAATGCAAAACCAGTTCACAGATACTGTTATCTGGAATAGGAGTGCAATCTATACTAAAATTAATTTAATGATTATTAAGATAAAATTTAATAAAAAGAAACACTGAGTAAAAGTGATACATTTTTATATAGGGTTGATGTCAAATTAACTAATTTAAAAATGGTTTCTGACATTGTCATCTCAGATTTCAATAATTTTTAGTTTACAGTTAGTATGTACTTATGGTGTATATGAAAAATTCAAATTTATAGATTTTTTGGATCAGCAGTTTTTTATTACAGATTTTTAATAAGTGCAAAAAATGACACATTTTACACAAGTGCCATTCACGAATTTTTTTTAAATTTTGCAGCTAGCAATGATACAGAACTCATATATAGCTCATTTTAAAGCTCTTTTATGGACTTCAATTGCATATACAACGCATACCAACTAAAAAAAAATGATTAATTTTCAATATTTTTTTTTTCAAATCAAATATAGTACAAAGAATTTATTGTCTAAACATGAATTTATGTCTAGATGCTTGGCAAGTTTGAAGATGGAGAAAAGATGGGTTTTTGAGAAAAAAAGAAAATGAATGAGAGAGGTATATATCTAGAAGCATTATAAAACTATATGCAAATAAAAATAACTTATCAACATATTGTACTACACTTATTAGAAATTAATATTGTCAATATTTTGCCGATCATTACAGTAACTAACTGTAATGATCTTATGTATTGGTAGCATATATTGACAATATAATTAAATTAAGGACAAAACGTCTTTAAACGAAAAGTCATTTATTAAATCATCTTAAAAAATGTACAAAGTATTATGTACGTATTGCATATAAGTATGTACATATTTGGGTAAAATTTAATACCCAAATATGTTACATATTCCTGATGAAGTTTTTTAAGTGAAGCAAAGTAGTAGTAGTTTAAAAAATCTGTAATAAAAAAAACACTGAGCTCAAAAAATCTATAAATCAGGATATTTTGTATACTCTGTAATTACTAACTATAAACTAAAAACCACTGAAATCTGAGAAGTCAAGGTCTAGATCCCTGGTTGGTTTGACCTGGAATGACCCTATAGAAGTTCAGAAAATATAGTTTAAGGCATTTGATAGGAAAACTTACTAAGAGGGTTCAAAAAGCCGAGCTGCTACAACTTGAGTTACACCTAAAAATTTAATTAAATTCAATTAAATAAACATATATTTCATCTAATTCCATCAATAAATAAAATATATTTGATAGCACAACATAACTAAAAGAAACACTTTGTTCTATCAAGGAATTTTATAATCAGGAATGAAGAAGGAAAACATGCAAAGAAGAAAGACAGTGTTATTTTGTAATTAACATAAGTTAAGGTACAGCATATTTTGAATTATTCTATGTGACGAATTTCCGCCTTCGTGTTGTCAATTTTGGAAGGGACAGTGACTCTTGGGTCGGCCATTTTGGCTGATTCCCACAGTTGTCTGGTAATTTGACTGCTTCCTTTAGGAGAGGCTATGAAAGAAACAGTTGGGAAAAAGAGACACTCAACTTTTGAACAAACTGTGGGAGTTTGCAGGAGAGGAGGCTGGTAGAGCCTTGAGAGGTATGCTACATGAAAGAAATGTTGATTGTAAATAATACAAATATATACAGTCAAACCTGTTTATATCGAACCCTGTTTATCTCGAAAACCTCTACATCTTGAAATTTACTTATTTCCCTGTCTTTTCAGCCAAAATTCAATGTATTTTCTATGTTTATCTCGAAAAATTTTTTCCCCAAACCTCCATATCTCGAATTACGGCATGAAGCATTAGTTATACAAATTCAAAGTTCAGCGGCCATATTTCGGCAGTGGAAGTTGCCGTTAAGAAACATTCCTTGCATAGCAACAGTTACGACATCATGTGTAGATAGTAGGAAAGTAGATTGAAGACAGGTGCAAGTCGCAAATTTCTCGGGAATCCACAAAGGAACCGGAACTTCCATTGGCCCTTTCAGTAGGAACTGGGAACTTTGAACAATGGGGGTTGGGAGTGACTAATAAACTGATAAGCAACTGGTCAGTTTTGCTCTTCTGTTTGTGGAGTTAGTAACATAGTTTGTGATTACAACGTTAAGTGAAGCAAATGGCGGGAGTGAAAAGGAAGTTAAATGTTCTTTTAATGGAAGAAAAAATGAAAATTTTAAAATGTTTGGACGGAAATCCTCTACTTAAAAAGAATGAAGTTGCAATGAAGTTTAGTATTCCACCGAGTACTCTTTCGACAATAATAACGAGAACAGAGGTTTGGTAGAAAAAACTTCCAAAACAATAAGAAAGTGAAAAAAAGTCGAAAATGTACTTTCCCGGATGTTGATGAGTGTGTGAGAAAATGGTTTGTACAATGTCATGACCAAGGGGTTCCTATCAGTGGAATGATACTCCAGAGGAAAGCTGAAGATTTTACAAAAGAACTTGGCCATAGCAGTGAATTTAAAGTCAGCAACGGGTGGCATGAGAGCTTAAAAAGGAGACACGACATCGTTTTCAGAAAACTATGTAGTGAAAGTGAGTCTGTATTTCAAAGTGTTTGTGAAGAGTGGATCAAGGAGCTCCCTTCTCTGCTGGAAGACTATGAGCCAATGGATGTCTTCAACACCGATGAAATAGGGCTATTTTTTCAATGTTTATCCAACAAAACAGCGACATTCAAGGGAGAAGAGTGCTGAGGTGGTAAACAGAGTAAAGTGCATGTAACTGTACTTTTAGCAGCTAATCAAGATGGAAGTGAAAAACTTCCACCGCTGATGATCGGTCGTTCTGCAAAGCCAAGATGTTTCTCGAAAGTGAAATCGTTTTCTTTTTCCAAAAAAGCAAGTAAGAAAACCTGGATGACCAGCAAAATCTTTAGTGACTGGTTGAAAAACATCGACAAATCTATGAGTTTATAAAAAAGAAAAATTATTCTGTTCATCGATAACTGCAATGCTCATTCCAACTTCCCTACTCTAACAAATATCACTAAAGTTTTTGCCCCCTAACTCTACATCCAAGCTGCAACCACTCGATCAAGTGATTATTCGAAGTTTCAAAGTGGGATACAGACGAGAACTGGTTCAAAAATTTCTAGACGCCATTGACGAAGGCAATACTCTTCCCAACATCAATGTTTTGAATGCAATGAGGATGACAGATTATGTTTGGAGAAATGTTACGGAGAAGACGACCAGGAATTGTTTCCTAAAAGCCCAATTTAAGAAAGGAACAACAAACGAGCGTAGACACGATGTATAAAGTAGAAGCCAATGAAGTAAATTCGGAAGAATGGATGATCACCAAGAATAGACTTAATCTAGACATCTCATTCGAAACCTTTTTACACGTGGATGATTCCCTGACAACATGCGGAATGTTGACTGATACGGAGATCATAGATGACGTGAGAGGAGTTTCTGATGACGGTGATGAAATAAATAGTGGAGACAGATTCACCAAAAATTACCATAAAAGCGGAAAAGTCTATTGAAAAGTTGAGAACTTTCCTTGAATCCCAGGAGGATATTAGTCAGAACGGATTTGCAGCTATTGCTAACCTTAAAAAAATTGTCGATTCAAAGAAAATTAGGAATCAGAAATTATTGAGTGATTATTTTTATTAAGGTATGTAATAAATGCGTTATTTTCACTCTCTATTTTTCGAAACCTCTCTATCTCGAAACCGCTTCATCTCGAATTTTTTTTTCATTGCCGCGAGATTCAAGATAGACAAGTTTGATTGTATTTATTAAATGTATGTGTTCATTAATCAACGAATTTGAAAATATCAAGATATCAGTGAGTGATGTTGAAGTTAAAGCATGAACAAATCAGTGTATCCCTTCAAGAAAAAAAACCAATGAATGGGTATGTCACATGTTGACATCAAATTAAAATGGAAAAGAATGATAAGGAACTGACACTCAGAATCTGGTAAATGGTCACTAAAGAATGGCGCAGTATGGATTAACATATAAAGAACAATACCGGTAGTCTAACAGAAAGGAGGATCCTGCGATCTGCATTCGAATGCTTGGCAGGTTGCAGTGAAGAAAGAAAAATAGAAAGAATGAAATGAGTTGCCTTCAGTTTAGAGTGGTGGATAGGATGATACCCGTAGTAGATCTAATGCTCAAACAGACTTAATTGTAAATTGTGTGTACTCAATTGCAATTATGACGACCTGTAAACACCCTTTTAGAGATATCCCGATGATGATCATGAGCACATGCGAAAATATTGATGAACCTTACAATAGAAAAAGGTGTGTGGACGTTATCACCTACAGTTAGTAGTCTCTGTATTAGTTTAGAGCAGTAGGGAGTTCCCAGACCTTTTGTACTGCAGAGCCCTATTTTAGAAAAATATATATATATATCGTAAAGTCCATTTCACTTTGGAATTAATGGACTACTTTTTTTCAAGGTGTTCTACTATTTTCAATACTTTAGTACAGCCCTTTACCAAGCTTTGCAGAGTCCATGTGGATTTGCAGAGTACAGTTTGGGAACAATTAGTTTGAGTATAGGTAGTATTAGAATGAATAAGTTGAAAGGTAGTTTTTCATTAATCTAGTTTCAAGAGGTGAAATTATGGTTTCTAAAATTTAAATTAATAATGAGTATTTCAGATATAGGGGCAAGAGACAAAAAACATGGGACAATTTCCAGATCAACTCTGAAATTTTGTAGGTTTTTGATGAAAATATGCATTTTCCCCTGACTTTTAATTTTTTGACGTTTTCAGGTTTTCCCCACAAAAAATAAAAATTTAGATAGTAGCTAGTGGTTGCAGCTACTATCTACAAACATCTGAGCATTTAGTACTTTCTCAGGTGTTATGTGTTGGTCTGCATAACAAAGGTTGTTATAACGTCTCACTCACACCTATTGTTCGATTTCCATTGGTTGGTGACTGTGATGATATATAACAGCCAGTACTAGTACAACCGTGGTTGGTAACTTGGTAATTTAGCAAAACTTTATTGGCATGAAATCGCAAAACTGAGTACAATGTTTTCTTTGGTTCACTGTGTGTGATGATTTCACTAGTGTATGCGAACGGTTAAGGTACTCGTTCTGAATTCCAATTTGTCTTTCAGTTACAGTATCTACTTCTTTTAAAAATAAAATAGGTAATTATTTTTATTATAATTTTACCATGTGACAATTGGGTCCTTCCAAAAAATTTTATAATATTGCAACTCAATTTGGATAACTGAAGATAAATATATATGTCATACAAAGACTTCATGTCAAAAGAGTGAGTATCACACATCAGTCTGCACATTTGAAAGCAGTGGAAACACTTATTCAACATTTGGATTGTATCGTGGATTCCTTTACTAAAGAGATTTCGAGAGACACAGCTACTGGAAAAGACATCATGAATGCTCATTGCTGCTGACGTCAGTAAATTAGTTGTTTTTGCTGAATCTGTGATGATGGTATTTTGTACTTGAAATACTCAATGTTGTGCAAGTACAAATGCAAAAGAAAGAAATACATGCAATGATTGTCAAGAATTGCATTCAAACAGCCTTAAGGAAATTGAAAGATTTGAGACGACAAAACATGTACAATGCTTTCGTTATGAAAACTAAACCCAAGCAGTAAGATGCTGATTTTCCAGTAAGCCAACAATACATCAAAATAATGTCTAGCAAGAAGCGAGACAACCTTTTGGAAACATCAGACAAACATTGAGTTGGTTATAATAAAGTGCAGTGAATTAGAGCAATGTGCACAAGTTAGAGTTTCAACAAGCTCAACAAAGTGTTTGGATTTCTGAAGCCTGAAAAATTGAAGTACATGGAACTAGTGTGAGCATCTTGATGGATAAATACATTGATTTCTTCATAACTAATCTCAGGCTGGTTGCCTAAACAGAGCCCAGAGCCACTGACAAGGGGGGGATAAAAAAGATGTGTTGCATAAAGAGCCTAGGAGACACAAATAGTTTATAAAAAAAGATTAATAACCTGTAAAATAAGGGGTATTAAGAGATCTGCACATTTCCTACATAGGGGCTAGGTCCAGGCATAGAAAGCATGTATGATTAATTATAATAGTTTGACATATAGAGGTTATCAGGAAGCGGTAGCCCAGTGGTTAGCGCGTGGGAATTGAACTCGGTAGGCCCGGGTTTGATTACCGTCACTACCAAAACTGCAGCAGTGTTCACGTGGAGTACGATCACGTTAAAAACATGTGCGTGCGCAAGTCCTTCCGAGAGGTTGGTGGTAGGGAAAGAAGGGTACGGTCCCTATGGATGTAGCCCCCACTGTATTCCGATTAAAATTGGATGGCACTTCCCGGCCGTTCAAACAGTTACCTTATACCTTTCTGGTAGGTCGGACAGTCGTCAGTCTGGGTCTAAACAACAACATAGGGGTTATCACTAATACTTAAAAAATAATAAATTTAAAATTTTTTAATTAAATACTTAATATAACTGTAAACATTGTTTTAAATTTAAAAGAGAAACAAAGTATGTATATATTCATTTATTTAACATAATATAAAAATATTCAAATATAAAGCATTATTTTTATCTTAATTGTTTTACTGTGTGAAATACTGACCATTATACACAGTAGTGTTTGCACACCTTCTGAAAATCCTTAGAAACTCATGGATTTAGGAGGGGGGTTATAAGGGCCCTTAAAAACTCCTTATTTTATTCGTTTTAGCTTTAAATTCCTCGATATCAGAAAATACTCTTGGGAAATTGCTAGTACTTAGTCTGTGATCTTTTATTTCTACATACTTTGTTAAAGGCAGCATATAACACAAAGTAATAGTATAGAGTGGTTTTGAAGGCAAAAATCAGCCTGATTCGCCAGAACACATAAGAATAACCTACACTCGTGACAGCAAGATCGGCAACTGATGCAGGAACAGCAAACATGATTGAAGCAGGGAAAAAGCAATAGAAGGGTGTTGTTGGCAGAAGAAAAAATAAATAAAAAATCCAGGAGAAGGGAATAAGAGGTGGATCACAATAAATGAACAGTAAAATACCAAAGAAAAAAGTGAACTTCCAACAGAGGATTTGAAACACTTGTTCAGTGAGTAAAACTATGAACATAAGGACCCAATTCAATCGGCAACTGACAGGTTTTGGAAGCTACATGAGTCAACCAAACAAGTGATAAAAATAACAGATTCTAAACAATTATGAAAAATAAGAACAGAAAATGGTTTTAGAAGCTACTAGAGCTAACATTGTCAACAAATGCTATGGGGGGCGAGTAGCCCATTGGTTAGCGCGCTGGAGTTGCACTCGGTAGGCCCGGGTTCGATTCCAGCCGCTGCCAAAACTGCCACCGTGTTCCCGCGGAGTACGATCACGTTAAACATGTGGGTCCGTAAGTCCTTCCGAGAGGTTGGTGGTAGGGGAAGGAGGGTACGGTCTCTGTGGATGCCTCCCCCCACTGGGTTCCGGTCTAAATTGGGTGGTACTTCCCGGCCGTCCAAACAGTTACCTTACACCTTTCTGGTAGGTCGGACGGTCTGGGTCTCAACAACAACAAATGCTATGGAACTGGGGATTCTTGAAATGCTTGAAAATTATCAAAATAAGAAGTAAGTAGATGACGAATTAAACTAGAGATTTTCAAACAGAAAAAAATAAGGCAAATTATCATTAATATGGGAGTTTGATTCAAACTTTCAAGAAAGTCCAATCTAAAAATCAAATTATGAGCAAAAATGATCTTAGCTTCCGAAAAATTAAAGATATAATTAGAGTTCCAAGAAGAATATTCAACAATTGCAGATTTCGAAACACCATGTTTAGAAATAAGGCTCATGTGCTCCTTAATATGAAATTTAAGAGATACGTTTGGGTGACAAACATAACCAAGACAGCATTTGCATGGAATGTGATAAACACACTAATGATTGAAGTCAGAAATAGGGTCTTTAAGAGAAGGGAAATTAATTTTATTAAGAGGTTTACCTCATAGTGGATGACTGGCTATTAAACTAATTAGTGCAATCACTGGGCTTGGTTGATTGTCATGCAGCTGATGGCCTATCTTTTAATTTTGCCATATCAATTTGATATAATACTAAATAATGAAACAAAGGCTGTAAAGGTCGTGCCTGTGAATAAGTTCAAAATAAATAACAAGATGTCTCAGTCCACTTCTGACAGCATGAAAATTTTAAAAATACTCAGCCACTTTTAAATATATAAACTACCATTACCTACTACATTTTTGGATTTTAATCGACACTTGAGTATCCCAGAAGAGTATTTATCAAAATAATCTCGTGATCAGAGGAATTTTTTTTTATAAAAGATTAATGATACGAATCTCAAATACAAAGCAAACGAAATTTCAAAGTTAGATGACCATAACACCAAGAGGGACTGCATTTAATTGTATGGAAAATTAAAAGGATGTCTCATGTTACATTAAAATTAAAAACCAAAGTTATCATAATTTGATTCAGAATTCAAATCAAAGGGTGTAACATAGGGAAAGCTACTTGATAAAGCCTGTTATCCACTAACTGAAATTTATAAACCAGCGACTGTTTCGAATTAAACATATATAACACCAACATACAAAACAAGTAATATGAATACTTTGTAAGAAATCTAGCAATGTCAAATTACTTCCATGAGCTTCGATTAAATGGAGATAGGTCACGAAATTAAATGTCCAAGCATCACGATTGCAATCAGTATCATTTAATCTGAAATTTCCTCAAACATTTGTAAAATAAGAAGTTTGAAATAAAATTTATTTAGTGTCTACAAATACTTACGCTTATTTCCAAATACACTTCGTAGCATTTCGGCAATCTTTCAATACTTTTCTTCGCAAAAAATCAGCAATCTGAGGCGAATTCACCTTCAGATGTTTGTTGCCAACAGAGGAACAAACTTGAGTTGAGATAAAAATTGCCAAATTGCAAAGAGTAATAATTTGAGAGGATAGGATTACCCATGCTCCCCATACTGGGCATGCGCAAAATATTTTGAGAAAGTTTGATGGAAAGGTGGAGTAGCGAGAATTGGCATCTTATCGCCAAATATTCTCATTTTGCTTGTAACGAAGTTTTGTATATTACGTAAATCTCTTTAGCCAGTAACCCTGCAGAAACGAAGTAAGCGTAATTGCAAAATAATTCCATTTTTACTGTATATATAATGTATAAGGAAAGTATTGTGACGGGGTTGAAAATTCGAATTCGAGTTTTCGACGGGAGAGCACGTTTCAAGCATCCCTGAACACGAATCAGGCATTTTTGAGGTGATGTGTATGTGTGTGTGAAAGTATATGTGTATGTCAGTGAGTCTGCGAAGACGATAACTGAGAAACGAATGGACCGATTCGAACGAAATTTGGTACGAAAATTACAATCCGTAAGTACTGGAAGCCTATGTTTTCAAATGAAATCGAATATTCAACCCCCCTCCCTAAATTTTCGAGTGAAATTTTGAAAAATTCATTAAAAAATTAAAATCTTTAATAAAGTTACGCAAATAGACATGCAATTTTTCCTTAGAAAACGATTAACATAAACTTTAGAACGCTAGCACAAACCATTCTCGAGATATTGCACATTTTTCAAATAAATTTATCAAAATATCCCATAAAATAAAAATAAATATTAACTATTGAGAAACATGTTCACTTTTCATATGTAATATCATGCGATAAATTTGGTGACATCATTCTCGTGGATCTAGCTCATTCCATTCATGAGAAAAGATACTATGAGTAATATTCAAAGATAGTAGTATTTGAACTCTAATAATCATTTATCTGCTATAAGAATAACTTATCTCTCCGTCCATAACGATTGGCGATTTTGGCGACGAATTTGGTGGAATGTCACAAAACTTGGCGGCTTTTAAAATGTTGCCAAATTAATGAAAATTTCGCCAAATGGACAAAAATGCGCTAAATCAATGAAAATGACGACTGATTGGTGAAAATTCAATATCTTGGAAAGAATATAAGTATCTACTATAAGAATAACTTACTTTTTTTACTGTAAAAGTAGTAAATTCATTCCATTATATAAGGAAAGTCATGTGCTGCCCACATCGGATTTTCCTTTATGGATTTAGTAAAAAAATTGAATGAATATGGCAATGCTAAAAAAAATGCTGCCAAGCCAGCAGTCGACGCGACGACAGTTCACAGAATTCCGTAAAATGTAGCTATTCGAAGATCTTGCTTTTTGTATCTTCAATATTTTCTTACTATATATATTATCTTTTTAAACATTTTACAAGAAAATAAAGTATTTATCTTTCATCTTTAATTTAACGTTTGAATTGGTGGTGTGTTTATTAAGTAAATAAAATAAATATCTATAGGTACTTGACCATAGTCACTGATACCGCTAACTAGGAAATATTTCGTCTGCTTTTGCGGGTTACAATTCTTCGCAGATACTACAATGGCGCGTTATCCATCCTGTTAGCTTTTTCTAAATCCATGCATTTTTTACATAATAAAGGAAGATGTCTTTCTTTCTTTCTATCTATGTAGTTTGTAGCAAGGAAACCTAAGCGTCGTACGATCATGAAATTTGGTACACAGGAACTTCAGAACCCGAATTAGTGCACCTCGGCATTGTTTTTGTTTTATTTCGAATTAGTTTCCAAGTTATTTTATGTTTTAGGTCGATGTTTGCACAAACCAATTCCTTAGTTACCAAAAACATTATTACAGAGTTTCACATTTTAGCACCACTGGAAAGATAGAAAATTCTCCTTCCAACAAACTATAAACGGAGTCCATATGATGACTATACACATTTTAATGATTTTTAAAATATACTTTTCGTGCATTATAAATCTCTCCGATTTTCATATTATGATATATAAAAAATTTGACATGCGTTTGGCAACGTTCATATTTTAACAGCCATTCCTAAATACAGTCTACTCAAGAGAAAATAAATTCATAAACTCATCCGTTGATAATTATACATTTTTTAACTCAACCATGTCATAAATTATTTGAATGATAAGTTGAAGCCACTCCCCACCCCCACGCACTGGGGAATCGTGCTCTATTTTCCGCTTGTTGTACCATTGAAACCACTCCCCCACGGAGCTATGCCTACGATAAGAAGGATGAACAGAGCCATTTACTTCCTTTCGAGTTATTATGAGTGGTGTGTTGAATATACGGTCAATTGTGATTCTCATTTTTTTTGCGGAGCGTGCAACTTTCATAGGGCGCTTAGTTAATTATTTAGACATCGTAGTAGACGCTTATTTAGAACTCGAGCAACGCCGGGTAATTCGCATAATTCATCATACAAACAATCAGATTTCATAGTTTTTTAATTTTTAATTAGATATTTCTGATAAAAAATATAGATTTGCCACACACACGCATATATATTGTATATATATATATACGTATATATATATATATATATATATATATAATCCTAATAGATTGAATGAACAGTACCTCAAATTGGTTGTGGGGAGTTGTGACCCAAACTCCCTGGTTGAAGCATGCTTTGAGAGCCGCGGCAAACACTCCCGCAAGACCGGTACCGTTCACCGAATGCCCTCAGACAAAAAAATCTCCGACAAAATTAGACACAAGATACAAAAATATGAAACCAAAATTAAGCCATCAGAATTAAAGTATGAAAGAAATACCTTTGCGTGAAATAAAAAGAAACCATACACTCCGACACAACGATTCACTCAACACTACTTTCATCCCAACGACCTCGAACTTCTCAAGCTCAAGGCCCTGCGTTCCTCGGGACGCGCCTCTCCCCTCTTTTCTTTTTACTCTCGCTAGGTGGCTGCTTGGGCTCTAGCATACCTTTCCCCTTCTGTAAGACTTGGCGTGGGGCTCAACTTCGGTCGTCGCCCTCCCCCGAGCAAATCTATGATGCCATCTCTCTTAACTCATGCTTCTCTAACTTAGCTTTTTCTCTTCGCTCGGAGTTTAAAGGGGGAATCCTTTCCCCTCCTGGGCACTCCGTATACCCCGTCCTTGAGACCACTCCCGGAAGACCGGTACTGTTTATCGAAAGTCCTCCGACAAAAGTAATTACCGAAATTGTAAGACACAATAAACTTAAAAATGAAACATAGTAAAGATACAAAAATATGATTCCAAAATTAAGTCACCAGATTTTGAGTACGAAAGAAAGAAATACCTCTATGTGGAACAAATTGTCACCATACGTACCAACACAGCGATACACATTACACTACACACATACCGACAACCTCGCCCCTTATATCGTAAGAATAACTCAAGGACGGGGTTAGCGGAGTGCCCAGGAGAGGAAGAATTCCTCCCTTTAAACTCCAGACGAAAAGGAAAAAAAGATAAAAAAGGAAGTAGTAACAGGTAATTTAATCAACTAAGAGGTAGTTGAGAGCTAAGAGATGCTTGGGGGGGGGGGCAGGACCGAAGTCATGCCCTTTCCCAAGTCTTCAGAAAACGGAGGAGTTGGGGCCAAGCGGGTTCCCAACGGAGAAGGTAAAAGAGAGGGATAGACTAGGTGCGCCCCGAGGGGCGCAAGGCCTTGAGCTTGAGCAGTGCCTAGTGTCAGAAGAGGGGAAGGGCTTGCCAACGATTCGCGAATTCCCAAAAGCAAGGGAGGAGTATAGTTGCTAGAGTCTGCATCTAAAAAAGGAGAGCACACAAGACTATGTTGGACGGAACCGCTTTTTAGGGCGGAAGAAGATATCTCGCACCGATCGAGCAGGTAACGACCGGGGGCGCTTGCGCGTGCCCGGCTTACCCGGCCGATAGCGCGGGATACTGTCCAACGTAGGGTTATTTACGCTTCTCAGACCTCTGTGAAAATTTAGAGAAAGTTTTTTGACATGTTCCAAAAACGGCCTAATTCTTAGGTCTCTGTGCAGGACTTCTAGTTGGACGTAGTTCGGCAGATTAACAAACATACGCAGTGCGTTATTCTGGATGACTTGAAGCTCCTTAAGGTGAGTCTCCGCTGCAGTACCCCAAAAGGTACAGGCGGCTATTCCTAGCCAAAAGGTCGTAAGAATAACTCCGCAAGTTGGGGAATCACTAATTATATACACCAGGTGCTGTTGCCACAGATTCAGCCCATTATGATAATCTTAAATTGCAATCCTGCGTATCGATATGATAAAAGTTCGATGCGATTCCATGAAGGAATCGTCTCGGATATCCAACTTTACATGCTTCTTTAAAGTATTGTTTTACACACATACACTGGTCCTCTTCCGCTGTTTAATCTACTACTTTTTATCAAATAATTTCTTATTACGTTTCTGAACACGCATTTATGTATATTAGACTTCCATGGAATAAGATAATTTATTTCAAATTTAAAATCATTTCGTTTATTATATATACGAAAAATTATTTTATGTTTTTTGCCGTCACTTATACTATTTACTATACTAAGATCCAAAAAATTAACGGCTCCATCATCATTTTTCGTGTTTCCTATTAGGTTTAAATCACTAGGGTAAAAACTGAAATCCACACTGTAATCTTCTTTTTCGCAAGCTGTCAAAACATCGTCGACGTATCTTATGAATATAATTTCATTCAAGATATGTATTCCAGATTCGTAACTATTCAGATAAATATCTGCCAAGATTGAGGAGAAACTACCCCCATAGGTATTCTAAATTGCTGTTTATAAAAATCCATACCATTAAACAAAACTGTTTCAAAAAGCACCATTTGTACCAATGTTTTATATTTATTGAAATTCATGTAAGCCTGTAGGTCATATTTCTCGAATGCTATCATTAAACTGTCGTAAAGGTCATTTATATTAATATTATTAAAGAGATCTGAAAAATCATAACATTTATAATAAACCTCATCCGATAGCCGATACCCCCTCTAGTGTTGTTTTTACTTCAAAACTGTTAGATACTATATAAGAGCTCCTTGTGTTTTTTATTATGGGAATGACAGATTTTAAAATTTCAAGTAGTTTATCATTAGCCTGTTTTAAATATGTTCTGTAACCAATGGTTACCGGCCGGAATCTAATAGGGTTCTTGTGAAGTTTCTGTTTGAGGATCAAGTATGGAAATTTTAGATGTTTTAAATCGTAACCAATTTTTTTATGAATTGCCACGATGTAATTTTCGATGGATCTTCTTGAAAGGTTCAGATGTTTGTACATTGTATCATTATTGTAGTATTCCAACAAAGTACTGTGATATAGCTTTCTACATGTTATAGCATAATTTGACGTTACTTTATCCACGTAAGTGACAATATTCTTTTCTTGTAGTTTAGTGATTTCCTCAATGTTGAAATTATCTCGCTGTATATGATAAGTATTTTCGTCATAACACACGTTAAATGCCTTAGTAATCCGATATTTCCATTCATCGAAAGTTGAGATAGGAACACTCTATTTGACAGCCATTTTGTAGATAAATTCCTTTACGTCTTTCCTGAAATTCTCGATAACCTTCCAGTTTCGCTGAAATCTGTATTTTGTTCCCTTCTTCACGTATTATATCCAAGTTTCCGGTGATAACATACCCAAAAGAGGGTTCATTATAACAAATCATACTTTAACAGTCGCACATCTCAATGTCCTCCCGCTTCATTTCGCTACAAAATTTATTGTAATTGAAAATCTTGCGCCCTACTGGTGTATTGCATTTATATGTAACACATACTTTTATATATTTAATAGTATCCATGTATTCGTCAACTATACGTGTCAAAGGTATACGATCGTAATTTTTGTTACTAAATTTTATCATGAAAAACTCCCTGTGAGTTGTTATTTTACTATTCCTAACCTGGTTTAGAACCATATTCAATCCCCTTGCCCGTAATTTGATATAATATTGTAATATGGCTAGATTTGTGTGATCCATACTTTTATTAAAAATATTTTGATTTTGATTCACAAAAAGCCAAATGTTATTTAAATATTTTTTTAAATATTTTAGTCTTATACCAAATATTAAATTTTTTATCCAACTTTGAGGTATAGTAAGATTTGCATTAGTATTGAAAAATTCACTTAAAATGTTTACAGATTCCTCCATTCCCAATTTTCTCTTTCTTCCGCCACGTTTGTTGCGTTTCTTATACGTGTTATTTCTATTCTTTACGACCGTGTCGTTCTGGATATTACCATAATACTTGTTAAATGTTTTACCGCAATTCACCGTATTGAGGCAATATGGGAATATAGTACCAATATTGGCTATATGATGGTTCTCCCACCATATTCTTGTATTGCTGTCACTTACGACATCAATAATGGACACTTCTATGTTTTCAATGCCATGTTCCGAAAAGTGTCTTAACTCTAAGGTAGACTCGACTGCAGGGTTTTCTGATAATTTATAAGTTTGACTTCTGTGGAGATTGACACGAATATTCAGACAATTTTTAGTCTGACCAATATAAGTTAGATTACAGATGATACATTTAATGCCGTATATACAGTTGAAAGTCTTACAAAAATTCTTATGCGTATGTACTTGTGAAATTTGTTTAGAGTTGGCTTTAGGGCATAATTTACAGCGTTTAGAGCTGCAACGTTTATATTTAAATGTAGACATATTCCTGTAATAACACTTCCGTATTCCTGAATGTATTTCTTGATTTTCTTGATTGGAAGATCTATATATATATATATATATAATATCCAAATGGAATGAATGGACGAACAGAACCACAAATTGGTTGTGGGGGTTATGACCCCCCACTCCGCGGTTAAAAACATGCTTTGAGAGTCGCGGCAAACACTCCCGGAAGACCGGTACTGTTCATCGAAAGTCCTCCGACAAAAGTAATTACCGAAATTGTAAGACACAAGAAACTTAAAAATGAAACATAATAAAGATACAAAAATATGATTCCAAAATTAAATCACCAGATTTTGAGTACGAAAGAAAGAAATCTGAAAACATCTTAAGTGATTTTTTCAGTGCTAATGCAAATCTTACAATACCAAAAGGATGGATTAAAAATTTGATATCTATATAATAAAAGGCAATGTCTGTGTGTCTGTCTTATACACTATACGTTTCGCGACCGCGCGTCGGAGAGCTACGAAATTTGGCAATCGGAGACCCGGGGGGGGAGGGAAGGGGACACGTGAAAACCGATTTTTAAAATTTTAATTATTTTTTTATTTATTTAATGTTTTACGCGATTTCGACCGTTTTTTGCCCTTTTTTCTCCACGATCCAGACATCGTAGAAAAAAACAAATTACACCATCGGAAAGAGCAGAGAATTTCGAGTAAAAATATATCAATTTCAAATCTGAATTTCGATTTCTAATATTTTTTAAAGATTTTAAAACAAAAGTCACTTTTTGCTCAAGAAAACGATTTTTGGTTTTTAAATTCTCGCATCGTGAAAAGTACTCATAATTTCGACTAATAATTTACATTTTCAGAAAGGTCAAACATCTGGCATTCTTACAAGTCCAATCTGGTCCAGAAATAATGAAAATTGCCTTCAGGATGGCAATTTTAAAGACGTCATGATTTTATATTTCTCGGCGTTCCGCTCGGCGTACCGCTTCGTTTCTCCCCCGCTGAAGCAGGGAAGGTGGTGGGTGGGGACGTCAAGGTGGAGGTGACGTCACGGTTCTGAATAGAGCGCCTTTGCTCTATATAAATTATTATATTTATATTTTAAATGATGGGACGATCTGGATTTTTTAAATGTATATTTTAACTTTTGGATATTTTAATTTTATGGATATTTTAAATGATGGAACAATGAAACAATGGAATGAGGATGATGGAATTAAGCATATGGTCATTTTAAATTGCAAATTAGCGCGCGGGAAGTTAGCGGTAGGCCCGGGTTCGATTCCCGCCACTGCCAAAACTGCCGCCGTGTTTACGTGGAATACGATCACGTTAAATATGTGGGTCCGTAAGTCCTTCCGAGAGGTTGGTGGTAGGGGAAGGAGGATACGGCCCCTGTGGATGCCTCCCCCACTGGGTTCCCGTCTAAATTGGGTGAATATGTAGAAAGTTATGGAGATTGTCGCGGAGGGCGCGGCAGCCCAGTGGTTAGCGCGCGGGAATTGCACTCAGTAGGCCCGGGTTCGATTCCCGCCAGTACGATCACGTTAAACATGTGGGTTCGTGAGTCCTTCCGAGAGGTTGGTGGTAGGGGAAGGAGGGTACGGTCTAAATTGGGTGAATAAAAAGAAAGTTATGGAGATTGTCGCGGAGGGCGAAGTAGCCCAGTGGTTAGCGCGCGGGAATTGCACGCGGTAGGCCCGGGTTCGATTTCCGCCACTGACATGGAGTACGATCACGTTAAACATATGGGTCCGTATGTTTTTCCGAGAGGTTGGTGGTAGGGGAAGGAGGGTACGTTCCCTGTGGATGCCTCCCCCACTGGGTTCCGGTCTAAATTGGGTGGCACATCCTGGCCGTCCAACCAGTTACCAGGCCCGGGTTCGATTCCCAAAATTGCCGCCGTGTTTACGCAGAGTACGAGCACGTTAAACATGTGGGTCCGTGAGTCCTTCCGAGAAGTTGGTGGTAGGGGAAGGAGGGTACGGTCTAAATTGGATGAATAAAAAGAAAGTTATGGAGATTGTCGCGTAGGGCAAAGTAGCCCAATGGTTAGCGCGCGGAAATTGCACTCGGTAGGCCCGGGTTCGATTCCCAAAATTGCCGCCGTGTTTACGCGGAGTACGATCACGTTAAACATGTGGGTCTGTAAGTCCTTCCGAGAGGTTGGTGGTAGGGGAAGAAGGGTACGGTCCCTGTGGATGCTTCTCCCACTTGGTTCCGGTCTAAGGACTTGCAGTCCCACACGTTTAACGTGATCGTACTCCGCGTGAACACGGCTGCAGTTTTGGCAATGGCGGGAATCGAACCCGGGCCTACCGAGTGAAATTCCCGTGCGCTAACCACTGGGCTACCGTGCCATCCGCGTGTGGTAGGGGAAGGAGGGTACGGTCTCTTTGGATGCCTCCCCCATTGGGTTCCGGTCTAAATTGTGTGGCACTTCCTGGCCTTCCAAGCAGTTACCTTACACCTTTCTGGTAGGTCGCGCCAACGAGTTTGCCACGGTCAGAATTTTCAAGGGTAGCGAACAGGCTGGTCGCCAAAGGCGGCTAGTATGGTATAAGACCAAAATATTTAAATAATATATGGCATTTTGTGGATCAAAATCAGAATATTTTTGATAAGGGAATGGATCACACCAATATAGCTATTTTACAGGATTATATTAAATTACGAGCAAGAGGTTTGAATATGGTCTTAAACAAGGTTAAGAATAATAAAGAAACAACTCATAGGGAATTTTTCATGATAAAATTTAGTAACAAAAAATATGACAGAATACCATTGACACGTATAGTTAACGAATACACGGATTTATTGCCTATTAACAATATAATGGTATGTGTCACATACACATATAACACACCTATAGGGCGCAGGATTTTCAATTATAATAAATTTAGTAGCGAAATGAAAAAGGAAGATATAGAGAATTGCGACTGTTAAAGTATGATTTGTTATACTGAACCCTCTTTAGGGCATGTTATCACCGGAAACCTGGATTTGATACGTTCTACGGAATTAAAAGAATTCATGAAAAAGGGAATAAAATACAGATTTCAGCAATACTGGAAAGTTATCGAAAATTTCAGTAGAGATGTAGAAGTATTTATCTACAAAATGGCTGTCAAACATGCGGAAGGCCAAAAAGTATACTAAGCCAGAGAGCCTTCTTACAAATCAGACGCCAAGCGTTGTTTTATCGCCGGCGTGATAGGCAAAGGGGCCCTCTCTCTCAAGGTTACTATAGCAGCCACATCAAGAGAAAGGACTCTCGCAATTTGGTTTATTTTTTCATTATATGACTTACAATTTAGCAATATAGACACACGTTTTAAATGGAATATCTCTTAGATTGGAATTAAATTAATTCAATATTGATTAGATTAAAAAAGCCGATATATAACTTACAATTAAGCAATATAGACACTTTTTAAATGCATTATCTCTTAGATTAGAATTAAATTAATTTAGTATTGACTCAATTAAAGAATCGTTTTATTATTTTTTAATGCTATTGTATAGAGGAAGTTCAGGGATAATCACAACATTTAGACGAAAAAATACACTTAAAGACATCATGAACACATTTCGAACATTTTGTTTTTAACGAATTTTTTTAAACATCTATTTCGTAGGATTTAGATGTTTAAAAAGATATAGTGGCTAATATGGATGCAGCATAAAATTACGGAGGAGGTAGGGTTCATGAAGGATTTCCACTTGTTCGGGAGAGAGATGTCACTTCCTATTCAAAAATTTATATTTTCATTTCAACATCTGTTTTTCAGACTTTGCTTTAGGTACAGCTTAGATGAAGACTGATATAGATTAAACATTGAATTCCGGAGGGGGTGGTAGGGTTCATTAAGGATTTCCTGGTCTGAATATGTAACTTCTGGTTTTTCCAATAATTCATATGACTGTATGAAATAAGTGTGCTAAAAGGTATAGAAATACTTAATGGTTATTTCGAAATTGAAGTGTACACATCACTTTCCATTGCATAAAGGCTTTTTCTTATTTTTATAATTTTTTGTATTAAAAATTTCAATTTTGCCAAACTTAGACGTAAAAATAATTGTAAAATATATTACTAATTTGAATGAACGATTACACGTACGTAAGTTGCTGGAAATGTAATTGGCCAGAGAATTTTTAAATGCAAAGTGCAATTAATTCTGATATTTGTTTACCATATTTAAATTAGAAAATATTTTTATTTATTTTCCAATAACATTTAAAATTCTTCAATTTAATAATAGAATATTTAAAATTAAAATAATTTAAAAGTATAAAAGCATTAAAATTTTATGTGTTTTTAAATTTTTAAGAAAATTTACTTGAAACTATCACGTCGTAGAACCCCAAGGGTTCCGCAGAACAAACACATCTTGAAAAATGCTGCATTATCCTACGTGTGTCGGAAAAGCAACATTGCTCCCACAAACTGAAAAATGTCAAGCAAATTTACTTAAAATGTTACAAATTTCGCATTTTTAAAATGACAAATATTTCCGCCTTTCAAATAATCTTCAAATTTCGTTACGGATTTTTGTACTATATAAGAATTGAATATTATACGGATTCTACACATATATTTTCTACGAAATCTTAGAATCGTCTAATTCAAGTAATAAATTACATGTGTGTCGAACATTTTTTTAACTAATTTCAAACAATCCGTATGCAGTACACACACACAAAATTCTTAAATACATGTATTTTAATAGTATTACTGGAAAACCACATTAGTCGAATTGTTATTTAATTTATAAATAATCAAACCAGTATTTGAAATACTACTGTATACTTTGAGAGGTTTCCTAACATCTTCCCTAATAATCTGATACAAATAATCTTCTAGATAATCTGTTACAAATAATAATCTTCTAAGTAATCTGATACAAATGTATCTAACGACATTCTCATACGCAATCTGATATGCAATCAAATTATGAACACTATTCTTTATTAAACAATTCGTATTTCCCCTCCAATTGCAGGTGTAGCCAGAATAAACCAGAACTGGCGATAAGTATCACTTTTTTGAAATTCTGTTGTACAATCTTTTTTCTAAGTATCGACTTTAGATTCACAAAATGCTTCGTGTATTGCATGTTTCCTAAAATTTTCAAAGTTTTTTATTCTGTAATTTTACCAAGTCATGCAATTTTTTTGAAATTGGCGAAAATCCTATTTTGTAACATTTTATGAGTATTATTAACTGTTATTCAAATTGAATTACACTATCTTTTACATAAACTTTTGTTTAGAACTCAGTAGCAAACACCATTTTGATAGGAGCCTATTTCTAAACACAGAAGAATGCGTCACTTAGGATGGGTGGAGTCTATTTTAAAACAGGGGAGAATACACTAACTTGGTGCAATTTGTACTTAAAAAAAAATACATGTGGGGGGGGGGGGGGGGGGCTATTATCCGGATTTACCATAAAGTATTCATTACAATAAGACCTTAAATTACATATTGAAATAAAAATAGAAAAAAAAAATAATTTTAACATTCTTTGCTAAATTCATAAATAGATTTAGCAACATAAAATCATTGCTATAGCATTTAATTGTTTTATGATACATTCATATTTTCCCATGATGCAATTAGCAATTAAGAAACATATATATTTTAACTAGTTTGCAATTTTTCTATTGCTTGATATTTTTTCCAAAATGTTTATCCGACAGCCCTCTCAAAAGTACTTGGCAAAGGTTCTGGTAATGTTCATTACTTCTAACCATTAAACTGCTATAAGAATTCCTTGCTGCTACAAAAATTGTCAACTTAAATTTGTCATGGCCTAGCCGAAATTTCACCTCTTAATTAAAATTCTTGCAGTTTAAATTTCTCGCTGCCTAACCAACTTTCCGAAATGCTTTAATATTTTTATTAATAGTTCAAGCTAAAACCTTAACAATTTAAAGTGTTTTACTCAATTACAACAAAGATGGTAAGTTCTATTTTTTTGCAAGTTTTGGCAAATTCTCGGAGTCTTGGAGACAGGCTCACAAAGCCCCAGAGTTTCGGTAAGCAATTGTTGAAAATATCTACTGTAGAAAGTCATATACTCAATATATTCAATAAATGCATTTAATAAATGTTTGCATTCGACATTACTAAATAAAACTAAACATAATATAGTGCAACCTCATTTAAATGAATGTCAAGGGTCTATTTTTCATCTAATATAACACAACGTTCACTGCAATAATTTATTAATTCCACAGATACATTTTTATCACAACCAGAAGTATCAACTATCTTTTCTCCATCCAAAATAGGATTTTCTAGAGTATGTACACAAGTATGAATATTAAAAGATTTTCTATGAGCAAATCTTTTATGGCACAGATCACAAGTAAATGGTTTTGTATGAGAACGAATATGTTTATTTAAACTTTTTCTGCTTATGTATCCTTTGTTGCACATCTCACAAATAAATGGCTTTTCACCGGTATGTACTCGAACATGGATATTCAAATTCTGTTTAGAAGTAAATTTTTTATCACATATATCACAAATAAATGGTTTCTCACCAGTATGAGCAAGAGCATGCCTATTGAAGAAATGTTTCTGGGAGAATCCTTTATGGCATATCTCACAAATATATGGTTTTTCATTAGTATGTATATAACTATGACTTTTCAAATATCGTTTAAGAGCGAATCCTTTGTGGCATATCTCACAAATAAATGGTTTTTCACCAGTATGCTGAAGTGAATGACTTTTTAATTGATCTTTCGAATTGAATTCTTTATTGCATACTTCACAATTATATGGTTTATTGTCAGTATGTAGAAGAGAATGAGTAAACAAATTACATTTATGAGTAAATCCTTTATTGCACACTTCACAAATAAATGGCTTTTCTTTTTTTGTAATACAAGTATGAATATTCAAAGATCTTTTATTAGTAAATTTTTTATTGCAGACCTCACAAACATAAGGCTTTTCGCCAGTATGTATACGAGTATGAACAACCAAATTATATTTCTGAACAAACGCTTTATTGCATACCTCACAATTAAATGGTTTCTCATCAGTATGCACTCGAGCATGAGAATTCAAGTTAGATTTCTTCGTGAATTCTCTATTACACATCTCACAAATAAATTGTTTTTTACTGCGAGAGTAAGAATTCAAAGCATTTTTCTTGCTTTTTCCTTTAGGTGACATAGTTACCAATAAATGATTAAGTGATTAATTAATGAGTGAACTGCATGTGTTCTTTTCAGTAAAACAATAAATGATAATTAAGTGAACACCAACTGATTATTAAATAAACATTTGACCACATCTGAAATATTGAACTTATCATGAATTTCATTAATAGTTGTCCTTTGGGGGTCTATAGCTAGCTGCGGTTGCTAAAAAGTGCTTGTTGAAAATGTCATTATTGCTAAAGACATCCTCCTACCCCCCAACTATTTTCTTTGTTTCAGTCTAGTGAATTCGAAAGCGTGCACAAAACGGTGTCGCATTAATCTTGAAACCCAACTTGTATACATAACTAGGCAAATATACTTATTAAAACCATCTATTTAGGATTTTATGTACGAGAAACAGAGTAATACTTTAGAAATAGTCTTTGTATATGTGTAAACTTCATTATAAGTTTCTAAATGCAGAAATATACAAGCACCAAACAGTATAACATTTTTTCACGACTAAGCTTATAAGGGAACAAATTTCCGCTGTTATAAATTGATTGATTTTTTTAAATCTACAAGGTACTTTAAAATTAGTGGAATACTGAGATATCTGTTGCAACCTGAGATAAGATACAAAAAAAAAAAAAAAAAAATTATTTCAAAGAAATTCTGATATTTAATTTTGTTCAAGTTCGCTAAACATTAAACCGCGGAGTGGAGTTATATCCGGTAGAGTGAGGGGAGTCGGAATATACACAAACAACGGATTAATGAACAGAGAATTATAGAGTGGTCTCTCAGAAAATTCATGCTAGCGGGATTTTAGCGGTCCTGTGAGTAACTATTCGAACTACATGGGGGAATATTCAAGACTAGCTAGAAAGACTTTTCAGTTAGTCTTGGGGAATATTGCGAGAAAACCTTTCAGCATTTTGAAACCGAATCCAAATATTATTGTAAAATAAATGCAAAAAATAATTTTATTGCTTAAAAATCCCTAATTTTGAAGTTACATTTGATTTAATAATTAAAATCGTATATTTAGATTCGAAATCAATAACATAGCATGAACAAAATTTGTAAAATAATATGAATACTCATTTATTTTATTGCCCTTGTTTTCTAAAACATCAAACAAACGTCTATAGTAACCCTAGTCGCAGTTTGTAGGAGCGGCTCTGTGATTCCGGTTGTCTGCTAGCGAAACGGGTTGTACACATTGCACTGTGAAATCTTCGAAACTAATTCACAATCAACATAAAATTCGACATTAATTATTATTTTAAATTTTTTCTGTATTCAAGTAGCCTTTGCTATAATTTTTGTACAAATATTTGTGTTACTTTATTTACCCTTTTAGTAGTATATCGTATATTTTTGAAAACAAATGTCAAGTTGATAGCAAGGTTGAGCAATAACACGTGCAGTTCGACCAATATACGAGAGACGAACGACACTGGTAAGAAATACTGTAAATGCCCCAACTTTTAAAAATTTCTGAAGGGTCTTTAAGATTAGAAAATCTGAGTTTACTAGAAGGTAATATTGAATTAGTCGAAAACTCGAATACTTTCCCTATACATTATCATGCATTGCAGGAGAGGTATTATTATTGCTTCATGCTGCACGACGTCTGAGGTGTCCGGTTTTACCAGTAATCTCCCAAACCTCTGCGTGCAGCGCCGAAATGCAGGAACTATGGCAGGAATAAGGTCAATAAATTTAATTTTTTTATTTTATTAAATAAATTCAAGCGTCATTTTAACATTAAACATATCTTGCGTTTGTGCTTGATTTCGTTTGTTATTCTTTTTTCGATTCCATACCTTTGTATTTTGATACTTTTCACTGACTTGTTGATTCGATATTTATTTTATTTATTTGTTTTTATTTTTTTCCATTTGCTTGAAGATTTGTTGATTTATACTTTTATTTCGTAAGCCTGTTAGATATTTGGATTTTCGTGTTACAGCTTCTCACTTTTTTTTCATTGGATCTTCAAATCTTTTTTTCTTATTGAAATCATTTTATTTATTAGTGTTGGGTTATACTTTTGGATATTTAACAATTTTAGGTATTTTGTTTTTAGTTTAAATGTGTTCAGGGGTCTTATTTACATAGTCATTCTCTTTTAGTTATCCATTTTCCAATTGTTTAGGTTTTTGATATTCTTCTGTTCCAAATAGGTTCTTTTCCATAGGTTTTGTGTTAAAAACGGCGAAAGTTCGTTCTTTTTAGGTTTTAGCAATTTAAATTTATTTAAATTTGCTAATTTGCAATTCCATTTATTTCCCTTTTTATTCCCTTTAATTTGATTCCAAATTTATTGCTCTCGGTTAAAAATTGGTTAATTCATCGCAATTTTCGGTTTTATTCTATTTTCAGCTTTTTAAATATTTCAGAATCGTCCATATTTAAATTATTGTCGAATTCGTATTTTCCAAATCGTTTCACTTCATTTCTTTTTAATTTTCGTCTGCTCTAAAATTCCATTTCTCTTCTTTAAAGTTTCGAGTTTTTAATTGGTTGATCGTAATATTAAAATCGTCTGTCATTAATTATTTTATCGTTCATCGATAATTTTGTTTACAATCTGTGGCAGCGATGTTTCGCAGTATATAAGCAAATCGCGCACTTTTTCGATCTCTTTTCTCTTTTTCACTTTTCTTTTGCTTATGGATTAGAACAAGGGGATGTAAGCTATTAAGCTGTCCTGTTCCGTTAGGCACACATTCTGTGGAATGTCTTTTTTCGCGACTTTTAAGTTTGTTCGTGTTTAATTTACGATGTCCAGCCCACGATTCTTGTTTCCTGCTATGACTTAAGTGCGTACTCTTAACGCTGCATATAAAATAAAATGTTTATCCCGGTTAATTAAACGTCTGATCTGTTATGAAGTTGTAGCGTCTTCAATCTGTTTTTCCCGCCGTGGAGGCGAGGTTTATTCTAAACAGTTGGGAGCATCCGAAATTATTGTGTCTACAAGCTCTCGCCTGCCATGTGGATTTGAGAAGTGCTCTGACGCCAATTAGGCGGTTGTTTATCGTTGACAGTGTGCATTCTTTGAATGACGTATTGAGTCGGCATTTCCATATGATATTACTGGACTATATGCTCGGCGTTTAGTACTGATGAGTAAAGAAGTGTCCATTGTTTCCGATGAAGAAATCGTTGATTGAGGTTTGGTGCTGATCGAATTTTCGACGTTGAGGAGCTTGCTGTCGTGTGAACGGTCCTTCTTTTGGACAGGAATGGATGCCTTTCCTCGTGATTAAGCGATTGGACTTTTGCCTTTCCATCTTCGTCTCATCTGTTGGGATCTGATGCATCCAGCATGTTCCATGACGGCTCTACATCCGGGTGATATCTTTTAAATGCTGATTTTTATTTGCTTCTGTCGGTTTAGACTATTTATTTTAAAGTTTAATTGTGTTAGTAGAATAAGACCCCTTTAGACTTATATATTTTAGGTCACCTGAACCTGAGGTTAGGTTTAACTTTTGTTCTAAATTTCCCTTTTGGCTAACTTATGTTCTTTTTATTCCAAATTCTAGTTTTGATAAATAATTGAATAAGTTTAATATTGTTAACTTTAAAATTTAATATTCTAACGTTTTTTTTTACCACTATACGACCGGCCATTCCATTTATTTTTATTATTTAAGATGTTTGATTTTAGTTAATGAGATGTAAAATATTTTGAAAATTATTTTAAAAATGAAGTTTAAATTTTAATAAACGTTAGATTTTGAAAACCTAAATTCTGTGTTCTCTCTTTCACATTTAATATTTTTATTTTTAGGAAAGTTGCATTTAATTTTATTTAGTTACATATTTGTAAATTTAGGGAGAGACTGGTCAATAGGTCCACTTTCTGTTTATTTAAGAATTCAGTATATTGCTAGAATGTTTTCAGGTCAGAGGAACTTTAGAAGTTTTAGAACTTTTGCAGATTACAGAGATGGTTTTTCAGGAATTTAGAATGTTTGTTTTTAATATATCATAAATGCAAGAAACCCCCCCAAAAATTGGCGCCGTTTGACCAGTCTAGGGGCTTATTCATGCTAACTGTAATATATGTTCTTAATAATTTGTGTTCTTAAAAATGAAATTTCCGTAAACTGATTCCATACTTGTTTATTCTAAAAGTAATTACTATTGAGATTTTGATAAGATTTTAAACTAAGGCTGGATATTTTAGAATGTTCTTAAACTAAATTAGAGTAATTTACTTTAATATTTTGATTAAAATTAAAATTTTAGGATTAATTTAAATATTTTCATTTAGAATTTTTTTGAGGAAACTTTGGAATTTTTGAATTTGACTTTTTCATTTAGAATTTTTATTTAAGCATTCCTTAATGTAAATTAATTTGATTTGAATTTTATTATTTGAAGTAGTGTGAAATTGCATTTAATTCATAAATTTAAGAGATTATAAGTATTTGAAGAACGCACTTTATAGTATTTACATTTTTTGTTCTAATCCCATCTCATTAACAAATTTTTTTTATTTTGTTGTTCTTGTAACCCACGCTCCCAGCAACACTTAAAATTGTTTTGATAAAATAGAGAAAAATTAATTGAGTAAATTTAATATGAGAATATTTTTTTTTATTAAGTTAAATTGTATAGAATTAAAGCAGTAGTTTTTCGACTTAGAATTTTTTGTATGTTCTGATTTGGAATTGAGATTTAAATGCTCACTGATATGTGAATGTAGATGATGAAATGCTGTTGATTTATTGAAAAATTGGGTAATGCAGGTGTTTTTTACACTCCAATATGAGTGTGACATAAATGTCATCTTGAGTTATCTTGTTCTTCACATTGATCATGTGTTTGGTTTTCACACTCAAATAGAGTGGTGATAAAATCAGTTTGTTTGTTCTTAATTCTGAATCTGATATTTTAATGCTGTATTCAAAAATTTTTTGGTCGTTAAAGTGGAAAATTTATTTTATTTATAGGAGAATTAATTTTTTTTTTAAGTGGAATATTTAAAATTGTGCAATGCAATTTGAGTTCTTTTGGTTTTAAAAATTTAAATGGGGATTTGTAATTTGATTTTTCTTTGGTATTTTGGTTAAAGTAATGTGATACACTTGGCTGTTAGTGAATTTAAATGTACTACTTATACTTGATGGATATTTTTGTGCTATTTTTTTGGGGTTCAAAAAAGATTCACAACCTTTGAGAGGACTCACAACCCTCGGCCCCTTGTCTTAATTTTTTTTTTATTTTTATGAGAATTTTTTGAGATTTCCAGAGTTGCAGTTATGATATTTGAGTTTATTGTTGTTGAGAGTGCAAGATGTTGCACAATAATTAGTAGAATCGCGTTTATTGATATTGGTGTAAAATGATGCATAAGGTCATTTTTATGTATATTTGTATTTTGAACGATCTAATTTGCCAAGTAATCAGTTTATAGTATAATTTGTAAACAAGTCGGTTAAATTTGTGTTCAGTTCCAAATTGTTAGGGAATTGAGTTTGTTATTTTGGGGGTAAATATTCCACAAATTTTTTTGTTTGTAACTTGAGCCAACTTTGATATTATTATTTAAATTAAAATTATGCTTCGAATAATTGTCTTCTTTGTAGAGGAGGAGACTGATGATGAATTTGTTAATTTATATTTATTAGTTGTTAATGTTGAAGGTACCTTTTCAAAATTTATTGTTTAGATTATTGGAATTCTTTGGCTGGTCCAAAGTTTTCGTTAAAATTTATGTTTATTCATGACAGCTAATGATATAGAGCACTGTTTATTATTTTTCTACTGCTTCTCTTTGATGACGTATTTGTTGAAGCATTTTAAAAATGCATTGATGAACTTTTCATGGTATAGAGTTATAGTGAAGTTAGAGAGTTTAATGTTGAAATGTTGAATCTATATGTATGTTTAAGAATTTAGAGTTGAAAAATTTATGATACTTGATATTATGAAAGTGTTTAGTGAAGTGATTATTTGATTTTTAATTTATTTATAAGGAATTTGATTTTTTATGTGATTTTTATGGCTCATGTTACAGCTGTAGTTGAGATTTAGATTTTTTTTTTTCTCCTTCGTTTCGCGGAATTTTGTCATGTGTTAGCTAAAATTTTTCATTTTTCAAATGAAAAATTTTTTCGGGACGTTCGAAGGAGTTGTTGGGTTATACTTTTGGATATTTAACAATTTTAGGTATTTTGTTTTTAGTTTAAATGTGTTCAGGGGTCTTATTTACATAGTCATTCTCTTTTAGTTATCCATTTTCCAATTGTTTAGGTTTTTGATATTCTTCTGTTCCAAATAGGTTCTTTTCCATAGGTTTTGTGTTAAAAACGGCGAAAGTTCGTTCTTTTTAGGTTTTAGCAATTTAAATTTATTTAAATTTGCTAATTTGCAATTCCATTTATTTCCCTTTTTATTCCCTTTAATTTGATTCCAAATTTATTGCTCTCGGTTAAAAATTGGTTAATTCATCGCAATTTTCGGTTTTATTCTATTTTCAGCTTTTTAAATATTTCAGAATCGTCCATATTTAAATTATTGTCGAATTCGTATTTTCCAAATCGTTTCACTTCATTTCTTTTTAATTTTCGTCTGCTCTAAAATTCCATTTCTCTTCTTTAAAGTTTCGAGTTTTTAATTGGTTGATCGTAATATTAAAATCGTCTGTCATTAATTATTTTATCGTTCATCGATAATTTTGTTTACAATCTGTGGCAGCGATGTTTCGCAGTATATAAGCAAATCGCGCACTTTTTCGATCTCTTTTCTCTTTTTCACTTTTCTTTTGCTTATGGATTAGAACAAGGGGATGTAAGCTATTAAGCTGTCCTGTTCCGTTAGGCACACATTCTGTGGAATGTCTTTTTTCGCGACTTTTAAGTTTGTTCGTGTTTAATTTACGATGTCCAGCCCACGATTCTTGTTTCCTGCTATGACTTAAGTGCGTACTCTTAACGCTGCATATAAAATAAAATGTTTATCCCGGTTAATTAAACGTCTGATCTGTTATGAAGTTGTAGCGTCTTCAATCTGTTTTTCCCGCCGTGGAGGCGAGGTTTATTCTAAACAGTTGGGAGCATCCGAAATTATTGTGTCTACAAGCTCTCGCCTGCCATGTGGATTTGAGAAGTGCTCTGACGCCAATTAGGCGGTTGTTTATCGTTGACAGTGTGCATTCTTTAAATGACGTATTGAGTCGGCATTTCCATATGATATTACTGGACTATATGCTCGGCGTTTAGTACTGATGAGTAAAGAAGTGTCCATTGTTTCCGATGAAGAAATCGTTGATTGAGGTTTGGTGCTGATCGAATTTTCGACGTTGAGGAGCTTGCTGTCGTGTGAACGGTCCTTCTTTTGGACAGGAATGGATGCCTTTCCTCGTGATTAAGCGATTGGACTTTTGCCTTTCCATCTTCGTCTCATCTGTTGGGATCTGATGCATCCAGCATGTTCCATGACGGCTCTACATCCGGGTGATATCTTTTAAATGCTGATTTTTATTTGCTTCTGTCGGTTTAGACTATTTATTTTAAAGTTTAATTGTGTTAGTAGAATAAGACCCCTTTAGACTTATATATTTTAGGTCACCTGAACCTGAGGTTAGGTTTAACTTTTGTTCTAAATTTCCCTTTTGGCTAACTTATGTTCTTTTTATTCCAAATTCTAGTTTTGATAAATAATTGAATAAGTTTAATATTGTTAACTTTAAAATTTAATATTCTAACGTTTTTTTTTACCACTATACGACCGGCCATTCCATTTATTTTTATTATTTAAGATGTTTGATTTTAGTTAATGAGATGTAAAATATTTTGAAAATTATTTTAAAAATGAAGTTTAAATTTTAATAAACGTTAGATTTTGAAAACCTAAATTCTGTGTTCTCTCTTTCACATTTAATATTTTTATTTTTAGGAAAGTTGCATTTAATTTTATTTAGTTACATATTTGTAAATTTAGGGAGAAACTGGTCAAATGGTGCATTTTCATATGTAATTTTGATGATGTTTAGGTTTAAAAACTTTGAGAATTTGGAATATTTAGAAATGCTTTTAGTGTGTCATAAAATGCACAAAAACTACCGGACAATAGTCGCGAAAAAAGACATTCCACAGAATGTGTGCCTAACGGAACAGGACAGCTTAATAGCTTACATCCCCTTGTTCTAATCCATAAGCAAAAGAAAAGTGAAAAAGAGAAAAGAGATCGAAAAAGTGCGCGATTTGCTTATATACTGCGAAACATCGCTGCCACAGATTGTAAACAAAATTATCGATGAACGATAAAATAATTAATGACAGACGATTTTAATATTACGATCAACCAATTAAAAACTCGAAACTTTAAAGAAGAGAAATGGAATTTTAGAGCAGACGAAAATTAAAAAGAAATGAAGTGAAACGATTTGGAAAATACGAATTCGACAATAATTTAAATATGGACGATTCTGAAATATTTAAAAAGCTGAAAATAGAATAAAACCGAAAATTGCGATGAATTAACCAATTTTTAACCGAGAGCAATAAATTTGGAATCAAATTAAAGGGAATAAAAAGGGAAATAAATGGAATTGCAAATTAGCAAATTTAAATAAATTTAAATTGCTAAAACCTAAAAAGAACGAACTTTCGCCGTTTTTAACACAAAACCTATGGAAAAGAACCTATTTGGAACAGAAGAATATCAAAAACCTAAACAATTGGAAAATGGATAACTAAAAGAGAATGACTATGTAAATAAGACCCCTGAACACATTTAAACTAAAAACAAAATACCTAAAATTGTTAAATATCCAAAAGTATAACCCAACATTAGCTGCATTTGCGCAATAAATTAAATGAATTTTGTTTTGTCATTCCTATTTACGCAATTTTTGCATTTGCATAATTGCAAAGTTTTCATAATTTTTAAATTTTGCTACGGTATTTTTTAATATATATATATTACAAAACAAATATATATATATAAATTACAAATTATTATTATATATATATACAAATTATTATTATTATTTTATATATATATATATATTTCAGACAACTCTTTACAGTATTCTTTGTTTATTACTCCTAACTTGTTTTATCAGCATTATTGAACCCTATGGAATCACTTGGTTCAGTGGAAGACTGTGACCCACATACGTGTTACCTGACTAGGAATGCGGAGTTCTGCTTCAGGCGCCCTACTTTCGCCAAATTAATCCCTGGTGCAGGAATCGTACGATCCTCTCCCCCACCCCCAACAATCTCTCAGGAGAGCTTACGGATCCACATATTTAACACGCCCATACTCCGCGTAAATACGGGAACAGTTTAGGCAGAGCTGGGAATCGAACTCGAGTCGTTTGAGTTCAACTACTGGACTGCCATATCCTTGCTCTTGGTATTTTTTTCTTCGATCCAAACTGTTCGACCTAACCGGAGGTGTAAGGTATCTAGTTGGACGGCCGGAAAGTGCCAACCAATTTAGACCGGAACCCAGGGAGGGGAGCAGCCACAGCGACTATAACCTCCTTCCTTCACCACCAACCCCTCGGAAGGATTTTCGAACCAGCATATTTAGTGCGTCCTTACTTTGCATGAACACGGGACAGTTCGGGCAGAGCCGGGATTCGAACTCAGGTCTTCTTCTTCGAACCAGACAGTCCGATCTACCCGAAGGTGTAAGGTATCTGTGTGGACTGCCGGGAACAGCCACCCAATTTAGACAGGTGGGGAGGCATCTACAGGGACCGTATTATTCTTTCCCTACCGCCAACCTCTCGGAAGGGCTTACGAACGCACATGTTTAACGCGATCGTACTCCGTGAACACGGTGACAGTTTGGGAAGTAGCGGAAATCGAACTAGGGTCGTCTGACTGCAATTCCCTCCCTTGGTATCTTCCACTGCCCTGACCGATCAACTCATCTTGCGGTTTAGAGCAGTAATTAAGGACGGTCGAGAAAAGGGACGATCCCCTACAAAGTCGGTCAACGAGACACCCGAACCCACTGTAAAAAGGAAACAACCGACACCGCACCCACCGGCCAAGTTACGAAGGGCACAGCAGACCAACACCTAGTCGAGTGAGACCAACCGCTACCAGTCCTAAAGAGGAGCGTCAACAGAAAAGCCCGAAACCCCCACCCAGCAAGCCGGGAACTCACCTGCAAAGAAACCAGCAAGACAACCCGCACCAGTCCTTGGTATATGCCACATAAACTATATGTCTAAACTATATTTCTGCTCAACATCAATATCATCAGTTGAGGGAGACTGACTTACTAAGTGATAAATTTGTAGCTTAAACTGCTGAAGGTAGGTATTTTCGTATTTTAATTCTGTCACTCAAATTACGCCATCTTCATTTGTAATTTATTATACGCAAATATAATTGGTAACAATAAAATAGACCTTCATTTCAAAAAAGAAGGCAAATGGACATCATGGAGGTAAACAATCTCTCTAACTCCGTCATTTCACGTTTTCGACATTGATTCTAATGCATCGCCCGTGAAACAAATAGAAAAAACTGTTGAATTTTATAGTTAGGTTATTTTCTGTCACCATATGGTCCACAAAATTCTTACCTAATTATTAATTCCGGCAGAAATTAATCGAAATTCGAATTTCTTGTTAAAAGGCACATCCTTGGATCATAAGGAAAACGATAAAAAAAAAAAAAGAAATAACATCAAAATCGGTTAATTGGTTCGATCTGTAGGCCCGTCAATATAAAACAGAACGACAACAAGAAGAACGGGGAATGTTTAAAAAGGCAGTTTTCAGAAATATTTTCCTCATATTGTAATATATTTGAAGACACACACACACACACATACAGGGTGATTCAAAACTATAGGGTAAAACTTTAAGGGGTGATAAAACAGACCTGAACAAGCACTTTTCGTCATACAATTCATGGCCGTAATTCAAGCGGTTAAGCACTAGGGGTTAACACGTACTGTTGCATGAAATGATGGAACCAGAGGAGGTATGAAGAAAGTAAAGAAATTACAGAACACATTTTAACGAACAACTTACAGAAACTGCTGAAAACAAGAAATCGAAGAAATTACAAAACAAATTATAACAGAAACTGCGACCGCCAAAATTAATGAAGGCCTCATACCTGCGACTTAGTGATCGTCGCACATTGGCGAAAACACCAGGCATTTCTCGTACAGTGGCAGCACCGACAAAAATCCTGGCAACAAGGTGCTTAACGCAATCGACAGGGCTGTAGTAAATGTGGCTTTTCATATGGACCCATAGGAAAAAGTACAGACATGAGAGATTGGGCTATTGTGCCGCCCAAGTGATGGGACCACCCTGACTAATCCATCATTATGGAAATGTTGCACCCAAGGCGTTTCGCACAGCCACGCTGAAATGGAGTGGCGCTCAGTCGTGCTGGAACCACATATGGATTTGGGCTTCCTCGCATTCCCGACCGCAGCTCCGTACATGAAATGCATATCGGCCTTTTCTTGATTTATGAAAGTCAATTCATTTCTTCTGAAATCCACGGTTAGAACTGACGACGAGTGCGACAACAGGCGCTTAATGTGCTTGCTGGACAGCGCCTTCTAGCGCTTAACCGCGTGCGTTACAACCATGCATTGTATGACGAAAAGTGCTTGTTTAGGTGTGCTCTATTACCCTAAAGTTCTGCTTCATCGTTTAGAATCTCTCTCTCTCTCTGTATATATATATATATATATATATATATATATATGTATTTGTGTGTGTGTGTGTGTGTTGTTGTTGTTGATACCCAGACCGTCCGACCTATCAGAAAGGTGTAAGGCAACTGCTTGGACGGCCGGGAAGTGCCACCCAATTTAGACTGGGACCCAGTGGGGGAGGCATCCACAGGGACCGTACCCTCCTTCCCCTACCACCAACCTCTCGGAAGGACTTACGGACCCACATGTTTAACGTGATCGTACTCCGCGTGAACACGGCGGCAGTTTTGGCAGTGGCTGGAATCGAACCCGGGCCTACCGATGTGTGTGTGTGTGTAATAGTTGTAGAAATAATGCGGAAATAATCCAGGGAAGACATTTAATTAAAAAATCTATTTCATTAGGTTGACATCTTAGAATATAGCTCTGCACATTGCCGAGCTCCTCGTCAGCGACAAGCTCGCAAGAAATTTCAATGCAGTCTAAATAGGTTCACTCAAATTTGCAGTTATGACGGAGGGGAAATCTGATGACGACAAGGGAAATATGTTGTCTTCGCGTTTTTTATGCTTCAGAAATGTGATGGGGATGCAATTTCATATAAGTTTACATAGAGGTTAAGATCAGAGGCAGATTTAAGGGAAATGGCGCAGTAGGCAAAAATCTTAGTGACGCCTAATACAGTGGCGTAGGCAGGAGGGGGGAGCACAGACGAGTCGGGCCCCCCGGTTTGTTTTTGTTTTTAAGTTGGTTTTTAAATGCCCCCCACCCCGGAAAAAATCTTGCCTACGCCACTGTCTAATACCAGGGTCAAGCGGTCAAGGTGCGGAGTCTCGTTACAATTTTGAAAAATCTGATGTGAGCAGCACATGACTTTCCCTGCAGACTTATATAAACGTTCTCTTTATTTTAATTAAATTTATTTCACTTTTAATTCAATTTTCGTTCTCATTCGGTAACCGGGCTTATTTTCAAAGGTGGCGTAGGGAAAGTACGAAAAATCAAAATATCTCGAGAACGGCTAGTCCTAGTGTAATGGGGTTGGTTTTATTCTTTTCGTCGTTAAAAATTACGTATTAGATCAGCATTTAATGGATATATTTGAGTATACCGCATGTGCGACTTTCCCTTATAAAATGTTGTGTTTTCATGTTGGATTGTAGGGAGTATCTCTTCCTTGCTTGGTTCCATCTTTGTTTTTGTGTCCGTTCGGGTGCTTTTGTCTTTGCACATGTGGGAGATTGACCATTGAGTTACATTGATGCCGTGAGCGTTGCCCGGGTCGTAAAAGCTGCTTTTAGCGGGAAAGGGGTGTCGCAATCCACCCCTGCCATTCTAAGCAAATCATATGGTCACTCCTGTTTTCGCTTATTTTTTCTTCTTATATCCTTATATATATATATATATATATATATATATATATATATATATATATATATATATATATATATATTTATATATATATATATATATATACATTTATATATATATATACATATATATATATATATATATATATATATATATATATATATAAATATAAATTATTAAATCCAAAGTTAGAATGTATGTAGTAACTCATAATACACTATTCCAAAATTTTCTACAAATACAAAGAAATAAAAGAAATTAAGACAAAAAGAGGAAATAATAAAGCATAATGCAAGTCATAAGGTCAAGACAATCAACAAATTTCAAAAATGAGGAATGCAAATAAGGAAACAAAAAGTCAAGCAAAAAAGCTTGCACATGGAGGAGATTTAGGCTTACGAGATTAGGCTTACGAAAAGTTCATTTCGAAAAAATTCTCGTCGGGTCCATATATCCTTTCGAAATGAACACAAAAATGCTTGTTTCTGAAACACAAGATAGATTTTATCTATAAACTTGTGTTATATGGACGACAAGCATATAGATTGGAACAATAAAGGAAACATAAATACCTCAAAACACACCTCTTCAGCGCCACCATGACGAGCAAAATATGACTGGATCAATGTTGCCATATGCCAAAATGAAAAGATGTGATTTGCTGTTGCCAAAGAGAGTAATAAAAACTGTACTGCGCAGAAGAAATAAAATGAAATAAAATGAGTTATTCAACTGTTAAAGCTTCGAGATAAAAAGATGAAAATATAATTGCAGGAGAATGAAGAAGTACGGCTAAAATAAGATAATAAGGGGAGAATATGAGAATTTTAGGCTAATCGAAACTTATTAACTATACTATTGACTAAATATGCAGGATATTGATACATTTTACTGGTAATTTTGAGGTTATTAATGTACAAAGCATGAAATTTTTTATCTGATAATCTATAAATTCTAAAAAGTTGATTAAGTATAATATTTCTAAACAATTGAATCGAGTTGCAGGAATTAAAAGGTAATAATTTATTAATATTAAATTTAAAAAAATCTTTTTTATCATATAATTTAGTAACTATCCCATGAGCAGGTTCTATAATTAGATTTAAATCCAAATAATAAACATTATTACTAATAGAAGTTTCATTAGGTATTAATTCCAAATTATCCGGATAGAAATCTATATCTATGACATAGTTATCAGTAAATACAAGACAAATCAGATCATCTTCATATCTATAAATTTTATAATCAGTTGAAGTAAAGAATTTTTCATAATGATATAGGTATAAATTAGCTAACATACTGCTACTACAGCCACCTTGTGGAACACCTGAGACTTGTAAGTATAATTTATTACCTTGAAAGATATAATTATTGAAAAGAACAAAATGGAGAAGCTTAGGAAAATTGATAAATTTTGTAAGATTTGAATGTTTAGTAATATAAGCATTATATAAAGCTAAAATGACATCATATAGATCAGTGATCTTAATATTATTAAATAGATCTTTAAAATCAAAAGTTTGAAATCCTATTATTTTACCAAGCGTTTTTAATTTATTTTTTAATTCCTTACTGTTATTTAGAATAATGTAGCTATCACCAGAATCTCGTAAATTGCTATTTAGTACATTTAAATAATTTAGTAATAATTTACTAGCAGTAGTAGAGTATGAATTATGACCACTAGTAACAGTTCTAAATTTAATAGGATTTATATGAAATTTAGGTATAAGCACAATATATGGAAATGTCAAAAATTTATTATTAATATCTAAATCACTATACATATTGATAATTTTCAATTTGATACTATTAAGAGAGTGTGAATCAATTTTAAATAGACTATTATTTTTTAAATAATCTAGCAGATATTGAATATAGAATTTTTTACAAATAATAGCATAATTATTAGAGGCTTTATTTACATAAGTAATAACAAAAGATCTATGTAAATCATTAACAGAATGCTTTATATTATCCATATTATATATAGATCTAGATAAATTAATACTACAAATGGTATTTTTAATAGATCTTAAAATAGTAAATTTCCACATATTAAATGCCTCTAAAGGCTGAGCATATTTAGAAGCTAATCCATAAATAAATTTATCAAGGTCCAGATTGATTGACTTTAACACTTGTTTAGAATTATTACATGAAGGTAACCTGAATTTAGTGCCAAATGACATTATAGTTCCTAAAGATTTATCTTTTACAATGGCTAAGTCTCCAGTAACTATATGACCCAAGTGTGGATTTATAAATTCAGCATAATTATCAGCACTACAAATACATTCACCATCTAAATTTGTTGAGGAATCTATGTCGAAAGAGAGAGATTTTGAAATTGCATTGTAATTAAAAATGGTTCTTCCAATAGGCTTGTTATATTTAAAAGTTTTAGTAACATTCAAATCCTTTACAGGCAATAAATGATGAAATTGATTAAATAAATTCTTAAAGTTTATGGAATTATAAATAGGATGCTTAAATGATATTACACAATAAGAATTGGAACAGTTATTATTATGAAATTGATTAAGTTTTATTTTTAAATATTTTGATCTAGTAATGAGCAAATCATAGAAAATATGATTAAAATGTTCATTAGTAAGATTTAACTTTAAGAAAATAGCATAAACTGTGTTTAATTGTTTTTTCTTAACTGCAAATACCCATGATTTAATAAATTTCCATTGATATGTGTTATTGAATTGTTGATGCATACTTTTAATCTCCGCTTTAATATCATATTGGGAGGAGCTTCCTTTACCGCGTTTAAATCTTTTGAGTTTAGCCAATTTACTATTATGTAAAAGAGGTTTAAAAAAAGGTGATTAAAAATAGAATATTTATTATCTACAAAATTATTCTTAACAATATTACCATTGAGATATAATTGATTTAATCCATATGGAAACAGAGTACATTGTGATTTAATATAGAAGTTTTCAAAGAATAATCTATCAGCAGTATTTGTTTTAATGTCCAAAATATGTATAGTTATATTTTCAAAACCATGATGAGCAAAGTGTTTATATTCGATTTTATTAGAAGTAGGAAGAAAATTATTATTGTGGATATATTTTTTAACATGATCTCTATGTACATTCATACGTAGATGAATAGGATTACTGGTTTGTCCTATATATGATATATTACATATATTACAAGATAATTTGTAGATGCAATTAAAAATTCTACAGAATGTCTTATGACTATTTAGATTAGTAATTTGTGAGTTAGAAGCATATGGGCAGGTTTTACAATTTTTATTCTTACATTTATTGAAGTTATAATTTTTAGCTGGGCAATTATTATATCCAAAACAATCCATGGCACACTGTTGGTAAAATGATAACGGTCTAAACAATTCCCAACAAAATTGTAAATACCGGGCAATATTTATCAAATTATATAATAACAAGAATAAATATATTTGCCAGTCACTAAATCAAATAAGATGTGTAATTCATAAGAGTTAAAGTAATATAAAGAGAATAGCATTAACATTTATAAATAATATAAATAAAAATAAAATAATTGCTTATATATAAAAATATATACAACTAAGTCCATGTAAAACCTAATAAAATGTAATAAGTAGGATATTACAAGATAAAAAGAAATGATTAACAATATAAATATAATCAATTCTAAACTAGATTAATTAAAACACAAGGTATAATAAAATATATACTGTGTAAATCTGGAATTCACATAGAATCCTGTCCAAAAAAGTAATAAAAAGAGTGTACTAAAAAGTACAGTTTATAAAAGGTATCTATAACACCAATACAAAAAACCCAAAGGCAGTTACCCAGTCATAAAATCACAAAACCAATAAATTAGTAAGAAATAATAACGATAGAAGGCAGCACTAGAATAAGATACTTCTAATATTTAATTACTAATAGCGAAGAAAATTTGCAGTAAGATTTAAAAACGATAGATGGCAGCACTAGATTAAGAAAATTCTAATATTAAATTACTAATAGCTAAAGAATAATTGCAATACAAATATTTACCAAATAATAAAACAGAAAGGAAGACAATAATTAATAATACTTTAAGCAAAAATATAATAAGTAACCTATGCAAATAAAAGAAAAGAATAAAGTAGGAGAATGAGCCACAATAAACTACAATTAACAATGGATGAAAGTAGAGAAAGTAATACATAATAAAAAATTAAAATGAATTAAAATAAATTCTATTACTAAATTTAGCGCAAATGCAGCATAAATTTGAATAGATAGCAAATAGAATGATATTATATATATATATATACACTCATGTGTATATATATATATATAATATCATTCATGAATTACACTTATGAATTACACTCTTATGAATGATATTATATATATATATATATTATATATATATATATACACATATATATATATACTGCCCTACCGCCACGAGAAAGTCCCCAGACAGCAGACGTTTTGGTGGCGGTCGCTATGGAAACAGGTTATTCCACTGCATTTTAGGTGTGACGGAAAGCGCTTTTTTCGATTTGGCGCAGATAGAACCGACGAAAGTCGCCGCATTTCGCTTTGCACTGGGGTCAATACTAGGCGCTCGCATTTTGTGATTTTTAAAGCTGTGAAGTAACTTGTACTGTGTTGAACACTTTGTGGATTTTGTCTAGTTGAAAAATGACTACATTTAAAAGTGGAAAGACTTTGCATTCGCAAGCATGGGCAATAGTCCACAATCTTACGGCATTTTTTGAAGAAGAAAAACCGCAAATTCTCTAAAAATACCAATTTCAAATGCAATGAAGAGAACTGCGGAAGCGATAGAGGTTTCAGCGTCATCAGTTAAAAAGATAAAACGTGAGGGGAAATCGCTTAATGACACTGAGATAAGTATTTTATCTATTTGAACAATTTACAATTATTGCTTAAAGAAACTATTTTAAAAGTAACACAAAATGAATGGAAAAAACACTGTGAACACATTGAAAAAATAGAGAATATTTATTGGAAGAAAGATGGACCGATAGAAGATATTGTGAAGAAATTAGTGAGAAATCTGTCGGATAGCGATTCAGACTCTTCTTCAAGTAAAAACATTTTAAGTGATTCGGAAATAGTAGATAATAGTTATTCCAATGAATGTGAATAAATATTTTATAATTGATTGAAAAATATGAAAAGAATGAATATATTGAATGAATAATATAATGAATAAGTCATAATTTTGCTTATTTATCATTTATTTTTTCCTTTTTGCTGGCTAATAATTGTGTAACTTGCTGATTGAAAACTGTAATAATTTTCATTTAATTCGAAATTTAGTTTTAAACAAAATGATATAAATTCTAGTTTTAAATTGTAAGCTTTTCTCTCCCAAAATCGCCCGAACCTAAAAGAAAATATCTAAAACTACTTTGTTCTAATAGATTGACGGCTTCCCGTAGCCGCTGTCGCCTATAATAACAAATTATTTTCTGAGTATAGATGACGAGGAATTTTTAAGTTAATTTATAATTTAATGTCATTTAATACGAAAAATTTTGTTTGACTGTCGGATAAAAAACATCTACTATTTTCTTTTAGTACATCATGATAAACGAAACGGATTCTCCGCTTAACGAAGTGTGCTTCAGTGCTCTGCTCCTGCTTACCACGTGCTCTTGCTACCTCGTGCTACACTTGTTTGTCCATGCTTGTTCTGCTTAGGCGTACAACATGGCAGAGGGTGTAAGTACCGCTTCTGTTTCGATCTCCAAAACTACGAATTCGTCCAGCTGGGCCGATACTATGGATCTACTTGATAAAGAGACATCTCACGATGCCAATACAGACTTCAAAGAATTTGTTTCTTCTGCAATCTACGCTGATGCTTACTCCAAATGGGTGAAAGAAAGAGATGGAAGCTTCTCCAGTCCTGTGATTCAAGAAATGCTAGCCCACTTCAGAGCATATGACTACGTCATCCGTAAACTGGAGAAAGAACTTGAAAAGAGCAACATCTCCTTCGAAGACTCGATGCAGATCAAGAAACTTCTCTCAGGTATCATTTCTGATTGTTCCTTGTTGACCGACTGTCCCTATCTTGAAATGCTCAAAAGTCGCTGTTCGTTTGATAGTATCTCCACCCTGCTTAGTGAAAGCGATTCCAAACCGGAAGAGGAAATTTTCTTAAACTTCAAGCATTCGTACTTTAACAAAATTGAAGGTTTTCAAAATCAGGCCCCCAGCAAAAAACTGAAAAGAAATGATGAAACCGCGGTTAGCGCTCCTGTTGTGCCGGTCGCTGTTGTAAATAAATTCCAAGCACTTAATGCAGACTCTGTTGAAATGACTGATAGCTCCCCCCCCCCTGTTAAAGAAAGGGTCTCGTCCTTCTACGTGGACTCCTCAAGCGATTGGGGAGCCCTCATAGAGGACCTTAATAACAATATTCTTAAAAATAAAATTCAAGGCTTTCTGTCGGGAAGGGTAATTAGGCTGACTCCTGGGTCCGTTGAGGACTTCAGGAAGCTGCAGAGTTACCTAACCCAAAGAAAAATCCCATGTAGCTCCCTTAATCTTAAAAAAGACCGACCTAAAAAAGTTATAATTAAAGGACTCCCTGCTAATGCTAACGTAGAAAATATTAAAACCTCCCTGCTAAACCAAGGCTTCCAAATAGACAGGATTACCCAGCTCCGTGGTAGAAGCGATAGGGCTCTCCTCCCCATATTCTTGGTCGGTCTTGTGCCGGCTGAGAAATGGGAGAAAATATACGATATTGATAGCATATTAGGTATGCAAATACAGATCAAAAGCTTTATCTCACGAGGAATTAAAATGTGCTATAACTGCCAGGGATTTAATCACCATTCAGACCAGTGCTCTCTTCCTGCCCGCTGCCTTAAGTGTGGCGAAAATCACCAAACCCGTGAATGCGTAAAAACGTTAGAAACCCCGGCCAAGTGTGCCAACTGCAACGGTAGTCACCCCGCTAACTTTCGTAACTGCCCTCAAAACCCCTGGAACCGTAAAAAGTTCCAGGGGCCCACCAATAACACTTCTAAACCTAAAGCTCCCCCCCCCCATCAATATAGATGAGGATAACTTCCCGGCTCTGCCCACTAAAAACACCCCTTCTGCCCAGGCTGCATGGACAAATGACAAGACGGATACAGGAAAATCCGCAGATCACTCGTCCCACGAACAGCCTGGAAAGAATGGCCCTCAGTCCTCAAATCTGTTTATGCAATTCATAGAGTTTTATAAAGAAATGGAAAAAATATTCGACCTAAAAAATGTTCAAAACATACTTAAACAAATCTTAAAAATTTTCAAATCCGACGAATCTCCTGTCGAACAGCTATTACAAATTGTCAGCATGCTTGCAGAATTAAAAAAACCTATCTCCCCCCAAAAATGAGTTATTCTCCTTTTTTTGGCTGGTCACCTTGGTCTTTCAGTATGTTACCTGTAGCACCGGCAGTCTGCCCTTCAGAAATCACCTTCGCAGACTCAGCAGAACATTTCCTACTGGCAGCATGGAGTTCTTTTCTACTGGCTACCCGTAACCCCGCCCACTTGGGGGTGGGACTTCTCCGATCTGAACGAGAAACAGGAAAAGACATAGTTGCAGACAAGTGATCACAGCCCGAAGGTAAAAGCATGATTTATGCTAGGAACTTCAAGTGTTACGAATTTCGACTGTTAACGAAGTGCGCTTGATTTGCCAAATGTTGCAGTCGATTTTAAACCTTTCACCCTCCTTTCTTCGACTCGTCTACTTGCGGCAACCCTGTTCAGAGACTTTCTCGTGGCGGTAGGACAGTACACTCAAACCTGTTTTTGTGCGGTGTATGAAAATTTCAATCAAATTGGAACATAATTGACGAAGTTCTCAATAAAAAAAATCTGATGTGGGCAGCACATGACTTTCCCTGCAGACTTATATTCACGTTCTCTTTATTTTAATTACGTTTAATTCACTTTTAATTCAATTTTCGTTCTCATTTGAAAACTGGACTTTATTTTCAAAAATGGTGTAGGAAAAATTCGAAAAACTAAAATATCTCGAGAACGGCTAGACCTAGTGTAATGGGGTTGATCTTATTATTTTCTTCGCTAAAAAATACGTATTAAACAAGCATTTAATGGCTATATTTGAGCATACGTAGTTCTTAAGTTTAGATTTTGATGATTTTTGCGGGCCATTTTGCAAAAAAAGGCAGGTTATTTTTTTCCGAATTATACCAAAATCTAATCAGCACCAGGGTGGCCTACAAATGACATATCTACCAAATTTTGTGAAATTCGATCCATTAGTTTTTCAGTTAGAGTGGATACAAGCTTTTGCGGGCCATTTCGCAAAAAAAAGGAGGGTTCTTTTAACCCGAGTCATATCCAAAACTAAACAGCTCCAGATTCGTACACAAGTTACTTACCAACCAAATTTTAGGAAATTCGGTCCATTAGTTTTTTAGTTAGAGTGGATACAAAATCTGCACAGACAGACACACACACAGACGTCACGCTAAAAATAGTTTTTTCGTATTCTAGAGGTCTCGAAACGTGTAGGTCCGTCGAAAATTCGAGTTGCGATTTTCGGCATGATTCCAATACTTTCCCTATACATTACCATGTATTGCAGGGATAGTAAAAATCTGATGTGGGCAGCACATGATTTTCCCTGCAGACCTATATCCATGTTCTCTTCATTTTAATTAAATTTATTTCACTTTTAATTCAATTTTCGTTTTCATTCGGTAACCGGACTTATTTTCAAAGGTGGCGTAGAGAAAATACGGAAAACAAAAATATCTCGAGAACAGCTAGTCCTAGTGTAATGGAGTTGGTCTTATTATTTTCGACTTTAAAAATTACGTATTAAACAAGCATTTAATGGTTATATTTGAGTATACCTAGTTCTTTAGTTTAGATTTTGGCAATTTTTGCGGGCCATTTTGAAAAAAAAGGCAGGTTATTTTTCTCTGAATCTTACCAAAATCTAATCAGCACCAGGGTGACCTATACGTGACTCATCTACCGAATTTTGTGAAATTCGGTCCATTAGTTTTTCAGCTACAGTTGATACAAGCTTTTGCGGGCCATTTCACAAAAAAGGCGGGTTCTTTTACTCCGAATCGTACCCAAAACTAATCAGCACCAGCCCCGCCCACAAGTGACTTACCTACAAAATTTTGTGAAATTCGGTCAATTAGTTTTTTATTTAGAGTGGATACAAAATCTGCACAGACATACACACAGACGTCACGCTAAAAATGGTTTTTTCGTATTCTAGAGATCTCGAACGTGTAGATCCGTCAAAAACTCGAGTTGCGATTTTCGGCATGATTCCAATACTTTCCCTATACATTACCATGTATTGCAGGGAAAGTAAAAATCTGATGTGAGCAGCACATGACTTTCCCTGCAAACTTATAATAACGTTCTCTTTACTTTAATTAAATTTATTTCACTTTTATTCAATTTTTGTTCTCATTCGGTAATCGGGCTTATTTTCAAAGGTGGTGTAGGGAAAGTACGAAAAACTAAAATATCTCGAGAACGGCTAGTCCTAGAGTAATGGGGTTGGTCTTATTCTTTTCTTCTTTAAAAATTACGTATTAAACAAGCATTTAATGGATGTATTTGAGCATGCGTAGTTCTTTAGTTTAGATTTTGATGATTTCTGCGGGCCATTTTGTAAGAAAAGGCAGGTTATTTTTTTCCGAATCGTACCAAAATCTAATCAGCACCGGAATGACTTACAAGTGACTCATCTACCGAATTTTGTGAAATTCGGTCCAGTAGTTTTTCAGCTAGAGTGGATACAAGCTTTTGCGGGTCATTTCGCACAAAAAGGCGGGTTCTTTTATCCCGAATCGTACCCAAAACTAATCAGCACCAGCCCCGCCCACAAGTAACTTACCTACCAAATTTTGTGAAATTCGGTCCATTAGTTTTTCAGTTAGAGTGGATACAAAATCTGCACAGACAGACAGACACACACAGAGACGTCACGCTAAAAATGGTTTTTTCGTATTCTAGAGGTCTCGAAACGTGTAGATCCGTCGAAAACTCGAGTTGTGATTTTCGGCATGATTCCAATACTTTCCCTATACATTACCATGTATTGCATGGAAAGTAAAAATCTGATGTGGGCAGCACATGACTTTCCCTGCAGACTTATATCCATGCTCTCTTTATTTTAACTAAATTTATTTCACTTTTAATTCAATTTTCGTTCTCATTCGGTAACCGGACTTATTTTCAAAGGTGGCGTAGAGAAAATACGAAAAACTAAAATATCTCTAGAACGGCTAGTCCTAATGTAATGGGGTTGGTCTTATTCTTTTTTTCGCTAAAAATTACGTAATAAACAAGTATTTAATGGATATATTTGAGCATACGTAGTTCTTTAGTTTAGATTTGGACGATTTTTGCGGGCCATTCTGCAAAAAAAGGCAGGTTATTTTTTTCCGAATCGTACCAAAATCTAATCAGCACCAGGGTGACCTCTACGTGACTTATCTACCGAATTTTGTGAAATTCGGTCCATTAGTTCTTCAGCTACAGTGGATACAAGCTTTTGCGGGCCATTTCACAAAAAAGGCGGGTTCTTTTATTCCGAATCGTACCCAAAACTAATCAGCACCAGCCCCGCTGTGCCGAATTAAATTAATTCAGCAAATGAAGCTGTAATTAAATCCCTCCCGAATTGGAATTGGGGCTTAGAATTCCAGACCGGGCACACCTGTGACCCTTTGAATGTTAAAGACAGCAGAGGTCACCAGAACAATGGACGTCGCGAATCCCGCGCCACCATGTCTGGAAAATTGACAGTTAAGAAGAAAGGCTAAGCTGGCATGAACCGCCTTGAGTGATCGCTCCAGACGTGAGGGGAGTGTCCCCTAGACTTACTGGCACGAGTCTCCGGACAAAGGAGACTCAAGAAAAATGACATCACGGATATTAAGATCCAATAGAAAAATAGAGAGTAAATTGTCCCCTGGTGGCTCTTTTTCTGAGGGCGACGGAGCAGAGTTTGAGAGAGAGTTGAGATCTGATCTTCGACAAGAGAGCTCGTCTTTTTGGAAAGAGAGTGCTTCTCGGGCATAGGCCCTGTATTTGGTTTTTGAGCAGAAGTCTTCTGCGATAGTTCCTGACCTAAGGACGGAACGGAAGAGAGATCGAGGGCCCAGTAGGACTCGATCCAGATAGACTACCGCTAGTCTAAAATTCAGACCACCCGGGTCTAGCATCGTCGTGACAGGACGTCACCGCATCGTGGACTTACGTCAGTTTCATCTTGAAACCTAGTTAGAGAATCACCTCTCATAGACTTTCCACTGGAAATTAATGTGGACATTTTCTTGAACACGTCAGAGTGACCTCAGCGGACTATTCGCCTCACTTCAGATTTGGATACCTTTGTAACCTAATTTGTATATTACCTAATTGCTGTAAATAAATAAAGAATTGAAGTCACTCGAGTGTTATTTGGCTGTGACTATAAAACCACGCTACCACTACGCCACACCGCCCACAAGTGACTTACCTACAAAATTTTGTGAAATTCGGTCCATTAGTTTTTTAGTTAGAGTGGATACAAAATCTGCACAGACAGACACACACACAGACGTCACGCTAAAAATGGTTTTTTCGTATTCTAGAGGTCTCGAAACGTGTAGATCCGTCGAAAACTCGAGTTGCGATTTTCGGCATGATTCCAATACTTTCCCTATACATTACCATGTATTGCAGGGAAAGTAAAAATACCAAATGAAATGAATCTCGAATTCAAAAATTTTCGTGAAAACAATTCCTCTTTACTACATATTAGTAAGAGAAAGTTAAAATGGAAATTTTTATATTTTCTTGAACTTGACAACACGAATCCTTGAAAACTTCCAGCAGATTGGTAAAAGAAATATTTATTTATCTAGAAACTGGATACAGCTTATCTATTTTTACTTTCCCTGCAATACATTGTAATGTATAGGAAAAGTATTGTAATCATGCCGAAAATCGCAACTCGAGTTTTCGACGGATCTACACGTTTCGAGACCTCTAGAATACGAAAACACTATTTTTTGCGTGACGTCTGTGTGTCTGTGCAGATTTTGTATATATCCACTCTTAACTAAAAAAGTCATTAACCGAATTTCATAAAATTTGGTAGGTAAGTAAGTCACTTGTGGGCGAATTTAGTGCTGATTAGTTTTGGGTAAGATTCGGAACAAAAGAACCCGCCTTTTTTTGCGAAATGGCCCGCAAGAGCTTGTATCCACTCTAACTGAAAAACTACAGGACCGAATTTCACAAAATTCGGTAGATGAGTCACTTGTGGCTAACCCTGGTGCTGATTAGATTTTGGTACGATTCGAAAAAAAATAACCTGCTTTTTTTTTGCAAAATGGCCTGCAAAATAAAGAACTAGGTATACTCAAATATATCCATAAAATGCTCGTTTAATACGTAATTTTTAACGACGAAAATAATAAGACCAACCCCATTACACTAGGACTAGCCGTTCTCGAGATATATTAGTTTTCCGTATTTTCTCTACGCCACCTTTGAAAATAAGTCCGGTTACCGAATGAGAACGAAAATTGAATTAAAAGTGAAATAAATTTAATTAAAATAGAGAGAACGTTAATATAAGTCTGGAGGGAAAGTCATGTGCTGCCCACATCAGATTTTTACTTTCCATGCAATACATGGTAATGTATAGGGAAAGTATTGGAATCATGCCGAAAATCACAACTCGAGTTTTCGACGGATCTACACGTTTCGAGACCTCTAGAATACGAAAAAACCATTTTTAGCGTGACGTCTGTGTGTGTGTCTGTCTGTGCAGATTTTGTATCCACTCTAATTAAAAACTAATGGACCGAATTTCACAAAATTTTGTAGGCAAGTCACTTGTGGGCGGGGCTGGTGCTGATTAGTTTTGGGTACGATTCGGAATAAAAGAACCCGCCTTTTTTATGAAATGGCCCGCAAAAGCTTGTATCCACTGTAGCTGAAAAACTAATGGACCGAATTTCACAAAATTCGGTAGATGAGTCAGGTATAGGTTACCCTGGTGCTGATTAGATTTTGGTACCATTCAGAAAAAATAACCTGCCTTTTTTTGCAAAATGGCCCGCAAAAATTGCCAAAATCTAAAATAAAAAACTGGGTATACTCAAATATATCCATTAAATGCTGATTTAATACGTAATTTTTAACGACGAAAAGAATAAGACCAACCCCATTACACTAGGACTAGCCGTTCTCGAGATATTTTAGTTTTTCTTATTTTTCCTACACCATTTTTGAAAATAAGTCCAGTTTTCAAATGAGAACGAAAATTGAATTAAAAGTGAATTAAATTTAATTTAAATAAATAGAACGTGAATATAAGTCTGCAGGGAAAGTCATGTGCTGCCCACATCAGATTTTTACTTTCCATGCAATACATGGTAATGTATAGGGAAAGTATCGGAATCATGCCGAAAAGCACAACTCGAGTTTTCGACGGATCTACACGTTTCGAGATCTCTAGAATACGAAAAAACTATTTTTAGCGTGACGTCTGTGTGTGTGTCTGTCTGTGCAGATTTTGTATCCACTCTAACTAAAAAAGTAATTGACCGAATTACATAAAATTTGGTAGGTAAGTCACTTTTGGGCAAATCTGGTGCTGATTAGTTTTGGGTACGATTCGAGATAAAAGAACCCGCCTTTTATTGCGAAATGGCCGCAAAAGCTTCTATCCACTCTAGCTGAAAAACTAATGGACCGAATTCCACAAAATTCGGTAGATAAGTCACTTGTGGGACACTCTGGTGCTGATTAGATATTGGAATGATTTTAAAAAAAAATAACCTGCCTTTTTTTGCAAAATGGCCCGCAAAAATCGCCAAAATCTGAAATAAAAAGCTACATATGCTCAAATATATCCATAAAATGCTTGTTTAATACGTCATTTTTAACGACTTAAGAAAAGAATAAGACCAACCCTATTACACTAGGACTAGCCGTTCTCGAGATATTTTAGTTTTCCGTATTTTCTCTACGCCACCTTTGAAAAGAAGTCCAGTTATCAAATGAGAACGTATATTGAATTAAAAGTGAATTAAATGTGATAAAAATAAAAAGAACGATAATATAAGTCTGCAGGGAAAGTCATGTGCTGCCCACATCAGATTTTTACTTTCCCTGCAATACATGGTAATGCATAGGGAAAGTATTGGAATCATGCCGAAAATCACAACTCGAGTTTTCGACGGATCTACACGTTTCGAGACCTCTAGAATACGAAAAAACCATTTTCAGCGTGACGTCTGTGTGTGTGTCTGTGCAGATCTTGTATCCACTCTAACTAAAAAACTAATGGACCGAATTTCACAAAATTTGGTAGGTAAGTCACCTGTGGGCGAGTCTGGTGCTGATTAGTTTTGGGTACAATTTGGAATTAAAGAACCCGCCTATTTTATGCGAAATGGCCCGCAAAAGCTTGTATCCACTCTAACTGAAAAACTACTAGACCGAATTCCACAAAATTCAGTAGATGAGTCACTTGTGGATTAACCTGGTGCTGATTAGATTTTGGTACGATTCGGAAAAAAATAACCTGCCTTTTGTCGCAAAATGGCCCGCAAAAATCGTCAAAATCTAAACTAAAGAATTAGGTATACTCAAATATATCCATTAAATGCTCGTTTAATACGTAATTTTTAACGACGAAAAGAATAAGACCAAGCCCATTACACTAGGGCTAGCCGTTCTCGAGATATTTTAGTTTTTCGTATTTTCTCTACGCCACCTTTGAAAATAAGTCCGGTTACCGAATGAGAACGAAAATTGAATTAAAAGTGAAATAAATTTAATTGAAATAAAGAGAACGTGGATATAAGTCTGCAGGGAAACTCATGGGCTGCCCACATCAGATTTTTTTTTTCTTTTGACTATAAACATCTATCTTTCGTGATTTGCTATAAATAAGAGATTAGATGATGACTGATATGAATTCAACATTATTCTAAAGAGGGTAGGGGTTTTATTTACTAAGGATTTCCATTTCCGGTTCAGAAATTTTCATTTTATTCCAAAGATCTATATCTCAAGATTATGACAAAAGACAGATCTTAGATGATAACTGATATGGATTCAGCATCAAAATTCTGGAAGAGGTGGGGTGATTCACTAAGAATTTTCACTTCTGGTTCATAATTTTTGCTTGCGATTCAAATGAGATGATTCGTTCTCATTCGATAACCGGACTTATTTTCAAAGGTGGCGTAGGGAAAGTACGAAAAACTAAAATATCTCGAGAACGACTATTCCTAGTGTAATGGGGTTGGTCTTATTATTTTCGTCGTTAAAAATTACGTATTAAACGAGCATTTAATGGATATATTTGAGTATATCTAGTTCTTTAGTTTAGATTTTGACAATTTTTGCGGGCCATTTTGCAAAAAAAGGCAGGTTATTTTATTCCGAATGGTACCAAAATCTAATCAGCACCAGGGTAACCCACAAACGACTCATCTACCGAATTTTGTGAAATTCGGTCCAGTAGTTTTTCAGTTAGAATGGATACAAGCTTTTGCGGGCTATTTAGCAAAAAAAGGCGGGTTCTTTTATTCCAAATCGTACCCAAAACTAATCAGCACTAAACTCGCTCACAAGTGACTTACCTACCAAATTTTGTGAAATTCGGTCCATTAGTTTTTTAGTTAGAGTGGATACAAAATCTGCACAGATAGACAGCCAGACAGACACGCACAGACGTCACGCTAAAAATGTTTTTTTCGTATTTTAGAGGTCTCGAAACGTGTAGATACGTCAAAAACTCGAGTTGCGATTTTCGACATGATTCCAATGCTTTCCCTATACATTACCATGTATTGCAAGGAAAGTAAAACACAATAGTATGGCAAAATGTGTACCACTAATGAAACCCAAACACTTGCTTCCATTTTCTGCATAACCCGCATATCAAATCAGTACATGGGTTACAATTCTCTGTAAGTTTTTAAAATCTTCAATTAAAAAATTATTAATATTTTAAAATTTTGATTGTATTCTGAAGTATGTTGCAATATCTTCAAAATTACACAACTGAAAGAAGCCAAATTGCTGCTGACAAATTCTTTTATTTGGAACTAGAAAACATACCCAGCATTGCACTGTATTAATTGAATCCATTATTTCAATTTTTCAAAAAGCATAGTAGAAAATATTATTGCAGAGTACAGATTAACAAAGTGTTTTTGGACCTGACATAAAGTATCTTTGTACCAAATTTTATAACTCTGGGTCACTTACATTTTTCTCTATGTGACCAACATCATGAACTTCATGAAAATTCATCTACTGATAGTTATAGATTCTGTTTGAAGCTTTATTGAAAGACAATTCGATATTTCCAATGGTGATAAAATGGGAATAACATTTTGGAGAATAACAACTCTGAGATAACATTTTGGATTACTAAGAAACAAATTCAGGCAAAAATAACTCATAATGGAACTTCAACATTAAATAACTAAAATTCTAATTTGAATTTTTAAAAAATTGATCTGAGGTGTCTTTGGGCCAGATTTGAAGTATCACTGTATCAAACAGACAGATATTTCCTTTTATTATTATATATACGAGTAAAAGTTTTTGATTTTTTATCAATTTGTACTAAGAATAAAAACAGCAAATAAATAATTTGATAGATTTGTGAAACAGCTCAGTTATATAAAATTGAAAGTGTTAAAATACAAATAAAAAGTCATTGCTATTTATGTCAATGATCAAAATAATAGAGCACCTATCCCTTAAATTCATGACCTTGGGTATGCACACAAATATGGAGATACAAAGATTTCTTGTGATTGAGTTCCTTATGACATACCTTGCACATATATGATTTCTCACCAGTATGAATTCAACTTGAGCACATTGATTCAAATTACATTTGCTTGTGAATCTTTTGTTACACATCTCCCATATAAAAGGCTTTGCTTTTCACCAGTTTGCAGAAAAGCATGAACATTTAAATGATCTGTCTGAGTAAATTCTTTATAGCACATCTCACATACGTAAATTAATGTTCAACAGCATGTACTCGAGCATGAGCTGTCAAATGACCTTTTTGAGTGAATTTTTTGTTACATGTCTCACATATAAATGGCTTCTCACCAGTATGTACACGAGTATGAATATTTAAAGATACTTTATGAGTAAATCCTTTATAGCACACTTCGCACGTGAATGGCTTTTCGCCAGTATGTGTACGGGCATGAGTCATTAAGTTACCTTTACGAATGAACCTTTTACTGCATACCTCACAAATAAATAGTTTTATACCAGAATGTATTTTCTTATGATTATTCAAAGAAGTTTTATACAGGAATCCTTTTTTACACACATCACAAATAAATGGGTTTTTTCCAGTATGAAGATGACTATGAGCATTTAAAGATTTTTCATGAATGAATCTCTTATGACACACATCACAAATAAAGAATTTTTTGCTAGCATGAGCATGCTCATTTAATTTATTCATGCTTTGGAATCCTTTATCACACACCTCACAAATAAATGGGTTTTCATCAGTATGTACACAACTATGAATATTCAAATTCCCTTTTTAAGTGAATCTTGAATTGTATACCTCACAAACAAATGGATTTCCACCAGTATGTACAGGAGTGTGAATATATTATAATTTTGTAGTTAATCCTTAATTGCATACCTCACACATACATGGTGTTTCACCAGTATGTATATAAATATGAATATTCAAATATACTTCCAAAGTGAATCTTTAATCACATAATTAACAAGCATATATGGATTTTCATATGTACATAAGTAGGAATATTCAAATTCAAATTACTTTTACAATCAAACTCATGTAATGTTTAGGATTCAGGAAATGTATGAGAAATATTTTGTATATCAGAAAAACTACACAATCTATATACATATCTTTAAGCAAACTAGTGCGTGTCTGTTATTTTCTATACTTGTGGCAAACCGAACTTGAATACACCGAGAAAGCTGTGAGTGCCTATCTACTCAGTTTTGCCTTCATATGTCTATTATGTGTATATTGCCCAAGTTGGTTTCTATAGTAACAGAAATCATTTTGAATATCAATTTAGAATACTTTTTTTCACTGAAATATACAAATCCATGCATATAGGTTTTGAATTTTAATTATAGGAATCAGTTGATTTGAGTTTAAACAATTGCTTTAATTAGCAAAATTTGTTTTTAATTAATAATAGTATTAAATGTGAGGACTATTACGTAGCAGAAACACATAGTTTTCAATACTTCTCAAAGTTAAGTTAGTTTTGTTGGAAATATAGCATTTATCAGTTCTTCTGATGTTAGTCGGTTTTGTTTAGGACATAATTTAAAATTTTATTTCAGGTTTTTAGAACCAGAAAATCGTCCTGGGGAAATTTCGGGCTACGAAAATTTGTTGAAAAAGTTATGTTGTTATTAAGTTTATTGAAATGATGTCATATAGTGATCTAAAAAGGCAAAACACTACGTAATAAATAATGTAATTTCTCAGAAAAATATTAGTTGTTTAAAGGTTTGTTGCAGAAAGCCAAGATTCCGTTTTAATTTAACTTAAAAATATGCTAAAATCTCGTTTTGATTTAATGACACAGATGATTAAGGTTTATTCATGGGTTTATTGCTACAATCACCACAGGCGGCATAAATATCTTACATCTAACTTCAAAAACAAATTGTATTATACAGTAATGAAATTCATAGTATTACAAATTCTGATAGTAGTAGTAGTGGAGGTGGTCGCCCGCTTCGGGCTCTTGGAGCATATATAACAAAGTTAGCATTCTGATTATATTATGAGACCCCTTTAATATTTTGATCATGCAAAAGAAAACAAAACAGGATATTCATTTCACACGACGGCATCAACCATGTAATGGCTCCACATACTGGGCATGCGCACGATATTTTCTACTCACTAAGGTAACCTCCCTTGCTTGTTGGCGGAACTGTTGACGAAAATCATTAGATTTGTTCGCACATTTCATTGGCAGAACTCGTTGGAGATGTATTCAGCATTTCGGCTTGCAATTTCGAGCTTTCGATAAGGTTGTTATCAAGGCTAACTAGAAAGTCCTTCAGTTAGTCTTGCAATCCACGCAGCAAGGTTTAGTATAGAATTCAAAACTTTGTTATAAGCGACATGACAATATTTAGCGATAAAATGCCAATTCCTGCTACCCTACCCTTTCACCCAAACTCTCAAAATGTTTTCGTGCGCATGCCCAGTATGTGGAGCCATTAGAGATTAGAGTCGATTAAAAAACGTTTGTTTGTTGACGTTTTCTATCCAATTCCAACCATTGTAAAATGCCCTGTTATACCGTTCCATCATGCTTCTGACAGAAAGAAATAGCCAATAATAGTTACTCATGCTGGAGAAAACCATTCTTTTCTGACCCATTTCAACATATCAGAAACAATTTCAATGATGAATACATTAAATAGTCATACTTTTATTCATAGTAATAAAAAGCTATATACATGTGACACATGCCAGAAGAGATTTTTATATAACAGTGAATTGAAAAGACATATCCTTATCCATACAGGGGAAAAGCCATTTACTTGTGAAGTGTGTCAGAAAGGTTTTAAATATAACAGTGATTTGGTCAAGCACATTTTTATACATACAGGTGAAAAGCCATTTACATGTGAAGTGTGTCAGAAAAGATTTAATTGTAAGAACACTCTAAATAAACACAAAATTACCCATTCTGGTGAAAAAACATTTACTTGTGAACTGTGTCAGAAGGGGTTCTGGTATAAAAGGGATTTCAACAGGCATATTCTTATTCATTCCAGTAAAAAACCATTTACTTGTGAAAGATGTCAAAAAGGATTCAGGTGTCACAATGATTTAGTCATGCACATCCTTATCCATACTGGTGAAAGTCCATTTACTTGTGAAGTGTGTCAGAAAGGATTTAATTGTAAAAGTTCTTTAAAGAAACATTATCTTATCCATACTGGTGAAAAACCATTTATTTGTGAAGTGTGTCAAAAAGGATTCAGTTGCAAGAGTAGTTTGAATAAGCATATCCTTATCCATACTGGTGTAAAACCATTTACTTGTGAAAGATGTCGGAAAGGATTCAATTGTAAGAGTGATTTGAGCAGGCATATTATGATCCATACAGGCGAAAAGTCATTCATTTGTGAAGTGTGCCAGAAAGGATTTAATTTTAAGAATTCTCTATATAAACATTCTCTTATCCACACTGGTGAAAAATCATTTATTTGTGAAGTTTGTCAGAAAGGATTCCATGATAAGAGTAACTTGAATAGGCATATTCGTATTCATACTAGTGAAAAACCATTTACTTGTGAAAGATGTCTAAAAAGATTCAAATATAAATGTAATTTGGTCAAGCACATTCTTGTCCATGCAGGCGAGAAGCCATTCACTTGTGAAGTGTGCTAGAAAGGATTTTATCATAAGAGTGATTTCAAGAAGCATATCCTTATCCATACTGCTGAAACACCATTTACTTATTTACTTAAGAACAGGGTCATAGCCAGAGGGGGGGGGGGTGAGTACTCCAAGAGGTACATTCAGCCTCCCCCCTCCTGATAATTATGAATATAGTATTTAGGGCACTTTTAGAGGCTTCACTGTTATACAATATAGAGTTATACATTATGAGCTAATGAGTATTTATATATAGAATTATGCATTATCTCTAATAATTAAAGATATCTATCTATCTGTAGCAAAAGGTCTAAATGTTGTATGGCCATGAAATTTGGTGCACAGGTACTTCAGGACCTGGAACGACATGCCTCAGTGAGGTTTTTTAAACATTCAAATTACATTTAGTTATTTTATGTTTTAGCATGATTTTGAACAATTTTCATGCAAATCGTTGCCTTAGTGACCGAAAAGATTAACACAAAGTTTCCATCTTAACACAAACCAAAAAAATCAAGAAATTCTCTTTAGAGCAAACTTTGAATGGAATCCATACTATGTATAGACTAATTTTCATGAATTTTAAAAATATATACTGTTTGCACGCTTAAAACGTCTCTGATTTTTATATTGCGAAATAAAATATTTGACTAACATAACAATCTCTTCATAATTTACCAGATGTTTCTTTGAATATCACGCACTGACTGAAACGAAAAATTTTGTTTCTGCTGTATTCCGTGCATTAATTATGAATTTCTGTGTAAAACCTCATAAATTTTCTAAAGAATTCTAACTGCACATAAGATAAGATGTAAACCAGTTCTTCCTCTGTCATTTGAACACACATTGGAACTGGGGCAACACAGAAGTTAGGAGCCTTGTGATCAAAAGTTGATATTTTTGACTTTTTTATTTGGATTGTAAGTTGGTAATCCCTGCCTTCAGGAAATGTCAGATACAGTTTTTAGTCATGTTACATTATCAACCTATGAGTAGTTATAGAGTTAATATTATCAGTGCCATACAATATTTAGTTATAATTAAAAATTTTTTTAAAGATTAAATTAATTTAGTGCATACCCCTTTGCCTCACCCATCCCTCCTTAAATTTTTTCTAGTGCCTCCAGTGATGTTGAGCCCACATTCAATTTTACTCAAACTTTTCTTGGATTTTGTTTCTAGCTATAGCCGTGTTTCAGGAACATGTCAGAAAGGATTCAAATTTAACAGTAGTGTGGTCAAGCATATCCTTATCCATACTGGTGAACACCTATTTACTTATGAAGTGTGCCAGAAAAGGTTTAGTTGTGAGGATACTCTATAAACTAGTGTTCAATTTAGGTTAAAAAAGATGCAGAGTGCTTCTGAAAAGGGCATGTGTTTTCAAGTTAAAAAAAAACACTTTACAATGCGGTCCTGTCAGTTTTTACATGTTGCCACTTGCTGGTAAAACCAGAAAATAGACCCCCACTCATTTTTCAAAGTACAAAATTGCGCCAAGTTGGCGTGTTTCTCCGTGTTTGAAATTGACTCCTCCCAACTGAAGTGACGTATTTTCCCGTGTTTTAAAATAGGCTCCTCCTACCAAAATGACGTCGTATTCTATAATTTTATGAACTGGAATTTTGTTAAATGATATTGCAATTGAATATAAATAAAAGTGAATAATACTCATAAAAATATTACAAAATATGATTTTTGTGCATTTTAAATATATTGCGTAATGGCAGAATTATAAAAATATCGCATAATGGCAGAATTATAAAAATATCACGTAATGGCAGATTGTACTTTAACTAAATTTAAGGAAAACGAGACTTGGAAAAAAGATTGTGCTTTAACAAAATTTAAGAAAAACGATACTTAGAAAAAAGTTTGTACTTTAACTAAATTCAAGAGAAAACGATACTCAGAAAAAAGTTTGTACTTTAACTAAATTCAAGAGAAACCGATACTTAGAAAAAAGTTTGTACTTAACTAAATTCAAGAGAAAACGATACTTAGAAAAAAGTTTGTACTTTAACTAAATTCAAGAGAAAACGATACTTACACATTATGAACAAAGAAAAGAACTAACCTTTATGTAACGGATATCCATATTTTTAATTACATCCACACCGGAACATGTTTTCTTACACGTACATTCAAAACTGCAGCACGTTTTCTTGAACATACATGTACATTCTACATCGCAGCACGTTTTCTTGAACATACACATACATTTAACACCGGAACCTGCATATTTATTGAAAATTTGCGTAAAATGTTAATGTCCATGAATTACGAGGAATGTTTTAAATATGTATTCCAAAAAGTTTGTACGTGTTTAAATCTTTGCAAATTGATCGAAAAAGATCTGTAAAAACAAGAGTCAACGAATTCGATCGAAAAAGGTCTGGTGAAATACACAGAAGACTATTACTGCCTATTAAAATGCAGATTCCCAAATAGCCGAGCGCTGATTGGATGTCAGTGGGTTACCAGAAGCAGTGGGCTACCAGAATTGGCGAAGTATATGAAATGAAATTGCAACCCGATGAATCACGCCAACTTGGCGCGGGATCGTACTTCGAAAAATGAGTGGGGGCCTATTTTCCAGTTCAACCCCACTTGCTTTCAAGATTTAAAAAATTCACTCTTTCTTCTGTAAAGGAAACAGCATTACCTTATATATTAAAAGAAAAGGGGCAAGGTGCATTTTTCAGCTTTGAAAAAGAGTAGGATATATTTTTTAATGAAAACAAAGAGGGGCTGGAGTAAAGTTCAAGAGAAGGCTCACTATAAACTTTTATTTTGAAAATACACTAAGATATGAAATTTTACAAAGTTTAAATAAAATTGCTTTTATAAAAACATATAAATTAATTACAAACAAATACGGTACTTTTTAGATTTGGCTGGGCCACTATCATTTTGTGTTACTGAGTTAAAGTTTACGTACTATGAAGCCTGTTAATCGTTAGCATTTGTAAACAAAAATAGTTATCATATTCTATTTTGCTTGTGTCCTTCCATCTAAAATAACCTTTTAATAATTCAAATATTATCGAGCTTTTCACTCCATACATTTAGCTTTATGTTTTAGTGATAAAATTTAGAAAAATAAAGATTTGACTTCAGAGTTTTCAATAGTGGTCACTAAGAACAAAATGTTTATCGAATTTAAGCCTGTGGCTCAAATTTGATTTGATTTACAAATACTTTTAGATATAAAATATATGCAGTTTGGGAATGTTCAAAATGAATGTTATCTCTTCTAAACAAAATATTTTAGCTGAATATTAAAAACCAAAATATGATAATTCAGATTCATTTTCTAAAGTAGAATAATTAGATGAATATGGATGGGAAAATATTCTTTTAGCAGGGTTTCTTAACAATAGAAGCGTTAAGCACAGTTGAAATAGTGATTTTTTTTCTCAGAAGAAGAAACCAAAAGTGACTTATTTAAAAACAATATTTCTTACAAAATGAAATGAGTTTTATATTAGTGCAAGTTTATTTAAATTTCAGCTGAATTTTTAAAATTGATTTGCTGGATTTTTAAATATAAAACTGTATTTATTATATAATAATACAAGATTCAAATTAATGCAATTAGATGCAAAAATCTATAATATATCATGCACAGCAACCTCAAATATGTTGGTTTATGAAACAGACATAGAAGAACGAATCCTACTACAAAATAATAATTTTTATGAATATTTGTCATTGCAAACAGATTGCATATATAAAAAATATTTTCATAGTTAAACAAAATATACAGAGGATCATGTACAAATGTCGTTCTTCAAGATACTGCTGCAAAATAATTCTGATTGTCTTAAAGTGTGGACGCTTTAAAATTTTATGTATCTGTTGTTATTTTTTCAGATATTTGATGCATCATGATGTGTTGACAGCATTGCGGTACTAAAATACTTTGCAAAGTGCTTTTTGCGACAATGTTGCCATGTTTCTACCCGGGGGGTAGTGGTAGTACAACATTTTCTGCATTTTCAGTTTTTCTTTGGATTTTTAATTTAATAAAACAATATCTGCTTCTGTTTGTTCCACTGATATTATTACGTTGTACTTGATGTTGACACAGTTAACTCCTTGTTACTGACACAGTTACTGTGACTCCTTGTTACTGACATGGTTAACTCTTTGTCATTGTGTGAATCTTTTTGCTCTTGTAAAATGTTGTTTCAGCTGTTGACATTTTATTTTGGTCTGTAAAATCCCAATTTTGTTTAAACAATTAAAAATTGTTATTGGAGTAACATTTTCCCATGCATTTACTAACATGTGAAGTGCATTAAGGAGGCTGATTGAGTTTGCTATATTGCTAGCTTTAGACTTGTATTATCAATTGATTTAATAATGTTCATTCTTATATGCAAAATGCAGAGCAATGAAAAGCAGGCTTTAAATAGAGAATTTTTGAAAGAATCAAAATATTTGATTAATTAATCCTGTGTTGTACAGCATTATGTTGCATTGAATCAAATATACAGCAGATTTGCTATGTAAAAGTCTGATTCCATTCCATTTTCCATACTTTGATTCATAAAAGTGACTGATTTAGTTAACCAGTGATATGAATAATCAGCAGCCACTGTATATTTATTTTGAGGTTTTATTATTAAAACTAAATTCCACAGAATCTGTTGATTATTAGAAGTCTGCTAAATATCTTTTGTAGTTTTATTACTATGATATTTTTCTGAGTTTTTTTATTCAGATATTTGGTATGTGTATTTAGAATTAAAATTTTCATATGAAAATATATCAGTTTCACTATTGTTGTTACCAAGGGTGTTGATACCGAGCATAAAAAGTACTCAACATGGTGTTTTTAAATCAATACTTGAAACTAAATTAAAATAATATACCCTTTCAAATTGTCTTAGAAAAATAAAATCACTATAAAATGCAATTTAAAACTGTTTTTTTATTAACTTACTGATAATACTATTACTATTAAATACTGGACCTTAGCTATAGCTTATGCTTGAGAATCACATTTTCTCGAAACAGGCAATTTTTGTTTTTATGCATATTAATGTTTAAATTTAACTAAAAGTAGGGAAAACAATTTCTCATTTAATCTTTAAGGTTTAGCTGATATATTCCTGGGTTGCGGAGTCAGGATTGATAGTAATGTTGGTGGAGTCAATGTCAGAAAAAATATACCTGTACTCCAAAATAAAGATATTTTTAAACAATTTTATTTTTGAATATTTAATTTGTTTACATTATTTAAGTAGTTTTTGGTAAGAAATTAAAAGGCATCAAATGTTATCCAATTAAAAACTACTGGCATATAAAATTTATATTTTAATACAATATGGATTGAAAAAGAAACATTTTGATGAAACAGAAGTTTTGTTTGCCTGAAATTAAATATAGATAAAAATTGATGCTTCCGAATGTATAGTACTGTATAGGACTCTAATTATAACCCCGTAATTGCTCCACATACTGGGCATGCATCAATTAAACATGTGGGTCCGAAAGTCCTTCCGAGAGGTTGGTGGTAAGGGAAGGAGGGTACGGTCCCTGTGGATGCCTCCCCCACTGGGTTCCGGTCTAAATTGGGTGGCACTTCCCGACCGTCCAAACAGTTACCTTACACCTTTCTGGTAGGTCGGACGGTCTGGGTTTCAACAACAACATACTGGGCATGCGCACAAACTTAAAAAATTTTTGAGGAAGTTTGGATGGATGGGTAAGGTAACAGGAATGGGCATTTTGTCGCTAAATATTCTCTTGTTGCTTGTAACAAAGTTTTGTATATTATTCTAAACCTTTTTTGCTAGTAATCCTGCAGCACGAAGTAAGAGTGATTTCAAAATAACATTTCCATTCCTAAGAAAGTAATCAGAATGTATGTGGTTATTACTTGTGTTTACTATTTCATAGCTTAGTTAATTATGTTTCATTTAGTGATGTTATAATTTTCAATAAAAATTATCCAATTATATTGCTAGTATAGTTGTTGATTAAATTTTTTTTTATATATCTTTAAAAAAAGTTTTCTGCTTTAAATTTTAATTTGATATTTTTGATAAAAAAAAATACGTGTACAGTGCTGCCCGTTGGACAGACACCACTTGAGTGTTTGTGGGAGGGGTGGAGGCTCTAGAAAGGACCCCAGGCTCCTAATAATTTTTTTATGGCGAAATAGAAAATCGAAAATGTAGAGGGGGACATGATAAGAGTTTGAAGGGGGTCCACAATTTGTATAGGAGGCTCTCATGTTTATATTTTTAGATAAATTGTTTTTATTAAATTGTCTTTTTCATTTGTTAAATAAAATACCAGTTGTGTGTTAGATTATTCAAATAATATTAAATTTAATACTCCCCCCCCCCCCACTAAAAAATCAACATTTTGAAGTCAATATAATATTGTACAGAATTTCAAGCTTTAAATATATTAAAATATTGCATAGTAAATGAAAACGGATTCAATTAAAATGTTTACAGGGCCCTCCATAGGATGAACAACACTCGAGTGGGGGCTGGCGCTAAAATGGGCCCAGGCTTCAATAATTTTGTTTGAGGGAGAAGATATGGAAAATTTATAAAGAGAAAACAATCAAACGTGGGGGAGGGATGTGATAAAGGTTTTCAGGGGTTCACAATTTTTATGGGTGGCTATTATCAAGGATATCGGAGAAGAAAGAAAGAAAAGAAAACCGAGCTGATCTTTGGAAACGACAGCAGAAAGGAAGAGGAAAGCGGCCAATAGAAAGGAATGGTCAAAGTCCTACAAGGGCTGTAGTACCATGATGATGATGATATCAAGGATCATGTGTGTCAAAGGAGCACCTGAGCACCAGGTAATTGTACTTTTAACCTCCTAGTCAGCATTGCCAAAGGAACATAAAAACAACGGAAATTTATTGAAGGGTTTATCAAAAAGAAGAACATAGGAATTCGCTCAGTGGGTAGAATGCCTACAGAAGTCTGAGATTCAAAGTCCCACCCAGTCTCAGAATTTAGAAAAATGGAGAAATAATAATTCTGTATTAGAAAGGGAATAAATTTAAATTTATTGGGGAGAGTAGCATTTCAAGGAATGTGTCCTTGAATGATGAAAAATATGCAGTAACACTGGACCCTGGACATGGGACAATCATCGGCACCCTCGAACCGTAACAGACAATGAAAATGGCCGCTACTTCACGAAAACAGTCAACGGTTTAGTAGTTTGTACATGGTGAAACTCAAAGAACTTCCCTGGAAAACAATCCATTCCACATTGTGATATCTGCTGGTCAGTTGATTATCTCGATCTTCTTTGAACTACATATATACACTCATGTCCGAAAGTTAAGCATAGTTGCTGTTTATGTGAAATTTTCAGGAAATCTACATCGGAATGGAAGGAAAACCAGTATGTGGGTGTAATAAGGTTATAGAAGAAGAAAACAATGCAAAACAAGGATAATAACGACTTTTATTATCCAAAGAAAAAGGGTCAGGCCCGGTTTAAGGCGTGGGCCCACAGCCTATATAAGGAAAGTATTGTGACGGGGTCGAAAATTTGAATTCGAGTTTTCTACGGGAGAGCACGTTTCAAGCATTCCTGATCACAAATCAATAATTTTTGAGGTGATGTGTGTGTCAGTGAGTTTGTGCAGACGATATTTCACGGACAAATAGAGCGATTCGAATGAAATTTGGCACAAAAATCAGTCCGTGAATACTGGGAGCCTATTGTTCTTAAACGTAATCTAATGTTCAGAACCCCCCTAAATTTTCGAGTGAAATTTTGAAAAAATCATCAAAAAATCAAAACCTTTAATAAGGTTACGCAAATAGACATTTCTTATGTAATTTTTCCTTAGAAAACGATTGGTATAAACTTTAGAACGCTAGCACGAACCATTCTCGAGATATTGCACATTTTTTAAATAAATTTATCAAAAGATCCCATAAATTAAAGAAATATATTAACTGTTGAGAAACATGTTCACTTTTCATATGTAATATCATGCGATCAATTGGGTGACATCATTTTCGTGGATCTAGCTCGTTCCATTCATGAAAAAAGATACTTAGTAATACTTTTGTGTATGAACGCCAATAGTCTCTGCTATAAGAATAACTTATTTCTCCGTTCATAACGCATGGCGAGATTTTGGCGCCGAATTTGGTGGAATGTCGCCAACTTTGTGACTTTTTCATATGTTGCCAAATTAACGAAAATCTCGCCAAATGGATAAAAATGACACTAAATCAATGAAAATGACGACTAATTGACGAAAATTCAATATATTGGAAAGAATTTAAATATCCACTCTAAGAATAATCTATTTTTTTATTGTAAAAGTAGTAAATTCATTGCATTATATAAGGAAAGTCATGTGTTGCTCACATCAGATGTTTTAGATAGTATTAAAACATTAAAAGGATAAAATCGTTTTTCTCCCATAATTATATTTTTTTTAAGCAATGTATAGTTCTGATTGAAAGTGCGTAAGCTCAAATACTTAGGAGATTACTAGATTTTATACAACTTGCAGCTGGGTGCAGCCTGCAATCCCTGAAGCTGACCTTGTTTACCCCCAATATTGGAAAAAACCCAAGGGTCGATTCTCAGAATTTGTTCCTGTTTCCAAATTTAAATTGCAAACACATAGATGCGGTCTCTATGATCGTACTTCTAAAAATCTGATGTGAGCAGCACATGACTTTCCTTATATACTGCAATGAATTTACTACTTTTACAGCAAAAAAAAAAAAATAGATTATTTTTATAGTAGATATTTATATTCTTTCCAAGATATTGAATTTTCGTCAATGAGTCATATTTTCATTGATTTAGCGTCATTTTAATCCATTTGGCGAGTTTTTTGGTAATTTAGCAACATTTAAAGAAGTCGGCAATTTGGCGACATTCCACTAAATTCGTCGCCAAAATCTCGCCAAGCGTTATGGACGAAAAAATAAGTTATTCTTACAGCAGATAAATGACTATTGGCTTTCAAATACAAAAGTATTACTCAAAGTATCTTATTTCATGAATGGAACGAGCTAGATCCACGAGAATGATTTCACAAAATTTATCGCATGGTATTACATATGAAAAGTGAGCATGTGCCTCAATAGGAAATATTTTTTTTATTTTATGACTTTTTGATAATTTTTTTTAAAAATGTGCAACATCTCGAGAACGGTTCGTGTTAGCGTTCTAAAATTTATGTCAATCGTTTTCTAATGAAAAATTACAGAAGAAATGTCTATTTGTGTAACTTTATTAGCGGTTTTGATTTTTTGACGATTTTTTCAAAATTTCACTCGAAAATTTAGGGGGGTTCTGAACATCCGATTGCGTATAAAAACAATAGGCTTCCAGTGTTTACGGATTGTGATTTTCGTACCAAATTTCGTTCGAATCGGTTCATTCGTTCGTCAGTTATCGCCTCCATAGGCTGACTGACACACACACACACACATACTTTCACACACACACACACACACACACATACTTTCACACACACACACACACACACACATACTTTCACACACACACAGACACACATACTTTCACACACACACATACTTTCACACACACACACACACAAATCACTTCAAAAATGTTTGATACGTGGTCAGGGATGCTTGAAACGTGCTCTTCCGTCGAAAACTCGAATTCGAATTTTTGACTCCGTCACAATACTTTCCTTATACACATTATGTATATAAGGAAAATAAAAAGACGGGAGGGAGGAGATTAGTCCAGATGGTCATTATTTTGGTCATCTAATATTTTAACTCGTTTAGGCATTGAGCCTAGTTGGAGGCCGCAGTTGTAGATAACACAGTGACTAGAAGTAAAAAGCTACTTTTTAGTATTCAGAGTGTTGTGTTATGCTACTGTGCAAGATTCACAAATTCATCTTCGTCAAATATGGTTTCTTTTAAGTATTCGGGTAAATTTTGTTTCAATTATTTAAAATATTTTCGTAAAATTTCCTTATTTACTTCGTCTTTTGTTTATTTTTGATGTGTATTAACAAATAAAATAATCTGATGTGGGCAACACATGACTTTCCTTATATAATGCAATGAATTTACTACTTTTACAGTTAAAAAATGTTATTCTTATAGTAGATACTTATATTCTTTCCAAGATATTGAAGTTTCTTCAATTAGTTATCATTTTGATTGATTTAGCGTCATTTTTATCCATTTGGCGAGATTTTTGTTAATTTGGCAACAATTAAAAAAGTCGCCAAGTTGGCGACATTTCGCAAAATTTTTCGCCAAAATTTCGCCAAGCGTTATGGACGAAGAAATAAGTTATTCTTACAGCAGATAAATAACTATTGGCGTTCAAATACAAAAGTATTACTCAAAGTATCTTTTTTCATGAATGGAATGAGCTAGATCCACGAGAATAATGGCACCCAATTTATCGCATGGTGTTACACATGAAAAGTGAACATGCTTCTCAATAGGAAATATGTTTTTTTTTTTTTATGACTTTTTGTTAATTTTTTTGAAAAATGTGCAATATCTCGAGAACGGGTCATGTTAGCTTTCTAAAATTTATGTCAATCGTTTTCTAATGAAAAATTGCATAAGAAATGTCTATTTGCGTAACTTGATTAGCGGTTTTGATTTTTTGACGAATTTTTCAAAATTTCACTCAAAAATTTAGGGGGCTTCTGAACATTCGATTACGTATAAAAACAATAGGCTTCCAGTGTTTACGGATTGTGATTTATGTACCAAATTTCGTTCAAATTGGTCCATTCGTTCGTCAGTTATCGTCTCCACAGACTCACTGACACACACACACACACACACACACATCACTTCAAAAATGCTTGATTCGAGATCAGGGATGCTTGAAACGTGCTCTCCCGTCGAAAACTCGGAATTCGAATTTTCGACCCCGTCACAATACTTTCCTTATACTTTATGTATATATGGAAAGTAATAAATTTGATGCTGAATTTAGTCTATGGCATTAGCCCCAGAATAATACTGATAAAAGAATAATTTTTTCACTTTGTTATCTAAAATAATATCTATAGGCCCCGCAGCTGTTCTATGGGGAATTTTCAGAGACAAATAATTAAACAATGGTGTAAAATGATTATCTTGATGATATCTAAAATGATTATCTTAAATGATAATCTTAATTTTGTAATTTTTTCAGTTTCATTGCAAAATGAAAAAAAAAAAAAAAATGGTATAAAAGATTTTTGTGAAGCAAAATAATCCTTTATGAATGCATAAAAGCCATTTGCATAAATGTGCAAAAGTTGGTTCTAAATTGTTAGAGCTCTTTTATAAATTAATAAATTTATTCTGTAGACCCAATATGCGAATTTGACAGATTCTTTTGCTTATGCATACAAATTTCTGTCTAGATATATGTTCAACAATCTGTAAATATTATTTTAATTTTGAATAATTATACTTTTAGTTATAATTATAATGTAATACACTTTTAGGTAAAATGTTAAGTAAACAATCTTAAAATTTGTAATATATATTTTGATATTATGATTTTTTTTTTATTTCTTCACGAATAATTCATTACCCCTATTCCTATGTTCCAGTCAACTTAAAACATTCGAGTTATTATTATTATTATATAAAGTTTTATTGTATGATATGTGGTATTTGTTTTGTCTATTACTTTCCTTATATACATAATGTATAAGGAAAGTATTGTGACGGGGTCGAAAATTCGAAATCGAGTTTTCGACGGGAGAGCACGTTTCAAGCATCCCTGATCACGAATCAAACATTTTTGAAGTGATGTCTGTGTGTGTGTATGTGTGTGTGTGTGTGTGTGTGTGTGTGTGTGTCAGTGAGTCTGTGAGTCTGTGCACTAAAGAGCAGTAAATTCATTCTTATTGCATATAGCTATCACTTTTAGTTTTTAAGATATAAGCATTACAAACTTCTTTCAAACTTTCAAAAGATCGTTTACAATACAGATTTATATTATTTATTTTTATTATTACTTTCCTTATATACATAATGTATAAAGAAAGTATTGTGACGGGGTCGAAAATTCGAATTCGAGTTTTCGACGGGAGAGAACGTTTCAAGCATCCCTGATCACGAATAGAACATTTTTGAAGTGATGTCTGTCTGTGTGTGTGTGTGTGTGTGTCAGTGAGTCTGTGGAGACGATAACTGACGAACGAATGGACCGATTTGTACAAAATTTGGTACAAAAATCACAATCCGTAAACACTGGAAGTCTATTGTTTTTATACGCAATCGAATGTTCAGAACCCCCCTAAATTTTCGAATGAAATTTTGAAAAAATCGTCAAAAAATCAAAACCACTAATAAAGTTACGCAAATAGACATTTCTTATGTAATTTTTCATTAGAAAACGATTGACATAAATTTTAGAACGCTAACATGAACCGTTCTCGAGATATTCTACATTTTTCAAAAAAAATTATCAAAAAGTCATATAAAATAAAAAAAAAAAATTTCCTATTGAGAAACATGTTCACTTTTCATATGTAATACCATGCGATAAATTGGGTGACATCATTCTCGTGGATTTAGCTCGTTCCATTCATGAAAAAAGATACTTTGAGTAATACTTTTGTATTTGAACGCCAATAGTCATTTATCTGCTGTAAGAACAACTTATTTCTTCGTCCATAACGCTTGGCGAAATTTTGGCGACAAATTTGGCAGAATGTCGCCAACTTGGCGACTTTTTGAAATGTTGCCAAATTAACGAAAATCTCGCCAAATGGATAAAATTGACGCTAAATCAATGAAAATGTCGACTAATTGTCGAAAATTCAATATCTTGGACAGAATATTAGTATCTACTATAAGAAAAAACCTATTTTTACTTTCCTTATATACATAATGTATAAGGAAAGTATTGTGACGGGGTCGAAAATTCGAATTCGAGTTTTCGACGGGAGAGCACGTTTCAAGCATCCCTGATCACGAATCAAACATTTTTGAAGTGATGTCTGTGTGTGTGTGTGTCAGTGGGTCTGTGGAGACGATAACAGACGAACGAATGGGCCGATTTGAACCAAATTTGGTACAAAAATTACAATCCATAAACACTGGAAGCCTATTGTTTTTTATACGCAATCGAATGGTCAGAACCCTCCTAAATTTTCGAATGAAATTTTGAAATAATCGTCAAAAAATCAAAACCACTAATAAAGTTACGCAAACAGACATTTCTTATGTAATTTTTCATCAGAAAACGATTAACATAAATTTCAGATCGCTAACACGAACCGTTCTCGAGATATTGTACATTTTTCAAAAAAATTATCAAAAAGTCATATAAAATAGAAAAAAAAATATTTTCTATTGAGAAACATGTTCACTTTTCATATGTAATATCATGCGATAAATTCGGTGACATCCTTCTCGTGGATCTAGCTCGTTCCTTTCATGAAAAAAGATACTTTGAGTAATACTTTTGTATTTGAACGCCAATAGTCATTTATCTGCTGTAAGAATAACTTATTTCTTCGTTCATAACGCTTGGCGAGATTTTGGCGACAAAATTGGCGGAATATCGCCAACTTGGCGACTTTTTGAAATGTTGCCAAATTAACGAAAATCTCGCCAAATGGATAAAAATGACGCTAAATCAATGAAAATGACGACTAATTGTCGAAAATTCAATATCTTGAAAAACCTATTTTTTTTACTGTAAATGTACATTTATTACATTATATAAGGAAAGTCATGTGTTGCCCACATCAGATTTTTTGTATTATGGAGAGCGTGTATTTTCTTTTTGCTTTGCGAATAGCGTACTGGTAGTTTGACGTCAGTTTAGGATTTGAAGAAAATTGAGAAGTGTTATCTGTAAATGTATTATTTAAGTAGCGGGCGTTCATTTACGTCCCACTCAACACTGGGTAATTCGTTCCAGTGATATAATACAACAACTGTTAATATCGTCAAGGTGTAAAACTTTCTTGTAATTTGGCTAGTATTCCAATATTCTGTATCTATGTCCTTGCAGTATTTGAATCAGATTTTAGAGGGGTTACAATGAACAGTAACAAACAGTTTCGAAATAGAATTCCAGATTTTTATCTGCTAAATCAGAAACGCAATTAATTAATATTTTTGTGTTTTTAATTTAATATTTAAATATTAGCTATTTAAATAAACTGCTAATAATAAGCAGTAAAATTCTGAATTGTCCTGTTATGTTATATCTTTGCTTTTTAGGGATTGAAATGCTTTTCCTTCATCTCTCCCCTTTCTTGATTTGTTCATGAGATCATTTGTTTGATTTGTTCATAATGTTTTACTGCTAAGATGTACAAATAATTCATAAGATGTATGCAATTACAAATTCAAATTTTATTAAAAAAAATAATGATAAGGGCAACTTTCATGACACTACGTGCAGTAAGTTACTTCTGACTCCTGATAAATTCAGAAAAATATAATCGGAGGTGGCTAAAGTCCAATGGAGCTGAAATTGTTTTGCGTGCATAACATATTATAAGATTAAACTCCAGTAAATTTCAATAAGTTTATTCAATTTCTTCAGATTTATTTGTTTTGTTTACAGGCTTGCAAAGCAATACAAATTACTCGCTAACTATTTATAGCTAGAGCTTTTAGTTTTCGTCTCAATTTCATCTGAAAACCTCGACCATAGACTCCACTTTAATATATTCGATTATTTTACTAGCCTAATTTGCGATATAAAAATTACACTTACTGACGAGATTTTATATTCTAGCTAATCTATAAACTTGCGGCACATAAATACGTACTTGAATACGTATATATCCAGCTATTCTGGTCAAACCTCACCAATCATCAAACATCTTTAGAATCCCCAAGTTCATTTAACTTCCTAATTTATTTTAAACAAAACAAAATATTTCGTGCTTGTGTACCAATATTTCACAAAAGAGTAAGTAACCAGACTGAGCTGCAACAATCGTGGCATTTCAAATATTACATCTTTCCCACCCATTGGAAAACTTGGATTTTGAAGTATAGTGGTTTTAATTTTGATATGTAAATGATCGAAATTATATGTAATGATATCGAAATTATAACCACAATACTTCAAAAACCAAGAAAGTGACCCAAAATCCAATTATATACACTTGTAAGATTTTTAAAGAGCAGTAAATTCATGCTTATTGCATATAGCTATCACTTTTAGTTTTTAAGATATAAGCATTACAAACTTCTTTCAAACTTTCAAAAGATCGTTTACAATACAGATTTATATTATTTATTTTTATTATTACTTTCCTTATATACATAATGTATAAAGAAAGTATTGTGACGGGGTCGAAAATTCGAATTCGAGTTTTCGACGGGAGAGAACGTTTCAAGCATCCCTGATCACGAATAGAACATTTTTGAAGTGATGTCTGTCTGTGTGTGTGTGTGTGTGTGTCAGTGAGTCTGTGGAGACGATAACTGACGAACGAATGGACCGATTTGAACAAAATTTGGTACAAAAATCACAATCCGTAAACACTGGAAGCCTATTGTTTTTATACGCAATCGAATGTTCAGAACCCCCCTAAATTTTCGAATGAAATTTTGAAAAAATCGTCAAAAAATCAAAACCACTAATAAAGTTACGCAAATAGACATTTCTTATGTAATTTTTCATTAGAAAACGATTGACATAAATTTTAGAACGCTAACATGAACCGTTCTCGAGATATTCTACATTTTTCAAAAAAAATTATCAAAAAGTCATATAAAATAAAAAAAAAAAATTTCCTATTGAGAAACATGTTCACTTTTCATATGTAATACCATGCGATAAATTGGGTGACATCATTCTCGTGGATTTAGCTCGTTCCATTCATGAAAAAAGATACTTTGAGTAATAATTTTGTATTTGAACGCCAATAGTCATTTATCTGCTGTAAGAATAACTTATCTCTTAGTGCATAACGCTTGGCGAAATTTTGGCGACGAATTTGACGGCATGTCGCCAACTTGGCGACATTTTTAATTGCTGCCAAATTAACAAAAATCTCGCCAAATTGATAAAAATGACGACTCATTGAAGAAAATTCAATATCTTGGAAAGCATATAAGTATCTACTATAAGAATAACATTTTTTTAACTGTAAAATTAATAAATTCATTGCATTATGTAAGGAAAGTCATGTGTTTCCCACATCAGATTTTTTTTATATTATTTTTATTTTTATTTTATTCAATTTACGTGGCAACTACAGATGAAATCCAGTTACAGTAGCCATACAGAAATAAAAAGAACATAATATAAGAAACAAGAATACTAAGTCGTATACATGTCGAGCGCATTCAAACAGGCTTTTTTAAAACAGGTAGAAGTCAAATTAAATATATCAACATCATTACAATAAGTATTATGTAGATTAAATTTATAGATAGAACAGCATTTAAGGTAGTTGTGTTTAACAGTAGTATTGTGAAACAAAGATTTTTTCCTATTATTATTAGCAGGTATGTGAAATTCCAGGCAAGAAAGTAAGATGGGGCAATCTCAATAGTGTTATTTAAAACTTTATAATAAAACAAAAGGTAGCACCATTTTCTTCTTTTTTTAAGAGACATTAAACTATATTTTCGTCTAAGTTCACATATATGCATATCATAAGGATAATTGACAGACAGTCTGTAATCTATAGTACCTAAAAGTTTATTTTATACAATTTTTATTCGTTGAGAATGCAGATCGTAAACAGGGTCCCAGATCATTGCACAATATTCCAATATTCGCCTAACAAGGGTATTAAAGATACAAATAATAGTAACAGACCTGGTAAAAACACGGGATCGTCTTAGGGTGGAACCAAGTCTTTGGTATGCTCTTATAATAGTATGTATGATCAATATGTCTCTGAAAGTTAAAAGTATTATCGAATGTGACATCCATTATTAAGATTTTAAATGCTGTATTTATCTAATCTACACGTCCACAGGTTTATAACAAAATTGCCCTTCTTTAAAATGTTAGTACCTTTAAAATTAAATACACATTTTTATTTTAAAGTGACTCCCCCCCCCCCCCCCCAAGGGCAATTCACACACTACTATGTATTATCATAAATATATATTTCAAAAACAACTTTTCATTATTTAGTACAGGCATTTCAAATAATTCAAGGTCTTTCTGAGCTCATATTATTCTACATAATGTTAGAATTGTAATAGATGTAAAATAAAAAAAATCTGATGTGGGCAATACATGACTTTCCTTATATAAGACAATAAATTTACTACTTTTACAGTAAAAAAAATAGGTTTTTCTTATAGTAGATACTTATATTCTTTCCACGATATTGAATTTTCGACAATTAGTCTTCATTTTCATTGATTTAGCGTCATTTTAATCCATTTGGCGAGATTTTCGTGAATTTGACAACATTTCAAAAACTCGCCAAGTTGGCAACATTCCGCTACATTCGTCGCCAAAATCTCGCCAAGCTTTACTGACGGAGAAATAAGTTATTTTTATAGCAGATAAATGATTATTGCCGTTCAAATACAAAAGTATTACTCGAAGTATCTTTTCTCGTAAATGGAACGAGCTAGATCCACGAGAATGATGTCACCCAATTTGTCGCATTGTATTACATATGAACAGTGAACATGTTCCTCAATAGGAAATATATTTTCTTATTTTATATGACTTTTTGATAATTTTTTTTAAAAATGTGCAATATCTCAAGAACGGTTCATGTTAGCGTTCTAAAATTTATGTCAATCTTTTTCTAATGAAAAATTACATAAGAAATGTCTACTTGCGCAACTTTATTAGCGGTTTTGATTTTTTGACGATTTTTTCAAAATTTTATTCGAAAATTTAGGGGGTTCTGAACATTCGATTACGTTTAAAAACAATGGACTTCCAGTGTCTACGGATTGTGATTTTTGTACCAATTTTCGTTCGAATTGGTCCATTCGTTCGTCAGTTATCGTCTCCACAGACTCACTGACACACACACACACACACATACGCACACAGACATCACCCGAAAAATGTTTGATTCGTGATTAGGGATTCTTGAAACGTGCTCTCCCGTCGAAAACTCGAACTCGAATATTCGACCCCGTTACAATACTTTCCTTATATATTATGTATATAAGGAAAGTAATATACATCAAAGATCAAAGTATTTCATAAATTTTAAGAAGACTGGATTTTTGCAAAAAAAAAAAAAAAAAAAAAAAAAATATAATAAGAAAAAAAATTTCCATTTATTTGTTAATCTGTTTATAGAGTAAGAATCATATTTTTGAATCTTGTTAATAAGTGTCGCGTAATTACAAATGCTACTCCAATCTATTTCATATTTATAACAAGAAATATCAATCATGCATAAAGTATTGATTATGAAACACTTTCCAACTTCAATGCCATTTTATTTAAACATTTCTAAAATGCGATACATTCCTCGGTAATATTTTTAAAATTATCGCAATACTACATTAATTTGTTATATTTGAAAACTTAAAACTTCATCGGAAAAAATTAACTTTATTCAAATGACGACATTGAAATATAAATTGCCTGGTTTAAACATCTCTAAAATGCGATACATTCCTCGGTAATATTTTTAAAATTATCGTAATACTATAATAATTTATTATATTTCAAAACTTCATCGAAAACAAATGAACTTTATTCAAATGACGTCATCGAAATATAAATCGCCTCTTAAGAGGCATTTCATTCATAAACATTTTCCATTCCTTTCATTCATCACAACACTATAATAATTTATTTTATTTAAAAACTTAAAACCATGGACGTACAAGTAATTCAACTCTATGCTTAAAATTTCATCGAAAAAATCGTCTGGGTTCTCTGTGTAAAATCAATGAATGTTTCATACATATCAGCTATATTGCAGACTCCATGAGCTAAATAATTTTGCGTTAAAGAAATGCAACAATTCTTATACAACTCATTCTACATCTTTTGGTGTTTACATTTTCCATAAGTGAAAATTAGGCTTCGTTATAGAAATAATCAAAGTTTGATAATCATTTAAACTTAAATATATTGCAATTGCGATGTTTCAGTATGTAGATGCACAGAATTTAAGCAGCAATAAAGCGGTTTTATGACGGATACAACACTAAATATGAATTAAAAAGAACTTTAAAAATCACGATTTTGAGACAAGATGGATGCCATATTTTATTTTGAAGTGGGTCACTTGAACTCTTCATATAAAGGGTACAATTATTATTTTAATTTTTTTTTTAAAACTACTAAATATATTTTGCTGAAATATTTTTAATATATTTTATGGGATAATTTGAATATTTCTTAAAACATTCGAAGCAATTTGTGAATTTTAAATTCGCTTAAAAAATGTTTGAAAAATTAGGTCCCATAGGGTTCAGTGTATTTCATGTTTTCAACCCGGGTTCAATTCAAAACTAATTGGGTGATATTATTCATATATATTCCCATAATTCCCACAGACCGTCTGATCAACATACTAAAATTTCATTTTGATTAAGTCATTTTTACGGCAGTTATCGTGCTAACGGATAGACAGACAGAATGAACAAAATCATAAACACTTTTCAACTATGTTGTAAAGTGTTAAAAATATAACTCAATTGTAACTTTGTTAACATTATCAAATAACCTGTAAAAATCAATATTTGGAACGTGTTAAACCGCCAAATATGGTAACCCATGTATCTGGCTTTATTATATGAGCGTGCGATCACAGACTAATATGCTATTGGTGATAATAATAGGCGGGTAACCGTACCTGTGCGGGCGGTAACCGTACCTGGCAGTGCCGGCGTAGAAAATCTAGCATGTTGCATAAAGTTGCGTTTTCCCTTTGAAATACACTTATCTGATCATATGGTCTATTGTTATTCGACACGCGATAATCTTGAATTGATAAAACGTACAACATGATTCAATTGCATACTTTATTCTATGATAGTTATGAGGCTCATTTAAATTCCAGTATTATATGCTCTCATCTCTCATTGCTTCCAAATTTTGAAAATATTATTGAATATATCTTTAATCATGTATCGGTTAATCTTAATATGCTTCTCTCTTATTATCACGTGCTGCGCTTCTGAATTGGATATTGATTTTAAAAGTAATAAGCACCCTTATAATATAGATGCTTTATTCAAAAATCACTTCCAAAACTCTATGAATATTAAAAATCAACGTGTAAATATACAATATAATCCAGTGTATAACAATATTTTATTTAAATCTCCAAATCTTTTCCAAAATTCAAGTAAATGTTTACAAGATCTTTTATATACTGTTGTTAATCTAAAGGATATGTCAAATCAGTGGGCTTATCATCGTAAGTATTATTTGAAGTTTTTATAATGTTCCTTTTCATCTTTCACGCTTTTTTCTATATTTAAATTTTGCTTAAAACATGCAATATATAATTTGCTGCTTAGCATATTAATTATGATTAGTTCTGCTTTTCGTGTAAATTCATTCGTGCAAAGTATTGGGATTTGTTGTGTGGGGGTAAATATTAATCGATATTAACATGTGCATGTTATCTGCAAAATATATTTCACCTATTCAAAAATTTCTTATATCACATAACTTCCAAGAAAAAAGCTTTTACCCAAGTACTTTTACTTACTGTATAAGTTATGTTCCTGTTGTGCGAGAATTAAAAAATCCGACGTGGGCAGCACATGACTTTCCCCGCAGATTTATATCCACGTTCTCTTTATTTTAATTAAATTTAATTCACTTTTAAATCAATTTTCGTTCTCATTTGGTAACTGGACTTATTTTCAAAGGTGGCGTAGAGAAAGTACGAAAAAACTAAAATATCTCGAGAACGGCTATTCCTAGTGTAATGGGGTTAGTCTTATTCTTTTCATCGTTAACAATTACGTATAAAGTAATGATATATTTGAGCATACGCAGTTTTTTGTTTTAGATTTTGGCAATTTTTGTGGGCCATTTTGCAAAAACAGGCAGGTTATTTTCTTTCGAATCGTATCAAAATCTAATCAGCACCAGGGTGACCCACAAGTGACTTATCTACCGAATTTTGGGAAATTCGGTTCATTAGTTTTTCAGCTAGAATGGATACAGGCTTTTGCGGGGCATTTCGCAAAAAAAAAAAAAGACGTGTTCCTCTATCCCAAATCGTACCCTCCCAAAGAAATCAGCACCAGATACGCCCACAAGTGACTTACCTACCAAATTTTATGAAATTCGGTATATTACTTTTTTTAGTTAGAGTGGATACAAAATCTGCACAGACAGACAGACACACACACGCACACACACACACACACACAGACAGACACACACACACACAGTCGTCACACTAAAAATAGTTTTTTCGTATTCTAGAAGTCTCGAAACGTATAAATTCGTCGAAAACTCGAGTTGCTATTTTCGGCATGATTCCAATACTTTCCCTATACATGCATATCCCCCCATGTATTGCAGGGAAAGAAAAAACCTGATGTGAGCAGCACATGACTTTCCCTGCAGACTTAAATTAATATTTTCTTTATTTCTTTAATAATTCATTTATTCATTTATTTCTTTAATAATTCATAATACACTAAATTTGCAGTTTTACTTCAATTTTTGTTTTTATTTGGTAATTGGACATTTTCCCGATAGCTGCCTAACGAAAATGCGAGCAATCTCGAATATCTTGAGAACGGTTAGTCCTAAAGTATATTGGAATGTGTTATATACTTTTCCTCGTCAAAAATTGCGTATAAAACAAGAATTTAATTGATACATTTCAGCATACGTAGTCTTTTTTTTTTTTCTTTTAGATTTTTGCGATGTTTGCGGGCCATTTCGTAAAAAAAGGCAGGCTGTTATTTACCGAATCGTACCAAAATCGAATCAGCACCAGAGTGTCCAACAAGTAACTTATCTACCGAATTTTGTGAAATTCGGTCAATCAGTTTTTCAGTTAGAGTGGATACAAGTTTTTGCGGGCCATTTCGCAAAGAAAGGCGGGTTCTTTTATCCCAAATGGTACCCAAAATTAATCAGCACCAGACTCGCTCACAAGTGACTTACCTACCAAATTTTATGAAATTCGGTCCATTAGTTTATTAGTTAGAGTGGATACAAAATCTGCACAGACAGACACACACATACAGACGTCACACTATAAGTGGTTTTTTCGTATTCTAGAGGTCTCGAAATGTGTAGATCCGTCGAAAATTCGAGTTGCGATTTTCGGTATGATTCCAATACTTTCCCTATATATTACCATGTATTGCAGGGAAATTAAAAATTGGGTATGCTTATAGTAGATACTTATATTCTTTCCAAGATATTGAATTTTCGACGATTAGTCGTCATTTTCATTGATTTAGCGGCATTTTCATCCATTTGTCGAGATTTTCGTTAATTTGGCAACATTTTAAAAAAAGTCGCCAAGTTGGCGACATGTCTCCAAAATCTCGCCAAGCATTACGGACGGAGAAATAAGTTGTTCTTATAGCAGATAAATGACTATTGGAGTTCAAATACAAAAGTATTACTTAAAGTATCTTTTCTCATGAATGGAACGAGCTAGATCCACAAGAGTGATGTCACCAAAATTATCGCATGATATTACGTATAAAAAGTGAACATATTTCTCAACAGTTAATATTTTTTTTTAATTTATGGGATTTTTTATAAATATAGTTGAAAAATGTGCAATTTCTCGAGAACGGTCCATGCTAGCGTTCTAAAGTTTATGTTAATCGTTTTCTAAGGAAAAACTACATAAGGAATGTCTATTTGCGTAACTTTATTAAAGGTTTGGATTTTTTAATGATTTTTTTTAAATTTCACTCGATACTTTAGGGAAGTTCTGAACATTCGACGGCGTTTAAAAGCAATAGGCTTCCAGTATTCACGGATTGTAATTTTTTGTACTAAATTTAATTCGAATCGCTCCATTCGTTCGAGAGATATCATCTCCACAGACTCACTGACACAAGCACACATACTTCCACACACACACATACAGACATTACTTCAAAAATGTTTGATTCGTGATCAGAGATGCTTGAAACGTGATTTTCTGTTGAAAACTCGAATTTGAATTTTTGGCCCCGTCACAATACTTTCCTTATACATTATGTATATAAGGAAATTAATAAGTAGCAAAATTTGCTACTGATCAAAAATGCTAATAGCAAAAATATTTTTTGACTGGCAACAACAAGTAAGTAATTTGATGACATGAAAACAGCTAATGTGCCTGCTAAAATATGAACAGCGGTTAAAATTTTTGAGAAATTTAAAAATTGAGTGAGATTTTTAAAACTTAAGGGAAAATTCAATAATTTTTTCTCCAATGAAACAATTTTAATTAATAAACATGTGCATGATATTATAATTAAGAAAAAAATCTGATGTGGGCAGCATATGACTTTCCCTATATAATGCAATGAATTTACTACTTTTACAGTTAAAAAAAATGTTATTCTTATAGTAGATACATATATTCTTTCCAAGATATTGAATTTTCTTCAATTAGTCGTCATTTTCATTGATTTAGCGTCATTTTTATCCATTTGGCGAGATTTTTGCTAATTTGGCAACAATTAAAAATGTCGCCAAGTTGGCGACATTCCGCCAAATTCGTCGCCAAAATCTCGTCAAGCATTATGGATGGAGAAATAAGTTATTCTTACAGCAGATAAATGACTATTGGCGGTCAAATACAAAAGTATTACTCATAGTGTCTTTTTTCATGAATGGAACGAGCTAGATTCCCGAAAATGATGTCACCAAATTTATCGCATGATATTACATATGAAAAGTGAACATGTTTCTTAACAGTTAATATTTTTTTTAATTTATGGGATTTTTTTGATAAATTTATTTGAAAACTGTGCAATATCTCGAGGACGGTTCATGCTAGCGTTCTAAAGTTTATGTCAATAGTTTTCTAGGGAAAAATTACATACGAAATGTCTATTTGAGTAACTTTATTAAAGGTTCTGATTTTTCGATGATTTTTTCAAAATTTCACTCGAAAATTTAGGGGGGGGGGGGGGTCTGAACATTCGATTGCATATAAAAAGAATAGGCTTTCAGTGTTTATGGATTGTGATTTTTGTACCAAGTTTCGTTCGAATCGGTCCATTCCTTTATCAGTTATCGTCACACACACACACATACTTTCACACACAAAAATGTTCGATTCGTGATCAGGGATGCTTGAAACTGGATCTCCCATCGAAAACTCGAATTCGAATTTTCGACCCCGTCACAATTCTTTCCTTATACATTATTACTTTTCTTATATACATAATGTCTGTAAGGTGATGTTTCTCTGTGTGTGTGTGTGTGTGTGTGTGTGTCTGTGAGTCTGTAGAGACGATATCTCACGAACGAATGGAGCGATTCGAATGAAATTTGGTACAAAAAGGACAATCCGTGAGTACTGAAAGCCTATTGTTTTAAAACACATTCGAATGTTCAGAACCCCCCCCCCCCCCCCTCTTAAATTTTTGAGTGAAATTTTGAAAAAATCATCAAAAAATCAAGTTCTTTAATAAAGTTAAGCAAATAGACATTTCTTATGTAATTTTTCTTAGAAAAGGATAGACATAAACTATTGACATAAACGCTAGCATGAACCGTTCTCGAGATATTGCACATTTTTGAAATAAATTTATCAAGAAATCCCATAAATTAAAAAAAAATATTAACTGATAAGAAACATGTTCACTTTTCATATGTAATATCATACGATAAATTGGGTGACATCATTCTCGTGGATCTAACTCGTTCCATTCACGAGAAAAGATACTTTGAGTAATACTTTTGTATTTGAACGCCAATACTCATTTACCTGCTGTAAGAATAACTTATTTCTCCGTCCATAACGCTTGGCGAGATTTTGGCGACGAATTTGGCGGAATGTCGCCACCTCGGCGATTTTTCTTTTAAATGTTTCTGAATGAACGAAAATCTCGCCAAATGGATAAAAATGACGCTAAATCATTGAAAATGACGACTAATTGAAGAAAATTCAATGTGTTGGACAGAATATAAGTATCTACTATGACAATAACATTTTTACTTTCCTTTATACATAATGTATAAGGAAAGTATTGTGACGGGGTCGAAAATTCGAATTCGAGTTTTCGACGGGAGAGGACGTTTCAAGCATCCTTTATCACGAATCAAGCATTTTTGAAATGATATCTGTGTGTGTGTGTGAAAATATGTATGTGTGTGAGTGTGTGTGTGTGTGTGTGTCAGTGAGTCTGTGGAGACGATAACTGACGCACAAATGGACCGATTCGAACGAAATTAATTTGGTTCAAAAATCACAATCCGTAGACACTGGAGCCTATTGTTTTTATACGCAATCGAATGTTCAGAACTCCCCTAAATTTTCGAGTGAAATTTTGAAAAAATCGTCAAAATATCAAAACCGCTAATAAAGTTACGCAAATAGACATTTCTTATGTAATTTTTCATTAGAAAACGATTAACGTAAATTTTAGAATGCTAACAGGAACCGTTCTCGAGATATTGCACATTTTTCAAAAAAATTATCAAAAAGTTATATAAAATAAAAAAAAATATCTCGTATTGAGAAACATGGTCACTTTTCATGTGTAATACCATGCGATAAATTGGGTGACATTATTTTCGTGGATCTAGCTCGTTTCATTCATGAAAAAAGATAATTTGAGTAATGCTTTTCTATTTGAACGCCAATAGTCATTCTTTCGCGAACAACTGTTGTAAGAACAACTGCTGTAAGACTCATCTGCTGTAAGAATAACTTATTTCTCCGTTCATAACGCTTGGCGAGATTTTGGCGACGAATTTGGCGGAATGTCTACAACTTGGCGACATTTTTAATTGTTGCCAAATTAACAAAAATCTCGCTAAATTGATAAAAATGACGCTAAGTCAATGAAAATGACGACTCATTGAAGAAAATTCAATATCTTGGAAAGAATATAAGTATCTACTATAAGAATAACATTTTTACTTTCCTTATATACATAATGCATAAGGAAAGTATTGTGACGGGGTCGAAAATTCGAATTCGAGTTTTCGACGGGAGAGCACGTTTCAAGCATCCCTGATCACGAATCAAACATTTTTGAAGTGATGTCTGTGTGTGTGTGTGTGTGTGTGTGTCAGTGGGACTGTGGAGACGATAACTGACGAACGAATGGACCGATTGGAACAAAATTTGGTACAAAAATCACAATCCGTAAACACTGGAAGTCTATTGTTTTTAAACGTAATGGAATGCACAGAACCCACCTAAATTTTCGAGTGAAATTTTGAAAAAATCGTCAAAAAATCAAAACCGCTAATAAAGTTACGCAAATAGACATTTCTTATGTAATGTTTCATTAGAAAACGATTAACATAAAATTTAGAACGCTAACATGAACCGTTCTCGAGATATTTCACATTTAAAAAAAATATTAAAAAGTCATATAAAATAAAAAATATATATTTCCTATTGAGAAACATGTTCACTTTTCATATGTAATACCATGCAACAAATTGGGTGACATTATTCTCGTGGATCTAGCTCGTTCCATTCATGAGAAAAGATACTTCGAGTAATACTTTTGTATTTGAACGCCAATAGTCATTTATCTGTTATAAGAATAACTTATTTCTCCGTCAGTAAAGTTTGGCGAGATTTTGGTGACGAATTTGGTGGAATGTCGCCAACTTGGCGACTTTTTGAAATGTTGACAAATTAACGAAAATCTCGCCAAATGGATTAAAATGAAGCTAAATCAATGAAAATGAAGACTAATTGTCGAAAATTCAATATCTTGGAAAGAATATATAAGTATCTACTATAAGAAAAACATATTTTTTGTACTGTAAAAGTAGTAAATTTATTGCATTACTAGCAGCATACCCGTTCTTCGTACGGGGTATATAATATAAAGAAACTTGAAATTCATAATCATGCCCAAATTCTTATAGTATACTAAATGACATGTTTAATCAAAATATTCTGTTAAAATATTTAATATAATGCTCCTAAAAAGAAGTTTAAGAATCTCTGTTCTTGCTATATAAAATTATCTTCATGGACATATCTGAAGAATAAAACATCTTGGACCCCTTTTGTAAGCAAATATAAAAAAAAATATGGAATTGAATCAATATATGCAAAATAAAAGCGTTAAAATTGTATGGTACCCGTACTAATTATATACGCGAATATTAGAAAATATAACCTGTATTAGTAGATTACATGTATAAATTGAAAATACCAATAAACCCGTAATCTTTAAATCTGAAGACAGTCATTTATTCCAATATATGTCAAAATTAAAGTGCTAAAATTATATGGGAAGATATATACACGTACTACTTATAATGTCCGATTATTAGTAGACGATTACCCGTATTACAATGTGAGTCTCAAATGTTTTTATCAAAATACAACAGACGACGTAATAAATTGAAAATATAAATTATCCCCTAAATCTTCATACCAGAAGACTGTACTTGATTCCAATATATATGCCAATATATGTCAAAATATATGCCAATATACCTGTACTACGTATATTCTCGTAGGTTAGAAGATATACCCGTGCATTCCTAGAAGATTACTCGTACAACGTACAATATGCGTGTGTCAGCAATTTTTGCCGCAATAAAACAATGGCGTAATAACTTAAAAATATCAATAATCCCTGAATCAATAATTCCGGAAAATATCAATAATAATAATGTTTAAACCTGAAGAGTATAATTGATATTATCCAGTCCAAAATGAAATGGCAATGAAATTTATTTTATATACATATCTTCATTATTCAAATCGGAAAGGATTTAATAAAAATCGTCTGCCGCATAAACACATAGGATTTAAATCCGTTGCTAAGCGACATGATATCATTTGCTTCAAATAAATTGGTAGAAAAAATATCGTCTAAATAGTTATATTTCTATGGAACATTTGGCGACAGTTTCGTCAAATTAGCGACATTTTAAAAAATCGCCAAATTTATCGCCAAGTGGGACTGTAGAACTGACAGTTCCACTTTGCGACAAATTGACGAAATATCATCACAATACTATCCTCTAACAAAAAACAATTAATATCATTTATGTAGCGCAATTTTATCAATTTCAAGATATTTTTATAGATTTGAAAACATTTTTATCAATTTGGTGACATTTTAAAAATTCGCTAAATGTATTACTAAGTAGGATGGTTGGTCTGACAGATAAATGCTAACCAAACATCATTTCAGTACTCTCTTCTAACAAAACAAAAAAAAATTTCATTGATATGTAGAAGACCCAAGCCACACGACCAACCCGAAGGTTTATGGCAGCTGTTTGTGTGTCGTTTATATCAATTTGGCGACATTTCCGCCAATTTGGCAAAGTTTAAGAAAAGTTGTCAAATTAGCGATATCCCTCCAAATTCGTAGCTTTGAATTTGCAGATCTGAATGAAACATTCTAATCCCGTTTCAATATACTGAATGAAAACACTACATTTGTATTAGAAGATATACCCGCTCTACTCTTTTTCTGTTTCAACAATCGGCTATATGAATTTATTGGCTGAACACAATATATGAGTTTAGTAGCTAAATACGATATAAACTTGAAAACTCTTTGCCAAAATAAATGAAATTGATCGCAGTCAGCAATTAATATAATTAAAAGAAAAATCAAACCGTCCATTCATAAGATATACTTTTATATCCATTTATCCATTTATTTATTATTTAAATTGAAAAAAAATAATAAAAACATTAACAAACACATTTAATTTAATTGCGATGCCGAGCAACATGATATATCCTCCTAAAATGTTAAAATTTATTAACCACTAACAGCACACCCGTTATTCGTACGGAGTGTATAATTTAAAGAAACTTAAAGTTCGCAATCATGTGCAAATTCTGTTAAAATATTAAATTTATTGCTCCTAAAGAGAAGTTTAAGAATATATGTTCTCACTATGCAAAATTATCTTCACGATCAGATCTGAAGAATAAAACATCCTGGCCCCTTTTGTAAGCAAATTTGCAGAAGAAAAAATAGGAATTGAATGAATATATGCAACCCCGTACTATTTATATTGTCGCAGATCAGAAAATATGCCAATGTGTTAGTAGAAGATTACCCGTATTACAATATGCGTCTCAAAAATATTTGCCAAAATAAAAGAGATGACGTAATAAATTGAAAACATCAATAATATCCGTACTCTTTATACCAGAAGGTCGTAATTGATTCCAATATATGCCAATATATATCAAAACATATGTCAATATACCTGTACTACTTATATTCTCGTAGATTAAAAGATATACACGTGTATTTGTAGAAGATTCGTACAACATACAATATATGAGTTTAAACAATTTTTGTCATAATAAAATAATTGCATAATAACTTGAAAATATCAATAATCCTTGAATCAATAATTCCCGAAAATATAAATAATAATAATTTTTAAACCTGAAGACCGTAATTGATATTATCCAGTCGAAAATGCTATAAGAAAAATCAAATCGTTCTTTTCTAAAATATATTTTTATATCCATTTATTTATTATTCAAATCGAAAAAATAGTTATTAAAACTAACAGACAGATTTAATTTAATTGCGTTTCTGAGTAACATGATATAAGATAGATCTTATAACATGTTAAATATGTCATGTCTTATAACATAAACTGCGAAATTAAATAACGATTTTGATTTCTCTATACTTCTCATTGTTCCGCAAAAGCTTGTTTTAAATAAACCATGAACCATGGAGATAGATTTCCCCTTTTAAATCATGTTTCAAACAATTCATTTTTTCAAGTTACTAATTAACGCAAAAAATCTCCCATCAAACTCAGAGATTAAATTTTAATTCACTTTTAAACGATTTTCAAGCTTTTCGTTTGGATAAACCACGGAGTTAGGGAGTAGAACTCCTAGGAAAAAGTTCCGTTTTTCATTAATATCTCGACAACCCCAGGTCTTAGAAACTCGAAACTTGGACAAAATTTATGGGGGGATATTTCAAGGCTATTCACCAAATTTCATTAAATTCGGTTCAGCCGTTTTTCCGTGATGATGAGACAAACGAAAATTTCGTTTTTTACTAATATCTCGAGAACCACTGGTCGTAGAAACTCAAAACACAGATATAATTTTAAGTGGGGCTATTTCTGGGCTACCCACAAAATTTCATCAAATTCGGTTTAGCCGTTCTCTCGTGATGGTGTGACAGACAGACAGACAGACAGACAGACAGACAGACAGACAGATTTTCATTTTTATTTATATAGATATAAGGAAAGTCATGTGTTGCCCACATCAGATTTTTTTTTAATTGTAAAAGTAGTAAATTCATTGCATTATATAAGGAAAGTCATGTGTGCCCACATCAGATTTTTTTTCTGGGCCAGCTCCAAATTTATAGCTGCTCAAATCTTGACTCCATCAGTGAAATTTAAAATGCAGATAGGATTGACTGCATTTTACATATGTAATTCCATTTTGCATTGCGGAGTCATTGCAGATAAGCACTCAAGTGAAAATGCCCGCTCCCACAATGCGAAATTCTAGCATATTCCTCCCGGGAGATAAATGGGGTCAAAGTCAGTTAACTCATTTGAAAGCAATTGACAATGAAGGGGGATGATAGAAAAGGGAAAGTAGTAGGATATTTATGAAAGGAAACGCAGGACAAGTCGTAAATTTTTGTCTCTGTCCATGATCACGGGATTCAAACTGAAAATGTAAAGGCCCCACACACCTAGCGTTTTATTTCCAGACAGCGGGATTTATCAAAGCACGAGCGTTAAGTTTTCCTGTGTATGGAAGTGAGCTGACGCGAAACATTGTCCTGGGTCTTGCTTGATATTTGCAAAGAATATACATATTTGGACGGTCTGCGGGGGTCTTTGCGGTTGAAGGGTTGTATGTTTAATGACCGTTTGGCGCAGATTTTTTTCTTTTGGCGTCTTTTCTTCTTTCAGAATCCTTTGGCGTCTTTTTTCGTCGGAGTTAAAGAAATACTCATTTAGCTAAAAATATTTCCGCTTCTGTATTTAGCTGCGAAAATATGTAAAGCATGTATTCTTAAGTAACTTTAGTAAAGTGAAACTTTGCCCACTTATAAACTAGTGTCTGCTCCTTGCGTCGGCTGGCTATGGAAGAACTTTCGGATTCATATATTTTCTAGCAACTCCAATACTTAGCGCTTTGGCGATATTTTATGGTATTGGACCGCCGTAAATTGGCATTGGAACGGAGCTTTGCTATTTATGCCTATTGACTATACCAATATAGTGCACGTTACGTTTAATCTTTCACATCGCATCTTTAAATTGTTACAGTTTCCTTTCACTGATAATTATTGAAATTATAATGTCAGAAAACGATAAGAAAGATGTTAATAATATCGTTTGCAGTTATTGTGAGCGAATGTTAACTCGACGGACAAACATGTATGCTCATATAAGGAAATTTCATCCTGTGGAAAAAATAAATTTTCAACAGATAGCAACGAACATTTGCTGTTTATGTGATTGTCAATGCTTATCAATGGCAGCTCTTATTGAACACAATATCTGAAAGATGAACAATCACGTACTATGGAAAGTTCAAAATTTTTCTTAGTGTATACATTACAGTTATGTAGCAGTCAAAACATACATCGCCGAATGAGCGATTATGTGCCAAATATGTTTTCCAACCTGCAAAAGTTCTTTCCTTCCAACTCCATGAGCATGCGCAGTATAGGTTTTCATATCGGCTACAGCCAGCCGGCTCAGGGAGCAGACTCTAATCACTTATAGTATCGATCACTGGACATAACCGAACTGAGAAATTTTTTTATTAGGACGACGAGTTTCGACGCTACGAGTGTGTGTCCGTGAGTCGGTGGAGACGATTTCTCACGAACGAATGGTGCCGTTTGAACAAAATTTGATACAAAAATTACAATCGGAGAATACTGAAAGCTTTTTGAGTTTAAACGCAATCGAGTGTTTGGAAGACCCCCCCCCCCTCCAATTTTCAAATGAAATTAAAAAAAAAATACTTATAATTTTATAGGCTATCGATTAAGACAAAAAATAAATTAAAAAGGATCGCATATCATTTCAATCCGATTTTATTTAATTTTTATACAGTTATTTTGGGACATTATTGTTTACTCACCTTTTTCGTAAAATCATACCTTAACCATCGAATTTTGAAAGTACACTTTTTCATGGCTCTCCTTAAAAATTGCATTTTTACATGGCAAAAGAAGGGAGGGGTTGTTAGGTGCTATACCCTCATTAGTGGAAAAATTACATTAGGTATCCAAAGGAGTACATACTGTGAAACGAAATTCACCACTGTAAGCCTTCATTCGATCACATACTCCTTTTACCAGATCCTGCCTACGTTTATAAATTGAACATATATTACTTTCCCTGCAATACATGGTAATGTATAGGGAAAGTATTGGAATCGTGCCGAAAATCGCAACTCGAGTTTTCGACGGATCTACACGTTTCAAGACCTCTAGAATACGGAAAAACAATTTTTTCGTGACGTCTGTGTGTGTGCCTGTGTGTCTGTGCGTCTGTCTGTGCAGATTTTGTATCCACTCTAACTAAAAAACTAATGGACCGAATTTCATAAAATTTGGTAGGTGGGCGAATCCGGTGCTGATTTGTTTTGGGTATGATTCGAGATAAAAGAACCCGCCTTTTTTTTGCGATATGGCCCGCAAAAGCTTGTATCCACTCTAGCTGAAAATCTAATGGACCGAATTTCACAAAATTTGGTAGATAAGTCTCTTGTGGATCACCCTGGTGCTGATTATATTTTGGTATGATTCGGAAAAAAATAACCAGCCTTTTTTGCGAAATGGCCCGCAAAAATCGTCAATATGTAAACTAAAAAACTACGTATGCTGAAATATATCCATTAAATGCTTGTTTTATACGTACTTTTTAACGAAGAAGAGAATAAGATCAACCCCATTACACTAGGACTAGCCGTTCGCGAGATATTTTCGTTTTTTCGCTACGCCACCTTTGAAAATGAGTCCAGTTACCAAATGAGAACGAAAATTGAATTAATAGTGAATTAAATTTAATTAAAATAAAGAGAATGTGTATATACATCTGCAGGGAAAGTCATGTGCTGCCCACATTAGATTTTTAAGAATGCAGTGACGTGAACAGGATGATTGAAGATCGCCCCCCTTAATAGTGAACAATGATATTACTGCTCCATGTGGTCAATATTGGAAAACGAAATCAGCAACTGTAAACCCCCCATTCGATTGTTCTCAATCCCAGTTTTTCTGTGATTATGCCTAGACATTCTGCGTAAGAATGTGAAATTACACATGTCTATGCAAAATTGATCAAAACTGTTTAGTGAGACGGCAAAATCTAATTTTTGAAAATTGCGAACGCAGAAAATAGCTTTTGAATTACAAGTCTGAAAAAATATGTGTATTTTAAAATAAATTTTAGGTTTGCATTAAGTTTGCTTATTAATTAATCCTTGCTTAACACTATGTAATTTTTTTATATTTATTTTATTTGTTTATATTTTTACTTTCCTTATATACATAATGTATAAGCAAAGTATTGTGACGGGGTCGAAAATTCGAATTCGAGTTTTCGACGGGAGAGCACGTTTCAAGCATCCCTGATCCCGAATCAAACATTTTGAGGCGATGTCTGTGTGTGTGTCAGTGAGTCTGTGGAGACGATATCTCACGAACGAATGGAGCGATTCGAATGAAATTTGGTACAAAACTCACAATCCATGAATACTGGAAGCCTACTGTTTTTAAACGTAATTGGATTTTCAGAACCTACCTAAATTTTTGAGTGAAATTTAAAAAAAAATCATCAAAAAATCAAAACCTTTAATAAAGTTACGTAAATAGACATTTCTTATGTAATTTTTCCTTAGAAAACGATTGACATAAACTTTAGAACGCTAGCATGAACTGTTCTCGAGATATTGCATATTTTTCAAACAAATTTATCAAAAAATATTATCAAAAATATTAACTGTTGAGAAACATGTTCACTTTTCATATGTAATATCATGCGATAAATTGGGTGACATCATTCTCGTGGATCTAGCTCGTTCCATTCATGAGAAAATATACTTTGAGTAATACTTTTGTATTTGAACGCCAATAGTCATTTATCTGCTTTAAGAATAACTTACTTCTCCGTCCATAACACTTGGCGATATCTTGGCGACGAATTTGGCGGAATGTCGCCAACTTGGCAACTTTTTAAAATGTTGCCAAATTAACCAAAATATCGCCAAATGGATAAAAATGACGCTAAATCAATGAAAATGGCGACTAATCGTCGAAAATTCAATATCTTGGAACGAATATATGTATCTACTGTAAGAAAAACCTATTTTTTTACTGTAAAAGTAGTAAATTCATTGCATTATATAAGGAAATTCATGCGTTGCACACATCAGATTTTGTAATATATATTTCCATAAAAAAAAATTAGAGGATCACATTAAAAGTGTCACATAGCTAGTAAGAATTTTACAAATGATATATTATTGAGAACATAATTTGTGTCATGATTCATCGCAACTATCCTAAATACGTATGAATAAATCAGAGGATTCTAAATGACTCCATGATTCGTGTTGGCCACATTTTCTAAATTGCCCTAGATAACATTTAAAAATTTTGTTAAAATATACATCCCTTAGTAGTTCTGTATGTTGTTTTTGAATGTTCATTTCAATCTGAAATCTGAAGGAGGAGAATGTAGGATCATTATAAGAGCTTTCATTATAAGAGAAATGAATTTTTTCCCAGTTGCTTAATAGATATAGCCTCGATTGGTTAGTTAGAAGATGCGTGGTTTTGAATCCCGGTTGAGTACAGCTATTATTATTATTACACTCGATTATTACACATTTATAATAGACTGTACACCCGGTTATAACACATTCATAATTTAGACTTCCTTAAATCTTTTTTTATTTGTTCTGATTCGAATTCATGTGTTAGTGAATATCTTCTCTTCAAAAGTTTTATGTTCTATCAAATACGATTAGGAATGGCAAGAGCAATTTTACCACCAAACAGCATTTTTTAAACAGACGAACGAAATGAAAGTCATATCAAGTCCCATTTATCAGTTGGCTTGATGTCACGCAAGTCATTCATTACATCAAGACATTTGGCAAGACACATATTTCATTGCAGGCGATAACAAGCCAATTTGGTAAACCCAATTTCACACTTGACACTCTCTCTCAAGGTAAATGGAAGTAAGAGAGGTAGGCCATTCGTTTCTGGCAACCTACTCCTGTCCAGAGTTCTTGGAATTACTGACGTCACTGGTCCCTAGCCAGACCGTCACCTCCGAAAGCAGAGGCCGGAGCACTAATTTTTGACGTCTTGGCTTGTAGGCCCACTGCGAGTAGGTCTTCCAGATCGCGATCGAAGCTTTTGCTATTTGTTTCCCTTTTAATTCTCTGTTCGATGTAAAGGAACCATAATTTATCAGTAAATCAAATAATATTCATGAAATTTGGAAGTATTTTCGATAATGTTCATTAAAATGGGTGATTTAAAATATTAATATTGCTGTACATTTCCTTAAAATAAAATATTTATAATGACTCATTCACTATAGGAGCAAAGATGAAAGGATTCCATTCAGTTAGTGTTTTAATAAAAGTTTGAAAAAGAACCCTGTATATTTATTGCTTAATCAGGCATTTTATTTGAATAATTCTTCAGTACATTCAGCTAAAGTATGCGTGCTTACAGATAAAGTATGCAGAAACTAAAATGATTACTGAATACTATATCTTTAAATATCATAAGATAATCATTAAAAAGAAACTCAGAATTTAACTTTTAATATGCTTACGTGTTTATTTCATTTTATTTTATTCATTTTTTTTTTGTTATAAATTGTAAAATGATTTAGAATTAAGATAAAATACTAGTTGAATGTCATTCATTAACCTATGCACTATAAATTGTAGAAGTTCAGGTTTTCTAATATAGCACATCTTATATTCCCTTTTTTACTACCAGACATTAACAAATTGTAAACAATTTTGCTTAATTATAGAGTTTTAAATACCTCAGGGACTTTGAAAATTTAATAAAGCTGTATAATAAAACTTTTTGGTATTAATATTTCATTTACAATTCCATTGAAGTGAAAATGTAAGAAAGATTAAATTAGCTTTGTATTATTAAAATAACATTAACTATAATATAATGAAATATACAATGGTAACTTGAAATTGTAAGTTAGTTACTTTGCTTTTTTCCAAGTTATTTTAAAAAATTTCAATAACATAATAACTCGCTACATAAAAAATAAAATGTGCCCAACCTAAACACAAATGACTTCCTAACCTATTCTTCTAAAATTTCAGCATACCATAACAAATAATAAAAAATATACGTGCAATATATTAAGATACTATATCTTTTATATGCAATTACTTACTTATCAAACAGTTAAAATATGTTATTTGATGTGTGAAATATTCCATTTTACATTATTTTACTTTCATAACTTTAGTGTAGCATTTTTATTGCTACGATTTCTTACTATTGACAATATCTTAAAAAGAGAATGACATTTTTTTATCTATATAAATAAAATTGAAAATACATGTATCTGTCTGTGTGTTTATCTATCTCATCATCACGGTAGAACTGCTGCATCGAATTTCATGAACATTCTGCGGGTAGCTTTGAAATAGCCCTACTTAAAATTTAGTCCATGTTTCGAGTTTCTAGGAGCAGGGATTGTCGAGATATGAATAAAAATCCCACAATTAAACCTTCCATAAAAATAGAATTATGCAGATGATATATTTTCCACAAATTTATTAAGAAAACTATATCATGATGCTTAGCAACGCAATTAAATCAAATGTGTTTATTAGGCAGACGATTATTAAATTTTTTAAGATTTAAATAATAAAGAAATCAATATAAAACAAAATTTTATAACCATTTTTATACAATTTTAGCGCTTTTATTTTAGTTTATATTGATCCAATTTCATATATATTTTATAATTTGTTTTCAAACGAGGATGTTTTATTCAGATCTGCTTGAAGATAATTTTGTATAGAAAACACAGAAAGGAGAATTAAATGAAATATTTTAATAGAATGTTTTGAGTAAGAATGTCATTTAGAATACTGCAGGAATTTGCACATATATTAAATCATGGGCAATGTCGGGTATATCTGCTATTAACAGTATACATAAAATTGTATGTTGTACATCTATCTGTCTGTTTATTATCTCAGCACGGTAGAGATCACCTATTTTCATTTCATTAGAATTATTATAAAATTTCAAAAATTGAGACTCTAAATATTAAAACTTCACATCAAATTCTGAATTTTAGGTTTCTTGTATTATATGGTCAGTATGAAGAACGGACATGCTGCTAGTCTATAATAAAATATTACACAACTAACATTATTAAAGTAATTTTAAAATATTTGCAGGAGACTGTATAATTTATGTATAATGACACATGTATAATAGCTGTATAATGACACAAGCTAACTTGATAAAATATACATTTTAAACATTGAATGATTTTAAATACTTTACAATTACTTAGCAAAGCTTAATTTTACAAGTACCTGGGCAGTTCTTAATTAATATGACAACAATAAAATTTTAAAACAAACTAAGAAAACTCTAAAAGGTTTGTTGACGTTATAATTAGCAACAAAACAATTTAGAATCCAGTTAGCGTTAATTGAATAGCAATAATTTGATTGCCATATATTTAAAATTCTATATAATTTTAAATGACATGATAATAAGCAAAAAATGGTAAGCACTTACTTCTAAATAGCATTTTTCGTTTTTCACATTACGGTAGTAAGGTAACTAGTAATCCAATGTTATAAGGTATGTAGTCGAATGTAAGTCGAAGGAAAGTGGTCAAAATGTTTATTAAATGATGAACTAACATATAAGACATTCAAAAATACGATAAAAAGACCGTTATGCATCCACACGCGCGAGCCCACGTACTGCACTGCACATACGATACTTCTTTGTGTGGGCTACTCTACTAGGGGAGAACTTTCCAGAAAAGTTGAGACGGAGGAATTCGAATTCGAAGGCCAGAATTGGGCCTACAGCTAATACGTCACGAGGTACAGGGGGGGAAAGTAGTTCGGCCTTTTCTACCGGGGGTGACGGCCAGACCCCCAGATCTTTCCGAAGCATGGGAAAATGTGTCGATGTTTTTAACTCTCGCGTTTCTAATGATGAAAATAAATCAAAGCGCTCAGCTTTTGGAAATAATATAAATGACCAAATGCAAATTCTAAGTCAAATGCAAGCGGATATTACGGAACTCAGAGTCATTTCTAAAACTTCAATACTGTCTTTCCAAAAAGGCATTCTTGTTTCAAGAGCAAGCTTAAAAGGACTTTATGATGACATGAAGGAAAATAATATTAAATACATAATGACAAGTTAGAGTCAATCAAGATGCTTTAGAAAATATATTTTCCCAAATTAGAGGTCTTGTACGATTTTATAACCATCCTCTTACTACTGATTTCAAATTCCGACTTAAAACATTATTGCTTGGGTCTAAGCTTCCTATGCCAATAAATACAAATGTGGAAAATAACCAAGATCAAACACTAACTGCGACTTTATTTTTCAAATTAGGAGAAAAAGACTATGCAGCATCACTGCAGATTGCCCCCCCCCCCCCATTGAGCCTCAACATGACATTCATTTCAGTCCTGTTGTAAATGAAAAAGAAGCCTTGCGTTTTTTTTTTTGCAGGATATTTGCGTCACAAAGAAGCGCAATTAGGAACTTATTCATATCTAATGGAAACAACATCCGAAAATGGCAAAAAATGGATTGAATCTTTATCAAGAGGTGGTTTAATTGTCCCACATGATACCTGGGTAGAAACAGTCACCAAATTACAAGATATTTTTTTAAAACTATACGGAACTTTTATTTCTAATTCAAGAAATATTTTAAAGAACCTCCAACTGAAAATAAAAGAACAATTTCCTGAAATAGCTCTTGGTGTTGTAAGAACATATACTAGAACCAGAACCTTCTTTCGAATAAGGCACATAAATGAACAGATGAAAAGAAACGCCATGAAAAGAAAAGCTGAAAGAATTTCTGGTCATTCACGTGAAGAAATGAAAAATAAGCAATGGAGAGAGAGCTTTAAATTTTAAGGTTTACTCATGACCTAGTAGTTAGGAATTGACGGGCTGCGTGTATTAGGTTTCCATGGTTTTCCTAACATGTAATATAAATGTGACGCAGCTTCCCTTAAAATGTCCTCCATGAAGGCATTTCTCCTTTATAGAATGGCCAATTTTCAATAGACCTTGACTCTCTCTGATCCACCAACACAAATGGTTTACGGGGAGCCCTGTCGTCTTGCTCCCCGACCGAATCATTTTTCCGCTTTTAAACTCTCGTATGGGAACCTTAAGGAGCGTGGAATAGAGGGAAATATCATAATTCATACCGCGAGAAAACATCGCACAGCAATTTCTATTGTGTGAGATTCTCGAACACTAACGGGAGCCCTGGGGAAACTGAATAACAAAAATTGATTTTGGTGAGAGGGAGAGAGGATGCAAATAAACCGGAAATGGTTACTAGTAATTTTTGCTACCTCATTTTTCTGTTACTAGCATTTTACATTTTTAACTAGTAATTTGTTACTAGACGAAATCGCACCCTGGTCAGAACATTAAGTAGAGCAAAGGTTCTGGGTTGGTTGGCTAGATTATTTACATCTAATGGTGAGGCATCAAAAGAGACTAGGTAGACAGCGTCTACCCAAATAATTTATGACCAAGTAACTTTAATTTTATTTATATTATTTGAAAAATGCTCCAAATGTTTTCTGTGCAATTAAATGAAAAAATCTGATGTGGGCAGCACATGACTTTCCCTGCAGACGTTTATATTCACGTTCTCTTTATTTAATTAAATTTATTTCACTTTTAATTCAATTTTCGTTCTCATTCGGTAACCGGACTTATTATCAAAGATGGCGTAGAGAAAATACGAAAAACTAAAATTTCTAGAGAACGGCTAGTCCTAGTGTAATGGGGTTGATCTTATTCTTTTCGTCGTTAAAAATTACGTATTAAACGAGCATTTAATGGATATATTTGAGTATACCTAGTTCTTTAGTTTAGATTTTGACGATTTTTGCGGGCCATTTTGCAAAAAAAGGCAGGTTATTTTTTTTCGAATCGTACCAAAATATAATCAGCACCAGGGTATCTTACAAGTGACTCATCTACCAAATTTTGTGAAATTCGGTCCATTAGTTTTTCAGTTACAGTAGATACAAGCTTTTGCTGGCCATTTCGCAAAAAAAAAGGCGGGTTCTTTTATCCCGAATCGTACCCAAAACTAATCAGCACCAGAGTCGCCCACAAGTGACTTACCTACCAAATTTTATGAAATATCGGTCCATTACTTTTTTAGTTAGAGTGGATACAAAATCTGCACAGACAGACAGACAGACACACAGACACACACACAGACGTCACGCTAAAAATAGTTTTTTCGCATTCTAGAGGTCTCGAAACGCGTAGATCCGACGAAAACTCGAGTTGCGATTTTCGGCATGATTCCAATACTTTCCCTATACATTACCATGTATTGCAGGGAAAGTAAAAAGATGTAGACAGACTTTTGCTCTGACGGGCCATCTGGAAGCTGGTATACTGTTCAAGAGAGAAATAGCTCTAAACTATCCATGTCAGCAGATGTATTGGAAATTGAACTGAAAAAATGTGCACTTTCCGTGTATAAGCTGCATATTACTTGCTTTTTTTTATCGCTTTGTTTCTGCAGTGTTTTTTGGCTTACGATTATGAAAAGTCATTTTAATAGATAATAGCTTTCTTTGGATCTCTGTTCACTAGTGTTTCTATGGCTGAATTTCTAATAATTGTTAATTTTCTGGTTCCAAAAAAAAATTTTTTTTAACGTCATAGTTTCTAGAAATTTGTAAGTGGAATAAGTTCTTGGTAATGCTTTTATTTAATTTCTGATAGATGATAGCTGTTTAGCAAGATTTAATGAAATGCATAGTTTGAATGTAAATTTTATAAAAACATAATTTCGGTGACACATGTTTATATGTGTCATGAATGGGCATAAATGTAAAAAAATCTGATGTGGGCAGGCAGCACATGACTTTTCCCGCAGACTTATATCCACGTTCTCTTTATTTTATTTAAATTTAATTCACTTTTAATTCAATTTTCGTTCTCATTTGGTAACTGGACTTATTTTCAAAGGTGGCGTAGAGAAAACACGAAAAAACTAAAATATCTCGAGAACGGCTAGTCCTAGTGTAATGAAGTTAGTCTTATTCTTTCCTTCGTTAAAAATTACGTATAAAACAAGTATTTAATGGATATATTTGAGCATGCGTAGTTTTTTTATTTTAGATTTTGGAGATTTTTGCGGGTCATTTCGTAAAAAAAGGCAGGTTGTTTTTTTCCGAATCGTACCAAAATCTAATCAGCACCAGATAATCCTATAAGTAACTTATCTACCAAATTTTATGAAATTTCGTCAATTAGTATTTTAGCTAGAGTGGATAGATACATGAAATTTTTACGGGCCATTTCGCAAAAAAAAGGCGGGTTTTGTTTTTACGAATCCTACCAAAAACTAATCAGCACCAGGGTCACGCTAAAAATAGTTTTTTCGTATTCTAGAGGTCTCGAAACGTGTAGATCCGTCGAAAACTCGAATTGTGATTTTCGGCATGATTCTAATACTTTCCCTATACATTACCATGTATTGCAGGGAAAGCAAAAAACTAGATTTTATTGTATACAATTGAAGTAAACAATGCAAACTCTTGTATTGTGTTTCTAATGTATGTGTAAATATTGGGTAATTATTTTGCGAAAATATAATTTTTTAATGAAATTCCTCTGTAGGTGTAAATTTTTAGAGATAACTTTATCATAGCTTTTGTGTAAACGGATTTTATTGGCCTGATTTTTGCATCATTCAGTGTGTCTTAGAATTTTATAAAGCATCATTTCGGTGGCACATGTGGCATATGTGTCCAAAATGAGCAATATATATATATATATATATACACACAAGATACTTTGAGTGATACTTTTGTATTTGAACGCCAATAGTCATTTATCTGCTGTAAGAATAACTTATTTCTTCGTCCATAACATTTGGCGAAGAATTTTGTGGAATGTCGCCAACTTTGCGAATTTTTTAAATGTTGCTAAATTAGCGAAAAACTCGCTAAATGGATAAAAATGACGCTAAATCAATGACGACTCATTAATGATGACAATATGGAAAATGACGACTCATTGACGAAAATTCAATATCTTGGAAAGAATATAAATAACTACTATAAAAGTAATCTATCACTTTCCTTATATACATAATGTATAAGGAAAGTATTGTGACGGGGTCGAAAATTCGAAATCGAGTTTTCGACGGGAGAGCACGTTTCAAGCCTCCCTGATCACGAATCAAACATTTTTGAAGTGATGTCTGTGTGTGTGTGTGTGTGAAAGTATGTGTGTGTGTGTGTGTGTGTGTGTGTGTCAGTGGGTCTGTGGAGACACAAAACTGACGAACGAAAGAACCGATTTGAACTAAATTTAGTGCAAAAATCACAATCCGTAAACACTGGAAGCCTATTGTTTTTATACGTAATCAAATGTTCAGAACCCCCCTGAATTTTCGAATAAAATTTGGAAAAAATCGTCAAAAAATCAAAACCACTAATAAAGTTACGCAAATAGATATTTCTTATGTAATTTTACATTAGAAAACGATTGACATAAATTTTAGAACGCTAACATGAACCGTTCTCGAGATATTGCACATTTTTCAAAAATATTATTGAAAAGTCGTATAAAATGAAAAAAAAATTTTTTCTGTTCCATTCACTTTCCATTCACTTTCCATATGTCATACCATGCGATAAATTGGATGACATCATTCTTGTGGATCTAGCTCGTTCCATTCATGAAGAAAGATACTTTGAGTAATACTTTTGTATTTGAACGCCAATAGTCATTTATCTGCTGTAAGAACAACTTATTTCTTCGTCCATAACGCTTGGCGAGATTTTGGCGACGAATTTGGTGGAATGTTGCCAACTTGGCGACTTTTTGAAATGTTGCCAAATTAAGGAAAATCTCGCCAAATGGATAAAAATGACGCTAAATCAATGAGAATGCCGACTAATTGTCGAAAATTCAATATCTTGAAAATAATATTAGTATCTACTATAAGAAAAACCTATTTTTTTACTGTAAAAGTAGTAAATTCATTACATTATATAAGGAAAGTCATGTGTTGCCCACATCAGATTTTTTTTTTTTTTATTGTAAAAGTAGTAAAATCATTGCATTATATAAGGTAAGTCATGTGATGCCCACATCAGATTTTTTTATCTTTCTATTAAAATTTAATTCATCTGTGAACTTACTTCATTTTAATCTGTCTCATTCAATTCAATTGTATTTCATCATAGTATTTTTTATATCTGTATTTTCATAAAATGTATGCATTTTAATATTTTAGTGTTTGATTCTTATGGTAAACCTGACAGTGGAATCTTGGAAGGCAGCGTAAAGTGGCCCGGCGATTACTCAGAATGCGTCCAGGTGTACGCTCCCGCAAATCCCAATTCGACTGCAGGAAATTTTCATGGCCAATATTGTTCCTTGGGCTGGATCTTGACTTTTTCAAATACTGTAAATTTTTTTACTTAATTTTTTGACATTTATATCGTGAAATTAGTGTTGTATTCAATGGTGTAAAAGTCAAAGTTTAAAAAAAAGTCTTTGAAAATCAAGGTTTACTTATATGTAAAAGTATTATATAACCTTCAAAATTCTGTAAAATTGCTTTCAACAGATGATTGTTACACTGCAATATATGGCAATCTATATAATAAAAGGCAAGTTACGCAAGAGCGTCGCAGAGCTACGAAATTTGGCAATCGGAGACCCGGGGGGGGGGGGGTAACACGTGAAAAGCGATTTTTAAAATTTGAATTAATTTTTTTTTGTTATTTAATGTTTATGCGATTTCGACCGTTCCCCCCCCCCCACCCCTTTTTCTCCACCATCCAGATTTCGTAGAAAAAAACAAATCGCACGACCGGAAAGAGCAGATAATTGCGAGTAAAAATATATCAATTTCAAATCTCAGGGACAAATTGTAATATTTTTTAAAGATTTTAAAACAAAAGTCACTTTCGGCTCAAAAATACAACTTTCGTTTTTAAATCCTCGCATCGGAAAAAGCACCGACACTTTCGACTAATAATTTACAATTTTAGAAAGCTCAAAGATCAGGCTTTCTTACAAGCCCAATCTGGTCGAGAAATAAGAGAAAGTAGCCGCACGATCCGAATTTTAAGGAAGTAATGATTTCCAATTTCTCGGCCAAACCGCGAAAGCAGGGATCGATTTTTCACCTACATGCGCGAATAGACGCACGGTGTTTCTATGGTGGAAGGGAGGTGGGCGAGGTTATGACGTCACGGTTCTGACGAGGTTGTGTCAGATACGCATAGCGAAATCGAATGGAACATTCGATTTTTGTGCCTGCCAAATAATGAATGTACGTCATTAAATTAAAACAAACCATCCATTTTATTTGAATAAATTATTCATCCATTTTATTGGAATAAATTATTATTTTCGAAATAAATTACTTTTCATTTTAAATTTCAATTTGCTTGAAATGCATTTATTAATTTTTTAAAAACGTCATTTTTTCTTACAACTCAACCCAAACCTTTCAGTTTGTTGTGTTAGCTGGTTCTTTGGAGCGGTTTATTTGTATCAAGATAAGAATTTATTTTACTTCATTATTGTTCTTTTAAGAACATAAATTTCTCTTTTTATAATATTACGTATTAAGTGTATTTACGCGTTTATAGTGTATTTTATTTATATTGTTTTAAAATTGTTCTGATATAAACAGGGGCTATATATTGTTCTGATTTAACAGGTTTTCGACTTCTGTTCTAGAATTGTATTTAGATTTTTGTTTAATTTGTAAACATTCTATTCACTTTAGAGTTTATTTTAATAGTGGACTATTGGTATTATGGGTGTTTATAATTTTGTTTTGTGTTTTTATTAAAAACAAAAAGCTTTTAATATATAAAACCTTAATGAATATTTTTGTTTTTGGAATACATTATTTTTCATTTTAAAATTTAATTATTAGTGTGAACGTCATTAAACTAAAACAAACTTTGTTAACTCCACGGGGTTATGGCGCCAGCGAGTTTGCCACGGTCAGAATTTTCAAGGGTAGCGAACGGCTGGTCGCCGAAGGCGGCTAGTCTATAATAAAAGATGTCTGTCTGTTCATCTGTTGATCATCTGTCTGCTCATCTGCAATCGTTTTATCACATGTTTAGTTTTTACCACATGAGAAAAACACATCATCAAGATTTTTTTTTTTAATTAAAATTTAGTTTTAGTTATTGAATGTTAAAGTGTGATTTTCACACAAATCAGATCTTTATCAATTAAAAATATGGTTTAGAGTTTCCATCTTAACACCATTTTGAAAGATCTCAGTTCTCTTTCAAAAAAGCTTTAAATGAAATATTTACTGTTTTTAGACTTCAGCATCTGGTTGAATTTCTGACAATTGTCAGTTTTTGAGTTCCAAAAAATGTTTTATCTATAGTTTTTAGACACCTTTACTTGGAATAAATTCTTAGTAATGGAATTTACTTGGAATAAGTTCTAAGGTTCAAACTACAAAGAATTAATATATACCATAAAATAAAAAAATCTGATGTAGGCAACACATGACTTTCCTTATATAATGTAATGAACTTACTACTTTTACATTAAAAAAAAAATCTGATGTGGGCAACACATGACTTTCCTTATATAATGTAATGAATTTACTACTTTTACAGTAAAAAAATAGGATTTTCTTGTAGTAGATACTAATATTCTTTCCAAGATATTGAATTTTCGACAATTAGTCGTCATTTTCATTGATTTAACGTCATTTTTATCCATTTGGCGAGATTTTCGTTAATTTGGCAACATTTCAAAGAAGTCGCCAAGTTGGCGACATTCCGCCAAATTCGTCGCCAAAATCTCGCCAAGCGTTATGCACTAAGAAATAAATTTTTCTTAAAGCAGATAAATGACTATTGGCGTTCAAATACAAAAGTATTATTCAAAGTATCTTTTTTCATGAATGGAACGAGCTAGATCCAGGAGAATGATGTCACTCAATTTATCGCATGGTATTACATATGAAAAGTAAACATGTTTCTCAATAGGAAATATTTTTCTTTTTATTTTATATGACTTTTTGATAATTTTTTTAAAAAATGTACAATATCTCGAGAACGGTTCACGATAGCGTTCTAAAATTTATGTCAATCGTTTTCTAATGAAAAATTACATAAGAAATGTCTATTTGCGTAACTTTATTAGTGGTTTTAATTTTTTGACGATTTTTTCAAAATTTCATTCGAAAATTTAGGGGGGTTCTGAACATTCGATTGCGTATAAAAACAACAGGATTCCAGTGTTTACGGATTGTGATTTTTGTACCAAATTTGGTTCGAATCGGTCCATTCGTTCGTCAGTTATCGTCTCCACAGGCTCACTGACACACACACACACATATACACACATACTTTCACACACACACACAGACATCACTTCAAAAATGTTTGATTCGTGATCAGGGATGCTTGAAACGTGCTCTCCCGTCGAAAACTCGAATTCGAATTTTCGACCCCGTCACAATACTTTCCTTATACATTATGTATATAAGGAAAGTAATAGGTTTTTCTTATAGTAGATACTAATATTCTTTCCATGATATTGAATTTTCGACAATTAGTCGTCATTTTTATCCATTTGGCGAGATTTTCGTTAATTTGGCAACATTTCAAAAAGTCGCCAAGTTGGCGACATTCCACCAAATTCGTCGCCAAAATCTCGCCAAGCGTTATGCACTAAGAAATAAGTTATTGTTACAGCAGATAAATGACTATTGGCGTTCAAATACAAAAGTATTACTCAAAGTATCTTTTTTCATGAATGGAACGAGCTAGATCCAGGAGAATGATGTCACCCAATTTATCGCATGGTATTACATATGAAAAGTGAACATGCTTCTCAATAGGAAATATTTATTTTTTATTTTATATGACTTTTTGATATTTTTTTTAAAAAATGTACAATATCTCGAGAACGGTTCATGTTAGCGTTCTAAAATTTATGTCAATCGTTTTCTAATGAAAAATTACATAAGATATGTCTATTTGCGTAACTTTATTAGAGGTTTTGATTTTTTGACGATTTTTTCAAAATTTCATTCGAAAATTTATGGGGTTCTGAACATTCGATTGCGTATAAAAACAATAAGCTTTCAGTGTTTACGGATTGTGATTTTTGTACCAAATTTGGTTCAAATCGGTCCATTCGTTCGTCAGCTATCGTCTCCACAGACTCACTGACACACACACACACACAGACACTGACATCACTTCAAAAATTTTCGATTTGTGATCAGGGATGCTTGAAACGTGCTCTCCCGTCGAAAACTCGAATTCGAATTTTCGACCCCGTCACAATACTTTCCTTATGCATTATGTATATAAGGAAAGTAATAATTACATATTGTTAATGCATTTAAAGATAAGACTAGATCGAAGTATCCATTAAAAATAATCTAATTTTATGTCTAATTTTATGTCTAATAATCTAATTTTATGTCTAATAATCTAATTTTATATCTAATTTTATGTTTTCAAGACAAAGGTTCAAGTTTGAAAGAAATGATTTTGAGAATAATTGCTATAAGAATAGAGTTGCTGTTTTGAAATTTTGAATTGCTAAGGGACATCCAAATTCATTACAAAATATATAGATCTAATTGTTTTATTTTTCATACTGTATAAGTATATTCTTTTAATTATTTGTTTATTTCTAGTTGTCATGTTAATTAGCTAAGTTTCCATTTATGCTAACGTGTAATTTATTTCAGACATTAGCTTTAACATCCGGTGTGTGTATTCCTGATTCATGCTCATCTTCTGAATTACAAGGAATGTTAAAACTTTTAAATGTACTAGGTGAGTTGACAATCTTAACAACCTTAAAACGACCACCTTTTAAGTTAAATAATAAATTAATATGTGAATATTAAAGTAATAAGTAAATAAAATATATTATTCTAAATTTATGTTAATTGTATCTTTTAAGGGTGAGCATCAGTAAATCTTCTGCCATATCCGCGCTTTGTTAACTTAAGCAGAACACGTTTTTCTCCGAAATTCTGCTCAAACAGTTGCGAAATATTTTCTGAAAAATAAAATGCAATGCTTAGATTATATTAAAACTAAATTTAATACTCAATGAAATATAGAATATATTTTCTATTGTAATCCAAAATATTTTTGGTGCTGCCATCTGTTGTCGTAATTTAATTCATACCCAGTATTTTTATTTTTAATGAACATTTTTAAATATTTATTCCTTTTAATACGGTATTAAATACAGCAGATCATATATAATAATGCCACAATCACGAAAAGGTAATTGAACTTGGACTTGAAGACAAAGAAACTTGAAGACAAAACTACGATCCTCAGTGATGTGCATTCAGATCCCCTTTTCAAATTTATAGAATTAGAAATTACCTTTCCGTGATAGTGGCATTATTGTATATGATCTGATGTTGTATTTAATACTGTTTCAGAAGGAATATACATTTAAAAATCTTCATTAAAAAATAAAAATACTCGGTATGAATTAAATTACGACAACAAATGGGGGCGCGGTAGCCCATTGGTTAGCGCGGTGGAGTTGCACTCGGTAGGCCCGGGTTCGATTCCAGCCACTGCCATAACTGCCGCCGTGTTCACGCGGAGTACGATCACGTTAAACATGTGGGTCCGTAAGTCCTTCCGAGAGGTTGGTGGTAGGGGAAGGAGGGTACGGTCCCTGTGGATGCCTCCCCCACTGGGTTCCGGTCTAAATTGGGTGGCACTTCCCGGCTGTCCAAACAGTTACCTTACACCTTTCTGGTAGGTCGGACGGTCTGGGTCTCAACAACAACAAATGGCAGCACCAAAAATATTTTGGATTACAATAAAAAATATATTCTATGTCTTATTGGGTATTAAATTTAGTTTTAATATAATCTAAGCATTGTATTTTATCTTTCAGAAAATATTTCGCAACTGTTTGAGCAGAAAATTTGGCGGAAAATGTGTTCTGCGAAAGTTAACAAAGCGCGGATAGGGTAGAAAATTTACTGACGCTCACTCTTAAACTAAGAAACATTGCCTTCTTATTTTCGCTTCTATACATAACTGAATTTTGTATGCATTCTTTAGATGTTTCTACATCTGAGGAGACAAAATCTGCACTTGCTATGACGTCGCTGACTTGCACGCCCACGGAACGTCATCTGAGCACTCCTGCCAAAGCTATCATGTAATATACTCACGGAGCCTGCCTATTGGGGATGTTCCCAAAGTTAAGATAACACTCCTATTGCAGACGACAGCATTCATTGACCCACTTTGTTCTTATTATGCACTCGTGAGCATGGAATAGCTCAAGAAAACTTGCTACACTTACCAATTTCATGATAATGAAAGCGTAATGAGCACAAGACCTGCATGGATGCTGTTGTATGCAATGGGGGATTCCTGTCATGTGATGTTTCTGTGCTTTACATATTCTCAAATGATTTTAATTCTGAGCTAGTTCTGTTTCAGTTATTGTCTGACTATTTTTCATATTAAAACTAATTATTTTCAATGAATCCTAAACTATAAGGAATGTTTTTTGAATGCAACTTAACTTTTTAGAGTATTTGCTACCTATGCTTGTTATTTATTGTTGCATGTTTGAGTCTGCTTATACAAGCAATTTGTTAAGGGTGAGTATCAGTAAATCTTCTGCCCTATCCGCGCTTTGTTAACTTTCGCGGCACACATTTTTCGCCGAAATTCTACTCAAACAGTTGCGAAATATTTTCTGAAAGATAAAATGCAATGCTTAGATTATATTAAAACTAAATTTAATACCCAATAAAACATAGAATATATTTTTTTATCTTAATCCAAAATATTTTTGGTGCTGACATCTGTTACCGTAATTTAATTCATACCGATTATTTTTAATTTTTAATGAGCATTTTTAAATATCTATTCCTTCTCATACAGTATTAAATACAGCAACAGATCATATACAATAATGCCACAATCACTGAAAGGTAATTTCTCATTCTATAAATTTGATAAGGGATCTGAATGTACATCACTGAGGACTGCAGTTTTCTCTTTAAGTTCCTTTGTCTTCAAGTTTAAGTCGAAGTTCAATTACGTTTCTGTGATTGTGGCATTATTATATATGATATATTGTTGTATTTAATAGCGTATTAGAAGGAATATACATTTATGTTCATTAAAAAATAAAAATAGTCGGTATGAATTAAATTATGACAACAGATGGCAGCACCAAAAAGCTGCTGTTCTTTAGATGTTTCTACATCTGAGGAGACAAAATCTGCACTTGCTATGACGTCGCTGACTTGCACGCCCACGGAACGTCATCTGAGCACTCCTGCCAAAGCTATCATGTAATATACTCACGGAGCCTGCCTATTGGGGATGTTCCCAAAGTTAAGATAACACTCCTATTGCAGACGACAGCATTCATTGACCCACTTTGTTCTTATTATGCACTCGTGAGCATGGAATAGCTCAAGAAAACTTGCTACACTTACCAATTTCATGATAATGAAAGCGTAATGAGCACAAGACCTGCATGGATGCTGTTGTATGCAATGGGGGATTCCTGTCATGTGATGTTTCTGTGCTTTACATATTCTCAAATGATTTTAATTCTGAGCTAGTTCTGTTTCAGTTATTGTCTGACTATTTTTCATATTAAAACTAATTATTTTCAATGAATCCTAAACTATAAGGAATGTTTTTTGAATGCAACTTAACTTTTTAGAGTATTTGCTACCTATGCTTGTTATTTATTGTTGCATGTTTGAGTCTGCTTATACAAGCAATTTGTTAAGGGTGAGTATCAGTAAATCTTCTGCCCTATCCGCGCTTTGTTAACTTTCGCGGCACACATTTTTCGCCGAAATTCTACTCAAACAGTTGCGAAATATTTTCTGAAAGATAAAATGCAATGCTTAGATTATATTAAAACTAAATTTAATACCCAATAAAACATAGAATATATTTTTTTATCTTAATCCAAAATATTTTTGGTGCTGACATCTGTTACCGTAATTTAATTCATACCGATTATTTTTAATTTTTAATGAGCATTTTTAAATATCTATTCCTTCTCATACAGTATTAAATACAGCAACAGATCATATACAATAATGCCACAATCACTGAAAGGTAATTTCTCATTCTATAAATTTGATAAGGGATCTGAATGTACATCACTGAGGACTGCAGTTTTCTCTTTAAGTTCCTTTGTCTTCAAGTTTAAGTCGAAGTTCAATTACGTTTCTGTGATTGTGGCATTATTATATATGATATATTGTTGTATTTAATAGCGTATTAGAAGGAATATACATTTATGTTCATTAAAAAATAAAAATAGTCGGTATGAATTAAATTATGACAACAGATGGCAGCACCAAAAATATTTTGAATTAAAATAAAAAATATATTCTATGTTTTATTGGGTACTAAATTTAGTTTAAATATAATCTAAGCATTGCATTTTATCTTTCAGAAAATATTTCGCAACTGTTTGAGCAGAATTTCGGCAAAAAATGTGCGCCGCAAAAGTTAACAATGCGTGGATAGGGCAGAATATTTACTGACGCCCACCCTTCAGCTGTATTGCTAGAACAGTAAATGTTGCTAGCAAGAGCTTTTGCTAACTAGAAATAGCTTTTGAAAAGCAATAATACGTATTTTAAGCAATAGGCTATGAAAAGCAATAATAATGCTGTTAGCAGTAAACTTTGAAAAGCAATAATAAATGTTGTTAGCAATAGACTTTAGGCGTGACAGTATAGAAGCTAGTAGCTTGTTGCTATTGTAGCATACAAATCAGAAATTTAGTCTATTTGTATAAAAAAAACTTTGGCTGTACTGGAGGTACGTTTGGATTGTAGAATACGTCTTGTCATATATGTGCTTGCAAATGGAACAACAGATTATATAAAAATTTCATTTATTTCTTCAAACTGCCAACAGTGGTTTATAATAGGAGAAATAGTTACAAAGAGCAAACACTTAACATCTAGATATCTTACAAATATTAAGTCTAACACGAGTTGTCCGATGTTGTTGCTGTAGTCTGTAGGACTTCCCATATGGCACCTGGACTTCTAAGAGAACCCGAACTGCCAATATTTTTTTGTGGTGGGGGTGGGGCTAAATATTAAAAGTTCACAGAAAATGAGAAAATCAAATATGGAGTGGGCCCACAATTTCTATGGGCAGCCCTGTCTGTAGTCTATATCAAATCCACATTGAATTGCCTCTTCATGAGTTCTAGAAATGTTTTGTTTATATCAAAATTGAAGTTATCAGTGATTATCATTGGTATTGTAGAATATTGGTATTGTGTTAGCCCATTCGCTTGGTACAGCTGGAGTAACTGGAAAATGTATCCAGCATTGCCAGGGATTCGTGGTATGGCGTGCTTACGCAGTAGTTTATTTATTATTTCTTCAGTAAGCAGACATATTCATAAAGCTTTCTTTGGTTTTCGAGAATTCGCTGTAAGTTCCAGTAAAAAAAATTTAAAGAACACTTTAATACGTCCACGTATAACATAACAGCAACAACATAAAATTTCCTCATCCTGGGTCCTGAACTACCAGTGCACCCACTTTCATGGTCTTGTGATACTGAGATTTTCCACTACAGACTCCATTACACACAGAGAAACATCACCTTTTAACATGTATAGCTGTATTTGCGCAGAGCATCTGCCCCCTAGGCATCTCTGAAATTTTTAGAGATAGGACTCTGAAAATAACAATTTAATGGGGTCTAACTTTTGCATTTCTTCTTCGACTGAGACTTATTTCCATATTTATTCGACTGTTGAAATCTATCAGCATTATTTCACATTCAATACCTTCCTAAACAGTTACATTATACGTATATACAGTTTAATTCAGAAAAATATATAGAAACGAAGTTGAATATACTCTTTTAAACTATCTTACAACATTGGTTATTATAATAACTCCTTTTGTGTTGTCACATGTTAAAAATATATCTTTTATTAATATACAGGTGTCCCCAAAAGATTGAAACGCTCTTTAATTCTATGTTGGAGATAAGTGGGTAATGTAAATTGCAAAAATGTTGAAAGTAAGGTAGGAAATAAGACTACGTTAATGAAATAGTCCTCCCATTAATTTTCAAAAAGTTACACTTTTTAAATTTTTATATGAACCCTTAGGCACATTTAGTCAATCAGAAAAATTTCATGTTTAATGCAACAAGATCATTAAAAAACAAGAAAGATCAATCATGCATAAGCATTGATTATGAAACACTTTCCAACTGAAATGTAATTTCCTTTAAAAATTTCTAAAATGTGATTCATTCAGTGGTAATATCTTTTACATTATCACAGTACTACAGTAATTTATTATACTTAAATATTTAAAACTGTATCGAAATATAAATCATCTGATTCTTTATGCAAAATCAATGAATATTTCATTCATATAACTTGTATTCCAGACTCCAGAGCTAAATAATTTTGTGTGAAAAAAATTCAGCAATTCTTATGTAATTCATCTTACAATCGCTTGAGATATTTGCATTCTGCATATGTTAAAATTAGGCTTCCTTGAAGAAATAATAAAAGTTTAGGGGGATCATTTAAAATCACAACTATTGTAATTGCATAGGCACGGAATTTAGATACACAGATAATACACAGAAAATATATATGTGTATGTGTATGTACTCAAAGTATTGGAATCGTGCCGAAGATCGGAACTCGAATTTTCAAAGTATCTACACGTTTTGGGACTTCTAGAACACGAAAAAACTACTTTTAGGAAGACGTCTGTGTGTGTAAGGGTGTATCTGTGTATGTTTCTGTGTGTCTGTGTGGATATTACATCCACTCTAATTGAAAAACTAATGGACCGAATTTCATACAATTTGGTAGGTATGTTTTTTGTGGGAAATCCTGATGTTCATTAGATTATAGTACGATTCGTAATAAAAGAATCTGCCTTCTTTGCGAAATGGCCGCAGAAATTGCCTTTATCCACTCTAGCTAAAAACTAATGAACCAAATTTAACAAAATTTGGAGTATAATATTTCAATAACCTACAAGTGATTTATATACCAAATTTAACAAAATTTTGTATATAAATCATTTGTAGGTTATTCTACTACGATTCGGGAAAAAGGAACGGGCTATTTTTGCGAAATGGCCAGCAAAAATCGTTATATATAAAAATAAAAGACTACGTGTGCTCAATTATATCAATTAAATTCCTATTTTATATGTGATTTTTGACAACAAAAAGAATAAGACTAACCCCATTACTCTAGGACTAGCCGTTCTTGAGATATTCTAGTTTTTTCGCGTTTTCGCTACGCCACCTTTGACAATAAGTCCAGCTATCAAATGAGAACCAAATTTAAGTTTAACGTGTAAATTCAATGTCATTTAAAATACTTATGTTGTGCAGATAAACTCAAATTATCATTGAATAAATAAAGAGAACGAATATGAGTCTGCAGGGAAAGACATGTGCTGTCTGTCTGTCCACATCAGAATTTTTAACAATATTACACCAATGATTTATAGAAGTGAACGGGGATTATTTTCAGGCCATTTCGAAAAAAATGTATAATCTATATTTAAAGATCCATCAAATTTTTGTCGAATAAAATGTTCAACAAATTTAAGCTGTGTACCAAATTTTAACTTTCTAGGACGTAGGAAAGTGCATTTAAAATGCCATCAATTAAATTTATCATGAAGAGTTATATAAAATTTAAAAAAAATGAAAAATTGTTATCTACCAAATTTATCTTAAAATATGAAGCCACTCCCATATGCAAAACGTTTAAACAAATGGAGAGATATTTATTATATAATATCTCTCTCTTTTCTTTCTGGAAGATATCCCAAAGTCAGAATTTAATTGAATTTGTTTTTTTCCCTATATTAAATAATTTTTTAATTAAAAAACTACTTAACATATTTTACTGAATTTTTTTTTATATATTCTATGGGATAATGTGAATATTTCCTAAAAATTTCGAAGCAATTCGTGAATTTTAAATTTACTTAAAAAATGTTTGAAAAATTAGGTCCCATAGGGTTCAATGTATTTCATTTTTTCAACCCGGGTTCAATAAAAAACTAATTGGGTGATATTATTTATTTATATTCCCATAGGTCCTACAGACCGTCTGAACAACATACTAAAATTTCATTTTGATAAACTCATTTTTACGGCAGTTATCGTGCTAACGGACAGACAGACAGACAGACAGACAGACAGACAGACAGACAGACAGACAGAATGAACAAAGTCATAAACACTTTTCAACTTTGTTGTAAAGTGTTAAAAACTGCATACCTGTATCTTTAAAATTGAACGAGTTATATTTAATTGAAAATTAACATTGTGAATGGGAACCCTACATCAAATTAGAAATGTAAATGTGTGACATATAACAAAAAAGATAAAACTGGATGATAATACATAGGAGACATTTTTGCGAATTCCGCGTAAGCTCACGATGCAATCATGGATTAAGTACTTTTCAATAACTAAGTACTTTTCAATAATCAAGTACTTTTGAGTTTTTTTTTATCTAAACAATATCCATCGTCAGTTTATGATCCCTATTTTCACTTGGATGATAATACATAGGAGACATTTTTGAGAATTCCGCTTAGGCTCACGATGCAATCATGGATTAAGTACTTTTCAATAACTAAGTACTTTTTCAATAATTAAGTACTTTTTTTATCTAAACAATTTCCATCGTCAGTTTATGATTCCTATTTTCACTTGGATGATAATACATAGGAGACATTTTTGCGAATTCCGCGTAGGCTCACGATGCAATCATGGATTAAGTACTTTTCAATAACTAAGTACTTTTCAATAATCAAGTACTTTTAAGTTTTTTTTTATCTAAACAATTTCCATCGTCAGTTTATGATCCCTATTTTCACTTGGATGATAATACATAGGAGACATTTTTGAGAATTCCGCGTAGGCTCACGATGCAATCATGGATTAAGTACTTTTCAATAACTAAGTACTTTTCAATAATCAAGTACTTTTAAGTTTTTTTTTATCTAAACAATATCCATCGTCAGTTTATGATTCCTATTTTCACTTGGATGATAATACATAGGAGACATTTTTGAGAATTCCGCGTAGGCTCACGATGCAATCATGGATTAAGTACTTTTCAATAACTAAGTACTTTTCAATAATCAAGTACTTTTAAGTTTTTTTTTATCTAAACAATTTCCATCGTCAGTTTATGATTCCTATTTTCACTTGGATGATAATACATAGGAGACATTTTTGAGAATTCCGCGTAGGCTCACGATGCAATCATGGATTAAGTACTTTTCAATAACTAAGTACTTTTCAATAATCAAGTACTTTTAAGTTTTTTTTTATCTAAACAATTTCCATCGTCAGTTTATGATTCCTATTTTCACTTGGATGATAATACATAGGAGACATTTTTGAGAATTCCGCGTAGGCTCACGATGCAATCATGGATTAAGTACTTTTCAATAACTAAGTACTTTTCAATAATCAAGTACTTTTAAGTTTTTTTTTATCTAAACAATTTCCATCGTCAGTTTATGATTCCTATTTTCACTTGGATGATAATACATAGGAGACATTTTTGCGAATTCCGCGTAGGCTCACGATGCAATCATGGATTAAGTACTTTTCAATAACTAAGTACTTTTCAATAATCAAGTACTTTTAAGTTTTTTTTATCTAAACAATTTCCATCGTCAGTTTATGATTCCTATTTTCACTTGGATGATAATACATAGGAGACATTTTTGAGAATTCCGCGTAGGCTCACGATGCAATCATGGATTAAGTACTTTTCAATAACTAAGTACTTTTTCAATAATTAAGTACTTTTTTTTATCTAAACAATTTCCATCGTCAGTTTATGATCCCTATTTTCACTGAAACAGCCTTTCACATGGTACGGAAAAGTGGCATAAGTCAGATTTTTCCTTTATCATAATTCAGTTGATTTTAAAGATACAGATATGCGGTTCTTTTTAATGATCTTGTGTCATTAAAAATAAAAATTTTCTGATTGATCAAATTTGAAAAAGGGGATCGTATAAAAATTTAAAAAGTGTAACTTTTTGAAAATTAATGGGAGGACTATTTCATTAACGTAGTCTTATTTCCTACCTTACTTTCAACATTTTTGCAATTTACATTACCCACTTATCTCCAACATAGAATTAAAGAGCGTTTCAATCTTTTGGGGACACCTGTATGTTAATAAAAGAGATATTTTTAACATGTGACAACACAAAAGGAGTTATTATAATAACCAATGTTGTAAGATAGTTTAAAAGAGCATATTCAACTTCGTTTCTACATATTTTTCTGAATTAAACTGTATATACGTATAATGTAACTGTTTAGGAAGGTATTGAATTTGAAATAATGCTGATAGATTTCAACAGTCGAATAAATATGGAAATAAGTCTCAGTCGAAGAAGAAATACAAAAGTTAGACCCCATTAAATTGTTATTTTCAGAGTCCTATCTCTAAAAATTTCAGAGATGCCTAGGTGCAGAGGCTCTGCGCAAATACAGCTATACATGTTAAAAGATGATGTTTCTCTGTGTGTAATGGAGTCTGTAGTGGAAAATCTCAGTATCACAAGACCATGAAAGTGGGTTTCAACATTTTTGCTATTTACATTTCCCACTTATCTTCAACAGGTAAAGAATTAAAAAGCGTTTCAATCTTTTTGGGACACCCTGTAGATTATGGCTACACGTAGCAGGGAAAGGCAATCTTCACTATCGTTGGCAGTAAATAGCTGATTTGAACACTTTTGAAAAGTTTTAAATTCTATTTAAAAAATTTGATGTGGGCAGCATATGACTTTCCCTGCAGACTTATATCCACGTTATCTTTATTTTAATTAAATTTAATTCCCCTTTAATTCAATTTTCGTTCTCATTTTGGTAACTGGACTTATTTTCAAAGGTGGCGTGGAGAAAATACAAAAAAACTAAAATATCTCGAGAACGGCTAGTTTTACTGTAACGGGGTTGGTCTTATTATTTTCTTCGTTAACAATTACGTATAAAACAAACATTTAATAGATATTAATAGATTAGTAGTTTAGCTAGAGCGGATAAATGAAATTTTTAAGGGTCATTTCGCAAAAAAAAGTGCGGGTTCTGGTTTTGCAAATCGTACCAAAAACTAATCAGTACCAGGGTCACATCCAAGTGCCTTACCTACTAAATTTTATGAAATTCGGTCCATTAGTTTTTGAGTTAGAGTGGATACAGGCTTTTGCGGGCCATTTCGCAAAAAAAGGCGGGTTCTTTTATCCCGTATCGTACCCAAAACTAAAAAACTATTCAGCACCAGATTCGCCCACAAGTGACTTACCTACCAAATTTTATGAAATTCGGTCAATTACTTTTTTAGTTAGAATGGATACAAAATCTGCACAGACAGACAGACACACAGACAGACAGACAGACAGACGTCACGCCAAAAATGGTTTTTTCGTATTCTAGAGGTCTCGAAATGCGTAGATCTGTCGAAAACTCGAGTTTCGATTTTCGGCATGATTCCAATACTTTCCCTATACATTACCATGTATTGCAGTGAAAGCAAAAAATCTAAAAAAAATAGGGAAAAAGCGTTCTGGATACATTTGTAGATGTTACTGTGTGAAACACCTCAGACCTGCATGTGTGGTTGATATCATGCGGTATCACGGACAGACAAAAAGATTCTTTTTTACTTTCCCTGCAATACATGGTAATGTATAGGGAAAGTATTGGAATCATGCCGAAAATCACAACTCGAGTTTTCGACAGATCTACACGTTTCGAGACCTCTAGAATATGAAAAAACTATTTTTAGCGTGACGTCTGTGTGTGTGTCTGTGTGTCTGTCTGTGTGTGTCTGTGTGTCTGTCTGTGTGTGTGTCTGTGTGTCTGTGTGTGTGTCTGTCTGTGTGTCTGTCTGTCTGTCTGTGCAGATTTTGTATCCACTCTAACTAAAAAACTAATTGACCGAATTTCATAAAATTTGGTAGGTAAGTCACTTGTGCACGAATCTGGTGCTGATTAGTTTTGGGTATGACTCGGGTTAAAAGAACCCGCCCTTTTTTGCGAAATGGCCCGGAAAAGCTTGTATCCACTCTAACTGAAAAACTAATGGACCGAATTTCTCAAAATTGGGTAGATAAGTCGCTTATAAGCCACCCTGGTGCTGATTAGATTTTAGTGCAATTCGAAAAGAAAATAACCTGCTTTTTTTTGCAAAATGGTCCGCAAAAATCATCAAAATCTAAACTTAAGAACTACGTATGCTCAAATATAGCCATTAAATGCTTGTTTAATACGTAATTTTTAGCGAAGAAAAGAATAAGACCAACCCCATTACACTAGGACTAGCCGTTCCCGAGATATTTTAGTTTTTCGTATTTTTCCTACACAATTTTTGAAAATAAGTCCAGTTTTCAAATGAGAACGAAAATTGAATTAAAAATGAATTAAATTTAATTTAAATAAATAGAATGTGAATATAAGTCTGCAGGGAAAGTCATGTGCTGCCCACATCAGATTTTTACTTTCCCTGCAATACATGGTAATGTATAGGGAAAGTATTGGAATCCTGTCGAAAATCGCAACTCGAGTTTTCGACGGATCTACACGCTTCAAGACCTGTAGAATACGACAAAACTATTTTTAGCGTGACGTCTGTGTGTGTGTCTGTGTGTCTGTGCAGATTTTGTATCCACTCTAACTAAAAGACTATTAAACCGAATTTCACAAAATTCGGCAGATGAGTCATTTGTGGGGCACCCTGGTGCTGATTAGATTTTGGTAGGATTCGGAAAAAAATAACCTGCCTTTTTTTGCAAAATGGCCCGCAAAAATCGTCAAAATCTAAACTAAATAACTACGTATGCTCAAATATATCCATTAAATGCTTGTTTAATACATAATTTTTAGCGATGAAAAGAATAAAACCAACCCCATTACATTAGAACTAGCCGTTCTCGAGATATTTTAGTTTTTCATATTTTCTCTACGCCACCTTTGAAAATAAGTCCGGTTACCGAATGAGAACGAAAACTGAATTAAAAGTGGAATAAATTTAATTAAAATAAAGAGAACATGGATATAAGTCTGCAGGGAAAGTCATGTGCTGCCCACATCAGAATTTTTACTATTATTATAAATTATAACGTTATTCTTGTACACAAATATGTTGCAGTGTAGGTATTTGTTTGAATCTTTATTGTCAGTTTTCCATATCTGACGCCATCCATGATTTTTGCTACTGGATGAATTTAAAGGAGTTGGTTCTTGAAAAATATGTTCCTGAATACTTTTTACAAATTTTTTAACAGCTCACGATCTGTCCTGCTTTTCTATGCGTGCCTTTCAGCTATTTTCTAAAAATATTTATGGTTTAAATCTATCTTGGTGAACAAACAAAACATTTTATCTAGGAATGTCCAGCATGTTAAGTGGCTGGTTTTTTTTTCACTTACATGTGTATGTAATGTGTCAACCAACCCTTTTGAAAAATCTCTGAGAAAAATCTGATGTGCGCAGCACATGACTTTCCTTATATAATGCAATGAATTTACTACTTTTTCAGTTAAAAAAATGTTTATTCTTATAGTAGATACTTATATTCCTTCCACGACATTGAATTTCTTCAATAAGTCGTCATTTTCATTGATTTAGAGTCATTTTTATCCATTTGGCGAGACTTCTGTTAATTTGGCAACATTTAAAAATTTCGCCAAGTTGCCGACATTCCGCTAAATTCGTCGCCAAAATCTCGTCAAGCGTTATGGTCGGAGAAATAAGTTATTCTTACAGCGGATAAATACCTATTGGCGTTCAAATACAAAAGTATTACTGAAAGTATATTTTCTCATGAATAAAACGAGTTAGATCCACGGGAATGATGTCACCAAATTTATCGCATGATATTACATATGAAAAGTGAACATGTTTCTTAACAGTTAATATTTTTTTTTAATTTATGAGATTTTTTGATAAATTTATTTGAAAAATGTGGAATATCTAGAGAACGGTTCATGCTAGCGTTCTAAAATTTATGTTAATCGTTTTCTAATGAAAAATTACATAAGAAATGTCTATTTATGTAACTTTATTAAAGGTTTTGATTTTTTGATGATTTTTTCAAAATTACACTCGAATATTTAGGGGGATTCTGAACATTCGATAATATTTTAAAACAACAGGCTTCCAGTATTCACGGATTGTGATTTTTGTATCAAATGTTATTCGAATCGCTCCATTCGTTCGTGAGATATCGTCTCCACACACACACACACAGACATCACTTCAAAAATGTTCAATTCGTGATCAAGGATGCTTGAAACGTGCTCTCCCGCCGAAAACTCGAATTCGAATTTTCGACCCCGTCACAATACTTTCCTTATACATTATGTATATAAGGAAAGTAATAGGATTTCTTTTCCATTTTGTCACTGTTAAATTTTACATCATTATGCAAAGTGCTCACCATACTTAGTACTCACCATACATTATATCTGACTTACTATATACTAAAAGGAATATAGCCCAAAATAATCTGCTTGATATAACTGAATCATGCTCAAGACAGTCATTAATAGCTTTATTAATATTCAACAAAAGTGGACAGGATAGGACATGTATGGAGAGCATTCTATGGTCATTTTATAGACACAAGCTAATTTGTAAATGGGTCATTTCATATTGAATTGCCGTAGAAATATGCAGCATTTACGAACCGGTTTCATGCCCTTCAGCATGGATTATGTTACATCCGCAGTGTGAACCAAAAAACTTGCAACATGGCTCAATTTGGAAGAAGAGATTGCTTTGAAGTTGCAATGGCAAAATTCATACTCCCAGAAAGAGAGCCCCTCTTCTAGATACACCATCCATGGAGGAAGTGAGGGTCACTTATGCGGGATCATGCTTTTCCTTAGAAGGATAGAGATCGTTAGTAGAAGTCTATCCTCCCAAGAAAAGTAAAAATCTGATGTGGGCAACACATGACTTTCCTTATATAATGCAATAAATTTACTACTTTTACAGTTTTAAAAAAATGTTATTCTTATAGTAGATACTTATATTCTTTCCAAGATATTGAATTTTCTTCAATGAGTCGTCATTTTCATTGATTTAGCGTCATTTTTATCCATTTCGCGAGATTTTCGTTAATCTGGCAACATTTAAAAATGTCGCTAAGTTGACGACATTCCGCTAAATTCGTTGCCAAAATCTCGCCATGCGTTATTGAGAGAAGTAAGTTATTCTTACAGCAGCTATATGACTATTGGCGTTCAAATGCAAAAGTATTACTCAAAGAATCTTTTCTCGTGACTGGAATGAGTTAGATCCATGAGAATGATGTCACCCAATTTATCGCATGATATTACATATGAAAAGTGAACATGTTTCTCAACAGTTAATATTTTTATTTAATTTATGGGATTTTTTTGATAAATTTATCTGAAAAATCTGCAATATCTCGAGAACGGTTCATGCTAGTGTTTTAAAGTTTATGACAATCGTCTTCTAAGGAAAAATTACATAAGAAATGTCTATTTGCGTAACTTTATTAAAGGTTTTGATTTTTTGATGATTTTTTTCAAAATTTCACTCGAAAATTTAGGGGGGTTCTGAACATTCGATTGTGTTTTAAAACAATAGGCTTCCTGTATTCATAGATTGTGATTTTTGTGCCAAATTTCATTCGAATCGCTTCATTTGTTCGACAGTTATCGTCTCCACAGGCTCAGTGACTCACACACACACACACATGTTTTCACACACCCACACACACATATTTTCACACACACACACACACAGACATCACTTCAAAAATGGTCGATTCGTGATCAGAGATGCTTCAAACGTGCTCTCCCGTCTAAAACTTGAATTCGAATTTACGACCCCGTCACAATACTTTCCTTATACATTATTGTATATAAGGCAAGTAAAAAGAAAAGGCATGATCCTGCACAATCAAAATTTATTTCTATTATTTAATTCATTCGGCTGTTCTATACTCTATTTCTGTGCAACATTTTAGTTAGAATTGCAATATGTGAGTGTTCTCATCTCTTTTGTAGTGCCCTGTTGGCCTTCTTTTGTTTGCTGGCTGTTCTGGGGAGTTCTATTACTGCTGCAAAGTACTTTTTGAAGGCTAAGCAAAAAATTCAGAGGCAGCCGCCCTTAGTTGTCAACATCCCACCCAACGACCCAGACACCACCCCAGAAGACTTTCTGACGAAAACTATTGATACGGATGATGTGGGTCTACTGCAGAATGACACAGCGAATCAAGCTAATGGTTTGCATTTTCTTCTTTTATTCTAAATGATCTTTGAATCAATTTGCATTGTTTTATATATTTGTTAATCTGCCCCCCCCCCCCCCCCAACTTCCTGCACCCTAATTTCCTTAATGTGATGCAATAGTTATTTTTGGATCAGAAAGACAGCTATTATTCATTTCTGTCTTGAGATGTGTGCAGTTAGTATAATTCTGGTTAAACCCCCCTTTTTTTTCATCAACCCCCTTCCTTGAATCATCTTCCATTCACAGAAAATTGCAATCCGAGAGATTAAGGGTGAGCGTCAGTAAATCTTCTGCCCTATCCGCGCTTTGTTAACTTTCGCGGCATACTTTTTTCGCCGAAATTCTGCTTAAACAGCTGCGAAATATTTTCTGAAAGATAAAATGCAAGGCTTAGACTATATTAAAACTAAGTTTAATACCCAATAAAAGATAGAATATATTTTTTATTTTAATCCAAAATATTTTTGGTGCTGCCGCTTGTTGTCGTAATTTTATTCATACCGATTATTTTTATCTTTTAATGAACATTTTTAAATATCTATTTCTTCTGATACAGTGTTAAATACAGCAACAGATCATATATAATAATGCCACAATCACGGAACGGCAATTTCTCATTCTATAAATTTGATAAGAGGGATGGATCTCAATGTACATCACTGAGGACTGCAGCTTTGTCTTCAAGTTCCTTTGTCTCAAGTCCAATTACATTTCCGTGATTATGGCATTATTATATATGATATATTGCTATATTTAATAGCGTATTAGAAGGAATAGACATTTAAAAATGTTCATTTAAAAATAAAAATAGTCGGTATGAATTAAATGACGACAACAGATGGCAGCACCAAAAATATTTTGAATTAAAATAAAAAGTATATTCTATGTCTTATTGGGTATTAAACTTAGTTTTAATATAATCTAAGCATTGCATTTTATCTATCAGAAAACATTTCGCAACTGTTTGAGCAGAATTTCGGCGAAAAACGTGTGCCGCGAAAGTTAACAAAGCGCAGATAGGGCAGAAGATTTTCTGCCGCTCACCCTTAATGTGATGCAATAGTTATTTTTGGATCAGAAATACAGCTATTATTCATTTCTGTCTTGAGATGTGTGCAGTTAGTATAATTCAGGTTAACCTCCCCCCCCCCTTTTTTTTAATCACCTTCCATTCACAAATAATTGCAATCTGAGAGGTTAAGGGTGAGCGTCAGTAAATCTTCTGCCCTATCCGCGCTTTTTTAACTTTCGCGGCACACGTTTTTCGCCGAAATTCTGCTCAAACAGTTCCGAAATATTTTCTGATAGATAAAATGCAATGCTTAGATTATATTAAAACTAAGTTTAATACCCAATAAGACATAGAATATACTTTTTATTTTAATTCAAAATATTTTTGGTGCTGCCATCCGTTGTCGAATTTAATTTAGACCGATTATTTTTATTTTTTAATGAACACTTTTAAATATCTATTCCTTCTAATACAGTATTAAATACGACAACAGATCAGATATAATAATGCCACAATCAGGGAAAGGTAATTTCTCATTCTATAAATTTGATAAGGGGATCTGAATGTACATCACTGAGAATTGTCTTCAAGTTCAAGTACGTTTCCGTGATTGTGGCATTATTATATATGATCTGTTGTTGTATTTAATAGCTTATTAGAAGGAATAGACATTTAAAAATGTTCATTAAAAAATAAAAAATAGTAAGTATGAATTAAATTAGGACAACAGATGGCAGCACCAAAAATATTTTTGAATTAAAATAAAAAATATGTTCTATGTTTTATTAGGTATTAAATTTAGTTTTAATATAATCTAAGTATTGCATTTTATCTATCAGAAAACATTTCGCAACTGTTTGAGCAGAATTTCGGCGAAAAATGTGTGCCGCGAAAGTTAACAAAGCGCGGATAGGGCAGAAGATTTACTGACGCTCACCCTTAAACCACCTATGTTAAAATATAATGCTGAAAACAGGTTGAAAAATAGAGAAAAAAATATTGTAACAAGAAAGATGAAAAACCAGTTTAGAGAAAATGACCCACATACTAACACGGAGTCACCAGCTAACAACAGTGAATCTTATAATAAAGGTTGTATGGAAATAGAATGTTTATTGTAAATAAAATTGTTATATTTTAGGTTGAATCTAACAAGAGTAAATAAAAATGTTATTAAAATGCTTGAGGTAAGCTGGTCTGAATTCCTTACTCTTTTCCAGGTTACTTAAGGAAGGCGGAGGCATTTCTGGGTTGCTTTTGTATCTTCAAGAATGGGGCAAAACTTTTGAATACAGACAGCACTGAAGGAGAACTACTCTGTATCCATGGTATCCGCTTCCTCAGCATGAGCTGGGTCATATTGGGGCACGCCTATGCATTCTGCTTGTTAGAAATAAGTATGGAACACATTTCAATTTAGAATAGAAACAAAATCAAATAATGAACAATAATGACAGATAGTGTTGATTTTTTACTTTTAAGGGTGAGCGTCAGTAAATCATCTGCCGTATCCGCGCTTTCACAGAACACCTTTTACGCCGAAATTCTGCTCAAACAGTTGCGAAATATTTTCTGAAAGATAAAATTCAATGCTTGGATTATAGTAAAACTAAATTTAATGCCCAATAAAACATAGAATATATCTTTTATTTTAATCCAAAATATTTTTGGTGCTGTCATCTGTTGTCGTAATTTAATGCATACCGATTATTTTTGTTTTTTAATGAACATTTTTAAATATCTATTTCTTCTAATACAGTATTAAATGCAGCAATAGATCACATATAATAATGTCACAATCACGGAAAGGTCATTTCTCATTCTATAAATTTGATAAGGGGATCTGAATGACTGAGGGCTGCAGCTTTGTTTTCAAGTTCCTTTGCCTTCAAGTCCAAGTTAAATTACGTTTCCGTGATTGTGGCATTATTACATATAATCTCTTGCTATATTTAATAGCGTACTAGAAGGAATATACATTTAAGAATGGTCATTAAAATATAAAAATAGGCGGTATGAATTAAATTACAACAACAGATTGCAGCACTACAAATATTTTGGATTAAAATAAAAAATATATTCTATGTTATTGGGTATTCAATTTAGTTTTATTATAATCTAAGCATTGCATTTTATCTTTCAGAAAATATTTCGCAACTGTTTGAGCAGAATTTCGGCGAAAAACATGTGCCTCGAAAGTTAACAAAGCGTGAATAGGGCAGAAGATTTACTGACGCTCACCCTTGAAAGCCACCCAGTATATCCCCTATGCTTTTGAAGCTGTTTCTCAAAGTAAATAAAGCAAAATAAGGATTTTTCAGTGCACTTTAACACAGATGACTCCATGAAAATTATTTTGTAATGCATTTTATTTATTAAAATAACGAAATCTATAGCACTTTGAATGAAAGCATTTTAGTGACAAAAAATGTTTTATTATCAGCGAACAATATAATTAATATATTCTTTTATCATGAATTGGATTTTCCATTTATGACATAAAAAGAAGAACCGTATTATACTCGACAATTGCACATTTAACATGAAACAGATCATGGTGGCACGTATATGTTATGCTTCAATATTATTAAGCAGTACATAAATAATAAGAATGTTTGCTTATTTTCTTCATATTTGGTTTCAGACAACATGAATATAGAACTATACATATTCAAGTGCATCAGAAAGAATTGATATATATATATATATATATATATATATATATATATATATATATATATATATATATATATATATATATATATATGTATATATATATATGCATTATAAATGAACATAATCGTTGTATTCAAAATCATTATAACAACATCCAACAAATTTGAAAAAGGCACACACATGCTGTATGAAATACCCTACTTCCGTTACGTGGACGATGTTCTTTTGGGGCATGATGAACATTCACCGGGGTTTGATTTTACCTTCTATCTAAAAGAATTGGAATTAATCGAGGATAATTAACAGAGGATAACGCTGTTAACTTTTTGGACATCACGATAAAATACCACAAACTCTATGTTGTTTATACCTTATTACATGATAAGCGTGAGTGTTACAAAATGAAGATCAATCACATCATAGACTGGAAGTCAAATTTGACTAAAAATATTTTCAGGAATATAATTATTGGGCACCTCAAGCGCAACCAAAACATCAATAACGTCAAAAAAGATTGCATTGCAAGTAACAGAAAGGTTGTGAATGAGGGCATTAAATAACACTACCCTATTAAATTCCCGGGAAGATATTTTAATTCCATTTTCAATAATAATGAAGAAGACAATTCCTTTAAAAAGGATATTGCTTTATTTTAGTTCCTCTGCGCAACTTGTATTACCCAACGCATGCGTGAGTGATGTTTATATAATACAGTTAATCTCAGTAATCTTCAGTCTGTCGGTTCCGTCTTCTCATACTTTGATGTTCTTGTTTGTCCTTTTCGCGTGTTATTGACTTTACGCATTTACGGGGGATTGACCATTGAATTGCATTGGTTCAGTGAGCGTTTCCTGGGCTGAAAAGCTGCTTTAAACGGGAAAGAGGGGTCGCAATCTCCCTCTACCATTTCATGCAATGCATTTGGTCTTCCCATTATTTTCGTTTCAAATTCTCTTTATATATATATATATATATATATATAAATAATTCAATATAAAAAATTCATAATAAATTCAAATAATTCATAATAAAAAATTCAAGTAATATTAACATCACCATAGAAGCAAAATCACGGCCATAATGCCGATAAGAGAAGAGAACAGCACCAGCCCAAATTCAATGATTAGTCAGAATCAAATTCCTCTTCAGATCTGAGTATTTAACTCTAACTAACCCAAACAAATGCCAAATTTCAGATTGAGCAATAGTACATTACTATAAATACTCAAACTACAGGCATCAAAAAATGAAAAAATGAAGATAGGAAACATCAAGGAAATTTGTATTACCATGCGGCATGAACCCTTCTTCTGTCACAACGTGTATACACGATCAACCTCAACAGCTTAAATTATCTAGAAGCACCGGAATGAACAAGTCGAAATACTGCCAGGGAGGCAGTACGAACGTTCACAAAAATACTCCCTGACCCATCCAGTGAGTCTAAGCAGGAGACCGGACAAGCAATTCAGAATATGAATCACTCGTATAAGCAAAACAGGATATGAACATGAATCAAATATGAAAATTCTTACTAAACAAGTAATTCATAGGAAAACTGGATAAAAGAGAATAGCACTATACACCATTATGAGGGCGCTCAAATCGTAGTTTCAAAACTGGCAAAACTTATAATTTTTTAGTGAAAATAAAATTCAAAACATTAATATTAATACATCTTATTTTCCGATTTTTTGATTTTTCTAATTTTCTTGACTTATTTTATTAGTTTTCATTTTTATTTATTTATATAATTAATAAACAATTATACACACAAACACACACACACACACACACACACACACACACACACACACACACATATATATATATATATATATATATATATATATATATATATATATATATATATATATATATATGGCTATAAACTTGTATGATAAAAGACAAGATTTAAAATTGAATACATCAAAAAGTCAACATTTTGACTCTTGTTTGCATATATCAGTTTTTAGAAATATTATAATAAACCAGGTTCTTAGAATCAATAAAATTTGTGATGAAAATTATAGATTAGCACATTTTATGGAATTATTGAGTACAGCGACTAATAATGCATATCCTCCGAAATTCGTTATTAAAATTATCAACTTAGTATATCAACTTCCCCTCGATAACATCCAAGACAACTTTCCCAATTATAGTGGCTAACAAAAAATAAATAAAATTATAATTATTTATTAATTATATAATTAAATAAAAATGAAAAGTAATAAAATAAGCTAAAAAAATTAGAAAAATAAAAAAATCGGAAAATAAGATACATTAATATTAATGTTTTGAATTTTATTTTTGCTAAAAAATTTTAACTTTAGCCAGTTCGAAACTACGATTTGAGCGCCCTTATAATGGTGTATGGTGGCATTCTCGTTTATCCATTTCTTCAATGAATCACTTGTTTAGTAATGATTTTCATCTTTGCTTCATGTTCATATCCTGTTTCGCTTATACGGGTAATTGTCCTGTCTCCTGCTCTGATTCACTGGATGGTTCTGGGAGTGTCGCTGTGAACATTCGTATTGCCTCCTAGGTTGTATATCGTCATGTTCAATCTGGTGCTTCTAGACATTTTTTATACTGTTGAGGTTGATCGCATATACACGTGGTGAAAGAAGAAGGGTTCCTGCCATATGGTAATATAAATTTTCCTAATGTTTCTTATCTTCATTTTTTCATCTTTTGGTGCCTGTAGTCTAAGTTTGGACATTTATAGTAATGTACTATTATCCAATCTGAAACAGGCATTTGTTTGGATAAATTAGAATTAAATACTCAGACCTGAAGATGAATTTAATTCCGATTAATCTTTGAATTTGGAACGGTGTTGTTCTTTTCTATTATCTGCATTATGGCCGTGGTTTTGCTTCTATGGTGATGTTAATATTTCACGATTACTTGAATTAATTACTTTTATTACTTCTTTCTAATATATATATATATATATATATATATATATATATATAATTTTTTGTGTAGTTTCAATTGATTGTTCTCTATGTCTTAATCTTTTATCTTGTGCAAATTATTATTGCCTTTTCTCATTTTTGCCGTGTTTTCCTTTTCATTTTTATTTATATTTATATATACTTTTTAATTGTGATTTTTGTATCCTAATATTCTTCTCATCCCCTTTTCCATTGTAGTGATATGTTACCTTCCATTTTTATCCTTAGTCTTGGTCTATAGTTACTCATTTGTAACAGATATGTTAGAGATGGATTTTTTTGTACATACAGTAGTTTATGCATAATTTTCGATTAAAATCTTTAATTTATATATATATATATATATATATATATATATATATATATAATTAAATCAACTTTCATTCCATTCCTTAGTTTGTTGACAATATGAAGCATGTAGTTTTAAGATGATAAGAAAAAAGTTTTAAAACTACATTTTGTTTGAAGAATACTTTTTACTTAATATTACGTACCCTATCTCATTCAGCTTTCTTTCCTTTTCATCCAGTATGCTTTGATATTTTTAACTAGAATTCTAGAATTTTTTTCATTAATTACATTTTCCTTTCACATGTCGTGCTTGATATATTCCCATCACATTATAAATATTTAGTGAAAATATTATATTGCCTTTACTGTTCAGTTATGATAATCAGGGTGCATACGGGTGCTTGAAAATTGGGAAAGTACTTGAATTTTAGATTAACATTTTCAAGACCTTGAAAGTACTTGAAAATTCCCATTTTCTTGGTTAAGTCCTTGAAAGTGCCTGAAAAAGGTAGAGTTGAAAGTGTTCTGCAGACTCACAGCATTGTGTTTCTTCTGAGAAGTTCTGCTTTCTCTGGGAATTTCCCTAGCAGTTACGCTGTCGCTGAAATTTCCCTAAACGACATTGTTTTTCCCCAAAAATGTCCCCAACGGTTTCAATATTATCCAATAATGTCTTCTGAAACAGATTGCAAATAGATTGATCTACCACATTAATAAGTTGGGAGTTTATAAGACAAGGCAAGATGTAAATTCCTCGCTATATAATACAGAAGTTTCTGAATTCATGCGTATACTGACATATCAGAATGTTCATAAAGATTTGTGTGAACAGAATAAGCAAAATGGCTACTTAATTCAATTTAAGGAATTAATGAATGCAAAATAATAAAAAGAAAAATATGAGATGCCACCCATAGACTTATTATGCAGCCGAGTTTCATAGAAAATCATATAAATATTTTATAGAATAAGTTTCATAAAAGAAAGTGTAATTCTTATTTCTATCAATATTAATATAATCTAGTTATTCCAATAAAACTAAAAGTGTCTGCAGTTATTAAAATTTATTTTTGTGATTTATTTTCCTAGTACAATGGATGTTATTTTATTTTAAAAAATAAAAGTTATATACAAACTATGAAGTCAGGACGCGGTAGCCCAGTGGTTAGCGCGCTGGAATTGCACTCGGTAGGCCCGGTTTCGATTCCCTCCGCTGCCAAATCTGCCACCGTGTTCACGCGGAGTACGATCACGTTAAACATGTGGGTCCGTATGTCCTTCCGAGAGGTTGGTGGTAGGGGAAAGAGGGTACGGTCCCTGTAGATGCCTCCCCACTGGGTTTTGGTTTAAATTGGGGGTCTCTTTCCGGTCGTCCAAACAGTTACCTTACACCTTTCTGGTAAACAGTTACCTTACACCTTTCTTTAAAAACTGTGTTCTCATTGCTAGAGACATCTCTAATCAAATTTCCTGATCAGCTTGTGAGCCTCTCCCTTTTCCCCCTTTTGGTCGGTGGTCCCCTGTTGTCCTTTTCCCTGGAGGTGTTACCCTCTCTTTGTATGGTTGCCTTGTTTTGTCTGTATTTTGTTTTTGTCTTTATTTTGTCTGTGTTTTGCTGTGTTTTGATTGTGCCCCGTTTGTTGCTGTTTGTCTTGGTTTAGTTTTTGTTTTTGTCTTCGTTGTTGTTTTTGTTGTATTATTTCTCATTGTGCACGAGTTGAAGTAACAATTGTTCAAGAATTATTATAATCCGTTTTAATGTGTCTTTCACTGTTTAAACTTTATATTGCTTCAAAATGTGAAACATATTATGTAAACTCTCCTGTAAATTTTTGATTCTCAAAATAAACGCTGCTGGACCGTCGGACGAAAGCCATGGAAGTTGGGAGTTGGTTTCGGCTAACTCCTTCCCGGCCGTCCAAATGGATGCTCAAGTCCTTGTTGACGAGCCGGACGGCCTGGGTTTTCAACACCTTTCTGGTAGCCGGCCATCCACCATGCTGCTCTAAGTCCTTGGACGAGTCGGATGGTCAGGGCTTTTGACACCTTTCTGGTAGGTCGGACAGTGGGTCTCAACAATAACAACACCCTATGAAGTTTGCGATTTTGAAAACAAAGATTCAAATAATGTCTTCCAGAATATAATTCATTGTCTCAAATTTCCCCTGTAGCCCAGCTGTTTTTTCTGTTTAATGTAATAATATTTTACTTAATATTTTTACTGTTTTTCTACTTCTTTTAGAAAATACCGTGGGAGCTATACAGATGCTTAACAATTTTCCTTTTACAATTGTTCTCCAAGGTTACTATTCAGTTGATTCGTTTTTTGTTTTAAGGTAAGCATTGCGATTAAAAACTTTTAATTTAATAACTAGGCAAGTTATTGCAGCTTTCCCAACACAAATATTTGAAAAAACAAATATTTAAAAACACAAATATTTGAAAGTTATTACAATTTCAGGAGGAAACCACACGACTGATAATTTCTAAAAATGAAAGGAAATGGATTCTTTTTACAACATGTGAGAAGTGTCTATGACTTGGTCTGTCTGCCTGTTCGCACGATAACTTCTGTAGAAATTACTTTATCAAAATGAAATTTTATTATGTTGTTGAGACAGTCTGTGGAACATACGGGAATCAGATTAAATAATATCACTCAATTAGTTTCGGATTAAACCCTGGTTGAGAAAATGAAATACAGGATCATTCCGTGTGAAAATACCCGTTTTAAGAAAAATTGTTGCAACGCAGTCATAGGTTTTTTAAAATTTTTTACCGTGGATAGACATGGAAATAAAACCCCCAAATCTGAACTTGTATTTGGTGACATATTAAAAAAATCTGATGTGGGCAGCACATGACTTTCCCTGCAGACTTATATCCACGTTCTCTTTATTTTAATTAAATTTAATTCACTTTTAATTCAATTTTCGTTCTCATTTGATAACTGGATTTATTTTCAAAGGTGGCGTAGAGAAAATACGAAAAAACTAAAATATCTCGAGAACGGCTAGGCCTAGTGTAATGGGGTTGGTGTTATTCTTTTCTTCGTTAAAAATTACGTATTAAACAAGCATTTAATGGATATATTTGATTATACGCAGTTTTTTATTGTAGATTTTGTCGATTTTTGCGGGCCATTTTGCAAAAAAAGACAGGCTATTTTTTTCCGAATTATACCAAAATCTAATCAGCACCATATTGTCCCACAGGTAACTAACTTATCTACCGAATTTTGTGAAATTCGGTCCATTAGTTTTTACGTTAGAGTGGATAAAACTTTTGCGGGCCATTTCGCAGAAAAAAGGCGGGTTTTTTTTATCCCGAATCTTACTCAAAATTAATCAGCACCAGACTCGCCCACAAGTGACTTACCTACCAAATGTTATGAAATTCGGTCCATTCGTTTTTTAGTTAGAGTGGATACAAAATCTGCACAGACAGACACATAGACAGACAGACACACAGACAGACGTCACGCTATAAATGGTTTTTTCGTATTCTAGAGGTCTTGAAACGTGTAGATCCGTCGAAAACTCGAGTTGCGATTTTCGACATGATTCCAATACTTTCCCTATGCATTACCATGTATTGCAGGGAGAGTAATAAATACAATATAATCATTCCATAGTATCTAAAATACTTTAATTTGAAAATATTTTATTTCTAATTCAATCTGTTTGGACACATCCAGAAAATCAGCTTGAACAGATTGAAAATTAAAAATAATTCTATCTTAAACAGGCCAATAGACTGGCTGAAATGTCGAGCTAATGAAATGACTTAAGTGCAATAAATAACAAAAGTTCCAAGTATACAAATGAGTAAATATAATATAATCAGCAACTCCTAAACAAGAGAATTTATTTCTAAAATTATTTATTGTGATTACATATGTATAATATACTATTAAATAAAACTACAATAATAGATAAAATAATTTTAAGATCAAACTTTTTCGCACATCTTTTGTGTTTGCATGATGCTCAACCAATCTGTCATTTTAAGGTGGTTTTGGGTTATCCTTTTAAAAATTACCAAAAGTGCACAACTCAGGAATATAATACACAATTATAAAAAATCTGATGTGGGCAGCACATGGCTTTCCTTATATAATGCAATGAAGTTACTACTTTTAGAGTAAAAAAATAGGTTATTCTTATAGTAGACACTTACATTCCTTCCAAGATATTGAATTTTCGTCAATTAGTCGCCATTTTTATTGATTTAGCGTTATTTTTATCCATTTGGCAAGATTTTCATTAATTTGGTAACATTTAAAAAGTCGCCAAGTTGGCGACATTCCGCCAAATACGTCGCCAAAATCACCAAGCGTTATGGCCGGAGAAATAAGTTATTCTTATAGCAGATAAATGATTATTGACGCTCAAATAAAAAAGTATTACACAAAGTACCTTTTCTCATGAATGGAACGAGCTAGATCCACGAGAATGACGTCACCAAATTTATCACATGATATTACATATGAAAAGTGGTCATGTTTCCCAACAGTTAATAATTTTTTAATTTATGGGATATTTTGATAAATTTATTTGAAAAATGTATAATATCTCGAGAACGATTCGCGTTAGCGTTATAAAGTTTATGTTTATCGTTCTCTAAGGAAAAATTACATAAGAAATATCTATTTGCGTAACTTTATTAAAGGTTTTAATTTTTGGATGATTTTTTCAAAATTTTAGTCGAAAATTTAGGGGGGTTCTGAGCATTCGATTGCGTTTAAAAACAATAGGCTTCCAGTATTCACGGATTGTGAGTTTTGTACCAAATTTCGTTCGAATCGGTCCATTCGTTCGTCAGTTATCGTCTTCACAGGCTCACTGACGCACACACAGACATACATCACCTCAAAAACGCTTGATTCGTGTTCAGGGATGCTTGAAACGTGCTCTCCCGTCGAAAACTCGAATTCGAATTTTCGACAGCTTCGCAATACTTTCCTTATACAGGGTGTCCAGTGCTATCGGTGCCCAATGGCTATTTCCTCAACCGGCTGCATCCATTTGTTTTCACGAATCATTTTTTAAACCTATTTTCTGGTTAGTACTTTCCACTAGACTTGGATGATGGATTATTAAACCGTATCTGGTTGACCTGTACATGGGCATTTGATAAACCATGTTTTGACAATTCGATGCAGATGAGCCCTGAGACAGTCATGACCAGTCAGGAGTCTGAATCTGGCAACTGTTTCTCGTCGAGGAACCTCTGAAATGACAGTAATGCTCCTGCTGAGGATGCTCCATGCCTTTCCCTTGGATGCCTCCAGAGATTCTGCTTAAATTTCTTTTTTTTTGTGTAGCATTTTAATGTACAGTTGTGCTGAATGACTGGACACCCAGACCATGGCGCCTGCCACGAATGGCATTATGCCCATGGCCGGGAGAGAAAATACCTCCAGCACAGAAGAGGAACGACGAGCACTCGACCCCACCAGACAGAGAAAACCAGGGCGCGGTAGCCCTGTGGTTAGCGCGCGGAAGTTGCACTCGGTAGGCCCGGGTTCGATTCCCGCCGCTGCCCAAACTGCCGCCGTGTTCGCGCGGAGTACGATCATGTTAAACATGTGGGACCGTAAGTCCTTCCGAGAGGTTGGTGGTAGGGGGAGGAGGGTACGGTCCCTGTGGATGCCTCCCCCACTGGGTTCCGGTCTAAATTGGGTGGCACTTCCCGGCCGTCCAAACAGATACCTTACATCTTTCTGGTAGGTCGGTCCTGGGTCGATGAAGAAGAAGAAGAAGAAGACAGAGAAAACCGTCGACTCCACCACGCAGCGAGCGCACAACCGGAAATACCAAGGGGACAGCAGACCCCCGCCCCGCCAAGCGAGGCCAACCGCCTCCAATCCCGCAGAAGAACGCCGACGGAGACTACCGAAACCCCCAACCAGCAGACCAGAGACCGGCCCGCAAAGAAACCAACCAGGCAAGACGCGCCACCAAGAACAGCGACGCACCAACACCCCCACAAATTTATTATTTTTACTAAAAAGAAGTGCCAGGCTACGGCGGTTACAGGTCAGCCTACAGGTACAACCGCATAAATATGCAGGAAATAAAACAGACACAAATAATCACAATAATACACATCAAAAATTTTGAAAAAAAAAATAAAAGCCAATATTAAAATAATTATATCATAAGCCTATAAACAGCTAAAAAACTTAAGTACATTGAATATCCATAAATAAACTAATCTAATTCCCAAACTACCTCAATCAACTATACAATTTATAACAACTAAAACCTGTAAAACCAAACCAGTAAAACCAGAAACCCCGCCCAGCCTGATACAACTCAATAAACCAAAACAAGGGAGAGTTCAGCCAAACAACAACAAATACACAAAGAATATGAGACACCGTGTAAAGTATACCCTACATACAGATAATAAATACACATAATAAAAGTACAAATAATACAAGCAAAGACCTTTCAACTACCACAAAAATATGTCCCCGCGATCCCTGCCATGGTGTGCTGAATGATTATCATATAATGAATGTGCTGAATGATTATCATATAATGAATATCATAGTTTTGCATCCAATTAAAAAGTCCATATTGTTTTAATTATTTCTCTGAACACATTTCCAAAAGATGCCCCATTCATTTGACTGTGCTTCTTGTTTACAGTGGGTTCCTCCTGACCTACCTTTCCATGCGAGAGTTCTCTAAGAGGAAAGGTGGAATAGCCTGGCCCTACTTCTACATTCACCGGTACATCAGGTGAGTCTTAATGCAGAATCTTTCTACTAGGGTTTCGAAAATTAAAACAGCTTTATAAATGAGTCTGCTTTTGGAAGGTTCCTGAGTGAGGACACAACAAAAGTAAGCTGACAGGGATCTTGAGCTTTCGCATCTCTGGGTGACAGCTTAGCCTGAATATAGAAAAATTCACCTTGTTTAAATTATAATTTTAAAAGCTGTTATTTTTGTTTAGTATTTTTTATTTTTATTTTGTTGTGAAACACTAGCTTTTGGGGATATACAATTGAGGAAAAGTTGTATTAGGGAATAACTGATGAAGCCCTGTAAATCATTTGCCCGGGCCGGTCTGATGGTGCCACTTCACCCCTGCTCGGGGAACTTTGAATTTTCCCAGCAAGTTAGGGGGCCCACCGAGAACTTGTAATAAAGATCTGCCAGAGTGCACCAAAAAGTTGTCTTCTGGTCGTTTGGATAATGACACCTTGAGACAACCTTGCAACATAAAAATGAGTCCTGACAACTGAGTTTACCATCGTTGATGCGCCGTTTTCAATCCTGAATCCAGGTTTCTTTTGTTTTTTCCATCATGAGAGCGTTCCCTTCTCCAAGTAAATTGTCAATTTTGGGTTGACGAGCCTCCAGGACTATAGACATTTCTTATTTTTAATAATTTTTTACTTTAATATTTTAATAATCTACAGACATTGGTGATTGTCATGGATTTTCAAGTAATCCCATATGGATTTCCCTAGGGCTGTGTTTTTTTTATAGAGGTGAAAGTTTTAACTTTAAATAAACTTTGTCGTTTAGAATTTTTAACTCGCCTCTGTGTTCATTTTATCCACGTTCTCCAACGACCACTTTCTTTTCCTAGGTAAGTTTATTGTTTTCTTTTAGGTTGCAATCACAACGAACAATTTCAATGGATTAACCACTTGGTTTTAACATTTAAGTGTAATTATGACTTGTCTGAAGGTAAAGTAAATGCCAATGAAAGAATGAATAATTTGAAATGAGTTAATTGTATAAAGTAAATAGTTAAAGTTAAAATAATTTTAAATATAATATGTATTACAGTAAAGACAAAGTTAAATTTAATTTTATATTGTCGTGTCGAAAACGACACTACAAAACTAAGAAATTTGAATAAAAACGGGAAAAATTTAGAAGTCGGAACGAATTAACAATTTTGAAGAGAAAATTTAGAAAAATGAACCGAAATTAATAGCTTTAAAAGAAAGATCCAAAAATGTAGCACAATAGTACTGCAGAGGTGGATTCAGGTTCGAGCTCGGACTGAGTCCATCTCCACAGTTATTAAAACAAAACAACATAAAATGTCAGATGATCGATTTTCGGACTATACATTTTTGCATTACTATTGTTGAGGTAAAATCTTTACAAAATAAACTCATGTTTGTAAAAATTGCAACACTATGAAGGAATCACGAGGTTCTAAAATTTATAGCAAAAGCAAATTAAGGTATGCTATGCAAATGATCAGAATTTCAGAGTCACTGCGCATGCGTGGGCTTAGCAGCTCCCTCTGAACTGTTGTTTTAGCTGTATAAATAGAGAGCTGATGCTACCTAATGTTGAAGATAGTCTATGGTTGTCTGCAAGACGTCTATGGTTGTCTGCAAGACGTCTATGGTTGTCTGCAGCAGTAAACGTTTTATGAAAAGACACTATGCCCTATGACGACAAAGGACGCCATATGAGTTTGGACGGCGATGAATGATCAACCTTCGTTAAAGGAGTTTTTCTTATCGTGAAATAGCAGCTTGTATGGAGCATAATGCCACGACAGTGATGCGAGTGTAGAAGTAGTGCACTGAAGATAACTGGACGAGTTGCAAATCCAGCAGTGGATGACGAAATGTTTTGTCAGCATGGGATGATAGACACCTCATCCGCGTGGCAGTGATGGACTGTACAGCTTCATTTCGTCAGTTGGCAGAAGATTGGAGCACTACATTGTCTGCTCCAACAATTCTCCGGCTTCTGCTGCACTGTGAATTGTGTTGCAGATCCAGACCTCTCGACCGACCCAAAGGGATAACAGCAACTATTTGAGAGGCCGGGTACTGTGAATTGTGTTGTTGTTGAGACCCAGACCGTCCGACCTACCAGAAAGGTGTAAGGTATCTGTTTGGACGGCCGGGAAGTGCCACCCAGTTTAGACCTGAACCCAGTGGGGGAGGCATCCACAGGGACCGTACCCTCCTTCCCCTACCACTAACCTCTCGGAAGGATTTACGGACCCACATGTCTAACGTGATCGTACTTCGCGTGAACACGGCGGCAGTTTTGACAGTGGCTGGAATCGAACCCGGACCTACCGAGTGCAATTCCAGCGCGCTAACCACTGGGCTACCGCTCCCGCACTGTGAATTGTGCGAAAAACCCAGATCACACGACTAACCAGAAGGCTTTCAGTAGCTGTTTGTGTGGCCGGTCCGGTCTGTGAATTTCGTGTAAGAATTCTTTTGGGCAGGACTCTCCTGACACAAAACCATTGACGCCTGTGGTTACAATGGGCTCATCAATATAGACAAGCATGCCGATTGGCACAAGTCATTTTTTCTGATGAATCGTGGTTTAATTTGGGATACCGTGATGGCCGCATCCACGTTAGATGCTATAGAGGGGAACTCCACCTACCGGAATGCGTTATCTAACATCATGCTGGACGAACGCCAAGAGTGATGGTCTGGGGTGCCATTGGGTGTTTTGGACGATCTCAGTTGCTAAGAAATGTGGGTAATCTTAACAGCAACCAGTACATCAGAGGAGTTCTGGAGCCCGAATTCATACCCTTCCTTCAACCCATTTCTGGAGCTGTGTTTCAACAGAACAGTGCCCGTCCACATGTTGTTAGGAATGTTCAAGACTTCTTTTCAGCACAACAGATACAGCTTCTTCCTTGGCCAGCCTATGCACCGGATACGTTGCCTATTGAACATGTTTGGGATTTTGCCGGTCACCATCTTGCTCATGACGCTCATCCCGTAGCCAATACAGCTGAACTTTGGGTTCGGGTAGAAGCCATCTGGAATACTCCTCAGGTACAAATGCAAAATATGTTTGATTCGAAGTCACGTCATATAGAAGCACTTACTGCAGCGCGTGGTGGCTTCTCCCACTACTGATTTTCGACATGTAATATTGTCTTCTGCTTTGTAAATTTAATCATTTATTTTTAAGAATACGGGTCATTTGTGGAATCAATTTCATTCAATTCTGATGACTCCTTCATGATGTTGCAATTTTTACAAGCAAGAGTCTTGGCAAACCTCCACTGGACAGAAGCTACCAATGTAAAAAGTTATACTGAATGTGTGATGCATATATTTTAAGTGCTATTGATTTAAAATAACTCACTAATGCCTGTTTTGTATTGCAGGCTTACACCTATATATATGATTACTTTAGGATTTTCTACCAGCATCTTTTATTATTTGGGCTCTGGTCCATTTTGGCCAGCTGGTGACGGAGATCCCAACTGTGAGAAGAACTGGTGGTGGAATTTGCTTTATATTAACAACTTTACAAAAGCAGCTGAACAGGTAATTTCTTCTTGCCAGTCTGTGCATTTAAAGATAAGAGACACTGGATATAATAAACAGTCCATGTCATAGACATCGCAAAGTTAACACATTATGTAATACATTTCCTCCATAATAAATAAAATACTTCTTTTTTTTTAGTAAAATAAGAATATTTATGGTGGCTGGCTATTCAAGTACAGTTGGTGAAGAGGCACTTTATTAAAATTGAAATGAATGAAATTTATTTTTACCATATACCTCAACATACATTTTACTATTGCACACACTGCAGAATACAAATGCGACATTTTAATTCTAACACTCATTTCTGCATTTCAAGCCCTTTTATGACTAATCTTGTTTTAAATTTTAAACCTGGTTTCTATTTTTGAATTTTAATTACCATGTCTCTTATTTAATCAATTATTTTCTTTTTTTTTTCACAACGCTAAAGTACCTTAAGAGTAGGTCCCTGAAATTTTGGCCATTGGTTACTTTAATTAAAAGTTTATTATTATTATTATTATTATTTATTTATTACTTTCCTTATATACATAATGTATAAGGAAAGTATTGCGGCGGGGTCGAAAATTCGAATTCGAGTTTTCGACGGGAGAGCACGTTTCAAGCATCCCTGATCACGAATCAAACATTTTTGAAGTGATGTCTGTGTGTGTGTGTGAAAGTATGTGTGTGTGTGTGTGTCAGTGAGTCTGTGGAGACGATAACTGACGAACGACTGGACCGATTCGAACTAAATTTGGAACAAAAATCACAATTCGTAAACACTGGAAGCCTATTGTTTTTATACGTAATCGAATGTTCAGAACCCCCCCTAAATTTTCGAATGAAATTTTGAAAAAATCGTCAAAAAATCAAAACCGCTAATAAAGTTACGCAAATAGACATTTCTTATGTAATTTTTCATTAGAAAACGATTGGCATAAATTTTAGAAGGCTAACATGAACCGTTCTCGAGATATTGTACATTTTTAAAAAAAATTATGAAAAAGTCACATAAAAAAAAAAAATTCCTATTGAGAAACATGTTCACTTTTCATATGTAATACCATGGGATAAATTGAGTGACATCATTCTCGTGGATCTAGTTCGTTCCATTCATGAAAAAATATACTTTGAATAATACTTTTGTATTTGAACGCCAATAGTCATTTATCTGCTGTAAGAATAACTTTTTTCTTAGTGCATAACGCTTGGCGAGATTTTGGCGACGAATTTGGCGGAATGTCGCCAACTTGGCGACTTTTTTTAAATGTTGCCAAATTAATGAAAATCTCGCCAAATGGATAAAAATGATGCTAAATCAATGAAAATGACGACTCATTGTCGAAAATTCAATATCTTGGAAAGAATATTAGTATCTGCTATAAGAAAAACCTATTTTTTTACTGTAAAAGTAGTAAATTCATTACATTATATAAGGAAAGTCATGTGTTGCCCACATCAGATTTTTTTTATGCTGATGTCGAAAAAAGACACAGCAGTATCATAAGATCCTCTTTAAAATTTTACTTTTTGAATGTTTGAATTTGTACATTTGAAATTGAAGTTGTGCATCTTGTAGGTATGAAGTCATGCATTGCTTTATGTATATTTGTGTCCTTTTTGCAGTGTATGAGTTGGTCCTGGTACTTGGCAAATGACATGCAATTTTTTGTCATCAGCCCCCTCTTTTTAATCACACTTTGGAGGTAAGTTTTAAAGCAGTATTTAAACTTATTCAACCATTTAAACTCATACAAATTGTATAAATCCAATTGTACTATCTGTAAAACAAATCCAGTATAAAATGTTTCTTACAATAAACATGCTGTATCGTACTGAATTTATTATAAAAATATTTTGGTGGCTTTTGTCATCTCCTTGTATATTTTCCCTTTACTTTGTTTTAAAAGCCACAGACCACTGAAGATGACCTTGGACAGTTGCAGAATTTAAACTATTTATAATGATGACAGATTTCTGCAAGGCATGCACCAGCCCTACGAATAGACCCCACAATGTAAACAGAATGATCCATTAAAGTTGACATTTTTTTTTATCAAATGGTCAGGCACTTGACTTCCATCATTCGCCTATACATCGGTCAGGAACGTGAACCATTTAGCCGTCCTAGGACGTTGCTCCAGGCGCACCATAGGGGGCGGAACACACTGCGCCCAACAACACAACATCCAAGCCTTACGTGGGACTCGAACCCGCAACGCGGCGGTCGAACGATCGCTTGGAAAGGCTCGCCTTGACCACTAGACCACCACGTCGGCTTTAAAGTTGAAAATAAGTGATGTATTAAAAATAGACAATTATAAATTGTAGCACTTAGGAATGGTGTCAATCAGGAATGGTATTTAAATGACATGCTGTTGCAAATAAAAATTATTGTTGCACGAAATAATTTACATAACTTTGTCAGGACATTTTGAAAATATGAGAAAGAAAGAAAAAAATTCCCTTTGTGGCTGAAAATGCAGTAATTGCTTTTAATAAGTATTTCCTGTTGGTCTTTTAGAATATTCTGCTTTCCAAACTCACCCGTTATGGTCTGTAATCTGCATATTTTTCTTATATTTTTAAGTTTGGATTCCAATTTATTTATTTTTTTTTCTAGTTTATTTATTTTTTATTTAGACACATATTGTTAGTTCTTCTTTAATTCCACTCTCAAAATTTTACAGGTTTCTGTGGTTTCTTCTGTTCTCTAATTTTTTGTTCTAAATTTATGTTCAAATTTTACGACCTGTACTTCATTCATTAGACTCATTGCTTCGAAGCATCTGTGAAGGAACAGCAGCTTTTTTTAATGTGCGTTTTTAGGCAAATTTAAAGATTTTGCTTTTAAATCTCTTCATAAGCTGTGAACACAAAGTATGAGTTGGGATTCCAATTTCCATCTCTTTGACACCCATTGTTTTCTAAGCTATAATTCTTCATAAGGTGCTGTAAAAAGTGTACACATTTGGTGTGAAATTACTTTTTTTTTTCTTGCAAAAGAAAAAAGTTCTCCCACTGGTCACTCTCAACAGCAATTTGGAAAAGACTAAACCAAACCTTGTAACATACCTTGTAACATCACAATTTTCCAAGATGAGGAGTAATCTGTAGGAGAATTGAGATAGTATGGTACGTTACAAGGTTTTGTTTTTACTCTTTTTCCAAGTTGTTGTTGCACAGCAATCTCATTCCAGGCATGTTCAGTACAAATAAAAAAATACAAAACAAATTATTATAATTGTTGGAGAAAAATAATAAACACTGCTTGCTTTCTAACCGTGTGTTCATCGAATTAAATACAGTAGTACAGAATTTAGACAAAGAACTTTTTCCTTTTGCAAGAAAAAGTAATTTTGTGTCAAATGTGTACGCTTTTTGCAGCACCTTGTGAAGAATTTAAGGGTGAGCGTCAGTAAATCTTCTGCCCTATCCGCGCTTTGTTAACTTTCGCAGAACATCTTTTTCACCAAATTTCTGCTCAAATAGTTGCAAAATATTTCCTGAAAGATAAAATGCAATGCTTAGATTACATTAAAGCTGAATTTAATACTCAATAAAATATAGAATATATTTTTTATTTTAATCCAAAATATTTTTGGTGCTGACATCTGTTGTCGTAATTTAATTCATACCGATTATTTTTATTTTTTAATGAACATTTTTAAATGCCTATTCCTTTTAATACGCTATTAACTACAACCACAGATCATACATAATAATGGCACAATCACGGAAAGGTAATTGAATTTAGACTTGAAGACAAAGCTGCAGTTCTTAGTCATGTACATTCAGATCCCTTTATCAAATTTATAGAATGAGAAATTACCTTTCCGTGATTATGGCATTATTATATATGATCTGTTGTTGTATTTAACACTGTATTAGAAGGAATAGATATTTAAAAATGTTTATAAAAAAATAAAAATAATCGGTATGAATTAAATTACGGCAGCAGATGGCAGCACCAGAAAATATTTTGGATTAAAATAAAAAATATATTCCATATTGTATTGAGTATTAAATTTAGTTTTAATATAATTTAGCATTGCATGTTATCTTTCAGAAAATATTTCGCAACAGTTTGAGCAGAATTTCGGCGAAAAAGATGTTCTGCGAAAGTTAACAAAGCGCGGCTAGGGCAGAAGATTTACTGACGCTTACCCCTAAAAAAAGCTCAAATTGGCATTATTTAGATTCGATTTGGCAAAGGAAATAGCATTATCTGATGGATTTGAGTCAGAGAACAGAGAAAGAGTGACCGACGGAAGTGTATGGGAACAGCCACTCTATTTTTAGAACCGCACTTATCAAGGAGCAATAATTAGCTCGTACTGTCACTGCTGACACTGGGAATGCAGTGTCCTAGACATTGAAATGATTGAGTAAGTGATAAGGATTGATTGAACAAGGGAGAACTCATTCTATTTGATTTTCAAGCTTGATTAAATTTATTTTCTTGTGTTTTCAAATCAGCTAGGACCGTACATAGAAATTGTGGGCATAACATTGCCCGAAAGTCCTATAGCCGTGTGATTTTATACACCGTAAAATGGAGATTTTAATAAAAGGCTTTTAAACATATTTTTTGGTTATCTTTGATCTTAATGTATCATATCTAATTGTATACCTAGTATAAACCTCAGCAAGCTGACTTCAATTAGTTCAAAGTGCCTTGGGTGGGATTGGCTTCAATAAATACAACCGCTCTAGGAAAGAGATCACGAATCCCTCCATACGGGGGGGGGGGTGTCACTCCTTTACCACGAACAGCATCTGTGACGTCAGATAGAGTTTATTTGCAGCCCGTGGCACAAGGTGGCGTGGCAGGTGCGCGTAATCGGCGCCTGAGAGTGCAGGGGAAATATTTTATTATTTCTATTTAAATCCAATGCAACGTGCCCCCATCGTCTAGGGAGTGGCTCCAATTGGCAGAACAGTTCCGAGAATAACAGGGTCCACTTGGCCTGATAAAATCGAAGACATGCTTAGGATAAAAAATTTATAACAACAAATGGGTTCATGAAAATTTTTTTCATGGAGTAATCTGTGGTATTTTAGGCAAATGCTGTAAAAAATAAACAATGGAAGGCAAGTCAATTTCTGTACATTGTAATATAAAAATCAGAAAGGTATATGTAATTTAAAAATTCACTAAAAATCATCTGATATGGTTTCCATTCACAGTTTGTTTCAAAGAGAATTTTGGGATCATTTCAACGGTGTCAAGATGGAAATTCTTATACTATTTTACGTTGTTAAGATTTGTGAGAATATTGGCCAAAATCTTTGTGAATCAGGTTAAACATAAAATAAATAAAAAACTAATTCGAAATTTTAAAAAATAACGCCGAGGTGCACTTATTCAGGTCCTGAAGTTTCTGTGCACCCAATTTCAAGGTCTTACGATGTTTAGATTTTGAACTATAGATTACACACACACAGAGAGACTTCTTCATATATTAAATAAGAAGATGATTACAACTTGTAACTGAGTGGCTTTTGTGCCCAATTTCACTTCTGAAACTGAACACACTTCACTACTGAAATCGCAACACCATAAAGAAATTGATGTTATCCTTATTAAATTTACAGAATATCATTGTAACGTGGAGATGTGCAAATAATCAAAAAACCATACCTGGAAAATGAAATCATATAACTTTATTGACATTAGATCAATATTGAATAGGCTCACCGCGAGCGGTTATGCAGGATTGAATACGACGAGGCATTCCGTCAATGAGATAGATGGTCAATGGTGTGCTAAGGGATGGCATTCCTCACAGCATGCAATTGGGCTTGTAACTGAACATGGTTTGCTGGAATTGGGAGTACTCTTAATCGGCGACCCATGTTGTCCAAGATATGGTCAATTTGCGACAAATCCGGAGAATATGCTGGCCAAGGCAGGACGTCAAATCCTTATAGACTATACATAGTTACCCGTGCAGTATGTGGCCTGGCACTATCCTGCTGAAAAGCAGTCCAGGCCTGACTGACAGATATGGCTGTATCACAGGTCTCACAATGTCAGAGACGTATCATTATGCCGTGATACTGCCAGAAACGTGGACCAAAGGTATTCGTCCACCAAATGTTACACCACCCCAAACCATGGTACCATTTAGGGGCTGTGTGGCGACTGATAGAAAAAGCTTCCTTGTGGCGTTGTTGAAAGCGCCGCCATACGCGAGTACTGCCATCTGGCATGCCAAAACAGAATCGTGATTCTTCCGTGAACAGAATGTTTCGCCATTCTGTCGACCAATTGCGTCTCATTTGACACCACTGGAGGTGACGTAACCGGTGAAGACCTTGAAACGGTAGGTGTCGAAAATGTCGTCTGCCTCGTAGTCCTATGTCATGGAGAAGGTTTCAAATTGTTTGCGTCGAAACCGCGTTACCGGTAGTGTGGGATAAATGTCGTTGTAACATAGTTGCTGTGATAAATGTCTCCAGCGCAACGCTTCTCAGAAGCATACGATCTTCACGTGGTATGGTACACCTGAAAGCTCCACTAATTGATCTTCCTGTCATTCCATTGTCTCTCACGAACTGTAAACACACACCGTTGAACTGTGTTCATATCACGACCCAATAGTTTAGTGATCCATTGAAGGTTCAATCTACCCTCACGTAAAACAAAGATTTGTTGTCATTCCGTTGACAACAGTTGAACGTATACGGTACGACGACGTACTCTTGGAATGCTGTGATGGTTTTTACAACCTGAAACCAATGACGCTACAACTTAGCTGTGATATAGCTCCTCCTTGACCTAACGCTTTTATGCTGCTTGGCAAGTTGTTACGTCACTATGCTTAACGAAACTGTGATCATTTGCATATCTCGCCTTGCTGTTTCCATTGCTTGACTTACATAAAGCTACACCTACAACTTTATGGTGTTGCGATTTCAGTTGTGAGTGTAGTTTTCACACACAAAATTGAATGTGTAGTTTGCTTGAAATATAAGCGTATAAAATGGAGTAGCACTAAATTATGGGATTTTGGCCAGTGTTAAAAAATCTATAGATTAATTTGAATTTCCTGAAAAAACTTAGCAATCATGTTATTGTTAATAAAAATAAATACAATGGAAGCTGATTCTAGCAATTGATAAATTATTTTATTTTTCTCATTTGTGTTATTCCAGGTGGCCAAAGATTGGTTACTTCCTGCTGGAAATTTTTCTATGTGCTACTTGTCTGGCTACTTTTTTCATTACCTACCATTACGATTTACCTCCTGGAGCAATGGGTTTCTTCAACCTGGATGGCGCTGATATGTTAAAGGGTATTTTAAAGTAAGTTAAACTATGCTAATATATAGAACAGTTTAAATAAATAATTGACCTCTATTTTGATTAACTCCCCTGGAGTGAGAAAAATGAGCTTTTCGAAAAGCAAAGCCTATTAGAAACTCCATTTCAGTTCTCTCTTCTAATAAAATAAAATAAATTTCATTGATTTGCGTCGTTTTTAACAATTTGGCAACATTTCCGTCAATTTGGCAACGTTTAAGAAAAGTTGCCAAGTTAGAGATATCCCGCCAAATTCGTAGCTCTGAATATGCAGATCTGAATAAAACATCCTGATCCCGTTTGTATATACTAAATGAAAACACTAAAATTGTATTAGAAGATATACCAGTGCTATTCTTTTCTGTTTCAACAATCGGTTAAATGAATTTATTAGCTAAACACAATATATAAGCTTGAAAAACCCCTTTTGCCAAAATAAATGAAAGTGATATACGCAGTTCGCAATTAATATAATTAAAAGAAAAATCAAACCGTTCATTTATAAGATATATTTTAATATCCATTTATTTATTATTCAAATCGAAAAAATAATAATAAATATTAACAAACACATTTAATTTAATTGCGTTGCCGAGCAACATAATATAAGATAGAATCTTTCTCATAAAATGCTAATAATAAAATAACCATTTTGATTTCTTAATACTTTTCATTGTTGAGTAAAAGCTTGTGAAAAATAAACCATGGTGATAGATTTTCTATTTAAATTCGTGCTTCAAACAATTCATGCTTTCAGAAAGTGACTAATAAGTGCAAAATATCTCCCACCAAACTCAGAGTTAAAGTTTTAATTCACTTTCACGTTTTAAACAAACGATTTCCAACCTTTTTATTTGGAGGAACCAGGGAGTTAGAGAGTAGAACTCCTAAGAAAAATTTTCGTTTTTCATTAATACCTTGAGTTCCCCTGGTCTTAGAAACTCGAAACGTGGACTAAATTTAAGTGGGGCTATTTTAAGGCTATCTACAAAATTTCATTAAATTCGGTTCAGCCGTTCTCCCGTGATGATGAGACAAAGGAAAGTTTTGCTTTTCACTAATATCTCAAGAACCATTGGTCTTAGAAACTTGAAACTTGAACTAAATTTTAAGTGGGGCTATTTCAAGGCGGCCCACAAAATTTCATCAAATTCGGTTCAGCCGTTCTTCCGGGATGATGGGACAAACAAATAGACAGACAGATAAATTTTCAATTTTATTTATATAGATAGTGAACACCATCGGTTCTGTAGTTTCAGAGGGAGTTAATCAGTTTGTAAAAATTACTATTAGAGTTTTTTTCATTTCACCAAGCTTTAACGTAGAAAATTTTTGTGTTTTTGTGTGAGTATTTAGTTTCTAGAGTTTCTGTTTGTTAATTTTGAGAATGAGTTTATTTCTAATAATTTTCAAATCTTTAATGGCGAACCCGCCCTGTTCTGTTTTACAGATTCACTGAATACTTTGACAAGATCTACATAAAACCATACGCAAGAATAGGTCCCTATCTGGTTGGGATGTTTGCTGGTTATGTGTTGTTTGCAAGGAAAGTTAATAACAGGCCTCGACACAACTGGGTAAAGTATTCCTTCATCTTGCTTTCGTGTAAATGATAGAATGGATGTATCGTGAAGTTGGTAGTGGGAAATCTTATCCCCCAAGGAGTACATTGTCACACTTGATATCAATTGAAAGATTTTATTTTCAAATCCTTTAAGGGTGAGCGTCAGTAAATCTTCTTCCCTATCCGCTATTTGTTAACTTTTGCGGCATATGTTTTTCGCAGAAATTCTGCTCAAACAGTTGCGAAATATTTTCTGAAAGATAAAATGCAATGCTTAGATTATATTAAAACTAAATTTAATACTCAATAAAACATACAATATATTTTTTATTTTAATCCAAAATATTTTTGGTGCTGTCATCTGTCGTCGTAATTTAATTCATACCGATTATTTTTATTTTTAATGAACATTTTAAAATATCTATTCCTACTAATACAGTATTAAATACAACAACAGATCATATATAATAATGCTACAATCATGGAAAGATCATTTCTCATTCTATAAATTTGATAAGAGGATCTGAATGTACATGACTGAGGCCTGCAGCTTTGTCTTCAAGTCCAAGTTCAATTACGTTTCCGTGATTGTGGTATTATTATATATGATCTGTTGTTATATTTAATAGCGTACTAGAAGGAATAGACATTTAAAAATGTTCTTAAAGAAATAAAAATAGTCGGTATGAATCAAATTACGACAACAGATGGCAGCACCACAAATATTTTGAATTAAAAAAAAATATATTCTACGATTTATTGGGTATCAAATTTAGTTTTAATATAATCTAAGCATTACATTTTATCTATCAGAAAATATTTCGCAACTGTTTGAGCAGAATTTCGGCGAAAAACGTGTGTCGCGAACGTTAACAAATCGCAGATAGGGTAGAAGATTTACTGACGCTCACCCTTAAAATGAAAAGTAACAAACACACTATAATTGTAATCATTCCGACCAACAATTCATACATTTTTTTTTCTTCAAATTTTGCGATAAATATATATACACACGCACATACAGTTACTTCACATTGTGACCACCAGCTAATACCCAGTATAAACGCCATGTGCAGCATGGACAGCTGCTAGACGGGGTGGGAGTGACTCAATAAGGTTGGTGTTCACAGGTATCTGGAGCCAAGCTGACTGCAGTTCATCTGACAGATTCTCGAGAATCTATAATCTATAGAGCATAGAGCGAACAACCTGATCGAGGTGGTACCACAGATGCTCAGTTGGTTTTAAGTCTGGGAAATTAGGGGGCCAGGGAACTTCATCGTGCTTCTCCAACCGTTCTTTGACATGTCGCATTGTCGTGCTGGTAGACCCTATTTTGCCGCAGGGAAGACAATCAACAGTGTCTGCAAGAATCAATTCCTAACCAATTCAGTTCAAAGTGCCTTCCACAGATATGAGTGGACTAAGTGAATGTCGCAAGAAAGCATTCTCCAGACACTTGTGTTCTTCCACCAATAGTTTATTCTCCGATCTTTCATGCCTTATATGCTAACATTTGTCCGTTTAATGAAGCAGAACCCGTTACTCATTAAAGAAGGCAATCCTTTGCTAATCAACAGAGGTCCAATTCCGATAATGTTCTGCAAATGCATTTATTGCCAACTCAAATGAGAAAGTGAAGTCAGGGAATATTTTAGTACATGTTTTAATAAGCATATGAAATAATGATATGCGAAAATGATTGAAACTACAAGCATTCTTGTGAAATGCAGTTAAGGGCGAGCGTCAGTAAATTTTCTTCCCAATCCGCGCTTTGTTAACTTTCGCGGCACACATTTTTCGCCGAAATTTTGCTCAAACAGTTGCGAAATATTTTCTGAAAGATAAAATGCAATGCTTAGATTATATTAAAACTAAATTTAATACCCAATAAAACATAGAATATATTATTTATTTTAATCCAAAATATTTTTGGTGCTGCCATCTGTTGTCGTAATTTGATTCATAGCGATTATTTTTATTTTTTAATGAACATTTTAAAATATATATTCCTTCTAATACAGTATTAAATGCAACAACAGATCATATATAATAATGACACAATCACGGAAAGGTAATTTCTCATTCTATAAATTTGATAAGGGGGTCTGAATGTACATGACTGAGGTCTGTAGCTTTGTCTTTAAGTTCTTTTGTCTTCAAGTCCAAGTTCAATTACGTTTCCGTGATTGTGGCATTATTATATATGATCTGTTGTTGTATTTAATAGCGTACTAGAAGGAATATACATTTAAAAATGTTCATTAAAAAATAAAAATAGTCGGTATGAATTAAATTACGACAACAGATGGCAGCACCAAAAATATTTTGAATTAAAATTAAAATATATTCTATGTTTTATTGGGTATTAAATTTAGTTTTAATATAATCTAATCATTACGTTTCATCTATCAGAAAATATTTAGCAACTGTTTGAGCAAAATTTCGGCTGAAAACGTGTGCCGCGAAAGTTAACAAAGAGCGGATAGGGTAGAAGATTTACTGACGCTCAAGATGCATTTTCAATAGTGGATCTCTCTTTGTGTTGCAGGTCACCCTGGGACTGGGTTGGGTTGTAGCAACAGGCATCACCCTGACTTGTGTGTATGGTTTGTATCATGCAAATCCATCTTTGGTTGCCAGAAGCTTCTACAATGGCCTCAACCGCTCTCTTTATGCTGCAGGACTATCGTGGGTAATTTACGTATGCCTTATTGAACAAGGAGGTAAGAAGTCCTCAACATTGATTTTATGACAACTTTTAGCAAGATCTCAATTTCTTGATTGTAGAAAAACATTACAAATATAAAGACTTTACCTTGTCACTCTTTATTGTCAATCATTTTGAAAAGTAGTTTGCTAGTCAGCTTATTTTCCTGAAATACTAACATTTTCTGATAATGTTAACATTTTATTTATCAAGTTACTGACAGCCATTAGTTTTATTTATTATATTATAATTTATGCTTTCCCTGCAATGCATGGTAATGTATAGGGAAAGTATTGGAATCTTGCCGAAAATCGCAATTCGAGTTTTCGACGGATCTACGCGTTTCGAGACTTCTAGAATACGAAAAAACTATTTTTAGAGTGACGTCTGTGTGTGTGTCTGTCTGTCTGTGCAGATTTTGTATCCACTCTAACTAAAAAACTAATTGACCGAATTTCATAAAATTTGGTAGGTAAATCACTTGTGGGCGAATCTGGTGCTGATTAGTTTTGGGTACGATTCGGGATAAAAAAAAAACCCGCAAAAGTCTGTATCCACTCTAGCTAAAAAACTAATGAAACGAATTTCACAAAATTGGGTGGATAAGTCTTTTAATGGGTTACCCTGGTGCTGATTAGATTTTGGTACGATTTAGAAAAAAATAACCTGCCTTTTTTTTGTAAAATGGCCCGCAAAAATCGCCAAAATCTAAAATAAAAAACTACGTATGCTCAGATATATCCATTACATGCTTGTTTTATACGTAATGTTTAACGAAGAAAAGAATAAGACCAACCCCATTGCACTAGGATTTGCCGTTCTTGAAATATTTTAGTTTTTTCGTATTTTCTCTACTCCACCTTTGAAAATAAGTCCAGTTATCAAATGAGAACGAAAATTGAAATAAAAGTGAATTAAATTTAATTAAAATAAAGAGAACGTGAATATAAGTCTGTAGGGAAATTCATGTGCTGCCCACACCAGATTTTTATATTTATTGTATTTTCTTATAAAGTGTTTTTAATATGTATCACATTAATAATTTTATCCCAATTTTTGATAAAGCATTCTTTGTAACTAATTGTAATCCCCGTAATATCTTTTTGAATCTTTTTATATCTATATTTATCTGCAATTTTGACTCGGTTCAAAATCTCAGTTTTATCTGGCGTCTCATTCTTGATTCTTTGTGGGGTTAAATCATCTGCATATTTAATAATATTAATTCTGTTTCTGCTGTGTCATTTTAATAATATTTGTTCATTCATTCTTCTGTGTTTTCTTGAGCTATTATACACACACATGACATCATGCAAATTTTGTTTGCTCTTTAGCTGTTTATAGAAAGCACAATGCATCTTTGCATCTTTTTCAGTTATGTGCATCTAATGATGGGCGATTCACACATTCAAAAAGGCTCAAGCTTTATAATTATTTTTTTTAAATGTACTTTAGTGTGAATAAAGATTTTAAATTTTAAAGTATTTGCACTTAATATAATTTTAAATGATGATTTTCAATGGTAATTTTAAATGATGATCTGTTCAGCTAAAATTTTCCTCAAGAACATCTGCCTTAGATATACGTACCCCATACTACTAAATAGAAAATATATAAAGAAAAAATAGGGATATTCAGGGATTTTTTCAGCTGAAGGCACTATTTGACCATTCACTATAATTGGAACCTCTGTTAGATACTAGTAAAACAGCGACAAACTTTGTTATAGGTCTCCGGTGGCAAGGGCTGCAAATAGGATACAGTATGGTATTACAATTAGAGGTCCAGGGTGCATACGGGTGCTTGAAAATTGGGAAAGTACTTGAATTTTAGATTAATATTTTCAAATCCTTGGAAAGTACTTGAAAATTCACATTTTCAAATCCTTGAAAAGTACTCGAAAATTCACATTTTCTTGGTTAAGTTCTTGAAAGTGCTTGAAACAGGCAGGGTTAAAAGTGTTCTGCAGATTCACAGCATTGTGTTTTTTTTAAAAAGTTCTACTTTCTCTGGAAATTTCCCTAGCAGTCACGCTATTGCTGAAATTTTACTAAACAACATTGTTTTTGCCCCCAAATTTCCTCAATGACCTCAACATTAAACAATAACGTTAGTTTGTTATGATTTTTCCTCCCAGAAACGCATAAAACTTCATAATATGGAATAAATTATGCCCTTGAAAAATAATTGCATGGCACTTGAAAGTTCTTGAAATTTTTTGAAGAAAAGTGTACCTACCCTGGAGGCCAATTCAGAGTCATTCTCATAAGGAGGTGCTGCATACATTTTCATACAAAGGCAATATTTTCCAGGAGTGTTCTGTTCAGCTAAGAAGACTGAAATGCATACTGCACCCAAGGGTCATGTACTGGCTTTGGGCTGCAGTTTCTTCTTCAAAAGAAAAAAGCCAGACTAGATGTTCCTTTTTTCTAGCAATTGAAGTCGTTGGCTTCAACAATTAAGACACTTTTAGGGGTTCTTTTAGTTAGTGACTTTTCCGATGTTAGCATGCTTATGAACGTTGAAAATGGATGGGGGGGGGGGGGGAACAGCTACTTTTCTTCTGCTGTAACAAGGCTCAACCATTGCCAGAGCAAGAGTCCTCACCGTAGTCGGCATGTTATACGGAATGATTGGGTTAAAATAACAGTGAAATAACAAACGTCTTAGAAAATATTCTTCTTAAAGGTTAAGTACATTGTCATGCATACCTAATATATTAAAACTTCGTATGTTATTAAGGAAATAATTGCTGTTTTTGTATTTGTCTTAAAAACAAAGATTATGAAATTTTGATTTTTAAAGTGCCTTATTTAAATTGGATCCCAATTCATCTATCTTTTATTTTATGTACAAATATATAAAATAACATCGTTTTTACTATAAAATAAAAATAAAAATATATATATATATATATATATATATATATAATAAAGATATATGAAAATCCAATGATAGAATAGAAACAATTTGTAACTCATTAAAGCCTAACTTAAAAATACCAACAACTTAGAAGAAGGATAAAATAGAGAATGATCAATCAAGAGGAAAGTAAAATGCATATATCTAGCCATCAAGCTAAATATATTCAACAAATATATAAGATCTTAAATTGTTACCTCTGGAAGATGAACACATACAAGATATAACATTTTAAATGTTTTCTTATTTCGAAATTAGATGAACTTTTACAATTATTTTATTAAATATGAAGTCATGGTCTCCCTTAAGGGAGATAATGGAGGGTCACGCTCCCCCTTCGACATTCAATATAACAAAGGTGAGCATCAAGCCATATTGATGTAGTACATCATGTGCTTGAGTTCCCCCCCCCCCCCCTCGGAAAAAGTTTTACATTCGCCTATGTATGAAGTAGAAATATATTGGAATATTATTAGCAAGTGATAGAAAAAATATATCAGTTTTGCAAATATAAACAGCTAGAGCTAATGAAATAAGCAATTCAAAAGAGTGCATTAAAAATGGGTGAGAACAAACACTGTAGTCAACAATGTCTTTAAACAATTTTGCATATTAATTACTTACTAATATTATATTTTGAGAACTTAAAAATATCTTAGCCACAATAGGCTAAAAATCCGCTAGAAAATGATCAATGGCTTTTGTTTGATTGATTTTTAAAGGAACGTGATTTTTAAAGGAAAATCAGATTTATTCCTTCTAAAACTCCCAAATACGCAAACGGATGCTTCGCCATATTGATGCTGCGACTTAGCGTACTTCACAAACTACTTAAGTTTAATGGTAGTCATTATTAGTATGTTTCTTCGTCTTGATATTTGTTTAAATTTGGGTGAATGTCATGTTATTCGTGGAAGATGCCTCATACATTTTAGTATTACACATGATTTTTTTCAATGAAGATTAATTAATTGAACCATGTTTTGACCCAAAATGGCGGATCCATTAGCCTTGCCCAAGAAATTTCCATTCATGAAACGTCACGTCCCATATCCAACCATTGTCTTAAGTTACAGTTTATAAAGGGTTGGAAATGGAAGAAGAATTCAGTTAGAGCGGAGTGTAACAGGTGGGCGGTCCTAATACCATGATTATGTCAATGCAGCTGAAGGCTAGATAATTTCTGCTTTTAAATATACGTTTTTATGGGGAAAATACTTTGATACTTCATTTAAAGTGTAACAGTTTCTAAAAAAAGACATATATATTCGTAAAGTTATTTTAAAAAGTCTGATGTGGGCAACACATGACTTTCCTTATATAATGTAATGAATTTACTACTTTTACAGTAAAAAAGCAGGTTTATCTTATAGTAGATACTAATATTCTTTCCAAGATATTGAATTTTCGACAATTAGTCGTAATTTTCATTGATTTAGCGTCATTTTTATCCCTTTGGCGAGATTTTCGTTAATTTGGCAACATTTCAACAAGTCGCCAAGTTGGTGACATTCCGCCAAATTCGTCGCCAAAATCTCGCCAAGCGTTATGCACTAAGAAATAAGTTACTCTGACAGCAGATAAATGACTATTGGCGTTCAAATACAAAAGTATTACTCAAAGTATCTTTTTTCATGAATGGAATGAGCTAGATCCACGAGAATGATGTCACCCAATTTATCGCATGGTATTACATGTGAAAAATGAGCATGTTTCTCAATAGGAAATATATATATATTTTTTTTATATGACTTTTTGATAATTTTTTTGAAAAATGTACAATATCTCGAGAACGGTTCATGTTAGCGTTCTAAAATTTATGTCAATCGTTTTCTAATGAAAAATTAGATAACAAATGTCTATTTGCGTAACTTTATTAGTGGTTTTGATTTTTTGACGATTTTTTTAAAATTTCATTCGAAAATTTAGGGGGGTTCTGAACATTCGATTGCATATAAAAACAATAGGCTTCCAGTGTTTACGGATTGTGATTTTTGTACCAAATTTGGTTCGAATCGGTCCATTCGTTCGTCAGTTATCGTCTCCACAGGCTCACTGACACACACACACACACACACACACACACACATACTTTCACACACACACACACACACACACACACACAGACATCACTTCAAAAATGTTTGATTCGTGATCAGGGATGCTTGAAACGTGCTCTCCCGTCGAAAACTCGAATTCGAATTTTCGACCCCGTCACAATACTTTCCTTATACATTATGTATATAAGGAAAGTAACAATAAATTAAAGTATCTTTAACTTAGATTTTTAAACAGGGGAGGCTCAGCTTCTGAGCCTCAATGGACGCTACACCACTGGTTAGGATAATTAATATTCTCTCTTTGGTTGATTTTCCTCAATTTAATGTTCATTCGTTTGATTGGATTTATTTTTAATGAGCTAATCTTTTCACAGGCTTTGTCAACAGCATCCTGTCCTACAAGCTGTTTATACCTCTCTCTCGATTAACCTACACAGCCTACCTAATCCACCCCTTAATCATCACTGGCTATTATGGATCTTTGAAAACGGCTTTTCTGTTTTCACACACAGATGTGGTGAGTATGCCTATTAAAGTGATATCTAAAAGGTTCTAAATCTTTTTTAGAATAATTTGCTTATCCATTTTTCTACCCCTTCTACAAATCGGATGATAAACATCACAGAGACATTCAAAAGATTTTTACTTATTTAGAGGAAAATGAATGCTTTATTTGACTGTATACACATCCTGTATTGCTAGATTACAGGTATTTATTGCATTTCACTTTATATGATTTATTGATCAACATATACAGGGTGTCCAGTGCTGTCGGTGCCCAATGGCTATTTCCTCAACCGTTAGTCACAGAGATATACTTCCAATTGCAAAAATGTTTCAAATTTTAAAATCTATTATCTTAGAAACAGTTTAAATCAATAAATACATTTCTGAAAGAAATACGAAATATAAATTTTTATATGGTCCCCCGATCCCACGAATTATATTTAGGAAAATCAATTTCATGCAAAAACAATTTCATGCAAAATAAAAAAATATCTTCCTTTTAGGACCAAAATTCACCGAGTTATGAAGCATCAAACTTTATGAATGAAGTCACTTTTCCACATATAAAAATGTCCCGTTTCAGGCAACCAACCAATCAGGGTCCGTATTGACCATTTCTCCAGGCAACCAACCAATCAGGGACCGTATTGACCATTTCTCAGCACAAAACATGCTTCAACTTTAAACAGCTATGAGTCGGTCAATTTTGGTCTTAAAAGGATGATTTTTTTTATTTCCTTATATACATAATGTATAAGGAAAGTATTGTGACGGGCTCGAAAATTCGAATTCGAGTTTTCGACGGTAGAGCACGTTTCAAGCATCCCTGATCACGAATCAAACATTTTTGAAGTGATGTCTGTGTGTGTGTGTGTGTGTGAAAGTATGTGTGTGTGTGTGTGTGTTAGTGAGACTGTGGAGACGATAACTGACGAACGAATGAATCGATTCGAACCAAATTTGGTACAAAAATCACAATCCGTAAACACTGGAAGCCTATTGTTTTTATACGCAATCGAATGTTCAGACCCCCCCTAAATTTTCGAATGAAATTTTGAAAAAATCGTCAAAAAATCAAAACCTTCAATAAAGTTACGCAAATAGACATTTCTTATGTAAATTTTCATTAGAAAACGATTGACATAAATTTCAGAACGCTAACATGAACCGTTCTCGAGATATTGCACATTTTTCAAAAAAATTATCAAAAACTCATATAAAATAAAATAAAAAATTTCCTATTGAGAAACATGTTCACTTTTCATATGTAATACCATGCGATAAATTGGATGACATCATTCTCGTGGATCTAGCTCGTTCCATTCATGAAAAAAGGTACTTTGAGTAATACTTTTGTATTTGAACGCCAATAGTCATTTATCTGCTGTAAGAATAACTTATTTCTTTGTCCATAACGCTTGGCGAGATTTTGGTGACGAATTTGGCGGAATGTCGCCAACTTGGCGACTTTTTGAAATGTTGCCAAATTAACAAAAATCTCGCCAAATGGATAAAAATGACGCTAAATCAATGAAAATGACGACTAATTGTGGAAAATTCAATATCTTGGAAATAATATTAGTATCTACTATAATTAGTATCTACTATAATTAATATCTACTATATTTAGAAGGCTCTAAAGCTTCTTTAGAATAATTCGAATTCCCATTAATGAAGAAAATGGCATTTTTCTAGCCCTTCTAACATTTTTTATTTGCTATATGTGATATAACAACATTGGCCAGTAAATATTTCATTTATTGATAATTTTATTAAACATTATTTTAGCATACATATATGTATATAACAGTTGATATTTATTCAATAATTTTAGCTGTAATTGTGAACCCATTGTAAATAAATCCCCTGCGGGTGTACAAATAGATTAATTTATCTGATGTTTAAATGAAGAATTAAAACAAGAAAGATCAATCATGCATAAAGCCTTGATTATGAAACACTTTCCAACTTCAATGCCATTTTATTTAAAAATTTAAGACCATGGCGCTACAAGTAATTAAACTCTATGCTTAAAACTTCATCGAAAAAAATCGTCCTTCTCTCTGTAAAATCAATGAATATTTCATTCATATCAGCTATGCAGACTCCATGAGCTAAATACTTTTGCGAAAAAAAAAATACAGCGATTCTTATACAACTCATCCTACATATCTTGCTGTTTATATTTTACATAAGTGAAAAATAGGCTTCGTTGTAGAAATAATCAAATTTGGATGATAATTTACACTCAAATATATTGTAATTGCGTTGTTTCAGTATGTAGATGCACAGAATTTAAGCAAAAATAAAGTGGTTTTAGGATGAATACAACACTCATTATAAATTAACAAGAAAGATCAATCATGCTTAAAGCATTGATTATGGAACACTTTCAGACTTCAATGCAACTTTATTTAAACATCTCTAAAATGCGATACATTCCTCGGTAATATTTTTTAAATTATCATAATACTACAAAATTTTATTATATTTGAAAACTTCATCGAAAACAAATGAAATTTATTCAAATGACGTCATGGAAATATAACAGTGCTGGTTCTCTCTATAAAAGCAGCATTTCATTCTTAAAAAATTTCCATTCATTTCATTCATCGCAATACTATAATAATTTATTTTATATAAAAATTTTAAACCATGGATGTACAAGTAAGTAACTCTATGCTTAAAACTTCATCCAAAAATCGTTTGCTTCTCTGCGTAAATTCAATGAATGTTTCATTCATATCAGCTATATTGCAGACTCCATGAGTTAAATAATTTTGCGTTAAAGAAATCAAGCAATTCTTATACAACTCATTCTACATCTTTTGGTATTTACATTTTCCATAAGTGAAAAGTAGGCTTCGTTGTAGAAATAATCAAAGTTGGATGATCTTTTAAACTCAACTATATTGTAATTGCGTTGTTTCAAATTGTAGATTCACAGAATTTAAGCAAAAATAAAGCGGTTTTAGGACGGATGCAACACTAAATTTGAATTAAAAAGAACTCTAAAAATAAAGATTTTGACACAAGATGGATGCCATATTTTATTTTGAAGTGGGTCACGTGATCTCTCCATATAAAAGGTGTAATTATTACTTTAATTTTTATTTAAAAACTATTAAATATATTTTGCTGAATTTTTTTTATATATTTTATGGTATAATTTGAATATTTCATAAAACTTTCGAAGCAATTTGTGAATTTTAAATCCGCTTAAAAAATGTTTGAAAAATTAGGTCCCATAGGGCTCAATGTATTTCATTTTTTCGACCCGGGTTCAATCCAAAACTAATTGGGTGATATTGTTCATTTATATTCCCATAGGTTCTACAGACCGTCTGAACAACATACTAAAATTTCATTTTGATTAAGTCATTTTTACGGCAGTTATCGTGCTAACGGACAGACATACATACAGACAGACAGAATGAACAAAGTCATAAACGCTTATCAACTTTGTTGTAAAGTGTTAAAAAATACATGGCCTCAAAACTTTCTGAATAACTTATTAAAACGTATATATTATAGATATTTAATTGCAGCATCATTAAAGATTTAACATGTAACATAGACTGATAGAATATAAACAGTTTCAATTACTTGGAAGTAGTTTACTTAACAGAGAATTAGAAGACAATGTAGTACACAGCAGTTTTACAAAATTTCAAATACAAAAATAAACTATTTCTGCTAATTTTAAATTCGTATTTAGAGTGTTACCTTTAATCGGTTGTATGTACAGTATAACTATGTGTATGATAAATAATTACATTTATTAACACCAACAATTATAAATATAATAAATTTTCATTTTTAACACTTTACAACAAAGTTGAAAAGTGTTTCTGACTTTGTTCATTCTCTCTGTTTGTCTGTCTGTCTGTCCGTTAGCACGATAACTGCCGTAAAAATGACTTAATCTCAAAATGAAATTTTAGTATGTTGTTCAGACGGTCTGTAGGACCTATGGGAATATAAATGATTAATATCACCCAATTAGTTTTGGATTGAAACCGGGTTGAAAAAATGAAATACATTGAATCCTATGGAACCTAATTTTCAAACATTTTTAAAGCGGATTTAAAATTCACAAATTGCTTCGAAAATTTTAGGTAATATTCAAATTATTCCATAAAATATATAAAAAAAATTTCAGCATAATATATTCAGTAGTTTTTTTAATAAAAATTAAAATAATAATTACACCTCTTGTATGAAGCGATCACGTGACCATGATATGAAAAGATTGCGTGACCCACTTCAAAATAAAATATGGCATCCATCTTGTCTCAAAATCGTGATTTTTAAAGTTCTTTTTAATTCATATTGAGTGTGTTATTCGTCCTAAAACCGCTTAATGTTTGCTTAAATTCTGTGCATTTACATACTGAAACAACGCAATGACAATATATTTGAGTTTAAATGATCATCCAAATTTGATTATTTCTACAACGAAGTCTATTTTTCACTTATGTAAAATGTAAACAGCAAAATATGTAGGATGAGTTGTATAAGAATCGCTGTATTTTTTTAACTCAAAAGTATTTAGCTCATGGAGTCTGCATAGCTGATATGAATGAAATATTCTTTGATTTTACAGAGAGAAGGACGCTTTTTTTCGATGAAGTTTTAAGCATAGAGTTTAATTACTTGCAGTTCCATGGTCTTAAGTTTTTAAATAAAATAAATTATTTTAGTACTGTGATGAATGAAATGATTTGGAAAATGTTAAGAATGAAATGCTGCTTTTATAGAGAGAGCCAGGCATGTTATTTTTTCTATGACGTGAAATGAATGTCAGTTGTTTTCGATGAAGTTTTCAAATATAATAACTTATTGTAGTATTATGATGATTTTAAAAATATTACCGAGGAATGTATCGCATTTTAGAGATGCTTAAACCAGGCGATTTATATTTCAATGCCGTCATTTGAATGAAGTTCATTTTTTTCGATGAGGGTTTAAGTTTTCAAATATAATAAATTAATGTAGTACTGTGATAAGTTTTAAAATATTATTTAGGAATGTATTGCATTTTAGAGATGTTTAAATAAAATTGCATTGAAGTTGGAAAGTGTTTCATAATCAATGCTTTAAGCATGATTGATCTTTCTTGTTTTTTAAAAATTAATACATCATATTTGAAAGCATTAATTTTTTCAAATTGAAGTTTCTAAGAGAAGCAAAAAAAAAAAAAAAAAAAAAAAAAAGAAAAGAAAATGCTTGTATTCATTTATTTATTAACATAATATAAAAAATATTCAAATTTAAAGCATTATTTTTACATTAGCTATTTTACTATGAAATTAAATACTCAGTTTTTCGCACTGACCATTGTGTATAGGTACTTCTACAATTGTTATGGCTGTTTTCAATGATGCAGTTTTTCAAAATTGAGTGAAGTTCAAAATTTCTAAATTTCCTCCCTTTCCTTCGAAATTCAAAGTTAATTTATTGCTATGGTATATTTCGGCAATTTATCTCTTATTAACGTTAATTTATTATCCATTTCTAGTATTCCAATATTTTAAATTACGCGCAATGTTTCTGCAAACGATAAATATATCCCTCCAATCCTTTGCTAATTCACCAGTATCCCCTGTACGGTTTTCCTTGCGACCTCATTGTTTTCCTTTCGACCTGATACTTTATTCAACAAATCGACAGAAAAATGCGTCTTTTAAGGGTGAGCGTCAGTAAATTTTCTGCCCTATCCGCGCTTTGTTAACTTTCGCCGCACACATTTTTCGCCGAAATTCTGCTCAAACAGTTGCGAAATGTTTTCTGATAGATAAAATGCAATGCTGAGATTATATTAAAACTAAATTTAATAACCAATAAAACATAGAATATAATTTTTATTTTAATTCAAAATATTTTTGGTGCTGCCATCTGTTGTCGTAATTTAATTCATACCGACTATTTTTATTTTTTTATGTACATTTTTAAATGTCTAATCCTTCTAACACGGTATTAAATACAACAACAGATCATATATAATAATACCACAATCACGGAAAGGTAATTTCTTATTCTATAAATTTGATAAGGGGATCTGGATGTACATCACTGAGGATTGTAGTTTTGTCTTCAAGTTTCTTTGTCTTAAAGTCCAAGTTCGATTACGTTTCTGTGATTATGGCATTCTTATATATGATCTGTTATATTTAATAGCGTATTAGAAGGAATAGACATTTAAAAATGTTCATTAAAAATATAAATAGTCGGTATGAATTAAATTACGACAACAGATGGCAGCACTAAAAGTATTTTGAATTAAAATAAAAAGTATATTCTATGCTTTATTGGGTATTAAATTTAGTCTTAATATAATCTAAGTATTGCATTTTAACTATCAGAAAACATTTCGCAACTGTTTGAGCAGAATTTCGGCGAAAAATATGTGCCGCGAAAGTTAACAAAGCGCGGATGGGGCAGAAGGTTTACTGACGCTCACCCTTAAATGCAAAAAGACCCTTTCTGAACTTATCTTTCGAACACCTGTTTTTAGGGTGCCTCGCAGACGTTCCCTTGATGAGTCATAATGTGAGATCAGGGTAGCTAAATTTTGAGGCAATTTCGCACCTCTCGTTTTTGGCGAAGCATTCTAATTTTATTCACGGGGTGTTTTATAATCAATGCTTTATGCATGATTGATCTTTCTTCTATCTTTGGTATTTGAATAATTATCTGCTGAAATAAGTAATTCCACAAATCAATTTGAATTTAAAAACAAAAGTTGGGTGATCCAGGGACCTAAAGTGGCCTTCCACTAAATTTTGACATCAATGGTTCATTGACTTTATGTAAGGTAAACAGAAACTAATTTTCCTTCTTCTATTTCAGGTGTTACTCTATTTGGGTTTCATGCTTGTGACATATGGACTCGCATTGCCCGTTACTTTGATACTTGAATCTCCGGTGATATCATTAGAGAAGATGATAAGAAAGAGCTTCAGCAAGAACTGATTTCTGCACTTCAGTGATAATTTATTGATGAATATAGAAATAGCTGTATATTATTATAATTTATTTATATATAAAAGACTTTTACTTGCAAAAAGAATAGCGTTTATATCTTGTAGACAATCTATCTTAATTTTAAAGCTCGACACATCCTGCATGCATAATTCCTAACTTAACTTGAAATGTAAACAAACTCTTAACATAAATTTTTTTATTAAGAAATATTCACATTAAAAAAACCATGTTTTACTATATTTTCGTGACCCAATTAGGGTAAAAGTTTTCTTCTTCCTAACAAGAGCAACTAGTTATCTACTATAATGACAAAACCTGTTAGTAAGTATCAGATTCATATGTAAGGATTGAAAAACTATAGAACAACGCATTTTTACTTTCCTTATATACATAATGTATAAGGAAAGTATTATGACGGGGTCGAAAATTTGAATGAGTTTTCGACAGGAGAGCACGTTTCAAGCATCCCTGATCACGAATCAAGCATTTTTGAAGTGGTGTCTGTGTGTGTGTGTGAAAGTATGTGTATGTGTGCCAGTGAGTCTGTGGAGACGATAACTGATGAACGAATGGACCGATTCGAACGATATTTGGTACAAAAATCACAATCCATAAGCACTGGAATCCTATTGTTTTTATGCGCAATCGAATGTTCAGAATCCCTAAATTTTCGAGTGAAATTTTGTAAAATATAAGATTCGTGGACTTTGTGAAAGGCTTCCAGATACATATTTGTGTTAATGAACACTCCTGTTCCGAAGCATGCTGCCCACTCGTTACTTCTCCGAGTGTAATATGTATTGAAATAAGAAAGAAATGTCTTAGTATTAATATTTTCTAAGAAATCACTTTGAATTTCTTTTGACATCATTTGAAATTTTTTAACATCGGTTTCATTTCTCAGTAAACACAATTTTCAATATGCTTCTGCCATTTTCTCAAGATCTACTATACTGCATAGATTCTGATACCAAGCTCTGGCTACGTGCCAAATGCAAAGTAACTTATTTGGCTTATGAGTAAATACTGATATCCATGCCGAATAAAATTGTTCTGCGTCGTCACTCATAAACCATTGAGGTTTTAATTCACCTGTTTTAGTTTTTATCATTTCATAGAAATGTTTGACTACTTCTTCCGTTTCGTGATTACTAATTAACCATGCAACTGGAAAACCCTCCCCGAATTCATCAATTACCATTAACGTAATCAATTGGAATCAATTGGAGTACCCGTTAGTGCCATGTGTGGCATCTATGCAAACTAAATGGTTACTGAACTTCTTCAACATAATTGTTTGTAAAGAATTGATCGCCTTTTATACAGTGCAAGCCTTCTCACCTTGTAATTTGTATACCACAAATGGATTATTCGATTGTTCACTGTACTCTTCAACCATCAAATGCGTAAATACTGATATCCATGCCGGTTAACATCGGTTTCATTTCTCAGTAAACACAATTTTGAATATGCCTCCGCCCTTTTCTCAAGATCTACTATACTGCATAGATTCTGATACCAAGTTTTGGCTACGTGCCAAATACAAAGTAACTTATTTGGCTTATGAGTAAATACTGATATCCATGCCGAATAAAATTGTTCTGCGTCGTCACTCATAAACCATTTATCATTTCATAGAAATGTTTGACTACTTCTTCCGTTTCGTGATTACTAATTAACCATGCAACTAGAAAACCCTCCCCGAATTCATCAATTACCATTAACGTAATCAATTGGAAATCGAATCCGTTTGTGCCATGTGTGGCATCTATGCAAACTAGACGGTTACTGAACTTCTTCAACATAATAGTTTGTAAAGAATTGATAATTACAATGAATACGTCATCATCTTTTATACAGTGCAAGCTACTGGGTGCCTTCTCACCTTGTAATTTGCATACCACAAATGGGTTAATCAATTGTTCACTGTACTCTTCAACCATCAAATGCACACTAGTAGCATCGGCCAACGACCGTACCGTGCTGAAAACACCGGTTCTCGTTAGATCACCGAAGTCAGGCAGCATCGGGCGCGTTAGTACTTGGGTGGGTGACCACCTGGGAACACCGCGTGCTGTTTGCACATTTCGGGCGCGGTAGCCCGGTGGTTTGCGCGCTGGATTTGCACGCTGCCACAACTGCCGCCGTGTTCATGCGGAGTACGATCACGTTAAACATGTGTTGCCATAAGTCCTTCCGAGAGGTTGGTGGTAGGGGAAAGAGGATACGGTCCCTGTGGATGCCTCCACCACTGGGTTCCGGTTTAAATTGGGTGGCACTTCCCGGCCGTCCAAGCAGTTACCTTACACCTTTCTGGTAAGTCGGACGGTCTGGGTCTCAACAGCAACACTACCAACATTAGTAGCATCACCTGAGTGCCGTTCTATATGTTTTAGTCCAAAAGATGTTTGAATATTATTAATATATTTTTTTGTCAAGAGGTGACCTTCGGTTATAAGAAACATCAATCGTATTTCGGACAAAATCTAAAATTTTATCAGGACATACTCCATTTTTAATTTGGGTAGCAATATGAATTTTCAAAGATTCAGGTAACCTTAAAAATTCTTGTTCATTAGAGTGGCCTAAATGCTTATTCATTAGAATGACATACACTTTTCCAGTTAAGTTGCAAATAGTTGTGTTTAAATAAAGCTGGGCAAATTTTTCCTATTTTAGCTGAATCTTTCACATAACGCTTAACAGTACTTTTAGAAGTGTAACTTCCATATCTATTGCATGCATAATACTGTTTAATACATTTCGAAAATTTAACATCCCCTTTGGTTTTTATAAAGTTAACTCTATTTGATGTCTTAATATCTTGTTTCCAGATGTAAAAATCATCAACATTCTCAAAATCTTTTCCCTTCTTCGTATAATGCAAAATAGTGATCTGAATTTAAGAATGGCACTCTTTCCGATTACACGGATCTACATAGTGTATGTTTTTAAATGCCAACTTAAAGCATTTTTTGCTAAAAGATTCTTATCACACATGTTACAAACATACTTTTGGTCTTCCAGAGTAAAGTCAATTGCATCTAATGATATAGCTTGGAAATGCTATCTTTAAATACATAACATAATATATACGTGTAAATATAACAATAAAATATATACGGTAGAATTAGATTTTCTGCAAGAAAAATCGATGCAATAAAATATATACAACGAAAAAATCTTACTCAAGTTCAAAGAATTAGTAAAGCGACACGAATCCATATAAAACATAACTCTGACAAAACTGTAACAGTAATGGTAAATTACCCGCGAAAATTTCCCGTGAAAATAAAATAAGAAAAGTTTCTGAATGTCATTCGTCATATTGTATATATGACGTATCAGAGGGTGTGTCTAAAATCATTTGTACAGACTCTTACTAGGCCTAAGGTCATATCCTGCTTAAACTGTGGTTTGGGTCAGAAGAATTTCGGGTTGGGTCAGGTCTTATTTAGGGTTGGGTCAGGTCTTGGTTCGACTTAGTTTCGATATATTCAGCAGATGATATGCAAAATGTGTCTCACACTTAATTGCTGCAATTATAAATAGCATATATTTTGTGAGAGAAAAAATGTAATTTACAGCCATACTTACGGTCAAGCGGACCCTAAAACTGGCTTGAAATTACATTTATGAAAATTATACTTTTAACCTTGTTGGAAATTACATTTTTAACAGGACTGGAAATTGAATGTAGAAAGATGGATAATCTCCTCAGTAGCTCAATGGATAAAGCAATGTCTATCAAGACCGAAATCAATGGTTAGATTCGTCCCTAAAACATAATTAAATAACTTAAAATCTAAATATTCCAATCAAAATTCAATCTACATGAACACATTTTTCTTCAAAATGTTTCTTCTAAAAAAATTTGTTATTGAAATTTTTCTCAGATTATTTTGAATTCTCAGATTAGTTTTGAATTTATATATGCTAATTGTTACAGTTTGATATTTTAAAAGTTTAAAATTAATTTAAACCTCTTTATTATTTTTAAGTATTTTGCTTTCATATTCAAATGGTTGGCTAAACTCGGTTCGCTCTTATTAAGGCTCATCAGCATCAAGTATACTTTTACAGCATCAAGGACGTAAAGACTAATTTTACTAAATGTCTGATTTCGGTTAGTCTTTATTTGCGCTCAACTGGTTTGACCCTTATTTGTCCTCAATTAAGTCGACCCTTACACCATAATGACCAAGCAAGGTTATACCTTAAATCCTACTCCTTCGAAACAAGGTCAACCCCCTGCGACTGATTGCAAAATATTCTATCTAATTCCAATTTTTTACAAAACGCATCTAATACGCATTTTCTCTATTTAAAACCTCTAATCATAGGCGCGTTCATAGAAGAGGGTAGGGGGCATTTCCCCTGCCCTCCACTGGACGTTCAAGGTCACAAATGTAGGTCTCAAGCTAGTCAATATCGTAATTTTTATGATGAGTTCGTACGTCTCATGAAAAGTTCTATGGTCGTCCATAGAGTAACGCAAGAAGCACTTGCCCTCCAGTGAGCTTTGAAGGTCACAAATGTAGGTATCAAGCTAGTCGATATTGTATGTCTCACCATTCAGTTTACCGCCTGTAAAAGTTCTATGGGCGCTTTTGCTATGGGAGCCCATAGGGGACCGCGAAGAGGCACTTGCCCTCCTGTGGACATTCAAGATCACAAATGTAGGTATCACGCTAGTAGATATTGTACGTCTCATTCTTGAGTATGTCCTCCTAGGAAAAAGTTCTATGGACGCCTTTGCCATGGGCGCCCATAGGGGATATGGAAATCCACAAAAGTAGCTATCAAACTAGTCGGTATTGTACCTCTCGTCCTAGAGTTTGCTCCCACAGGATTAAATTTTATGGACGCCTTTGCCATGGCTGCCCATTAGGTAGTGCAAAGGGGCACTTGCCCTCACCATGAACTTTCAAAATTACAAACTTAGATATCAAGCTGGTCTATATTGTGCATCCCATCCCTGAGTTTGCACTCGCTGGAATAAGTTCCATTGGCGCTCTTAACATGAGCGCCCATATGGGAACGCTATGCAGCATTTCCCGCCTTTGGACATTCAACGTCACAAATGTAGGTATCAAGCTAATAGATATTGTATGCCACATTCTTAAGTATGTCCTTGGAAAAAGTTCTATGGAAGACCTTGCATGAGCGCCAATACGGGATGTTGAAAGTCACAAATGTAGGTATCAAGCTAGTCGATATTTTACGTCTCGTTCTTGAGTTTGTCCCCCGCTGGAATAAGTTCTATAGGCGCTCTTGCCATGGGCGCCCATAGGGGAGCGCGAGGGCACTTGTTTTCCCGTGGACGTTCAAGATCTCAAATGTAGGTATCAAGATACTAGATATATTTACCTCTAATCCTTGAATTTGGACATTCCAGGAAAAGTTTTATGAACGTCCTTGAATCCCGCTCCTATTGAACAAAGTCGACCCCCTCCTGCAATTACAACGATATATTTTGACATTCTTTCTCTCATCCAAGTTCTAATCATTTTAATTACAAAATGTTCTATCTAATTCATTTTTTTACAGAATGCATATGCACATAGAATTTCATGGCTATACATACTCTCTCTCTCTTAAAATATCTAATTTCAAATTATTCGTTTTTTAATTAACTGTTTCTAATTTTCTACAGAATGGTAGAATATTTTGAAATCAATGTGATTAAAAGACGGATTATTCAAAATCAGAGATTTTACAGAAAAAAAAGAAAGAGAGAGAGAGAGTACGTATAGCCATGAAATTCTATATGTAGATGCATTCTGAAAAAAATCCGAATTAGGTATAACATTTTATAATTAACGTGATTAGAGCACAAATAAGAGAGAGGGTGTGTGTGTGTGTCAAAAATAGAGTGCGATCAAAATATAGTGTAACTGCAGGAAGGGGTCGACCTTGTTTCGAAGGAGTAGGATTCAAGGGCGAACATAAACCTTTTTCCTGGGATGGCCAAACTCAAGTATGAGATATAATTATGCACTAGCTTGATACCTACATTTGTGACCTTGACCGTCCATGGGAGAGCAAGTGCCCTTCCCGCTCCTCTACGGGCGCCCATGGCAAGGGCACACATAGAATTTTTTCAAAGGGTAAAACTCAAAACTGAGACGTTTTCGACTAGCTTGATACTTACTTTGGGACCTTAAACGTCCAAGGGAGAGCAAGCGTCCTCCTGCTCTCCCCTATGGGCGTCCATGACATAGGTGATCATAGAATTTATTAAAGTGGAGGCAAACTCAAGGACAAGACGTACAGTATCGATTAGCTTGATACCTACGTTTGTGGCTTTCAAAATGTTTATAGGCTCCCATAGCGCGGGCGTCCATATCTCTTTTTCCAAGAAGAGCGTACTCAAAGATGAGACGTACAATATCTACTAGCTTGACACCTACATTTGTGACCTTGAATGTTCACAGGAAGGCAAGTGCTCCCTTACTTTCCCCTATGGGCGCCCATGGCAAGTTCGTCAATAGAACTTTTTCCAGCGGGGACAATCTCAAGGACGAGGCGTATAGTATTCATTAGTTTGATATTAGTGACGCTCAACATCCCCTATGGGCGCCCAAAGCAAGTGTGCAATGTTTCAGTATGTCACAGAGACATTTGGAGAGTCTGGAAAGACTGTTTACCAACCCTGAGGTAATCAAAACTTCGGATTCGTTAGGTTCTGTCCTGAGGGCAATAGTATAAGCAGGGAGTCGATCCAATGGGCGCCCATAGAGCACGACAAGGGAGCACTTAATCTCAACAGGATATTCAAGGTTACAAATGTAGGTTACCAGCTAGTCGATATTGAATGCGTTATCCTTGAGTTCCCTCCAGGAAAGTGTTACATGGACGCCCATAGTGGAAGGAAAGGATGGCACTTGCCGTCTTATAGACGTTCAAGGTTAAACATGTAAGTCTCAATCTAGTCGATATTGAAGGCCTCACTCTTGAGTTTGTCGCCGATGGAATTAGTTCTATGGGTGTCCTTGCCATGGGCGCCCATAAGGAAACGGAAGGTGAAACTTGCCCTACTGTGAACGTTTAAGGTTACAAATGTAGTCTTCAAGCTAGTAGATATTGAACTCCTCATCCTTGATTTTGCCCTATTGGAAAATGTTACATGGGCGTCCATAGTGAAGGTCAAGGAGGACACTTGGCCTCCCATAGATGACTCATTAGACATGTTAGCTAATCGATATTGAACGCCTCATCCTTCAGTTTGTCACCATGAAAAAACTCTATGGGCGCCCATAGGAGAGGACAAGCGGTGTACTTGTTCTCCCCTAGGACATTCAATATCACAAATGTAGATTTCAAGCTAGTCGATATTGTAGGTATCATCATATAGTTTACACCCCTAGAAAAATTCTATTTGCGCTTTGCCATGGGCGTCCATAGGGGAGCGCAAGGGGGGGGGGCATTTACCCTCCCCTGGAAATTTAAATGTCACAAATGTAAACATAAAGCTAGTCAATTTTTTATTTTTCATTCTTTAGTTTGACCACAGCAGGAAAAAGTTTTTTTACTATCCTTTAATCCTACGTCTTTCAATCAAGGTCGACTCCCTCCTGCAATTACCACACCATGTTCTTGATCGTACAATATTTTTGACATATATATTTTATGATATATATATTTTTGACATATATATATATTATAAATATTTCTGGCATTTATATATATATATGTGTGTGTGTGTGTGTGTGTGTATTTTTAATATCAAAATCGCGCATAGACTAATTGAACTGTAAATTTCCGCACGAAGAAAACAAGGAACTCTGTTCATTCATCTGCGGCCACACATCTACGGACGTCACACAGAAAGACAAAAAGAAACCAGAAAGATCAATCATGCATAAGCATTGATTATGAAACACTTTCCAACTGAAATGCAATTTCATTTCAAATTTTCTAAAATGTGATATATTCAGTGGTGATATCTTTTACATTATCACAGTAATTTATTATACTTAAATATTTAAAACTGTATCGAAATATAAATCATTGGATTCTCTATGCAAAATCAATGAATATTTCATTCATATAACTTGTATTCCAGACTCCAGAGCTAAATAATTTTGTGTGAAAAAAATTCAGCAATTCTTATGTAACTCACCTTACAATTGCTTGAGATATTTGCATTCTGTATAAGTTAAAATTAGGCTTCGTTGAAGAAATAATAAAAGTTTAGGGATCATTTAAAATCAGAACTATTGTAATTGCGTAGGCATGGAATTTAGATACACAGATAATACACAGATACACAGATAATATATATATGTGTGTGTGTGTGTGTGTGTGTGTGTGTATTCAAAGTAGTGGAATCGTGCCGAAGATCGGAACTTGAATTTTCGAAGCATCTACACGTTTTGGGACTTCTAGAATACGAAAAAACTATTTTTGGAAAGATGTCTGTGTGTGTAAGGGTGTATCTGTGTATGTTTCTGTGTGTCTGTGAGGATATTACATCCACTCTAATTGAAAAACTAATAGACCGAATTTCATAAAATTTGGTAGGTATGTTTTTTGTGGGAAACCCTGATGTTCATTAGATTACAGTACGATTCGTAATAAAAGAATCTGCCTTCTTTGCGAAATGGTCGGCAGAAATTGCCTTTATCCATCTTAGCTAAAAACTAATGGAACAAATTTAACAAAATTTGGCGTATAATATTTCAATAACCTACAAGTGATTTATATACCAAATTTAACAAAATTTGGTATATAAATCATTTGTAGTTTATGTATGTAGGAATGTATCACATTTGTATGCTATGTTAAATGTACGATTCGGAAAAAAGGAACGGGCCATTTTTGCGAAATGACCCGCAAAAATCGTTAAATATAAAAATAAAAGACCACGTGTGCTCAATTATATCAATTAAATGTCTATTTTATACGTGATTTTTGACAACAAAAAGAATAAGACTAACCCTATTACTCTAGGACTAGCCGTTCTTGAGTTATTTTGATAATAAGTCCAGCTATTAAATGAGAACCAAATTTAAGTTTAACGTGCAAATTCAGTGTCATTTAAAATACTTGTGGCTGTTATTTTGTGCAGATAAACTCAAATTATTATTGAAGAAATAAAGAGAACGTGAATATGAGTCTGCAGGGAAAGACATGTGCTGCCCACATCAGAATTTTTAACAATATTACAACAATGATTTATAGAAGTGAACGGGGATTATTTGCAGGCCATTTCGAAAAAAATGTAGGATCTATATTTAAAGATACACCAAACTTTTGTAGAGTAAAATGTTCAACAAATTTAAGCTGTGTACCAAATTTTAACTCTCTAGGACGTAGGAAAGTGCATTAAAAATGCCATCAAATAAGTATATCATGAAGAATTATATAAAATTAAAAAAAAAATTGAAAAATTGTTATCCACCAAATTTATTTTAAAATGTGAAGCCTCTCTCATATACAAAATAATTGAAAGTCGAGTGTCGTACAGGACAGAGCATGAGGCGCGAAGATCCAGTTTCAATATGTGGTTCTTATCGTCAAACTGTGACATTAATTCAGTGACCCTAATTGGAGGTTCGAGGTTTTTATTTACTACTTTTTATTATTTGTCCTAGCTCCTAGTGAGGCAGTTCGTTGCACATTTAGAGTTTAAGCAATTTGGGGGGTTGATGCAGATCTAAGGGTTACCTAGCGTTTTGGCAGTTTGGAGTTTAGAATATTTTTTATAAAATAATAGTCGCGAGTTTTATTTAAAATCAGATGTTTGAGGTGGGATCTTTTAATTCCGATTATCGATGTTTAGAACAGCGCGGGATCTCTTACGAGATTTGGCCTTGCGATGATCATAGTCATGCAGATTGAATAAGAGTTCATTTGGAACGGATGGCAACTTTTTGTAAAATTTAAGCGCTTGCTTTTTAATTTGGGTTCTAACAGTTTTTATTTTGAAGTCATTCCTAATTACCGAGTTTCTTAAGTACCTGGGAGCTTTCCTGATAATCCGTAGGATTTTGTTTTGTTTTGTCTCTGGGAGGTCTATTGTAGTTTTACAGGCATTTCCCCATACGGGTGCTGCATACAGCATTCCCGGGCGGATGACCGATTTATAAATTAGCAGTTTGTTTTGATGACTGAGATTTCCGTTTCCTATCATTGGGTATAAGGCTCCTGTAGTTATATACGCTTTTTTGATTAAGTTCGTTACGTGTTGTTTTCAGGTTAGGTGGGAATCTATCGTTACACCTAGGTATTTAGTAGATTTTTCCGCGCGTAGGGCATGGTTGTTTATGTACAGTGGCGGCGGAGGTTTCTGTTTCCTCGAGAAATAAATCCAATGACATTTATTGGGGTTTAATTTTATTCGCCATTCTTTCAGCCAAGTTTAGAGTATGTCTAAGTGCTGTTGTAGCTGTCTGTGCATTACTGAGACATAGGGGTGTTTTGCAAGTATCGCACTGTCGTCTGCATAGAGTACCAGCTCTGTGTTTGGAGTCCTGGGGATGTCGTTCAGGTATATGTTAAAGAGTGTCTGGCCCAGGATAGAACCTTGCGGTACACTACTTTTAATGAGCTTGGGTGTAGATAAGTTACCTCCTACTCTGACTTGAAAGTGTCTGTTATTTAAGTATGAGATTAAAAGTTTGACAAGAGCATCAGGGGCTTTTAAAGTGATCAATTTGTACGCTAATCCATAGTGCCACATTTTATCAAAGGCTTTTTGTATGTCCAGAAAAATCGCAGCTGTGGGTGTCTTGTTATAGAGACTCTTGGAAAGTTATTTATTATATAATATATTTTTTTTTCTTTCTGGAGGATATCCCAAAAGTCAGAATTTAATTGAATTTGTTTTTCTCCCTATATTAAATAATGTTTAATTAAAAAACTACCTAACATATTTCACTGAAATATTTTTTATATATTTTATGGGATAATGTGAATATTTCGAAGTAATTTGTGAATTTTAAATTTGCTTAAAAAATGTTTGAAGAAGTAGGTCCCATAGGGTTCAACGTATTTCATTTTTTCAACCTGGGTTCAATAAAAAACTAATTCGGTGATATTATTTATTTATATTCCCATAGGTCCCACAGACCGTCTGAAAAACATACTAAAATTTCATTTTGATAAAGTTATTTTTACGGCAGTTATCGTGCTAACGGACAGACAGAATGAATGAATGAATGAACAAAGTCATAAACACTTTTCAACTATGTTGTAAAGTGTTAAAACAAGAAAGATCAATCATTCTTAAAGCATTGATTATGAAACACTTTCCAACTTCAATGCAATTTTATTTAAACAAGTCTAAAATGCAATACATTCCTCGGTAATATTTTGAAACTTATCACAATACTGCATTAATTTATTATATTTGAAAACTTAAACCCTCATCGAAAAAAATGAACTTCATTCAAATGACGGCATTGAAATATAAATTGCCTGGTTTAAACATCTCTAAAATGTTATACATTCCTTGGTAATAGTTTTAGAATTATCATAATACTACGATAATTTATTATATTTGAAAACTTCATCGAAAACAACTGAAATTAATTCAAATGACGTCATAGAAAAAATAACACGCCTGGATCTCTCTATAAAAACAGGATTTCATTCATAACTTTCTCCCATTCATTTCATTCATCACAATACTATAATAATTTATTTTATTTAAACATTTTGTTTAAGACCATGGAGCTACAAAAAATTAAACTCTATGCTTGAAACTTCATCGAAAAATATCGTCCTTCTCTTTATGAAATCAATTAATATTTCATTCATATCAGCCATGCAGACTCCATAGACTAAATTATTTTGTGTTAAAAAAATACAGGAATTCTAATACAACTCATTCCATATATTTTGCTGTTTATATTTTACATAGGTGAAAAATAGGCTTAGTTGTAGAAATAATCAAATTTGGATGCACATTTAAACTCAAATATATTGTCATTGCGTTGTTTCAGTATGTAGATGCACAGAATTTAAGCAAAAATAAAGTAGTTTTAGGACGGATACAACACTCAATATGAATTAAAAAGAACTTAAAAAAATCACGATTTTGAAACAAGATGGATGCCATATATCATTTTGAAGTGGGTCATGTGATCGTTTCATATCATGGTCACGTGATCGTTTCATATAAGAGGTGTAATTATTATTTTAATTTTTATTTAAAAAACTACTGAATATATTTCGCTGAATTTTTTTTTATATATTTTATAGAACAATTTGAATATTACCTAAAATTTTCGAAGCAATTTGTGAATTTTAAATCCGCTTAAAAAATGTTTGAAAAATTAGGTCCCATAGGGCTCAATGTATTTCATTTTTTCGACCCGGGTTCAATCCAAAACTAATTGGGTGATATTATTCATTTATATTCCCATAGGTTCTACAGACCGTCTGAACAACGTACTAAAATTTCATTTTGATTAAGGCATTTTTACGGCAGTTATCGTGCTAACGGACAGACAGAATGAACAAAGTCATAAACACTTTTCAATTTTGTTGTAAAGTGTTAAAAAACAATCTGTCGGGAAATTCACGCTTGACGTGAATGCACGTAGTATTTTGCGAGAGTTCGTTGCGGAGACTAGCCGCTGTTCATTCCACTTACGGAGTTTTAAATTATCAATAGTGTGGGAATCAAGTAGTCGTGTCTAGTAGTTTCTGAATCTGTCACTAAGCTCATTTGTGCTCTGCAGACGCTTCCATGCGCAAGTTGTTTACGTCTAGATTAAATGTACAAACTATTTTTTACTGTAATAATCGTGTGATTTGGCAACTTCTCTCACTTTAGACCAGACTTTACTTTAGACCAAATCTTAATAGCCGACCTCCTCGGATTCCAACAAATACTCCAGTACCGTTTTACAAATTACAAATTTTAATTCCTATGTTTCGGAGTCAAGCCCAGTCGACCTCTTCGGGTTGCAGCAGATACTCCAGTACTGTTTTCAAATTCAATTTTTAATTCCTATTTCGTCACTTTGACAACTTTTTCATTGCTTATCATATTAATGAACCTTGGTTATTCGTGCTGGTAAAAAAACATTTTCTTCTGACCCATTTCAGTATGTCAGAAACAATTTCAATAAAGAATGCATTAAATCCTCACGATTTGATTCATACTAGTAAAAAACTATATACATGTGACACATGTAAGAAAATATTTTTATATAACAGTGATTTGGTACGGCATATCCTTATCCATACAGGTGAAAAGCCATTTACTTGTGAAGTGTGTCAGAAAGGATTCAGTTGCAAAAGTGGTTTGAATAAACATATGCTTACCCATACTGGTAAAAAACCATTTAATTGTGAAAGATGTCAGAAAAGATTCAATTATGAAAGTGAATTGAGTAAGCATATCATGATCCATACACACGAAAAGTCATTTGTTTGTGAAATGTGTCAGACAGGATTTAATTGTAAAAGCACTCTAAAAAAACATTATCGTATCCATACTGGTGAGAAACCATTTACCTGTGAAGTGTGTCAGAAAAAATTCAGTTGCAGGAGTGGTTTGAATAAGCATATTGTTATCCATACTAGTAAAAAGCGATTTACTTGTGAAAAATGTCAAAAAGAATTCATATGTCACAGTGATTTGGTCATGCACGTCCTTGTCCATACAGGAGAAAGTCCATTTACTTGTGAAGTGTGTCAGAAAGAATTTAATTGTAAGAGCACTCTAAATAAACACAAAATAGTCCATTCTGGTGAAAAACCATTTACTTGTGAAGTGTGTCAGAAAGGATTCTGGCATAAAACTGAGTTCAATAGGCATATCCTTATTCATTCCAGTGAAAAACCATTTACTTGTGAAAGATGTCAAAAGGGATTCAGATGTCACAATGATTTGGTCATGCACATCCTTATCCATACAGGCGAAAGTCCATTTACTTGTGAAGTGTGTCAGAAAGGATTTAATTGTAAGAGTAGTCTAAATAAACACTATCGTATCCATACTGGTGAAAAGCCATATATTTGTGAAGTGTGTCAAAAAGGATTCAGTAACATGAGTGGTTTAAATAAGCATATCCGAATACATACTGGTGTAAAACCATTTACATGTGAAAGATGTCAGAAAGGATTCAGTTGTAAGAGTGATTTGAGTAGGCATATCATGATCCATACAGGTGAAAAGTCATTTACTTGTGAAGTGTGCCAGAAAGGATTTAATTGTAAGAACACTCTATATAGACATTCTTTTATCCATACTGATGAAAAATCATTTACTTGTGAAGTGTGCATGAAAGGATTCCATTACAAGAGTGATTTGAATAGGCATATCCGTATACATACTGGTTGAAAACCATTTATGTGTTGTTGAGACCCAGACCGTCCGACCTACCAGAAAGGTGTAAGGTAACTGTTTGGACAGCCGGGAAGTGCCACCCAATTTAGACTGGAACGCAGTGGGGGAGGCAGCCACAGAGACCGTACCCTCCTTCCCCTACCACCAACCTCTCGGAAGGACTTACTGATCCACATGTTTAACGTGATGGTACTCTGCATGAACATGGCGGCAGTTGTGGCAGTATGCAGATCCAACGCACAAACCACCGGGCTACTGCGTCCGAAATGTGCCAACAGAACACGGTATTCCCAGGTGGTCACCACCCAAATACTAACTGTGCCCGATGCTGCTTGACTTCGGTGATCTAACGAGAACCGGTGTTTTCAGCACGGTAGGGCCGTTGGCTCAAACCATTTATGTGTTGTTGTTGAAACCCAGACCATCCGACTAACCAGAAAGGTGTAAGGTAACCGTTTGGACGGTCGGGAAGTGCCATGTGTGAAAGATGTCAGAGAAGATTCAAATGTAACAGTGATTATTTGGTCAAGCACATCCTTATCCATGCAGACGAAAAGCTATTTACTTGTGAAGTGTGCTAGAAAGGATTCAGAACAGCTTTAGTATGCAGATTCATGGCATAATCTACCACTGTTTTGGTGAGCAAAACTGTCCCCAAGGGAAATGGTGTTTGAAAATTTATAAATGCCATGTTAGGCTTAGTATGTAAATAATTGAAAAATATATATACGTAAAATTCAAAAATGCATTAATATAAGTTAAATGTCATACAAAAATAAAAGATGACTCATGTCAATACTGTAAAAATGTATAAAATAATGTAGAAACAGAAAATTTACATAGGAATTGGTCACTCTCTATTAAAGGCTGCAATGCAAAACAGACATTTGTGCAACAGTTGATCCATAGCAATTCGAACATGGACCTATGCCTGGATCGCAGGTATTATCTTGCTACGCTTGCCCACTGAAAGAACTCACAGAATCCGACCCCTCTGGCTGTCGGAGGTTACACATAGTAATACCTGTTTGTGCAACAGCTGTTCTGTGGCTCATAGAGTACAGGCATAATGACAATCATAAAATTTAAAAAACTTTACAAAGAATGCACTTGATATGAACAGATTCAAACCAAAACCCAATACTCACGCATATGTATATTCATGAGTCATACATAGTCGAAGTCATTGAAGGGTTGCCAGAAACACAGGATTGCAACATCGCCACAAGGGATACCACATTGGTGCCAATAATTATACTGAAAATCTCGTTAAATGCAAATTATGTATATTAAATCTATACCAAGGATTCAATCATAAGTGTGATTTCAAGAGGCAAATCTTAGAGATTCACGGTGGTCAAGTTGCCATTGGCGACCAGGTTTGCAGACATGGTGATCAAAATTATTACAGTAAATCGCCCGAAATTTCTCCAAAATCCTTTCAATCCTACTGTGCCGCCTGTCGGTAAATTGGGCCGATTGTCTCGTGGTCAATCGCCTCGTTGCTGACTCGAATCGCAGGCCGATTGCCATGCAATTGAGGACCATAACTGCGTCGCGATTTGATCACACTGGTGGCACTACTTGTTCCTAATTAGCGAAATATTTTAGAGAAAACCATAAACATGTCTCCCACGCGCTTAGGTTGCAAATTCAATGGAATAAAATTTTGCTCTGTTTTAAACAGGATTCTTTTGCTGATTCGTAATTATATTCTTTCTCATTAATTCTTTGCATTTTTCGTTTTCTACCAGACGAATTTTCTTCTTTCTGCGGATGAAAATCTTTTCCCCAGTTCACAGAATGTCTACAGGTTACAAAAATTCCGAAAATATCACAAAATCGGTTATATATGTTTCATAAATATCGCGAACTTTGAACAAAGTCACATTACATCTGAAAATCAGTTTCTCGATCTCGAAATCGGCACTCGCATACAGGGATTCTGCCTGATTGTGTCTGAAGAGAGATGACCAATGATTATCTTTCTGCCACTTTTACAAACTATTTGCATCAACTGAAACTTTTATAATTATTTTGTTTTATATATACTATATAAAAAAAAAATTCTACATATTATTGATAAAATAAAGGGTCATTTTACATCACATTGTGAAAATTTGCATTTATACGTGATCCTCGGCATACTTCTTTTAATTTGAAAAATATTTTCCACTTTTGCAATCTGTTTGCATCGACTGCCGTATTTGTAATTGTTTTGCATTTTATAGAGAAAACTATTTTCCAAAGGTATTATTTATGAAATAAAGGGCTATTTTACAGTATCATTGCGAAAAACTGCATTTGTATGCAATTCATGGTATATTTTGTTTAATTTTGGAAATATATCCCACTTGCATAATCTGTTTGCATCGACTACAATTTTTGTAATTATTTCATATTTTATACAGAAAAACTATTGTTGAAACATATTGTTAATAAACTAAAGGACTATTTTTCAGCATAATCTCTAAAAATGGCATTTGTACATGATCCTTTGTATATTTTGTGTAATTAAAAAATTATTTTCCAGTTATGCAATCTGTTTGCATTATCTAATATTCATAAAAATAGTCAGTTGGCAGTGGTGGCTCAAGTCAGGTGGAGGCCCCAAGCAGTAAAAATTTTGGGGCCCTCAAGTTCGAAATAGAAGTTTCAAGAAAACTCTCATAAACTTATTAACAAAAAAGAAAAGTAATGAAAAATTCCATACCGTTACACATTAAATTATTTAAAAAATATGTTTACATGAATTTCAGTCTTGCTTTATTTCTTACAAAATCATCAATTATTTTGGCAGTGTTAATGCGGTTTAAAATTTCCTGCTCTATATACAAAATGGCCAAGTCTTTCTTCTCCCATTGAATTCCTTAAATAATTTTTTACTCTCTTTAAAACAGAAAATGAACTTTCTCGGACGCATTGGATAAGGGAATTGTTTGAAAAATCTTCAATAATATTTCAATATTAGGAAATGTGCAAGACAATTATTTGTCGGTTCGATAGATGTGATATCTATCCACACCACTATCACACGAGAAATCTAAGATGTCTGGTGTGATTTTTATGGTGTTCTTGTTTTCTTTTAGAAATATTAAGAAATGGTCCAATTCATCTTCCAAAGTACAAACATCAATGTCATTTTTGTACATATCCTTCAACTTTTTTAACTCTTTCTTTCTTTCTTCTGTTGACAATTTCCAATAAAAAAATATATGAAAAGACTCTAGAACAACTTCATACTTCTGAGTTCTTTGAGATAGTTGTGCCTTAGTGTTATCACATATGTCATAAAATGAATTGACTTTAAAATCTTCTCTAATTGTGAATTCATGTTCGGCTTCTTTGTTTTCATCAGAAAACATGTTTCTCTTTCATCATCTGCGAGTTTGTTCATCTTCCACACTAAATGATAGCCCTGATAAATCAGTTGCCTCTTTTTCAACTTTTTCACATTCTTCTCGGAATTTTTGATAAAATTTTCTAATGACTTCAGTAGGATAGATTCTTTGAATAGTTCACAGGAGGATGTGCTACTGATTGCAGTGATTTACTAGTAGCATTTATTCTTTCTAAAGTAGTATTCCAAATCACTATCATTAGGGCGGTTTCATATTTCTCCATTTATTTCAGAAGTGAAGTCGCCTCCACTGTCTTAACTTGTTTTTCTTCTTCTACATTACAAATTTCATTTAAAGCCTCTTTTGTATGGGCGAATCCAAGTTTTATAGCTAATACAGTGTCTGCTCTTGCTGACCATCTTGTATCAGAAACTCTTTTCAGTGAGACGGATTATTTATCTTTACACATTTCTAGTTTACTCGTTAAAATTTTCCAGCGATAAGTTGACGCAGAGAAAAATGTGAATAACTTATGCACAAACATAAAATATTGAACTGCAGTACTACAACTTTCTGCACTGAAATTTCCAATTAAATTTAAAAAATGGTTAGCACACGGAATAAAAACCGCACTGGACTATGTCCTTTAATGTATGCTTGCAAACCTGAGTACTTTCCTGACATATTTGAAATGTTATCAAAAGTTTGTCCTCGACAGTTTTTAATATCCACTCCTAATTTTGTTAAAGTTTTCAAAACTTCTTGTTCCAAGTATGAAAAGTTGTGTTTGTCTATGGGAATGAATACCACAAATCTTTCCTTTATATTACCAGAGGATGAAACATATCTTATCACAAAAGTAAGTTGGTCGACATGAGAAATATTGGGAGTGGAGTCAACAATATACTATAATAATTGATTTCTTCAATTATTTCAGCTCTTACTTGATTGCCAATAAGGCCAACAAATTTGTCACAAATAATTGTGAGATAAATAGTTCACATTTCCTCGTCCTTGGTTGGCATCTTTTTGTAGATGTAATTTTAAAAACTCATCATATTCACTTAGATATTCCAAGCAGGTTAAATAATTTCCTTTCCTATTGGAATCTTTGCCTTTATCGTGACCCCTAAATCCTAATCCTAAGCGACTCAATAATTTTATTGTTGACACAATTCTTTTCACCTCTTCTCTCCAGTAGCATTGTTTTTTTTCCTTTTCCTGTAATAGTTAAGTATCAATTCTATTAAATTTGGTTGATCTTGTGTACAGAGTACACATGGCTGACATGTTTTTTTTTTAAACTTCATGGTTCGATAAAATAACAATAATTGATCTCCAATTTTGCAGACCAGTTATTAATTTAGACTTTGATTTTGAAAAGAGTTTGCAAGGGTAGCAGTAAGCACTTTTGCTTGTTTCTGAAAATATCAGCCATGTTCTCTTTTCTATAATTCCATTTGATTTCTTTCTGTAAAAATGATCATAAGAAAGTCCTCTGTAATAAACTTCATCTCTGTCTTTATACACTGATTTCAAACTCTCTATATTCCCGATATTTTTTGGTGTGTATTTAAGAATATGGTCAATAATAGCATCTGAAAAAATTGTTGGCCATAAAGCTATATCATTTATTACTTCGATGTCTATATTCAAGAGTTTGTCTGGACTATCTCTATCTTCTGCATCTTCACACTCCCTTTTATCAGTAGCAATCAACCTCTTGTTTCTCAACTTGTTCTTCTTTTTTTTCTTCTTCACTTATAGGCCTATGTAGTTCAGAAGAAGTTTCAAACGCAGACAATTTATCTGAAGTAGATGTTGATGGCAACGCTATCTCTGAATTTACTGCTAAAAACTTATGCAATGCATTTCTTAGACTGCCAACAATTTCCAGGTTTTTCTTAATTTTTTTTCATTTTTCTGCCCCATATTGATGTCTCTTCATTTTTTACTGTGAAGAAAAAAGTTGTTTTAACTTTTTGTAAATAAATTGAATTTTTTTGTAAAAAAATTTAATGCTGTGAAATTCGGGGCCCTATGGTATCCTGGATCCTGGGGGCTCCACATGGCCCCTTAGTCCGCTTCCTGTTAAACCCACCACTGTCGTTGGTATTAGGATTCACTCTACTATGTCTGTGTATATGAGCATTTCATAAATCAACATACTAGAGGTCGTTGTGGATGATATATTATGGATTTTCTTTATGCTATTATTAATTTGCATCTTGCATAATATATTATGAAATAATTTTGTTTCAAATTTTAAAAATCCAGCTGAAATTTAAATAAATCAGTCTGTTTACTAAACTCATTTTACTGAATGAAAATTTGTTTCTCTTTTGGTTTCTTTTTCTGAAAAAAATGTTACTATTTCAACTATTCTTAAGGCTGCTGCTGTTGAGGTGCCCTGCTAAAATAATGCTTTCCCATCCATCTTTGTCTTCTAATTATTCTACCTTACAATATCTGTCTGAATTATCATATTTTTGTTTTTAATATTCAGGTGAAATAATTTGTTTAGAAGATATAACATTCTTTTTATACATTCCAAGTTTCATATATTTTGAATTCAAAGGCATTTGTATTGCAGAATCAATTCAAATTTAAGCTAAGGGAAATTTCAGCTGTAAAACACTAATCTCATAGCATCCTTGTTCATTTAAAAAAAAGAAATCATTTTTTCTTAATATTTTAGGGTTATTGTGTCAAAGAAATTTTTTATAAATCTTCTTATTTATCAATTCATAACTTCGTAATTTTGTTATGTTTTATGTATTTCTCACCCATGGCAACCCTATCGAAACTTTATTTGTATTAATATTTTCGTGTTGTATGTGGCTGTTTAAGTATTTTATTTTTATATTTTAAAAATGGAAATAGCCATTTTCAGGTTTCTGCCTGTATTTTAAAAGCACACTAGTTTTTATAGCTGCTGTTTTATGGCTAAGAAACAAAGTTAAATGAATTGAATGAATTTAAATCAAATTCTGTAATTTAAATTTATCTCATTCTTTTGTGTTATTACCTTTTCTCTAAATGGAATGTCTCTAGCCTACTGTCCACAAAACATAATATAAAAGTATATAACAACATAATTTTAAGTATTTTCAATCCATGAATATACCCCAAACTTCCAGGCATATAACATATCAATATGTACTTGATTTTAGACTACTGTCATAGTTGACAATTTTTTGGCCACTAACTTTTTTAGTTGGCCACTAAACATTTTGTTCTGACCAGTATCCACTACTAAAAAATCTGATGCTGAATCTTTAGCGTATCTGTATTCATAGTGCTGAAACACTATTTATTTATGAACAGGGTCATAGTCAGAGGGGGCTGAGTATCCCAAGTGGTACATTCAGCCCTCCCCCTTTCCTCTTAAGGGTGAGCGTCAGTAAATCTTCTACCCTATCCTTGCTTTGTTAACTTTCGTGGCACACGTTTTTCATTGAAATTCTGCCCAAACAGTTGCGGAATATTTTCTGATAGATAAAATGTAATGCTTAGATTATATTAAAACTGATTTTAATACCCAATAAAACATAGAATATATTTTTTATTGTAATTCAAAATATTTTTGGTGCTACCATCTGTTGTCGTAATTTGATTCATAACGACTATTATTATTTTTTAATGAACATTTTTAAATATCTATTCCTTCTAATACGCTATTAAATACAACAGCAGATCATATATAATAATGCTACAATCACAGAAACGTAATCGAACTAGAACTTGAAGACAAAGGAACCTGGAACTTGCAGATAAAGCTGCAGTCCTCAGTGATGTACATTCAGATCCCCTTATCAAATTCATAGAATGAGAAATTACCTTTCCGTGATTGTGGCATTATTATATTTGATCTGTTGTTGTATTTAATACTGTATTAGAAAGAATAGATATTTTAAAATGTTCATTAAAAAATAAAATAATCGGTATGAATTAAATTACGACAACAGATGGCAGCACCAAAAATATTTTGGATTAAAATAAAAATTATATTCTATATTTCATTGAGTATTAAATTTAGTTTTAATATAATCTAAGCATTGCATTTTATCTTTCAAGAAGTATTTCGCAGCTGTGTGAGCAGAATTTCGGCGAAAAAGTTGTTCTGCGGAAGTTAAGAAAGCTCGGATAGGGTAGAAGATTTACTGATGTTTACCCTTAATTGAATCACATTTGTGCCATTTTGGGGGCTTCATTCAATAAGGTGGCTGATTCCAATCGTGAGTCAATGATGAAATTTCTATTTCTTTACTCAACATGGCGTATGCAAAAAGTTTTTCATTTTCTCACTTTTTTATACATAAAATTATGAATTTAAAGAGAGAATTAAAATACTTTTTCAATACGGCACATTAGTTATTTAAAAGTATAGAAAAAATACTTTACTCTCTTTATTAAAGGAACATTTGTACTGTTGCTTGCTTTCTAGATGTAATATGATTAGAAAAGGAGCAGTAATACATTCAACTTTTTAAAGTTGTTCATATTTTCTTATTCGTTGACCTCATCTGTAAACATTTTGAAAATACTTTGCATGTTCCACAGTGTGAATGCTCTAAAATTTTATGCATCTGTTTTAAATATTTTAAGTATTTGAAGCTCCATAATGCATCGCCGGCATTAAGGCACTAAAATCTTTCTACAAGAGGTCATTCTTGTTCTGTGGCAATGTCATCGTGTCATGCTCCTACCACGGGGGTGGTGGCAATACAACATTTTCCACAATATCAGTTTTTCTTTGGATTCTTAATTTGATAAAACAATATCTGATTCTGTTTGTTCAGCTGATGTTATTATGTTTTAATTGATGTTGACACAGTTCTAACAAGTTTTCTTAAACTCCTTGTCATTGTGTGAGTCTCCTTGCTCTTGTAAAATTTTGTTTCAGCTGTTGCCATTTTGGTCTGTAAAATCTCAATTTTTTTAAATAATTAAAAATTGTTATTGGAGTAGCATTTTTCCATGCATTTACTAACACGTGAAGTGCTGTATATCCTTTTATTATCGAAGTGAACTTTGCATCCTTACAAATTTATGAAAACTCTTTTCAAAGTGGACTCTGAATCCTTAAAATGTTATGCAAACTTTTGTTATAGAAGTGGGCTGTGCTCTCTTACAAAGTTATTAGGAGTATTTATACTTAAGGACTTTCCCAGAAACCCCGTATATTGTAGAAAGAGAGAAAGAAAAATCTGATGTGGGCAGCACATGACTTTCCCTGCAGACTTATATACACGTTCTCTTTATTTTAATTAAATTTATTTCACTTTTAATTCAATTTTCGTTCTCATTCGGTAACCGGACTTATTTTCAAAGGTGGCGTAGGGAAAATACAAAAAACTAAAATATCTCGAGAACGGCTAGTCGTAGTGTAATGGGGTTCGTCTTTTTCTTTTCTTCTCTAAAAATTACGTATTAAACAAGCATTTAATGGATATATTTGAGCATACGTAGTTCTTTAGTTTAGATTTTGACGATTTTTGAGGGCCATTTTGCAAAAAAAGGCGGGTTATTTTTTCCGAATGGTACCAAAATCTAATCAGCACCAGAGTGATCCACAAATGACTCATCTGCCGAATTTTGTGAATATCGGTCCATTAGTTTTTTAGTTAGAGTGGATACAAGCTTTTGCGGGCCATTTCGCAAAAATAGGCGAGTTACTTTATCCCTAATCGTACCCAAAACTAATTAGCACCAAACTCGCCCACAAGTGACTTACCTACCAAATTTTGTGAAATTCGGTCCATTAGTTTTTTAGTTACAGTGGATACAAAATCTGCACAGACAGACAGACACACAAACAGACAGACAGACAGACACACACACACACACACACACAGACGTCACGCTAAAAATAGTTTTATCGTATTCTAGAGGTCTCGAAACGTGTAGATCCGTCGAAAACTCGAGTTGCGATTTTCGGCATGATTCCAATACTTTCCCTATACATTACCATGTATTGCAGGGAAAGTAAAAACGACTCAACTGTGAACAAACTATGTCCTTTTATTGATGTGTGTCCATCAGCACGAATAATTGTGATAATTATCACACTACATACGGATAGAGTAAGAGATATTGCATTCTCGCGGATGTCATTACTTATATGTAATATCGGTTGATAGCGTGAGTTACCATCTGATGCATTGATGAAATAGAACGTTTTAATTATGTAGAAAGCATTTGTGTTAGTGAATCGAAATCCAAACACGCAAACCTTAACTTAATCGGATCTGGAGTCTACTTGATTGTGCCATGTTGTTAGCAGTAGATTTTCTTGCAATCAATTGACTCAATTTTCGTGCAAGCAATGAAAAGCAGTCATAGACAAGGACGGATCCAGAGGGGGGCACGTGCCCGTCCTAGACGAGCTAAGTAAAGACTAGGAAAGGTCGATATTTTAGCATTAAAATATTAGCAATAACATTGCCTCTAGCTCGACAATTGTAAGAAAATCTGATGTGGGCAACACATGACTTTCCTTATATAATGTAATGCATTTACTACATTTACAGTAAAAAAAATCTGATGTGAGCAGCACATGACTTTCCCTGCAGACTTATATTAACGTTCTCTTTATTTTAATTTAATTTGTTGCACTTTTAATTCAATTTTCGTTCTCATTCGGTAACCGGGCTAATTTTCAAAGGTGGCGTAGGGAAAGTACGAAAAACTAAAATATCTCGAGAACGGCTAGTCCTAGTGTAATGGGGTTGGTCTTATTCTTTTCGTCGTTAAAAATTACGTAATAAATCAGCATTTAATGGATATATTTAAGTATACCCAGTTCTTTAGTTTAGATTTGGACGATTTCTGCGGGCCATTTTGCAAAAAAAGGCAGGTCATTTTTTTCCGAATCGTACCAAAATCTAATCAGCACCAAGGTAACCCACAAGTGACTCATCTACCGAATTTTGGGAAATTCGGTCCATCAGTTTTTCAGTTAGAGTGGATACAAGCTTTTGCAGGCCATTTCGCAAAAAAGGCGGGTTCTTTTATTCCAATTCGTACCCAAAACTAATCAGCACCAGCCCCGACCACAAGTGACTTACCTACAAAATTTTGTGAAATTCGGTCCATTAGTTTTTTAGTTAGAGTGGATACAAAATCTGCACAGACAGACAGACACACAGACACACAGACAGACAAACACACACACAGACGTCACGTTAAAAATGGTATTTTCGTATTCTAGAGGTCTCGAAACGTGTAGATCCGTCGAAAACTCGAGTTACGATTTTCGGCATGATTCCAATACTTTCCCTATACATTACCATGTATTGCAGGGAAAGTAAAAATCTGATGTGGGCAGCACATGACTTTCCCTGCAGACTTATGTTTACGTTCTCTTTATTTTAATTAAATGTATTTCACTTTTATTCAATTTTCGTTCTCATTCGGTAATCGGGCTTATTTTCAAAGGTGGTGTAGGGAAAGTACAAAAAACTAAAATATCTCGAGAATGGCTAGACCTAGTGTAATGGGGTTGGTCTTATTCTTTTCTTCGTTAACAATTACGCATTAAACAAGCATTTAATGGATATATTTGAGCATACGTAGCTTCTTAGTTTAGATTTTGACAATTTTTGCGGGCCATTCTGCAAAAAAAGGCAGGTTATTTTTTTCTGAATCGTCCCAAAATCTAATCAGCACCAGGGTGTCCTATACGTGACTCATCTACCGAATTTTGTGAAATTCGGTCCATTTGTTTTTCAGGTAGAGTGGATACAAGCTTTTGCGGGCCATTTCGCAAAAAAAGGCGGGTTCTTTTATTTCGAATCGCACCCAAAACTAATCAGCACCAGCCCCGCTCACAAGTGACTTACCCACAAAATTTTGTGAAATTCGGTCAATTAGTTTTTTAGTTAGAGCGGATACAAAATCTGCACAGACAGACACACAGACAGACACACACACAGACGTCACGCTAAAAATGGTTTTTTCGTATTCTAGAGGTCTCGAAACGTGTAGATCCGTCGAAAAATCGAGTTGCGATTTTCGGCATGATTCCAATACTTTCCCTATACATTACCATGTATTGCAGGGAAAGTAAAAATAGGTTTTTCTTATAGTAGATACTAATATTCTTTCCAAGATATTGAATTTTCGACAATTAGTCGTCATTTTCATTGATTTAGCGTCATTTTTACCCATTTGGCGAGATTTTCGTTAATTTGGCGACATTTCAAAACGTCGCCAAGTTGGCGACATTCCGCCAAATTCGTCGCCAATATCTCGCCAAGCGTTATAAACGAAGAAATAAGTTGTTCTTCCAGCAGATAAATGAATATTGGCGTTCAAATACACAAGTATTACTTCAAAGTATCTTTTTTCATGAATGGAACGAGCTAGATCCTCGAGAATGATGTCACTCAATTTATCGCATGGTATTACATATGAAAAGTGAACATGTTTCTCCATAGGAAATATTTTGTTTTTCATTTTATATGACTTTTTGATAATTTTTTTGAAAAATGTACAATATCTCGTGAACGGTTCATGTTAGCGTTCTAAAATTTATGTCAATCGTTTTCTAATGAAAAATTACACAAGAAATGTCTATTCGCGTAACTTTATTAGTGGTTTTGATTTTTTGACGATTTTTTTTTAAATTTTATTCGAAAATTTTGGGGGGTTCTGAACATTCGAGTACGTATAAAAACAATAGGCTTCCAGTGTTTACGGATTGTGATTTTTGTACCAAATTTGGTTCGAATCGGTCCATTCGTTCGTCAGTTATCGTCTCCACAGACTCACTGACACACACACACACATACTTTCACACACACACACACAGACATCAATTCAATAATGTTTGATTCGTGGTCAGGGATGCTTGAAACGTGCTCTTCCGTCGAAAACTCGAATTCGAATTTTCGACCCCGTCACAATACTTTCATTATGTATATAAGGAAATTTCATTATGTAAATAAGGAATTTTACTTATACATTATGTATATAAGGAAAGTAAAAAGCCAATTAATTTATATCAAGCAAAGGAACTTATTGAAATGGTGCTGAACAGTCTGAAAGATTGTCGTGAAAACGAAAAACATTTTCAAGATGTTTTTAACGAGGCAACTAAAATTGCAGAAGAAATGGACATTGAACTTAAAGTCCGAAGAAAAGCAAAGAAACAAGTATATTGGCCGAATGCTCCTACTGAAGTAATTAAGGAACATTTTCGCGTGACATTGTGGCTGCCATTTTTGGACTATCTTATAAGCGAAATTTCAGTTAGGTTTCCGAAGGCCAGTTTTGAGGCCATTACTAATTTGCAGCAGTTAAAACCGCAATATTTTTCGAAATGTTCCATCAAAGATATTATAAAAGCGCAGAAGTTTTCAAGGAGGATTTGCCATGTTTTCCAGCATTAGAAGGAGAACTATTTATCTGGAAGCAAATATGCGGAAAAGGAAACGAAGAATTCGAATGTCTCATAAACGCATATAAAAGTGCCGCAAATTTACTGAACATTAAAGTTCTTTTGCAAATTCTTGCAATCCATCCTGTGACAACAAGCACAGCAGAGCGCTCTTTCTCAACACTACTCCGAATTAAAACTTACCTGCGCAATACCATTTCGGAGAGCCGGCTTAATGGTTTAGCATTAATGAACATCAACAGTATTGTTTACAGCAGAAGAGGTATTGTTTACAGCAGAAGAGGTTTTAGAAGATTTTTAGTGCAAATTTAAAATGGAGTTAAATTTAAAGTACCGGGTGGTCAGAATTAAAACACACCTACTCTGAGCTCTCTATAGATAAAACTACTCAGTGTAATGGCTCCAAAATTGTTGAACCTACTATTCAAGACATGGGGAAAGGGATTACGTGAAAAAAAAAATTAGTTCCAGAAACACCGATAGGTGGCGCTGTATAACAGAAAACATGCTGAAAATACACATTTGTAAAACATTTTATTCGAACGTACCAAACATTCATGTCACAAGGACCTTATCGATGCAGGGAATGCTGCGTATAACGTTATCCATTGATTGTTCAGCAATAGCGGTGGCAACATCGTCAACGACATCTGAACGAGTCGATTTGCGTCTTTGACCCGGCTGAACTTTGAGATGTCCAGTTTTCTCGAATCGAGCTATCATTCTCCTGAGAGCTTGTGGAAGTAATGGACCTTTGCGCAAATTCTTAAGTCGACGAAACTCTCGAAGTGCAGTTGCAGCATGTCCTTTGTTTTCATAAAACAGCTTCACAAGCAAAGCGCCTTCTGGCAGTGGGACAGCCATCGCTGATAAGAGTGAAAATTTCCCAGTTTTATCTCCTTTTATGCCCTGAACATAGTAGCTGCAAACCAGGGGTTTATGCAAATTTTTGTGCTTACAGTGCGAAATTGCAGTTACAATGACAGTTTAAGTTTCTTCACTTTTTTAACTTCTTTTTTTTCATATCAGCAAAAGAAATTAAAAAGGAAAAATTCCATATCGCATGTGTTTGTTTTTTTGTGACTATTTTGTGTCTTTCAGCATATTTACTGTTGTAAGCGCCACCTATCGGTGTTTCTGGAACTATTTTTTTTTTTCGCGTAATCCCTTTCCCCATGTCTTGAATAGTAGGTTCAACAATTTTGGAGCCATTACACTGAGTAGTTCGATGTATAAAGAGCTCAGAGTAGGGGTGTTTTAATTCTGACCATCCGGTACATGTAAAGTGAATTTGTTTAGCCTTTTAAACAGTAAATCTGAATAATTTTTACTCTATTTTCTTTATTTTTTATACACATCACATAGCCAGTCAAACCCGTTTATAACGAAGTTAGAAACAACGTAATAACGGTTACAACGAAAAAAAATCTGATGTGAGCAGCACATGACTTTCCCTGCAGACTTATACTAACGTTCCCTTTATTTTAATTAACTTTATTTCACTTTTAATTCAATTTTCGTTCTCATTCGGTAACCGGACTTATTTTCAAAGATGGCGTAGAGAAAATACTAAAAACTGAAATATCTCGAGAACGGCTAGTCCTAGTGTAATGGGGTTGGTCTTATTCTTTTCGTCGTTAAAAATTACATATTAAACGGGCATTTAATGTATATATTTGAGTATACCTAGTTCTTTAGTTTAGATTTTGACGATTTTTGCGGGCCATTTTGCATAAAAAGGCAGGTTATTTTTTTCCGAATCGTACCAAAATCTAATCAGCACCAGAGTAACCCGGAAATAACTCATCTACCGAATTTTGTGAAATTCGGTACATTAGTTTTTCAGTTAGAGTGGATACAAGCTTTTGCGGGCTATTTCGCAAAAATAGGCGGGTTCTTTTATCCCGAATCTTACTCAAAACTAATCAGCACCAGACTCGCCTACAAGTGACTTACCTACCAAATTTTGTGATATTTGGTCCATTATTTTTTTAATTACAGTTGATACAATATCTGCACAGACACACAGACACACACACACAGACGTCACACTAAAAATGGTTTTTTCGTATTCTAGAGGTCTCGAAACGTGTAGATCCGTCGAAAACTCGAGTTGCGATTTTCGGCATGATTCCAATACTTTCCCTATACATTACCATGTATTGCAGGGAAAGTAAAAATCTGATGTGGGCAGCACATGATTCTCCCTGCAAACTTATATCCACGATCTATTTATTTCAATTAAATGTAATTCACTTTTAATTCAATTTTCGTTTTCATTTGATAACTGGACTTATTTTCAAAGGTGGGGTGGAAAAGTTCGAAAAAAACTAATATATCTCGAGAACGGCTAGTCCTAGTGTAATGGGGTTGGTCTTATTCTTTTCTTCGTTAAAAATTATGCATTAAACAAGGATTTAATGGATATATTTGAGCATACGTAGCTTTTTAGTTTAGATTTTGTCAAATTTTGCGGGCCATTCTACAAAAAAAGGCAGGTTATTTTTTTCTGAATCGTACCAAAATCTAATCAGCACCAGGGTGACCTATACGTGACTCATCTACCGAATTTTGTGAAATTCGGTCCATTAGTTTTTCAGCTAGAGTGGATACAAGCTTTTGCGGGCCATTTCGCAAAAAAAGGCGGGTTCTTTTATTCCGAATCGTACCCAAAACTAATCAGCACCAGCCCCGTCCACAAGTGACTTACCTACAAAATTTTGTGAAATTCGGTCCATTAGTTTTTTAGTTAGAGTGGATACAAAATCTGCACAGACAGACAGACAGACAGACACACAGACAGACACACAGACAGACAGACACACAGACACACACACAGACGTCACGCTAAAAATGGTTTTTTCGTATTCTAGAGGTCTTGAAACGTGTAGATCCGTCGAAAACTCGAGTTGTGATTTTCGGTATGATTCCAATACTTTCCCTATACATTACCATGTATTGCAGGGAAAGTAAAAACTAAATCCCTCTCTAGGCTTTACAGCATTACAGAATTTTTTTTTAAAACGAAATTACGGAAATAGCGAATTATTTTCGGCGTCATTTCAACTTCATTATGAACGAGTTTGACTGTATTACAAACTGTATAAATTACCGGCATTCATGGATATGGCATTGCCGGGCACCCCACAAATTCATCTTTGCGTATGCCACTGGACTATATTGTGCCCCCCCCCCCTGAATGGTTTTCTGGATCCGCCACTGGGCATAGAATAGCGAATTTTTGAAAGAAGTAAAAATTCTGATTATCTAACGCAGTTGCACTGATCAAAATATGCAGAAAGTAAGAGACATTTCTAAAAATATAAAAGAGTTTAAACCTACTAACATGCGAAAAGATGGGATGAATAAATTACCATACTGTTGCCACTGGCATTCTGCCAGGACTTGTTGCATTGTATGTGTGATTTATTTTCCTAAATTCAAAATTCGATTTTTATTATATTTATGATTATTATTATATCATTACTCTCATTAGTATTTATGAATGTTAATCTTTTACAAGTTATTGGTTTAATTAATAATTATTATTTGTATCTAATATGCATTTTCTGTACATATTTAAATGTTATATATCTTGTGCTTTTCCTGCTTTTACTTTTGATTGGATATTTTTTTTTCATCTTTTCAAGATTGACACCACTGGCTTTTATTTTATTCTGTGGTTGGCAACACTGTCTTTTCACTGCATGTGTGGCAACAGCATGGTAGTTTATTCATCCCATCTTTGAAAAATGCAAGTAGGTTTAAATTACATTTTCTTAGAAATTTCTCTTACTTTCTTGCTTGGTTTTTATAGTTCTTAGAGGTGTAGTTTAACCATTTTGTTCAAAGTAGCAAGGTAATTCATTGAAAAGAACTATTAGAAGGAATATTTTGTATACACCTTTTGGTGATTTTACAGCTTCATTACTTCTATCTATAGTTATTCATTCTCTTTTTACTTTCTCATACTATGCAATATACTCGTAGTATTGTTACGTACATGTTAAATGCTCTCAATTGAATTGCTTTTGAAAACCGGATGGAAAAACATCCGTACATGCAACCTCTCCTATAACATGAATCTAGGGTTGCCAGCTTCTGAAGTTCGGAGTAGGATTTCCATATTTGGCGACTTATAGCCAATTTGGCTACTTTTCGAAGGTTCAAGAAACACCTCAAAATAACCAATATTCTACGAGATATGAGATATTTCCAGCAGTTTCCATAGAAAGTCTATAAAAGGAGTTTTCACTCAGTTGGATGCAGATGCATGTAAGTGATGCCTACTTCTAGAAACTTATCTCATATTACGTGCCTACTTCCAGAAATCTCTCATATCTGGTAGAATATTCGTTATTTCAAAGCGTTTCTCGAACCATCGAAAAGTCGTCAGATATTGCCAAATTGGTGATAAATTGCTAAATCTGGCAACCCCTTTTCCGAACACCACAAGAAGCACCTCAAAATAACCAATATTCTACGAGATATGAGAGATTTTTAGCAGCTTTTATAGAGTCTATAAAAGGAGTTTTCACTCAGTTGGATGCTGATACATGCAAGTGATGCCTATTTCTTGAAATTTCTAGAAATCTCTCATATCTCGTAAAATATTCATTATTTCGAAGTGTTTCCCTAACGTTCGAAAAGTCGCCAAAAATTGTCAAATTGGCTATAAATTGCCAAATCTGGCAACCCATTTTTCGAACATCTCAAAATAACCAATATTTTAGAGATATGAAAAATTTCCAACAGCTTTTATAGAGTCTATAAAAAGAGTTTTCACTCAGTTGGATTCAGATGCATGCAAGTGATGCCTATTTCTAGAAATCTCTCATATCTCGTAAAATATTCGTTATTTCGAAGTGTTTCTCGAACCTTCGAAAAGTCACCAAATATTGAAAAATTGGCGATAAATTTCCTAATCTGACAACCACTTTTCCGAACACCTCAATAAACACCTCAAAATAACAAATATTCTGCGAGATATGAAAGATTTCCAGCAGCTTTTATTGAGTCTATAAAAGGAGTTTTCACTCAGTTGGATACAAATGCATGCAAGTGATGCCTATTTCAAGAAACTTCTAGAAATCTCTCATATCTCGTAAAATATTTATTATTTCGAAGTGTTTCCCGAACGTTCGAAAAGTCGCCAAATATTGCCAAATTGGCTCTAAATACCTCAAGAAATACCTCAAAATAACCAATATTCTACGAGATATGAGAGATTTCCAACAGCTTCTTTAGAGTCTATAAAGGGAGTTTTCACTCGGTTAGATGCAGATGCATGCAAGTGATGCCTACTTCTAGAAATCTCTCATATCTCGTAAAATATTCATTATTTCGAAGTGTTTCTCGAATCTTCAAAAATCGCCAAATGTTGCCAAATTGGCGATAAATCATCGCCAAATCTGGCTACCCCTTTTCCAAACTTAAGCATATGGCAACCCAAGATACACGTCATAGGAAAGGTTGGGTATACGGGTGTTTTCTCCGTCTGATTTTACAAAGAGACTCCGGTGAGGAAGGACATTTTACACGTTCGTAACAATATTAACAGTTATTTATTTACTTGCTTTAATTGTCATCCTTATTCTTTTTATTGTCTATGTTTATATTTTTAAACGTTATGTTGTAATAATTTATTGTAATTATTTTATCTGTGAGTGTTTCTGTGTTATCTGATGCTACTATACTTAATGTGTTTATTAATCTCTTTCTGTAAGGTTATCTTTTAGGAGAGGATATTCATGGATCCTGTAATCTCTTTTCTTTGGATATTAAAGAGATTATTATTTAAATGTACAGTTACATAAACAAGTGAGAAATGCACACTGTAAAGTGAGATAGAGAATTAAAATTTGAAGTTCTGGTGAAGACTTTGATGAAACCCAGCAGAAAAATTGAATTAATTAACAGTTAATATTATTCGGGGTTTGCTCTTTCTGAGATCATTGATTTTCAACGGGTATTCGGCCTAATTATATAAGAATACTAATGTCCAAGTGTCCATCAGACTGACTGTCTTTCCGGCAATCACGCCTTTGACAGGCGCTTCCCGAACAGATAGAGACTTGTAATTTGGTACGCAGGTAAACCATTCGATAATGTCTGCGGGAAAATTTTTTTCCCGATTTTTCCAAAATGTTCATTAGAAGGGGTGTTCGAAATGCGAAATTATAGAAAACACATGCTTAACTATGAGATAACGATTTTAAATTTGGTGGATAGGTATATATATATATATATATATATATATATATATATATACCTAATTATATAAGAAGTACCGTACGAGGTTCACCTGTATATATATATATATATATATATATATATATATATATATATATATATATATATATATATATATATATATATATATACAGGTGAACCTCGATATGTCGAACCTCGGTATCTCGAAATATTTTCATCTCCCTTCACGCACTGTATAAAACTAATGTAAAACAAACTCTTTAAGTCGAAATTTTTTTAATCAAACTCTCGATATCTCGAATTTTTTTATCTTACCATTTGGATCATCTTACCATTTTTATCTTTTCATTTGGAAAAATACGATCCAAAAAATGTGTTTAATGCAGATGAAACAGGACTATTTTTTAAGTGTATGCTTGATAAAATGATGGCCATTAAAGGTGAAGTATGTCATGACGGGAAAAGGAGCAAAGAACGATTAACTGTGCTATTTTGCACTAATATGGATGGTTCTGAAAGGCTCAAACCTCTTATGATAGGTAAATCTGCTAAACCCCGATGTTTTTCAGGAATGAAATCTGTTCCAATAACTTATTTTGCGAACAATAAGGCTTGGATGACTGCCGAAATTTTCACTAATTGGTTAAAGGAACTAGACAGAAAAATGTCCTGTGAAAACCGCGATATTTTTCTCTTCTTGGACAACTGTACAGCGCATAATAGCGTGCCGAAAAACCGTGAAAATTCATTTCATGCCACCAAACACAACTTCTAAGTTACAGCCTATGGACCAAGGTATTATTCAGAGTTTTAAAGTAAACTATCGCCACAAAATGAAGCTCATTTGGATCCGCCTAGCTCATTTGGATCCGCCTAGCTCATTTGGAAAATGTGATCATTTGGAAAATGTGATAGATATTGAAGGCTTCAGTACCTGTAACCAAACTGTCATAGATGACTATTTTGCAAGTAAAGTAATGCAAGATTAAATTTTAATAATGTATGTACGTACATAGTATTATATTAAATGTGTATCCAATCATTCCAAGCTTCGCTTTATTTGTTGTCAACATTTTCTTGAGTGATACCCAATTCTCTGTCTGCAAGATAAAGTAAGTGATTTTTTTAAAAATGTGGTAAAGTATAGGACTAGTATGTATATATTCTTTTATGAATTACTTAAAATTTTTCAAATTTTTGATATCTCGGATTTTTTTTCTACTCCCTTCAAATTCGACATATCGAAGTTCGACTGTATATCGAAAGGAAGAAAGTGTACAATTTTAGTTTTCCTACATTTGCTAATTTAGGGGTGCCCCCCACACTAAAATGTTCGGTTCTTCTAATACGTGTGAAATGTCTTCTTTTAATTGCAATAGAAACTTGCAATTTGGTGTACGGATCAACTGCTTAATAAGACCTCGCCCCCCCCCAAAAAAACGAATTTTTTAAAGATTAAATTTAAGATTTTAAGAATTAGATGGGGGCTACACCAAAATGTTCGAACGGCATAAACTTGAAATTTGATAAACGGTCATTCATTCTATTAAACCTTAGAGAAAAATCACATTTTAGAAGAATGTTCAGTAGAGAGGTGATCAATATCAAAACGTTCGAAAGGTGAAATGATAGAAAAATACAGATCGTGATAATTTAGAGACTCTAAATTTAGTGCAATTGCAGATTGTTTGAACGAAATTAAATGTACAATTTTAATTTTCCATTCTTTGCTACTTCAGAGGTGCATCCCACCAAAATGTTATGCCGAATAAATGAAAAACGCTTTCCTTTAAGTTAGATAGAAATTTGATACACGGGTAAATTGTACGATTAAGGGTGAGCGTCAGTAAACCTTCTGCCCTATCCGCGCTTTGTTAACTTTCGCGGCACACATTTTTCGCCGAAATTCTGCTCAAACAGTTGCGAAATGTTTTTTGATAGATAAAATGCAATGCTTAGATTATATTAAGACTAAATTTAATAACCAATAAAGCATAGAATATACTTTTTATTTTAATTCAAAATATTTTTAGTGCTGCCATCTGTTGTCGTAATTTAATTCATACCGACTATTTATATTTTTAATGAACATTTTTAAATGTCTATTCCTTCTAATACGCTATTAAATATAACAGATCATATATAAGAATGCCACAATCATGGAAACGTGATTGAACTTGGACATGAAGACAAAGAAACTTGAAGACAAAACTACAATCCTCAGTGATGTACATCCAGATCCCCTTATCCAATTTATAGAATAAGAAATTACCTTTCCGTGATTGTGGTATTATTATATAGGATCTGTTGTTGTGTCGGCGAAAAATGTGCGCCGCGAAAGTTAACAAAGCGCGGATAGGGCAGAAGATTTACTGACGCTCACCCTTAAACCTCTGGAAAGAAAAAAAATTCTCACGAATGTTCAGATGAGGGTGTGCTTGCTCTACATCAAAACGTTCGAAATGTTAAATGATAGAAAAACATATTTCGCAAAGAGATAGAAATTTAGTATAACAGTAGATTTTTTTTCACAAAGTTTTTATAGTTTTCGAGGAACCGTCTTGTCAAATTGAAGAAGATTGAAAATTTTTCGTTTTCAGAGTTTGCAATGTTATGAAATATGGAGTGCAGTGAAACCTGTCCATAACAATATTGCCTATGGAGCGATTGTCAAATCCCCCTCCCATGTTTTGTTAAATATAGACTGCTTTTAATGAGACAGTTCATTTTTACTATTTTATCTTATTATTAATTTTTATATAAAATTAGCTAGCATCTTGCTGTTAGGCACCTAAGTAAAAAATCTGATGTGGACAGCACATGACTTTCCTTATATAATGCAATGAATTTACTACTTTTAGAGTAAAAAAATAGATTATTATTATAGTAGATATTTATATTCTTTGCAAGATATTGAATTTTCGTCAGTGAGTCGTCATTTTCATTGATTTAGCGTCAGTTTTATCCATTTGGCGCGTTTTTCGTTAATTTAGCAACATTTAAAAAAGTCTCCAAGTTGGCGACATTCCACCAAATTCGTCGCCAAAATCTCGCCGAGCATTATGGGCGGAGAAATAAGTTATTCTTACAGCAGATAAATGACTATTGGCTTTCAAATACAGAAGTATTACTCAAAAGTATCTTTTTTCATGAATGGAACGAGCTAGATTCACGAGAATAACATCACCAAATTCATCGCATGGTATTACATATGTAAAGTGAACAAGTTTCTCAATAGGAAATATTTTTTTTTTTTTTTTTTTATATGACTTTTTGATAATTTTTTTGAAAAATGTGCAATATCTCGAGAACAGTTCATACAAGCGTTCTAAAATTTATGTCAATCGTTTTCTAATGAAAAATTACATAAGAAATGTCTATTTGTGTAACCTTTTTAGAGGTTTTGATTTTTTGACGATTTTTTCAAAATTTCACTCGAAAATTTAGGGGGGTTCTGAACATTCGATTGCGTATAAAAACAATAGGCTTCCAGTGTTTACGGATTGTAATTTTTATATGAAATTTCATTCGAATCGGTCCATTCGTTCGTCAGTTATCGTCTCCACAGGCTCACTGACACACACACACACACACACACACACTTTCACACACACAGACATCACTTCAAAACTGTTCGATTCGTGATCAGGTATGCTGGAAAAAGTGCTCTCCCGTCGAAAACTCGAATTCGAATTTTCGACCCCGTCACAATACTTTCCTTATACATTATTGTATATAAGGGAAGTGAAAATATATAAAGCTTAGAAACCAGATAATCAAGTTTTTACAGAAACCCGCAAAAGTCCGATTATTTAAAATTTACACTGTAACCGGTGTTGCCCGTAATTCTTAGCACGGATTAATTTATTTAATATCATCCTTGTTGCCTTTTAAAATATTTAATAAATGAATTAATTGAATCCTTGCTTTAAATCCTGGATAACGCCGGGTACGTTTTCAAGTATTTTATATTACTAGGGGTTCTATCTCAGCTCCGTACGTTTGCCAATTCCGGGAACTCTTCATGTTCTTCTTTTAATGTTTTCAATGCTTCAATAATCTGGATGCTATAATTTCCCCTTGTTAAATAACTACTCACATGCAAGATGGATAAGATTCTTTTTATTTTTATATTCTCAACCGCCTAAAAGAATTTCTATACAAAACCAGGACTACTACACCACAAGGGATCGTGCCTTGATGTCGTTCTTTATTAGCTCGATCGAACACAGCTTTGATTGGCAAGGAAGTGTAAGGACGACAGCTCTGATGCGTCTCCGACCGTCACCCCCGGTAGAAAAGGCCGAACTACTTTCCCCCCCTGTACCTCGTGACGTATTAGCTGTAGGCCCAATTCTGGCCTTCGAATTCGAATTCCTCCGTCTCAACTTTTCTGGAAAGTTCTCCCCTAGTAGAGTAGCCCACACAAAGAAGTATCGTATGTGCAGTGCAGTACGTGGGCTCGCGCGTGTGGATGCATAACGGTCTTTTTATCGTATTTTTGAATGTCTTATATGTTAGTTCATCATTTAATAAACATTTTGACCAGCATACCTTCGACTACATACCTTATAACATTGGATTACTAATTACCTTATTTCTGTAATGTGAAAAACGAAAAATGCTATTTAGAAGTAAGTGCTTACCATTTTTTGCTTATTATCATGTCATTTAAAATTATATAGAATTTTAAATATATGGCAATCAAATTATTGCTATTCAATTAACGCTAACTGGATTCTAAATTGTTTTGTTGCTAATTATAACGTCAACAAACCTTTTAGAGTTTTCTTAGTTTGTTTTAAAATTTTATTGTTGTCATATTAATTAAGAACTGCCCAGGTACTTGTAAAATTAAGCTTTGCTAAGTAATTGTAAAGTATTTAAAATCATTCAATGTTTAAAATGTATATTTTATCAAGTTAGCTTGTGTCATTATACAGCTATTATACATGTGTCATTATACATAAATTATACAGTCTCCTGCAAATATTTTAAAATTACTTTAATAATGTTGTTAGTTGTGTAATATTTTATAATAGACTAGCAGCATGTCCGTTCTTCATACTGACCATATAATACAAGAAACCTAAAATTCAGAATTTGATGTGAAGTTTTAATATTTAGAGTCTCAATTTTTGAAATTTTATAATAATTCTAATGAAATGAAAATAGGTGATCTCTACCGTGCTGAGATAATAAACAGACAGATAGATGTACAACATACAATTTTATGTATACTGTTAATAGCAGATATACCCGACATTGCCCATGATTTAATATATGTGCAAATTCCTGCAGTATTCTAAATGACATTCTTACTCAAAACATTCTATTAAAATATTTCATTTAATTCTCCTTTCTGTGTTTTCTATACAAAATTATCTTCAAGCAGATCTGAATAAAACATTCTCGTTTGAAAACAAATTATAAAATATATATGAAATTGGATCAATATAAACTAAAATAAAAGCGCTAAAATTGTATAAAAATGGTTATAAAATTTTGTTTTATATTGATTTCTTTATTATTTAAATCTTAAAAAATTTAATAATCGTCTGCCTAATAAACACATTTGATTTAATTGCGTTGCTAAGCATCATGATATAATTTTCTTAATAAATTTGTGGAAAATATATCATCTGCATAATTCTATTTTTATGGAAGGTTTAATTGTGGGATTTTTATTCATATCTCGACAATCCCTGGTCCTAGAAACTCGAAACATGGACTAAATTTTAAGTAGGGCTATTTCAAAGCTACCTACAGAATGTTCATGAAATTCGATGCAGCAGTTCTACCGTGATGATGAGATAGATAAATACACAGACAGATACATGTATTTTCAATTTTATTTATATAGATAAAAAAATGTCATTCTCTTTTTAAGATATTGTCAATAGTAAGAAATCGTAGCAATAAAAATGCTACACTAAAGTTATGAAAGTAAAATAATGTAAAATGGAATATTTCACACATCAAATAACATATTTTAACTGTTTGATAAGTAATTGCATATAAAAGATATAGTATCTTAATATATTGCACGTATATTTCTTATTATTTGTTATGGCATGCTGAAATTTTAGAAGAATAGGTTAGGAAGTCATTTGTGTTTAGGTTGGGCACATTTTATTTTTTATGTAGCGAGTTATTATGTTATTGAAAATTGTTAAAATAACTTGGAAAAAAGCAAAGTAACTAACTTACAATTTCAAGTTACCATTGTATATTTCATTATATTATAGTTAATGTTATTTTAATAATACAAAGCTAATTTAATCTTTCTTACATTTTCACTTCAATGGAATTGTAAATGAAATATTAATACCAAAAAGTTTTATTATACAGCTTTATTAAATTTTCAAAGCCCCTGAGGTATTTCAAACTCTATAATTAAGCAAAATTGTTTACAATTTGTTAATGTCTGGTAGTAAAAAAGGGAATATAAGATGTGCTATATTAGAAAACCTGAACTTCTACAATTTATAGTGCATAGGTTAATGAATGATATTCAACTAGTATTTTATCTTAATTCTAAATCATTTTACAATTTATAACAACAAAAAATGAATAAAATAAAATGAAATAAAAATAAATAAACACGTAAGCATATTAAAAGTTAAATTCTGAGTTTCTTTTTAATGATTATCTTATGATATTTAAAGATATAGTATTCAGTAATCATTTTAGTTTCTGCATACTTTATCTGTAAGTACGCATACTTTAGCTGAATGTACTGAAGAATTATTCAAATAAAATGCCTGATTAAGCAATAAATATACAGGGTTCTTTTTCAAACTTTTATTAAAACACTGACTGAATGGAATCCTTTCATCTTTGCTCCTACAGTGAATGAGTCATTATAAATATTTTATTTTAAGGAAATGTACAGCAATATTAAGATTTTAAATCACCCATTTTAATGAACATTATCGAAAATACTTCCAAATTTCATGAATATTATTTTCTTTACTGATAAATTATGATTCCTTTACATCGAACAGAGAATTAAAAGGGAAACAAATAGCAAAAGCTTCGATCGCGATCTGGAAGACCTACTCGCAGTGGGCCTACAAGCCAAGACGTCAAAAATTAGTGCTCCGGCCTCTGCTTTCGGAGGTGACGCTCCGACCCGTTCAACCTTCCATACAAAAGACATATCGAATCAATCAGACCTGAAGATATACTTTGGTTCGACCTTGTAGTCTAGGGTTTGTATCCTATAGGCCGTGGATTCTGTCCTCACAACAGCCGCTGGAGCTGTTTCCACAAGAGCTCCATAGCTGAAAGAATAATCAATGCCTATGAATTAGCAGCTGTGTCAATGTCTATGAATTAATAGCCGTTAATACCTATGAATTAGTAGTCGTTAATGTTCAAAAATTAGTAGTCGTTGATGCATATAAATTAGTAGTCGTTAATGTCTATAAATTAGTCGTCGTTGATGTATATAAATTAGTATCCGTTAATGAATTAGTAGGTTAATATCTATGAATTAGTAGTCATTGTCTATAAGTTAGTAGCCGTTAATGAATTAGTAGATTAATGTCTATGAATTAGCTGAGTCAATGTCTATGAATTAGTAGCCGTTAATGCCTATATATAAGTAGTCGTTAATGCCTATTAATTAGTAGCCGTTAATATCTATAAATTAGTAGCCGTTAGTATCTATAAATTAGTAGCCGTTAATGAATTAGTAGGTTAATGTCTATGAATTAGCAGCCGTTAATACTTATAAATAAGTAGTCGTTAATGTATATTAATTAGTAGTCGTTAATATCTGTAAATTAGTAGTCGTTAGTATCTATAAAATAGTAATCTTTAATATCTATAAATTAGTAGTCGTTAGTATCTATAAATTAGTAGCCGTTAATGAATTAGTAGTTTAATGTCTATGAATCAGTAGCTAAGTCAATGTCTATGAATTAGTAGCCGTTAATGCTTATAAATAAGTAGTCGTTATTGTCTATTAATTGGTAGTCGTTAGTATCTATAAATTAGTAGCCGTTAATGTCTATTAATTGGTAGTCGTTAGTATCTATAAATTAGTAGCCGTTAATGAATTAGTAGGTTAATGTCATTAGCTGTGTCAATGTCTATGAATTAGTAGCCGTTAATGCCTATAAATAAGTAGTCGTTAATGTCTAATTATTAGTAGTCGTTAATATCTATAAATTTGTAGTCAATATCTATAAATTAGTAGCTGTTATTGTATATGTATTAGTAGGTAATGTCTATGAATTAGTATCTGAGTCAATGTCTATGCTTAGTAACCGTTAATCTCTATAAATTAGTAGCCGTTAATGTCTATAAATTAGTAATCGTTAATGTCTATAAATTAGTAATCGTTATTTATATAAATTAGTAGGCGTTAATGTATATGAATTAGTAGGTTAATATCTATGACTTAGTAGCTGAGGCAATGTCTATGAATTAGTCTTCACGTTAATGTCTATGAATTAGACTTTTAGTTAATTCTTATGTCCTTGAGTTAAAGTCTTTGAGTGATTGTCACTGAAGCTTTGATAACATGGTGATATCAGATTATTATTATCAGTTGTTGAAGTCGAGGAAGACGATGAAGTAGTTCCAGAACATGAGATCCAGTGGTCACAAGGAATGGAAGTTGTTAAGATAATAGAAAAGCAACATGCTTCTTCAAGCCATTTTCAGTTATACAGTATGTGCATGACATTTGTATAGTTTATACAATAGGTTGAGTTGAATTTTCGCTTGTTGTATCGAAATCTGCGGAAAAAAAAACATACGTTAGTTAAAACGAACTTAAGCATATAGTAACTATATACTAAACATAGTTATTATAAATAGAAATTATTTTCAAATGTATTAATGAAAAATAGTTTACTTTTATTACTTTCCTTATATGCATAATGTATAAGGAAAGTATTGTGACGGGGTTGAAAATTCGAATTCGAGTTCTCGGCGGGACAGCACGTTTCAAGCATCCCTGATCACGAATCAAACATTTTTGAGGTGATGTCTGTGTGTGTGTGTATGTGTGTCAGTGAGTCTGTGGAGACGATATCTCACGAACGAATGGAGCGATTCGAATGAAATTTGGTGCAAAAATCACAATCCGTGAATACTGGAAGCCTATTGTTTTTAAACACAATCGAATGTTCAGAACCCCCTAAATTTTCGAGTGAAATTTTGAAAAAATCACCAAAAAATCAAAACCTTTAATAAAGTTACGCAAATCGACATTTATGTAATTTTTCCTTAGAAAAAGATTGACATAAACTTTAGAACGCTAGCATGAACTGTTCTCGAGATATTGCACATTTTTCAAATAAATTTATAAAAAAATTCCATAAATTAAAAAAATATATATATATTAACTTTTGAGAAACATGTTCACTTTTCATATGTAATATCATGCGATAAATTTGGTGATATCATTCTGGTGACATCATTCTCGTGGATCTAGCTCGTTCCATTCATACGAAAAGATACTTTGAGTAATACATTTGTATTTGGACGCCAATAGTCATTTATCTGCTATAAGAATAACTTATTTCTTCGTCCATAACGCATGGCGAGATTTTGGCGACGAATTTAGTGGAATGTCGCCAACTTGGCGACTTTTTTAAATGTTGTCAAATTAAGGAAAATCTCGCCAAATGGATAAAAATGACGCTAAATCGATGAAAATGACGATTAATTAACGAAAATTCAATATCTTGGAAAGAATATAAGTATCTACTATAAGAATAACCTATTTTTTTTTTTTTTTGCTGTAAATATAATAAATTCATTGCATTACATAAGGAAAGTCATGTGCTGCCCATATCAGATTTTTCTTTTATTTGTTTTACCTCACCCATGGGTGGCTTCACCAATAGGTCCCCAGTGCCCCCCCCCCCCCCCCCCCGCGACGAGATTTGAGTGTACAATATGAGAACTGCGCGTGAACACGATCGAATATTTAGCTAAAGCGTCTACAAGTGCGTAAAGCTGGATTGCCCAATAAACATATTAAACTCGTGTTTAGGGGCACCAGCAAATTAGGGGGAACCAATATGATTTTTTATATTTATTCACTTATTGCTTCAAAGATAACTCCCCCCCCCTCCTCTCTTTAAAAGATATGATAATATCTAAGGAAATATACGAAATTGAATATATGATATCTAATAATTGGAGACAGTGGATTTTCTGACATCGGTATCATTAAACTTATGGAGTTCCGGGCAACCTTTAAAATTTTTCTGCCTTTCAGGGTTCTATAATGGTTGCTGCTTTTCAATGATGACTTTATTATATCCCTTAAATGGTGACTTTGTTATGCCCCTACAATATTAATATAATCAATTGGTTAATATCATAGTAAATGATAACATAATCAGTAGTATGAAAATGTTAGTAGGGAGGGGGGTTATTGTCAACTTAATGGTTGCGGCCTAAATAGTAACTTTATTATACCCTTTAAATGATGGCTTTGTTACACCTCTACAATATTAATGTAATAAATTGGTCAATAGTATAGTAAGTGAATGAAAATGTCAGTGGTGGTGGGGTGAAGTGAAGATCCCCGTGCAAAATTTCGGAGACTCGGTAAATGCTAACTTAATGGTTGTGAGGCCTCAACATTCTAGGGTGTCTTTTTCAATTACAATTTCATTATAGCTCTTTTAAAATTTGAATGCAGTTAATTATGCGCCTAAGTCATAGCAGGCCTTAGATAAAACGACTCTGTTGTGACCGCATTATCCATTGGGCCTAGTGGCCCTTCCCCTGGAGACCCCCAAAATGACAGAGGCTCCCAAGAAATTTAAATAGAGGATGTCAGTTTCAAGAGGTGAAATGATATTATCAAAACTCACATTAATAATAATAATAAAAAAAATCTGATGTGGGCAACACATGACTTTCCTTATATAATACAATGAATTTACTACTTTTACAGTAAAAAAAATAGGTTTTTCTTATAGTAGATACTAATATTCCTTCCAAGATATTAAGTTTTCGACAATTAGTCGTCATTTTCATTGATTTAGCGTCATTTTTATCCATTTGGCAAGATTTTCGTTAATTTGGCAACATTTCAAAAAGTCGCCAAGTTGGCGACATTCCGCCAAATTCGTCGCCAAAATCTCGCCAAGCGTTATGAACGAAGAAATATGTTATTCTTACAGCAGACAAATGATTATTGGCGTTCAAATACAAACGTATTACTCAAAGTATCTTTTCTCATGAATGGAATGAACTAGTTCCACGAGAATGATGTCAACAAATTTATCGCATGGTATTACATATGAAAAGTGAACATGTTTCTCAATAGGAAATATTTTTTTTTTATTTTATATAACTTTTTGACATTTTTTTTGAAAAATGTGCAATATCTCGAAAACGGTTCATGTTAGCGTTCTCAAATTTATGTCAATCGTTTTCTAATAAAAAATTATATAAGAAATGTCTATTTGCGTAACTTTATTAGCGGTTTTGATTTTTTGACGATTTTTTCAAAATTTCACTCGAAAATTTAGAGGGTTCTGAACATTCGATTGCGTATAAAACCAATAGGCTTCCAGTGTTTACGAATTGTGATTTTTGTACCAAATTTGGTTCGAATCGGTCCATTCGCTCGTCAGTTATCGTCTCCACAGACTCACTGACACACACAGACACACACACAGACATCACTCCAAAAATGTTTGATTCGTGATCAGGGATGCTTGAAACGTGCTCTCTCGTCAAAAACTCGAATTCAAATTTTCGACCCCATCACAATACTTTCCTTATACATTATGTATATAAGGAAAGTAAAAATTGAATATTGTTTTTCAACAGAGGCTGAGTATATTTCTTGACGGGAGGGGGCACAACCCCCTGTGGGTCTTTCCTGGCTACGACCCTGAAGTTAGGGCCTCAAAGATTTGAAACAAGACAAATGTATATATTCTAATCGAACTTATATAAAAGCGTGTAAAAAGTTGTAGTTCATTACTGAAAATGGATATCTCATTGGGAAACCATGACGTAACACGCAGAAAGAGTGTGATTTATACTTATTGTAAACTTGGCATCACATACTGAATGCACACCATAAGTGGTAATTAATCCCTTTGTTTTGGCTATGAATATTCAGAAGTCGGTAGAATACACAAGTAGTGCTTGATATCTTTAATTTAAGCAAAAGTAAAATTATTACCTTGCATATAGTTGTCCCTATTTCTTCTCCTCCATAACCTGCAAAAATAAAATGGCTTTAGTTTGTGTAACGAAAAATGAAACTTTATCTAATAAAATATCTGGAGTTCGAATTCTAATTCCTAATTTCCTATACCGGATTCACAGGAAGATTTTTTGTCCCCCAATAACTTATGGGAAAAAAAAAAATATATATATATATATATATATATATATATATATACAGGGTGTCCCCGATAAATTGAAACACACTTTAATTCTTTACTTGTTGGAGATAAGTGGGTAATGTAAATTGCAAAAATGTTGAAAGTAAGGTAAGAAATAAGACTACGTTAATGAAACAGTTCTCCTATTAATTTTCAAAAAGTTATACTTTATAAATTTTTATACGACCCCCTTAGACAAATTGGGTCAATCAGAAAATTTTTACTTTTAATGCAACAAGATCATAAAAAAAAGATCAATCATGCTTAAAGCATTGCCTACGAAACACTTTCCAACTTACTTATTTAAACAAGTCTAAAATGCAATTTTATTTAAACAAGTCTAAAATGCAATGCATTCCTCGGTAATATTTTAAAACTTATCACAATACTACATTAATTTATCATACTTGAAAACTTAAACTTTCATAAAAAAAATGGACTTCATTCAAATGACGGCATTGAAATATAAATTGCCTGGTTTAAATATCTCTAAAATGCGATACATTCCTCGGTAATATTTTTAAAACTATCATAATACTACGATAATTTATTATATTTGAAAACTTCATCGAAAACAACTGAAATTCATTCAAATGACGTCATAGAAAAGATAACATGCCTGGCTCTCTCTATAAAAACAGCATTTCATTCATAACATTTTCCAAATCATTTCATTCACCACAGTACTAAAATAATTTATTTTATTTAATAACTTAAGACCATGGAGCTACAAGTAATTAAACCCTATGATTAAAACTACATCGAAAAAAACCGTCCTTCTCTTTGTAAAATCAATGAATATTTCATTCATATCAGCTATGCAGACTCCATGGACTAAATAATTTTGTGTTAAAGAAATACAACAATTCTAATACAACTCATTCTACATATTTTGCTGTTTACATTTTACATAAGTGAAAAATAGGCTTCGTTGTAGAAATAATAAAATTTGGATGATCATTTAAACTCAAATATATTGTAATTGCGTTGTTTCAGTATGTAGATGCACAGAATTTAAGCAAAAATAAAGTGGTTTTAGGACGGATACAACACTCAATATGAATTAAAAAGAACTTAAAAAATCACGATTTTGAGACATGATGGATGCCATATATCATTTTGAAGTGGGTCATGTGATTTTTTCATATCATGGTCACGTGATCGCTTCATATAAGAGGTGTAATTATTATTTTAATTTTTATTTAAAAAACTACTGAATATATTTCGCTGACTTTTTTTTATATATGTTATGGAACAATTTACATATTACCTAAAATTTTCGAAGCAATTTGTGAATTTTAAATCCGCTTAAAAAAAGTTTGAATAATTAGGTCCCATAGGGCTCAATGCATTTAATTTTTTCAACCCGGGTTCAATCCAAAACTAATTGGGTGTTATTATTCATTTATATTCCCATAGGTCCTACAGACCGTCTGAACAACATACTAAAATTTCATTTTGATTAAGTCATTTTTACGGCAGTTATCGTGCTAACGGACAGACAGACAGACAGAAAGAACAAAGTCATAAACACTTTTCAACTTTGTTGTAAAGTGTTAAAAACCGCATATCTGTGTCTTTAAACTCAACTGAATTATGATAAAGGAAGAAATCTGACTTATGCCATTTGTCCGTACTATGTGAAAGGCTGTTTCATCAGTCAAAATAGGAATCATATACAAATTGACGATGGAAATTGTTTAGATCAAAAATACGTTAATAAGTGTCCAAATTATTTATCACAAATGCATCTAAATAAAGCATTACACAGACAGAGATCATATAAAGCAGTGGTACTCACGACGCGGTTGGATATCCTATGTATTATCATCCAGTTTTATTAACACTTTACAGCATAGTTGAAAAGTGTTTATGATCTTGTTCATTCTGTTTAACACTTTACAACATAGTTGAAAGGTGTTTGTGACTTTGTTCATTCTGTCTGTCTGTCTGTCCGTTAGCACGATAACTGCCGTAAAAATGACTTTATCAAAATGAAATTTTAGTATGTTTTTCAGGCGGTCTGTGGGACCTATGGGAATATAAATAAATAATATCACCCAATTAGTTTTTTATTGAACCCGGGTTGAAAAAATGAAATACATTGAATCCTATGAGACCTAATTTTTTCAAACATTTTTTAAGCAAATTTAAAATTCACAAATTGCTTCGAAATTTTTAGGAAACATTCACATTATCCCATAAAATATATAAAAAAGTTTTCAGTAAAATATGTTAGGTAGTGTTTTAATTAAATATTATTTAATATAGGGAGAAAAACAAATTCAATTAAATTCTGAGTTTTGGGATATCCCCCAGAAAGAAAAAAGAGATATATTATATAATAAATATCTTTCCAAGAGATTTAAGTATTTTGTATATGAGAGAGGCTTCACATTTTAAAATAAATTTGGTAGATAACAATTTAAAAAAAAAAATTTAATTTTACATAACTCTTCATGATATACTTATTTGATGGCATTTTTAATGCACTTTTCTACGTCCTAGAGAGTTAAAATTTGGTACACAGCTTAAATTTGTTGAACATTTTATTCTACAAAAATTTGGTGGATCTTTAAATATAGATCCTACATTTTTTTCGAAATGTCCTGCAAATAATCCCCGTTCACTTCTATAAATCATTGTTATAATATAGTTAAAATTTCTGATGTGGACAGCACATGTCTTTCGCTGTAGACTCTTATTCACGTTCTCTTTATTTCTTCAATAATAATTTGAGTTTATCTGCACAAAATAACAGCCATAAGTATTTTAAATGACATTGAATTTGCACGTTAAACTTGAATTTGGTTCTCATTTGATAGCTGGACTTATTGTCAAAGGTGACGTAGCGAAAACGCGAAAAAACTAGAATATCTCATGAACGGCTAGTCCTAGAGTAATGGGGTTAGTCTTATTCTTTTTGTTGTCAAATATCACGTATAAAATAGGAATTTAATTGATATAATTGAGCACACGTAGTTTTTTATCTTTATATTTAACGATTTTTGCGGGTCATTTCGCAAAAATAGTCCGTTCCTTTTTCCCGAATCGTACTAGAATAACCTACAAATGATTTATATACTAAATTTTGTTAAATTTGTTATATAAATCACTTGTAGGTTATTGAAATATTATACACCAAATTTTGTTAAATTTGTTCCATTAGTTTTTAGCTAGAGTTGATAAAGGCAACTTCTGCCAGCCATTTCGCAAAGAAGGAAGATTCTTTTATTACGAATCATACTATAATCTATTGAACATCAGGGTTTCCCCACAAAAAAGATACCCACCAAGTTTTATGAAATTCGGTCCATTAGTTTTTCAATTAGAGTGGATGTAATATCCTCACAGAAACACAGAAACACACTCAGATACAACCTTACACACACAGACATCTTCCTAAAAATAGTTTTTTCGCGTTCTAGAAGTCCCAAAACGTGTAGAACCTTCGAAAATTCGAGTTCCGATCTTCGAATCGATCTTGTTCAGACGGTCTGTAGGACCTATGGGAATATAAATGATTAATATCACCCAATTAGTTTTGGATTGAAACCGGGTTGAAAAAATGAAATACATTGAATCCTATGGAACCTAATTTTTCAAATATTTTTTAAGCGAATTTAAAATTCACAAATTGCTTCGAAAGTTTTAGGTAATATTCAAATTATCCCATAAAATATATAAAAAAAATTTCAGCAAAATATATTGAGTAGTTTCAAAAATAAAAATTAAAATAATAATTGCATCCTTTATATGAAAAGATCATGTGACCATTATATGAAGAGATCATGTGACCCACTTCAAAATAAAATATGACATCCACCTTGTGTCCACATCGTGATTTTTAAAATTCTTTTTAATTCATATTTAGTATTGTATCCGTCCTAAAATCGCTTTATTTTTGCTTAAATTCTGTGTATCTACTTACTGAAACAACGTAATTACAATATATTTGAATTTAAATGATCATCAAACTTTAATTATTTCTACAACAAAGCCTAATTTTCACTTATGGAGAATGTAAACACTAAAAGATGTAGAATGAGTTGTATAAGAATTGCTGCATTTCTTTAACACAAAATTATTTAGCTCATGGAGTCTGCAATATAGCTGATATGAATGAAATTCATTGATTTTACACAAAGAAGACGATTTTTTTCGATGAAGTTTTAAGCGTAGAGTTACTTGTACCTCCATGGTTTTAAGTTTTTAAAAAAAAAAAATTATTATAGTATTGTGATGAATGAAAGGAATGAAAAAAGTTTATAAATGAAATGCTGCTTTTATAGAGGGAGCAAGGCGTGTTATATTTCGATGACGTCATTTGAATAAAATTCATTTGTTTTCAATGAAGTTTTCAAATATAATAAATTATTGTAGTATTATGATGATTTTAAAAATATTACCGAGGAATGTATCGCATTTTAGAGATGTTTAAACCAGGCAATTTATATTTCAATGCCGTCATTTGAATGAAGTTCATTTTTTTCCATGAAGTTTTAAGTTTTCAAATATAATAAATGGATGTAGTATTGTGATAATTTTTAAAATATTGCCGAGGAATGAATCGCATTTTATAGATGTTTATATAAAATTGCATTGAAGTTGGAAAGTGTTTCATAATCAGTGCTTTATGCGTGATTGTTCTTTTTTGTTAATGATCTTGTTGCATTAAAAATGAAAAACATTTTGATTGACCCAATTGGTCTAAGAGGGTCGTATAAAAATTTAAAAAGTGTAACTTTTGAAAATGAATGGGTGGACTATTTCATTAACGTAGTCTTATTTCCTACCTTACTTTCAACATTCTTGCAATTTACATTGCCCACTTATCTGCAACAGGTAAAGAATTAATGTGCAATGTTTAAATTATTAATGTTTAAATCTTTTTGTGATACCCTGTATATATATATATATATATATATATATACCTGGTAAGTATGGCTGGTATTTATATATATATATATATATATATATATATATATGAATGAAAGTAGAAAAGAACGGGAGTGACCATATGAATTACATAAGAATGGTAGGGGTGGATTGCGACACCCCTTTCCCGCTTAAAGCAGCTTTTACAACCCGGGTAACGCTCACGGAACCAACATAATTCCATGGTCAGCCTCCCAAATGTGCGAAAATAAAAGCACCAGAACAGACTCAGAACCAAAGAAGTAAACGAATCCATGAAGGAGAAACATCCGCTAGTCCAACCCGATGGAACGTCTCTTTATATAAGTAAAGCTGCTCATGCGCAGAGAAATATCAGGATAATAGTTACGCAGTCATGAATATTAAATCTCTATATCAACAATCAGATTACAAATTTTCTTTAAAAAACGATTTGTAATAATGTTGTACAAAATTGACTGGATAATTTCTTTTTATAGCTTCATCTGCAAATTTTTTACATTTGCAAATGCAGTCTTTCCTAAAAGTATTATAATTTTGGTTTCTTCTAAAATGTCCAATTATTATATTTCTAAAGACATACTTTGCAAGGTTTGAATTCCAATCGATAATATGATTTACCTTGATCCTGTATGAATCTCTTTTGTCGTGTAACTCTGTGTATATTCCATATTTCTTGTGTTTTTTGATAGCTAAATCCAAGAATTTTACCGATCCGTCCTCACACGCTGGATTTTCAATAAGGTCCAATTCGCTTGGGTAGAATGAAAAGTCAAAACATGGGGTGTTTTCATAGCCCCCAATTATCACATCATCGACATAACGGAAGTAGGGCATTTCCGATAGGATATGAGTGCCTCTTTCGTATTTAGATAGATATATATCTGCTAGTATTGACGAGCAACTCCCTCCCATAGGTATGCCCTTGATTTGTTTGTAAAAATTGCTTCCGTCGTGTAGTATGTTTTCCTTCAATACCAATTCTACCAAGTCCATGTATCTTCTATAAGTTATAAATTGCTTTAGATCGTATTCTTCATGTAGATCTTTCAGAATCAATTGTAAATTATCCAAATCAATATTGTTAAAAAGATCTCGAAAGTCGTAACTCCTAAAGTTGATATCGTTATGACAAAACTTTAGTCGGTTTATCAGTTCCTGTCCATTTTTTATCATAATAGAGTTATGTCTTTTAATATCATGCATAACTATTATGAGTAAATCCAAAAGTTTTTTGTTTGCTATTTCCAAATATGAACCACATCCCACCGTCACAGTTCGAAACTTGACAGGTATTTTGTGTAATTTGGGGATCAGGACCAAATATGGATATTTTATTGTTTTAATATCAATTCCTATTCTTTTGTATAGTGCCTCTATTCTTTTAGTCAGTATCAATGCGTTACTGGGTATTAAAGCATACATTTCACTGTCCCTGTAACTTTGGTTTAGTGTATCCACGTAGAACTTTTTACAAGTGAAGGCAAATCTTATAAATAAAAAATCCCACCGATGGCAAAGAGGAAGTAAAAAACAACACAATAATTATATTAAAACAGAAGAAAAAATATTGAAATTTTTAAAAACTGAAAACACGATGAAAATTGGATGGATTAAGAACTTGGCCTATAGTATCAAGCTTAAATATCTACAGAAAATATGGAATTACATAATACATTTCAACTTAAAAGAAAGCAATTGCCAAAATGAAGAAGCAAGTACTAATATTGATATCCTATTGGATTTAATCAAACTCAGAGCCAGAATTTTTAATTTAACACTTACAAAAAGTGAAATAATAAAACAATCTAAAGAATTTTTTATTACAACTTTCAAGAACAAACTGTATGAGAACATTCCATTCCATTCTATTTTAAATCATATTAACGTATGTCTTCCTTTGTCCAATATAAAAATCATGATCAATTATAGATTCGTCAAAACCAACGGAAGGAAATTTTTCAATTATAACAAAATTTGTCAAGATGTTGCATCAAATAATGTAGATTCTTGTAATTGTCATGAGAATATTCATAGTGACACTCATCATAAGCATATAATCTCCGGAAATCTAGATTTTATCAAAGACAAAAGACTTAAAAACCTGCTTCAACTCGGTACAAAGTACCGTATACAAGAATTTAAAAATGTATACGAAGAATTTTATAATGATCTCGACATCTTCATTTATAGATTGGCGGTAAAACATAGTTTACCAATACAAGCATTTAATGAGTGGAAATATAAATTTTACAAAGCGTTTTGTCACTACTACCCGCAGCACTGCAAAAACAATAGAGAAATTAAAGTTCCATCCTCGTTCAAGCAAATTAAAGAAGAATATGTATTAACATATACCGATAAAATAGTATCAAATTATGCCTTCACTTGTAAAAAGTTCTACGTGGATACACTAAACCAAAGTTACAGGGACAGTGAAATGTATGCTTTAATACCCAGTAACGCATTGATACTGACTAAAAGAATAGAGGCACTATACAAAAGAATAGGAATTGATATTAAAACAATAAAATATCCATATTTGGTCCTGATCCCCAAATTACACAAAATACCTGTCAAGTTTCGAACTGTGACGGTGGGATGTGGTTCATATTTGGAAATAGCAAACAAAAAACTTTTGGATTTACTCATAACAGTTATGCATGATATTAAAAGACATAACTCTATTATGATAAAAAATGGACAGGAACTGATAAACCGACTAAAGTTTTGTCATAACGATATCAACTTTAGGAGTTACGACTTTCGAGATCTTTTTAACAATATTGATTTGGATAATTTACAATTGATTCTGAAAGATCTACATGAAGAATACGATCTAAAGCAATTTATAACTTATAGAAGATACTTGGACTTGGTGGAATTGGTATTGAAGGAAAACATACTACACGACGGAAGCAATTTTTACAAACAAATCAAGGGCATACCTATGGGAGGGAGTTGCTCGTCAATACTAGCAGATATATATCTATCTAAATACGAAAGAGGCACTCATATCCTATCGGAAATGCCCTACTTCCGTTATGTCGATGATGTGATAATTGGGGGCTATGAAAACACCCCATGTTTTGACTTTTCATTCTACCCAAGCGAATTGGACCTTATTGAAAATCCAGCGTGTGAGGACGGATCGGTAAAATTCTTGGATTTAGCTATCAAAAAACACAAGAAATATGGAATATACACAGAGTTACACGACAAAAGAGATTCATACAGGATCAAGGTAAATCATATTATCGATTGGAATTCAAACCTTGCAAAGTATGTCTTTAGAAATATAATAATTGGACATTTTAGAAGAAACCAAAATTATAATACTTTTAGGAAAGACTGCATTTGCAAATGTAAAAAATTTGCAGATGAAGCTATAAAAAGAAATTATCCAGTCAATTTTGTACAACATTATTACAAATCGTTTTTTAAAGAAAATTTGTAATCTGATTGTTGATATAGAGATTTAATATTCATGACTGCGTAACTATTATCCTGATATTTCTCTGCGCATGAGCAGCTTTACTTATATAAAGAGACGTTCCATCGGGTTGGACTAGCGGATGTTTCTCCTTCATGGATTCGTTTACTTCTTTGGTTCTGAGTCTGTTCTGGTGCTTTTATTTTCGCACATTTGGGAGGCTGACCATGGAATTATGTTGGTTCCGTGAGCGTTACCCGGGTTGTAAAAGCTGCTTTAAGCGGGAAAGGGGTGTCGCAATCCACCCCTACCATTCTTATGTAATTCATATGGTCACTCCCGTTCTTTTCTACTTTCATTCATGCATTCTACTAGGGAATTTGAGCAGCATTTGCGCCTCCTCCTTTGTAGTGAATAGTTCTTTTAATTTCAGGCTTATTTGGGATATATCCTATTTTGTCTCACTTTATCGTAATAGTATACGGAATGTCTACATCCAGCAGCAAAGCGCGGAAGTAGTACATATCTTTTATTTTTCATATCAGCTTTTTACTTAAAGGCCACCTCTCGGACCAGCTTGATGAAGTGTTTGGTCTTCCGTGTGTTGTAAAATTTGGATTCTTTGGACGACTTTTGGAGCAGGGTTGATTATAACGGTAAGAAGTAAACTTATTTTATGATGGTATTGTAGTGATAATTGGAATATTGATGTAAATGATTTGTGATCGTTCGTTTTGTACTTATATGCTAAATAGGTATTTAACTTTTTATGATGTATTTTTAGATACGTGTAATAAACTGGTAGTCTTCACAGGTTACTAATATCAACGAATCTTATAGATGATGGTTTTTACAAAATTACAAAAAGAGTATATAATAGTGTTAAAACTTTGCCATAAAGTTTGCGATGGTCAATTGTACAGCGAGGATTGGATTGAATTTAGTTGGATTTTCAAAGTGATATCCACAGAGAAATCGGAAGACAGGGAGATAAGGCGTACATATTTGTCAACTCCTCAACAAGAGTTAAAAAACTGTTGATTTTTAAAATATGAATGAAGTCTGTATATAATATTGGAGACTGGCAAATATATTCAAATACGAATATATGCCCGGTGACACAATAGTAGGGTGTTTGTGTTATCGACATACCGTTACTCTAGTCTCTAGCATATCGATGAGAAGATATTTCAAATCTGTAACAGTTGACCATGATCAGACTGTGACAAAAATAAAAAATGTAAATATTGATTTATATCCAGACAAGATCCCAAATGGGTCAAATGATTTTTTTAACATTCATAATTATCACCACCAGCATATGAAGAATATTAAATTTCGCAAATGCCAATCTTAACGATGCAAACTGTGTCCAGTGGCTAATCCACAACAAATTTCTACAGACAACGAAAGTAGAAAAATATTTTGCAAGAGCTATAATGTGGTTTATTGTATTGAATGTTTAAAATGTCAAGCTAAATATATAGGTCAAACGCAGAATTCTTTAAACATTCGAATAAATCTGCACCGAAGCCAGGTAGGAAAGGTACAACAGGAAATGCCCACAGCTAATTTGGAACTGAGACATTTTCAAGCCCATGGGTTCACCAACATCATGGTAACTATAATTGATATAGTACCAAATAAATCGGAAAGATTATGGTGGGAGAGCAACCATATTAAGCAATTCAATACGGCATATCCTTATGGCCTTAATACATTAATATTTAACGAAAACTTTAATAAAGAAAGATGCAGAAATAGTTCTTCATACCCTCTATCTGAAAATCTTATAAATAAAAAATCCCACCGATGGCAAAGAGGAAGTAAAAAACAACACAATAATTATATTAAAACAGAAGAAAAAATATTGAAATTTTTAAAAACTGAAAACACGATGAAAATTGGATGGATTAAGAACTTGGCCTATAGTATCAAGCTTAAATATCTACAGAAAATATGGAATTACATAATACATTTCAACTTAAAAGAAAGCAATTGCCAAAATGAAGAAGCAAGTACTAATATTGATATCCTATTGGATTTAATCAAACTCAGAGCCAGAATTTTTAATTTAACACTTACAAAAAGTGAAATAATAAAACAATCTAAAGAATTTTTTATTACAACTTTCAAGAACAAACTGTATGAGAACATTCCATTCCATTCTATTTTAAATCATATTAACGTATGTCTTCCTTTGTCCAATATAAAAATCATGATCAATTATAGATTCGTCAAAACCAACGGAAGGAAATTTTTCAATTATAACAAAATTTGTCAAGATGTTGCATCAAATAATGTAGATTCTTGTAATTGTCATGAGAATATTCATAGTGACACTCATCATAAGCATATAATCTCCGGAAATCTAGATTTTATCAAAGACAAAAGACTTAAAAACCTGCTTCAACTCGGTACAAAGTACCGTATACAAGAATTTAAAAATGTATACGAAGAATTTTATAATGATCTCGACATCTTCATTTATAGATTGGCGGTAAAACATAGTTTACCAATACAAGCATTTAATGAGTGGAAATATAAATTTTACAAAGCGTTTTGTCACTACTACCCGCAGCACTGCAAAAACAATAGAGAAATTAAAGTTCCATCCTCGTTCAAGCAAATTAAAGAAGAATATGTATTAACATATACCGATAAAATAGTATCAAATTATGCCTTCACTTGTAAAAAGTTCTACGTGGATACACTAAACCAAAGTTACAGGGACAGTGAAATGTATGCTTTAATACCCAGTAACGCATTGATACTGACTAAAAGAATAGAGGCACTATACAAAAGAATAGGAATTGATATTAAAACAATAAAATATCCATATTTGGTCCTGATCCCCAAATTACACAAAACACCTGTCAAGTTTCGAACTGTGACGGTGGGATGTGGTTCATATTTGGAAATAGCAAACAAAAAACTTTTGGATTTACTCATAATAGTTATGCATGATATTAAAAGACATAACTCTATTATGATAAAAAATGGACAGGAACTGATAAACCGACTAAAGTTTTGTCATAACGATATCAACTTTAGGAGTTACGACTTTCGAGATCTTTTTAACATTATTGATTTGGATAATTTACAATTGATTCTGAAAGATCTACATGAAGAATACGATCTAAAGCAATTTATAACTTATAGAAGATACATGGACTTGGTGGAATTGGTATTGAAGGAAAACATACTACACGACGGAAGCAATTTTTACAAACAAATCAAGGGCATACCTATGGGAGGGAGTTGCTCGTCAATACTAGCAGATATATATCTATCTAAATACGAAAGAGGCACTCATATCCTATCGGAAATGCCCTACTTCCGTTATGTCGATGATGTGATAATTGGGGGCTATGAAAACACCCCATGTTTTGACTTTTCATTCTACCCAAGCGAATTGGACCTTATTGAAAATCCAGCGTGTGAGGACGGATCGGTAAAATTCTTGGATTTAGCTATCAAAAAACACAAGAAATATGGAATATACACAGAGTTACACGACAAAAGAGATTCATACAGGATCAAGGTAAATCATATTATCGATTGGAATTCAAACCTTGCAAAGTATGTCTTTAGAAATATAATAATTGGACATTTTAGAAGAAACCAAAATTATAATACTTTTAGGAAAGACTGCATTTGCAAATGTAAAAAATTTGCAGATGAAGCTATAAAAAGAAATTATCCAGTCAATTTTGTACAACATTATTACAAATCGTTTTTTAAAGAAAATTTGTAATCTGATTGTTGATATAGAGATTTAATATTCATGACTGCGTAACTATTATCCTGATATTTCTCTGCGCATGAGCAGCTTTACTTATATAAAGAGACGTTCCATCGGGTTGGACTAGCGGATGTTTCTCCTTCATGGATTCGTTTACTTCTTTGGTTCTGAGTCTGTTCTGGTGCTTTTATTTTCGCACATTTGGGAGGCTGACCATGGAATTATGTTGGTTCCGTGAGCGTTACCCGGGTTGTAAAAGCTGCTTTAAGCGGGAAAGGGGTGTCGCAATCCACCCCTACCATTCTTATGTAATTCATATGGTCACTCCCGTTCTTTTCTACTTTCATTCATGCATTCTACTAGGGAATTTGAGCAGCATTTGCGCCTCCTCCTTTGTAGTGAATAGTTCTTTTAATTTCAGGCTTATTTGGGATATATCCTATTTTGTCTCACTTTATCGTAATAGTATATATATATATATATATATATATATATATATATATATATATATATATATAAAGAGAGAGAGAGTGTGACAACACTAACGTGCACGAGATTTATCTTTTACTTCACAGGTGAATACATACAGGTGAATATACACAGCCTCACTGGTATTATTTCCATGCGTGAATCAATTCTTCAACATTTAACAGTATTTGGGCGTAGCTGTATATAAAACATAACCGAATAAGTAATTTGCGTCTCGTTTGTACCTGGTGTAGATAACTAGTCATTAGATAATGTTTTACAACTTTGTAATTGGCTTTTCCTCGCCTGTTTCGCTTTTTTGCCCAGTTCGCTGTCCTAATTTTTTTAACTCTCCACTAGGAGCACGGAAATTTATTTTATTCGACCGGGCATCGTCATTTTACTACATATAAACGTAATGTGTACACTTATGAACTTTTCCTTATAAAGTTAATGGCTTGTTTAAACTGTCCAATAAACCTAATTATATCCTTAGAGTGGTAAAACGTCAAAATTGGAAATTGATTTAAATAAATTAAAGATGAAATCCTTAGATTTTAAAAGTCATTTCATAAACATCCTATAGACGTACACTTAGATTAAAAGCCAGAGTGCTTTTGAGCATCATTATACCCTTCCTCACTGGCGTTATAAGAAAATCGTACCATCAAGCCCATCCACACTGCATATCATCCACACTGGTAGGCAAAATTCGCATATTACAGGTACAAAGCGGCATCATTACAACAAACACGATAAGGCATCAACATAAAAACATGAGCAAGAAATTTGAATTCAAGGCGTTTATAATGCAAAAAAATCTGATGTGGGCAGCATATGACTTTCATTATATAATGCAATGAATTTACTACTTTTACAGTTAAAAAAATTGCTATTCTTATAGTAGATACTTATATTCTTTCCAAGATATTGAATTTTCTTCAATTAGTCGTCATTTTCATTGATTTAACGTGATTTTTATCAATTTTGCGAGATTTTTGTTAATTTGGCAACGATTAAATACGTCACCAAGTTGGCGATATTCCGCCAAATTCGTCCCCAAAATCTCGCCACACGTTATGAACGGAGAAATAAGTTATTCTTACAGCAGATAAATGACTATTGGCGTTCAAATACAAACGTATTACTCAAAGTATCATTTTCTTGAATGGAACGAGCTAGATCCACGAGAATGATGTCACCAAACATTTACCGCATGATTTTACATATGAAAAGAGAACATGTTTCTCAATAGGAAATATTTTTTTTTTATTTTATATAACTTTTTGATAATTTTTTTGAAAAATGTACAATATCTCGAGAACGGTTCATGTTAACGTTCTAAAATTTATATTAATCATTTTCTATTGAAAAATTACATAAGAAATGTCTATTTGCTTAACTTTATTTGCGGGTTTTATTTTTTGACGATTTTTTCAAAATTTCATTCGAAAGTTTAGGGAGTTCTGAACATTCGATTGCGTATAAAAACAATAGGCTTCCAATGTTTATGGATTGTGATTTTTGTACTAAATTTCATTCGAATCGGTCCATTGGTTCGCTAGTTATCGTCTCCAGACACACATACACACAGACATCACTTCAAAAATGTTTGATTCGTGATCAGGGATGCTTGAAACGTTCTCTCCCGTCGAAATTTCGAATTCGAATTTTCGACCCCGTTACAATACTTTCCTTATACGTTATGTATATAAGGAAAGTAATTAGATCATCTTATGCCACTAAGGCAGGGTATAGTGATGCCCGAAAGAACTGTGGCTTTTAATCTATGTGTACATCTATAGAATGTTTATTAAATGACTTTTAAAATCTAAAAATTTCGTCTTTCATTCGTTTAAAACTAGTTATATCCCTTAATGTTCATTAGTTCAATTGTATTCATATTAATTCAAGTCGCATCATAAGTGTCGGAACTGTTAGTGAAATTTGTTTTATTTTTTCTTTATTTTAACTTTCCCTGCAATACATGGCAATGTATAGGGAAAGTACTGGAATCATACCGAAAATCGTAACTCGAGTTTTCGACGGATCTACACGTTTCGAGACCTCTAAAATGAAAAAAGACTATTTTTAGCGTGACGTCTGTGTGTCTGTCTGTGTGTCTGTCTGTGTGTCTGTGCAATGTATGTATCCACTTTAACTCAAAAACTAATGGACCGAATTTCATAAAATTCGGTAGATAAGACCCTTGGATATGACCCCGGTGCTGATTACTTTTTGGTATAATTCGGAAAAAAAGAACACGCCTTTTTTTGCGAAATGGCCCTCAAAAATCTCATTTATTCACTCTAGCTGAAATACAAATTGACCAAATTTCACAAAATTTGGTAGATAAACCACATGTGGGATACTCTAGTGCTGATTCGATTTTGGTACGATTCGGAAAAGAACAACCTGTCTTTTTTTCGCCAATATCTAAAAAAAAAAATCAAATCGCCAATATCTAAAAAAGACTACGTATGTTCAAATGTATCAATTAAATGTTTGTTTTATATGTAATTTTTACGAGGAAAAGAATAAGAACAACTCTATTACTCTAGGACAAACCGTTCTCGAGATATTGGAAATTTTTGCATTTTTTTATGCAGCTTTTTGAAAAATGTCCAATTACCAAATAAAAGCAGAAATTGAATTAAAAATGCAAATTTAGTGGCATTTTGTGCAATTGAACTCAATTTAATGAGTTCTTAAAGAAATAAAGAAAAAATGAATTTGAGTCTGCAGGGAAAGTCATGTGCTGCCCACATCAGATTTTTACTTTCCATGCAATACATGGTAATGTATAGGGAAAGTATTGGAATCATGTCGAAAATCACAACTCGAGTTTTCGACGGATCTACACGTTTCGAGACTTCTAGAATACGAAAAAACTATTTTCAGCGTGACGTCTGTGTGTGTGTGCGTCTGTCTGTCTGTGCAGATTTTGTATCCACTCTAACTAAAAACTAATTGACCGAATTTCATAAAATTTGGTAGGTAAGTCACTTGTAGGCGAATCTGGTGCTGGTTAGTTTTGGGTACGATTCGGGATAAAAGAACCTGCCTTTTTTTGCGAAATGGCCCGCAAAAGCTTGTATCCAATCTAGCTAAAAAACTAACGGACCGAATTTCACAAAATTTGGTAGATCAGTCACTTGTGGGTCACCCTGGTGCTGATTAGATTTTGGTGCGATTCGGGAAATAATAACCTGCCTTTTTTTGCAAAATGGCCCGCAAAAATCTTCAAAATTTAAAATAAGAAACTACGTACGCTCAAATATATCCATTAAAAGCTTGTTTTATACGTAATTTTTAAGGAAGAAAGGAATAAGATCAACCTCATTACAATAGGACTAGCTGTTCTCGAGATATTTAAGTTTTTTCGTATTTCTCTTCGCCACCTTTGAAAATAAGTGCAGTTACCAAATGAGAACGAAAATTGAATTAAAAGTGAATTAAATTTAATTAAAATAAAGAGAACGTGGATATAAGTCTGCAGGGAAAGTCATATGCTGCCCACATCAGATTTTTATTATTGTTCCTGTTTCTTTTCTTTTCGATGAAAGTAACTGAATTATTAAAGAAATAAAAAGAGAATGAATTTGAGTCTGCATGGAAAGCCATGTACTGCCCACATCGGATATTTTCATTCAGTTTGAAGTTTGATCAAACGTCATTTGAATTGAGTTGATGAATTATGTAGTTTTCCGAAACCGATTGCTTGCAGATTTTTGTATCGCAGGGTATTTATGTTCGTAGTTTTATTCACTGAGCAAGTATTTGAAATTATTCTATTGAATTTACTATTCTTCCTTCTTTCCTTTTTTTCTTAATTTTTGATTGGCACCGATTTCCTTCCTGGGTCGCGTGATGAAACAATTTCTTGAGAGACCCACTAATAAAACATTTTCGCAGTGCTTACCTTATCCTGATGTACACCGCGATTGCTACAATACATGATATTGCCACGATCCCAGCAATAGTATAGCCGGTGTATGTCATGACACGTTTAGATGAGGAATCTGATTTGAAATCTGCAATTAAAATTTATAAACACACTATTAGAAATTTATGAAATCAAACTGTATAAACACATTATTATAAATTTATAGAACAATGTATCTTTAAAAGTAAAAGAACAAACTTACTGATTTAAAGGTAGGGTTACAATATAGTATCTAAAGGGAGGATACATAGAGGTAAAAAAAAAATCTTATGTGGGCGCACATGACTTTCCTTATATAATACCATGAATTTACTAATTTTACAGTAAAAAAATAGGTTTTTATTATAGTAGATACTTATATTCTTTCCAAGATACTGAATTTTCAACGATTAGTCGTCATTTTAGCGTCATTTTTATCCATTTGGTGAGATTTTCTTTAATTTGACAACATTTAAAAAAGTCGCCAAGGTGGCGACATTCCACCAAATTCGTCGCCAAAATCTCGCCAAGCTTTATGGTTGAAGAAATAAGTTATTCTTATAGCAGATAAATGACTATTGGCGTTCAAATACGAAAGTATTACTCAAAGTATCTTTTCTAATGAATGGAACGAACTAGATCCACAAGAATGATGTCACCCAATTTATCGCATGATATTACATATGAAAAGTGAACATGTTTCTCAAGAGTTGATATATTCTTTTTAATTTATGGGATTTTTTGATAAATTTGTTTGAAAAATGTGCAATATCTCATGAATGGTTCATGCTAGCGTTCTAAAGCTTATGTCAATCGTTTTCTAAGGAAAAATTACATAAGAAATGTCTATTTCCGTAACTTTATTAAAGGTTTTGATTTTTTGATGATTTTTTCAAAATTTCACTCGAAAATTTAGGTGGGTTCTGAACATTCAATTACGTTTAAAGACAATAGGCCTCCAGTATCCACGGATTGTGATTTTTGCACCAAATTTTATTCGAATCGCTCCATTCGTTCGTGAGATATCGTCTCCACAGACTCACTGACACACACACGTACACGACCACACACATACACACACAGACAGACATCACTTCAAAAATATTTGATTCGTGATCAGGGATGCTTGAAGCGTGCTCTCCCGTCGAAAACTCGAATTCGAATTTTCGACCCCGTCACAACACTTTCCTTATACATTATGTATATAAGGAAAGTAATAAAGAGCTTTATGATAATTAAAGAAATCTATTATTCAATTCATACTTTATTTGGCTTCATGATACTCCTTGAAGCAAATTCTGTTGTTTGTTAGACAAAACTGCCAGTTACACATTCTACAGTAAATATTTGTGCGATTTTCAGTTTTATTATCCGAACAGTTTTTGTGTCTCTTCTTTTTTCTCATGTGTCTGGAAGTTGTCTCTTGGAACTATCTTGGTTGTCGGTACAAATGTGGCTGACCTTACTTTTCTTGAGTGTAATGGATGCTAAATTTAATAGAGCTTGAAGTGTCTCCAATTAATGCAACTGCAATTTTACTCATATAATTAATCACTTTTGATTTAGAATTTGTGTTCAATTTTTGCCTCACTGAAAAAGCATTGCTCGCCGCAATATCAAGAATATCATGGAAAGGACGCATTATTTTTTCAAAGATTTTTGAAACTCATATTGTAATACAGGTAATCCTCTTACGGGCATAGCTTCTAATTAACGACAATATAAGTAGTACGGGTATATCTTTCTATGCAATTTTAGCTCATTCATTTTGGCATGTATAGGGTTCAATTACGGCCCTCAGGTTTAAAGATTACGGGATTATAGATATTTTCAATATATTACGTCTTCTGTTTTATTTTGGCAACATTTTTGAGACTCATATTGTAATACGGGAAAAACTTCTACTAACACACGGACATGTCTTCTAATCTACGACACTGTAAGAGTAGAACAGGTATATTTTCCCATATAATTTTAGCACTTTCATTTGGGCATACATTGGAATCAGTTACTGCCTTCAGGTTTAAAGATTACGGGTTTATTGATATTTCAATTTATACAAGTAATCTACTAATACAGGTTGTATCTTCTAATATTCGCGATTATAAGTAGTACAGGTTCCATACAATGTTAGAAATTTTATTTTGCATATATTGATTCGCTTTCAAATGTTTTGTGAGCGTGTTTAAAAACGGGACCAGGATGTTTTATTCTTCAGATCTGCCAGTGAAGATATTTTGTATAGCGAGAACAGCGATTTTTAAACTTAAATGTTTAGGAATATTAAATTAAATATTTTAATATAATATTTTGAATAACAATGCCATTTAGTATATTATAGGAAGGTGCACATGATTATCCTTTTTAAGTTTCTTTATATTATATACTCCGTACGAAAAATAGATATACTGCTATTAAATAATAAATGTGTGTAAAGAAATCATGTTCTGTTCCATTCAGTTTATTTTATAATTACGTTTTTGCTGTTACTGATGGCAAGAATTTTTCTGTAAATTATTTTATCAAAAAATTTAATTGAAATATTTATTTAACAGAATTGGCTATAGATAATATTTAGATGACGACTAATATAGATTTAGCATCAAAGTTCGGAGGAGGTAGGTGTTTTCATTAAGAATATTGTTTTCCTATTTTTATTCCACTTATTGTTCAAAAAATTTTTCTTGAACCATCTCTTTAGCAGAATTCAATATAGGTAGAGTTTAGATGAGGGCTGATATAGGTCAAGCATTTAAATCCAAAAGATATAGAGGGATTAATTAAGAATTTTTATTTCCGTTATTTATTTACTTTCCATTATAATTATTGCTTTCATTGATCAGGATTGGATGCAGATACAGCTTAGATGAGGACTGATATGGATTCAGCATCAGATTTTATAGGATATAGAGGAACTCACTACGTTGTTTTAATTCCGGTTTTTGTGCCACTTTCAATTCAAGAATATTAATTAAAACACCTATTTTTTGTGATCGACTGTAGGTAATGGTTATTTGAGGATTGATATGGATTAAGCACCGAATTCCAAAGGATGTCAAAGAATTCAGTAGGAATTTTTGCTTCTGGTTCTTTTCTACTTTGAGTAAGAAAATCCTCCGGAAACTTCTATTTCTTAGGATCGGCTACAAATTAAACTTGGATGAAGCATAAAATAGTGAGTTGATAAGGAATCAGCATCAAATTATAAAGGTGCAGGTAGTTCACCAAATATTGTACAACCATATCTTTTCCACTTCAAAAGGTTCAAAGAATTTGTTTTAATATAGATTTCTCAGATTCCACTGGAGATGATTGATATGGATTCAGTATCAAATTAAGGAGGGTGTAGGATAATTCACTAACGTTTACTACATTTTGCTCTAGAAATGTTACTTTACCAAAATTCGTTTATTTGCACGAAAGTGCTGTACAAAGAGTACAGAAATGCTTGTATAGTACCTTTTCTAATCGAGCTATATTGACTTAATGGACCTCGGTCAATACTCTATTGCACGAATTATTCGATTTAGATTCCGGAATTACATATCCTTTTATGACAAAACTCAAAATCTGGAATAACTGGATACACAGGACCTTGGGGCCCAGAAAAATAACATACGGATGTAATCGGTTAACCACAACACATTTATTGTGAACTTCAGTCTACTTACAGTAGCTGCCTGTTTAACTTAAATAGAGACATATATCACAACTAATATTGTACTTTCCCATAAATACACATAATTATATAATGCAATGTACTTGTACGAGCCTGGTGATATATTAGTTAAACCGTGGTCCAGTTAGAAAGGATCTATGCTTACCCCACTCTTTTCGCATGCCATGACCTCATTTAGGCTAAACCAGGATACTAGACGATTTTGGTCATAGTGGTATCTATTAGCGCTGTTCGTTCTCTTCTCCTAATTCACGCAAATCCAACTTAACCCTTAATTCCCTCGAATCGCATTCCAATCTTCCCGGCGAATATGTTACTTGGCTCGGTGATTGGTCTATATAACTGAACCAGTCAGAATTGTTAAGTTAAAGTAAACATAAATTATACTGAAAACTGAGGGAAATAATAGCTAAATGTTATTTAGACCTTACGTGCTTATTAGTTTAATTTATGAATTGTACTCTCCACTTTCCAGCATACACCATATAAATGATCCTTCATACATTTCTTGTTTTACCTATGCCTTAAACGCATGAAAAAATGAATGAGGCAGATAAACAAATACATTAGTAATTATTTATTAGTAACTTAGTAACTCTCATTGATGATCAAACGAGTCTTATTTGAATTTTATAAAATTTGGTACTCCAACTGATTAGGTTTCAGAGCTAATGTTATATCTGATATTTTCTCAATGGGAGTTCGATTAGGTTCTTCAAGATATTCAAATATAATATTTTCTTAATTTTAATCTAATTGACTACTGTATGTAGCTTTAGTTTCTTTAAAATATAATCTACATTATAAAACCAAAACTATTTAATCTAATCATTATTAAGTTAAGGAAGAAAGAAAAGAAAAGTATTAATTTTTATATTATGACACTCAGATACTATTATTCGATAAAATGATTTTTTAAATTATTTCAATTCATCAAGCGTCATTACATTTTGATTTATATAAAACATTGTTGTTCTTCGAGTAATTGTCAGCACTTGGAGCTAAGCTCATTTTAAAATATTTGAGGCAGAGGAAAATATTTGAACATATATAAAAAGTATTGCTTCCCTCTTAAACTTTTAGTAATTTAAACTTGAATGTTTCCTGAATAATACAAATGGTTTAATAATTTTAAATAACTAATTTTAAAACATATCAGTAAAAATTATATTCTTCTTCTTGGGCGTTACAATCTAAAAAAATCTGATGTGGGCAACACATGACTTTCCTTATATAATGCAATGAATTTACTACTTTTACAGTTAAAAAATCTGATGTGGGCAGCACATGACTTTCCCTGCAGACTTATATTCACGTTCTATTTATTTAAATTAAATTTAATTCATTTTTAATTCAATTTTCATTCTCATTTGAAAACTGGACTTATTTTCAAAAATGATGTAGGAAAGATAAGAAAAACTAAAATATCTCGAGAACGGCTAGTCCTAGTGTAATGGGGTTGGTCTTATTTTTTTCTTCGCTAAAAATTACGTATTAAACAAGCATTTAATGGCTATATTTGAGCATACGTAGTTCTTAAGTTTAGATTTTGAGGATTTTTGCGGGCCATTTCGCAAAAAAAGGCAGGTTATTTTTATTGGAATTATACCAAAATCTAATCAGCACCAGGGTGGCCTACAAGCGACTTATCTACCAAATTTTGTGAAATTCGGTCCATTAGTTTTTTAGCTGGAGTGGATACAAGCTTTTGCGGGCCATTTCGCAAAAAAAGGCGGGTTCTTTTATTCCGACTCGTACCCAAAACTAATCAGCACTAGCCCCGCCTACAAGTGACTTACTCACAAAATTTAGTGAAATTCGGTCCATTAGTTTCTTAGTTAGAGTGGATACAAAATCTGCACAGACAGACACACAGACAGACAGACACACAGACAGACAGACACACAGACACACAGACAGACACACAGACAGACACACAGACACACACACAGACGTCACGCTAAAAATGGTTTTTTCATATTCTAGAGGTCTCGAAACGTGTAGATCCGTCGAAAACTCGAGTTGCGATTTTCGGCATGATTCCAATACTTTCCCTATACATTACCATGTATTGCAGGGAAAGTAAAAAAATGTTATTCTTATAGTAGATATTTATATTCTTTCCAAGATATTGAATTTTCTTCAATGAGTCGTCATTTTCATTGATTTAGCGTCGTTTTTATCAATTTGGCGAGATTTTTGTTAATTTGGTAACAATTAAAAATGTCGTCAAGTTGAAGACATTCCGCCAAATTCGTCGCCAAAATCTCGCCAAGCGTTATGGACTGAGAATTAAATTATTCTTACAGCAGATAAATGACTATTGGCGTTCAAATACAAAAGTATTACTCAAAGTATCTTTTTTCATGAATGGAACGAGCCAGATCCACGAGAATGATGTCACCCAATTTATCGCATGGTGTTACACATAAAAAGTGACCATGTTTCTCAATAAGAAATTTTTTTTTTTATTTTACATATATAACTTTTTGATAATTTTTTTTTTAAATGTGCAATGTCTCGAAAACGGTTCATGTTAGCGTTCTAAAATTTATGTCAATCGTTTTCTAATGAAAAATTACATAAGAAATGTCTATTTGCGTAACTTTATTAGCGGTTTTGATTTTTTGAGGTTTTTTTCAAAATTTCACTCGAAAATTTAGGGGTGTTCTGAACATTCGATTGCGTATAAAAACAATAGGCTTCCAGTGTTTACGGACTGTTATTTTTGTACCAAATTTCGTTCGAATCGGTCCATTCGTTTGTCAGTTATCGTCTCCACAGACTCACTGACACACACACACACACACACACACACACTTTAACACACACACACACGCGCGCGTGCGCGCGCACTGACATCACTTTAAAAATGTTCGATTCGTGATCAGGGATGCTTGAAACGTGCTCTCCCGTCGAAAACTCGAATTCGAATTTTCGACCCCGTCAAAGTACTTTCCTTATACATTATGTATATAAGGAAAGTAATGGGCCAAGACAGTTCCAATCAGTTTTCGTCATCAATATCTGTTAGATATCATGCCTCTCTAGTTCGTAATTCTAATAGTCTTGAAGTCACTCTCGGCATTTTCAAGTCATCTAGTGAAACAGCGAAGTAATTATTATACGCAGAAGAAATGAAAATCAAATATGAAAGAGCCAAATGGTTGCTGAAACCATATGAGCTACTGCTCTAAATAACACTGATAGTAAAATAACTGAAATCCAAAAAATAGGAAACAAAACCACAAAAATGAAGGATGTAAACTAGAATGGAAAAAATATACCAAAGTTTTCCAAGCGGATATTTGAGTGAAGAGAATTGAATTTTTTTTAGGGGGTTGAATATACAGACTTCAAATTAAACCTGGAAAAAATATTAGCAACATTATAACAAACATACACAGTATATCAAGCCAGCATTACATGAAGTATAGGTAAATTTACATTATTAAAACGTATCCAACCATTTAATTCCTGTTAGAGTATATGTTAGCATATTTATATGAATGTATAGCTAATTAGAATGATAATTTTGGGCCTAAAAAGTCGTGGTTTTTAAAATAGAAGGTAAAATATTGGCATGGGTCAGAAACAGGGAAGTCAGAGGCAAAGTTCTAAAGTTCTTTATCCTTTAAAATTATCTCCGGGGTGGATATCTGAAGAATCGGGAAGTAATGAGGAAATATGATATATGAAGGATTGGGAGAGATGGACGTGATATTCATCGCAGTACCTAGTGTCGTTGCAGAACCCTTACTTCCACGCTACTTGTATATCATAAATATTACGCATGTTTCATTAATTTATGCACGTACATGATAATTAATAAACTCCCTAACATAACACATGACATAATTTAGAGAACTAACGATACACAATGTATAACCAAATATAATTTAAATGAACTTTTATTGTTTATTTCGCACAGATCATTCCGAACCTAAAGATTAAAGTAAAATTATATTTTACTGTAACAAAATTTTTTATCTTAAATTGCAAATTAACATTTTTCTAATCGATAGTTTATTTAAAAAATATTCCATAAAACATTTAACAATACATAAAATAACTCTTTATAGCAACGTTTTTGCCTAAATCCCAATTGTCCGAATATTTTTAATATTCTTATTTAAGTATTTCTTTGTCAATAGGTTTTACGGAAATCGATATTGTTCCACTGCATTGATATTCGATATAGATAACTTTTATGTAGGGTAAATAATCCCTGTAAAATAATAAATAGAAATTCAAAAAAATGTACATTCGATTTATGTAACCCAATACGAGTTAAATATTTTTGTATCATATAACACTCCTGTATTAAATGAAATAGCACACATGCATTTATACTCCTCATAAAATTATAGACGAAGGAGGTCAATAAGTAAATTAAATTTAACTGGAGTTCAGCGCAACTAGAGTTTCTCATATTAAATCCATTTTTAAGAAACTTCCGATTTTTTCTACAAATTTTGTAAAGAAAAGGTTGAAAAATCTGTATTGTTGGTCCAACTAGCAACAATTATGGCAAGCTACAATTAAATTTAAAAGGACTTAAAAATATATTTGGATTCATACCAAACTTGACAATCTTTTACCTCTCGGAGGTGACTTCCCCACTCGAAGTCGGTTAATGATGTCATGAACACAAAAATTGCATCACGGCTATTTTTAACAACAGAGCTTGAAACTGTCAAATATTATTGAATAAAAGGGATTTTTTATTGAGCAATAAATAACCCATTTTATGCAACATTCTGCCAAATTTATTCCTATGCTGCCATGTTAAGAAAATATAAAATTTCGAATTAATTGCTCGAAATTCTACCTAGTTCTACATTTATTTATAACAAACCCGGATATGAAATTTTGCGACTATTCATTAATATCTGTGACTGCTATCGTGCGCACAGAAAAACGATTACAGACAAATAAACTGACAGACAGTCCGGAAGACAGACAGATGGAACGACATCTCTCAAAAAATAGTCGCAACGTGTTCAGAAGTTCCTAAAATATATATTCGCATGAAAATCCCGAAATCTAAAATTTTCGTGAAAACGATATTTTTTCTATATTATACTTTATAGTATGAGAAAATCAAAACAACAAAGTGGAAATACTTTTTAATATAATTATATAATTTAAGTACTACTGTAAAGAATGTGATGTCTGAAGAAATATTAAATATTGCTACGTTTGCTTTGAAGCGAGGCTAACAAATCTTATACGTGAAAATATTTAACCTAATGACTAGTGCTTATTTTACACTCATAAGCCACACAGATTATGTTTGACAGGAAAATATGAACTGCCCTTTAGCGGGCCTATAGACTTGGATTTAATATTCATATCACAGATTGATTTAAGTTCCAAGTGTTTAGGGGGCTTCTAATTTAGTGATTCATAATGCTACCCATGATAATTCAGATAATTATTTCTCAACATTATTATTCCACCTCATGAAACATATCACAAAATTGAGACACTATGTTGAATTAATGGATTTACACACACCAAAAAAAAGTGTTATATCGGTATGGAATTTAGCATACGTATTGCTTATATGAAAAAATACATTTTTATTACTTTCCCTGCATTACATGGTAATGTATAGGGAAAGTATTGGAATCATGCCGAAAATCGCAACTCGAGTTTTCGACGGATCTACACGTTGCGAGACCTCTAGAATACGAAAAAACTATTTTTAGCGTGACGTCCGTGTGTGTGTCTGTGTGTCTGTCTGTGCAGATTTTGTATCCACTCTAACTAAAAAACTAATGGACCGAGTTTCATAAAATTTGGTAGGTAGGTCACTTGTAGACGAGTCTGGTGCTGATTAATTTTGGGTACGATTCGGGATAAAAGAACCCGCCTTTTTTTTGCGAAATGGCCCGCTAAAGCTTGTATCCACTCTAGCGGAAAAACTAATTGACCGAATTTCACAAAATTCGGTAGATAAGTTACCTGTGGGACAATCTGATGCTGATTAGATTTTGGTATGATTCGGAAAAAAATAACCTGCCTTTTTTTTAAAAATGGCCTACAAAAACAGCCAAAATCTAAAGTAAAACACTACGTATGCTCAAATATATCCATTAAATACTTGTTTAATACGTAATTTTTGACGAAGAAAAGAATAAGACCAACCCCATTACACTGGGACTAGCCGTTCTCGAGATATTTGAGATATTTTAGTTTTTCGTATTTTCTCTACGCCACCTTTGAAAAGAAGTCCAGTTATCAAATGAAAACGAAAATTGAATTAAAAGTGAATTAAATGTAATTAAAAAAGGAGAACGTGAATATAAGTCTGCAGGGAAAGTCATGTGCTGCCCACATCAGATTTTTTTACAGGGTTTTTAAATACAGCGAAGTGGCAATAAAATAGTCTTATGTTAATATTTTGTAAATTCTCTTCTTGTGAAGATGTAAGACGGGGTGCGGATTACATTTACGCGAGAGTCAAGTATTAGTTTAATGTTGACCTGTGGCAGATTCTGTCAGATGTATTAAAATTACTGAGCTAGTTCATCAACCTTCTTTTATGGTTGTAACTGCTTTCCCAGAATATCCCAAAATTTAACTTTCGTTGGCAAAGGTTATAAATGAAGTTGAGGCATTATTGAGATATTGTCGCCTGTGTGGTCTGGCATTATTAGGCTGATATATATCCTCTTGATAGTCTGGGGAGCATATGCAATATGACGGTCGGTAAAATATTTTCAACGTCAAGGTATACTGTAAACATACCGTGTAGCAAAACTATGAGATGACTGTCGTCTGAGGAGATTGCTTCGAAACCTGTAAATATGCAATGGTCGTGTATCACTCTGTCACTGAATCTTAATTGGAGATATGACCAAACCTCCTCCATAAAATGATACTGTGATCACCTACATTTGGAGAGAAGGGATATTTGTCTTTGAATACTGGGACATCATAACGGTTATCGGGTTCAAACAATTTCACACGATGCTGCCTATATATTGGTGCAATAGTACACGTCGTACCGGATGCAGATATTGAAGTTTTACCTCTGCGAGTAATTATAAAATGATGTTCTTTGATACTACGCTATTCATAATGGAAATTAGATACCTGTAAAGGGAGAACAGCAACACTATTAGTTCCTTTATGAATATCCTCCACATTAAACGATCTTCTCGAGCACTTGTTTTTCTAACAAATCTTTATGGCGCTTATGTATGCCCTCCTGAGCCTAGTACTTCCAAAATCTTATTGATGAGAAATAATTTAGTTCAAGCTTCCAGCGAGTACCTATGCATTACGGCTCGACTTTTCATAAACCCCTTAAGTGGCCTCTTTTAAGCCCGTTCAGTTTCTCATAATGTGGACATGTGCATTGTAGATACATTATCATTGACTACTTAATGTAATAAAATGGTGCGATCAGTAAAATCTGTCCGTCCATACCACTGGCGCATCTTATATGGATCCCAGAATATGCCAATATGCGCATTGCATTGGAAGGGAATGTTGCTGCCACGGCCGACGAAATATAATTCATTTACATATCTAGAGAAAAGTATTTCATGCCAAGTTTCAGGGCTCCCTCTCTTTCTTGTGTGCATCCTCTTGTTTTGAAATAAAATATTACATAGGTTTTGTTGATTTATACAGAATAGAAATAACCAATAAAATCACTTAAATATGTCTAAACTGGTTATCAATCATGCGCATGACCCAATATATTTAAAACCCATATTATATCTTACTTTATTATATACTTTATTATATCCTATTATCTTTTTGCAAATAACATTTAATACTTCAACTTTCGTGTTTAAAATCAACAATTTTATAATCGATATATTTTCAAAATGCTTATTAATGCAAATAATAACTCCGTTTTAAAAATTTATCTTGTCAGACTTCCAAGTGCCTATACTATTTTCAGTAAAAAATGTGCAATATCTCGAGAACAGTTCATACTACCGTTCTAAAGTTTATGTCAATCGCTTTATAAGGAAAAATTACATTAGAAATGTCTATTTGCGTAACTGTGTTAAAGGTTTTGATTTTTGGATGATTTTTTCAAAATTTCACTCCACAATTTAGGGGGGTTCTGAACATTCGATTACGTTCAACAACAATAGGCTTCCAGTATTCACAGATTGTGATTTTTGTACAAAATTTCGTTCGAATCGGTCCAGTTGCTCGTCAGTTATCGTCTCCACAGACTCACTGACAAACACACACACACACACACACACACACAGACGCACACACACATATACTTTCACACACACACACACACACACACACATCACCTCAAAAATGTTAGATTCGTGATCAGGGATGCTTGAAACGTGCTCTCCTGTCGAAAACTCGAATTCGAATTTTCGACCCCGTCACAATACTTTCCTTATACATTATGTATATAAGGAAAGTAATAGGTTATTCTTATAGTAGATACTTATATTCTTTTCAAGAAATTGAATTTTCATCAATTAGTCGTTATTTTGATTGATTTAGCGTCATTTTCATCCATTTGGTGAGATTTTCGTTAATTTGGCAACATCTAAAAAAGTCACCAAGTTGGAGACATTTTGCCAAATTCGTCACCAAAATCTCGCCAGGGTTATGGACGGAGAATTAAGAAGAATAAGTTATTCTTATAGCAGATAAATGACTATTGGCGTTCAAATGCGAAAGTATTACTCAAAGCATCTTTCCTCATGAATGGAACGAGTTAGATCCATGAGAATGAAGCCACCAAATTTATGGCATGATATTACATATGAAAAGTAAACATGTTTTTCAACACATAATGTCTTTTTTTTAATTTATGGGATTTTTATTTGATACATTTATTTGAAACATGTGCAATATCTCGAGAACGGTTCGTGCTAGCATTCTAAAGTTTATGTCAATCGTTTTCTAAGGAAAAATTTCATAAGAAATATCTATTTGCGTAACTTTATTAAAGGTTTTGATTTTTGGATGATTTTTTCAAAATTTCACACGAAAATTTAGGGCGTTCTGAACATTCGATTATGTTTAAAAACAATAGGCTTCCAGTATTCATGGATTGTAATGTTTGTACAAAATTTCATTCGAATCGCTCCATTCGTTCGTGAGATATCGTCTCCAAAGACTCACTGACACACACACATACACATACTACTTTCACACACACAGACATCAGCTCAAAAATCTTCGATTCGTGATCAGGGATGCTTGAAACGCGCTCTCCCGTCGAAAACTCGAATTAGAGTTTTCGACCTCGTTACAATACGCTCCTTATACATTATATATAAGGAAAGTAAAAATCTGATGTGGGCAGTACATGACTTTCCTTATATAATGCAAGGAATTTACTACTTTTACAATAAAAAAATTGGTTTTTCTTATAATAGACATTTATATTATTTCCAAGATATTGAATTTTCGTCAATTAGTCGTCATTTTCATTGATTTAGTGTCATTCATATCCTTTTGGCGATATTTTCGTTAATTTGGCATAATATTAAAAAAAATCGCCAAGTTGGCGGCATTCCGCCAAATTCGGCGCCAAAATCTCGCCAAGCGTCATGGACGAAGAAATAAGTTATTCTTATAGCAGATAAATAACTATTGGCGTTCAAATACAAAAGTATTACTCAAAGTATCTTTTCACTGAATGGAACGAGCTAGATCCACGAGAATGATGTCACCTAATTTATCGCATGATATTACATATGAAAAGTGAACATGTTTCTCAATTGGAAATATTTTTTCTTTTATTTTATATGACAGAATTCTAGAATGCATGGATTGTGATTTTTGTAACAAATTTCATTCGAATCCCTCCATTCGTTCGTGAGATATCATCTCCACAGACTCACTGACACACACACACACAGACATCACCACAAAAATGTTCGATTCGTGATCAGGGATGCTTGAAACGAGCTCTCCCGTCGAAAACTCGAATTCGAATTTTCGACCCCATTACAAAATTTCCCTTATACCTTATGTATAAAATCTGATGTGGGCAACACATGACTTTCCTTATATAATGCAATGAATTTACTACTTTTGCAGTTAAAAAAAATGTTTTTCTTATAGTACATACTTATATTCTTTCCAAGATATTAAGTTTTCTTCAATTAGTCGTCATTTTCATTGATTTAGCGTCATTTTTATCCATTTGGCGAGATTTTCGGTAATTTGGCAACATTTAAAGAGTCGTCAAGTTGGCGACATTCTGCCAAATTCGTCGCCAAAATCTCGCTAAGCGTTATGGACTGAGAAATAAGTTATTCTTACAGCAGACAAATGACTATTGGCGTTCAAATACAAAAGTATTACTCAAAGTATCTTTTTTCGTGAATGGAACGAGTTAGATCCACGAGAATGATGTCACCAAATTTAGAGTGAAATTTTGAAAACATCTTCAAAATATCCAAACCTTTAATAAAGTTACGGAAATAGACATTTCGTTATGTAATTTTTCCTTAGAAAACGATTGACATAAACTTTAGAACGCTAGCATGAACCGTTCTCGAGATATTGCACATTTTTCAAATAAATTTATCATAAAATCCCATAAATTAAAAAGCATATTAACTGCTGAGAAACCTTTTCACTTTTCATATGTAATATCATGCGATAAATTGGGTGACATCATTCTCGTGTATCCAGCTTGTTCCATTCATGAGAAAAGATGCCGATCCGGTGGTCGAGCAGTCAAGAGCATGCGTTTCCGTCTGATCGCTGGAATGCCGGGTTGCGGGATCGAATCCCGCCAGCGGGCATGGGTGTTGTCTTGTCGAGGCCAAGTCAGACTTCAGCCCTTTGGTGAGCCTCCATAAAAGTGAAGCTGCAAATTTTCTCCTCTTCACCACGGGGGAATTAGTAACATAACATGAGAACAGATACTTTGATTAATATTTTGTATTTGAACGCCAATAGTCATTTATCTATATATATAAAATTGAAAATCTGTCTGTCTGTCTGTCTGTCTGTCTGTTTGTCCCATCATCACGGGAGAACGGCTGAACCGAATTTGATGAAATTTTGTGGATAGCCTAGAAATAGCCCCACTTAAAATTTAGTCCATGTTTGGGACCAGTGGTTCTCGAGATATTAGTGAAAAACGAATATTTCGTTTGTCTCATCATCACGAGAGAACGGCTGAATCGAATTTAATGAAATTCTGTGAGTAGCCTTAAAATAGCCCCCCATAAATTTTGCCCAAGTTTCGAGTTTCTAATACCAGGGGTTGTCGAGATATTAATGAAAAACGGAACTTTATCCTAGGAGATCTACTCTCTAACTCCGTGGTTTATCCAAACGGAAAGGATGAAAATCGTTTGTTTAAAACGTCAACGTGAATTAAAACTTCATTTCTGAGCTTAGTGCAGGATTTTTGCATTAATTAGTGACTATCTGAAAGCATGAATTGTTTGAAACATGAATTTTAATGGAAAATCTAACTCCATGGTCAAGCATTTACTAAACAATGGAAAGTATAAAGAAATCAAAATGGTTATTATTTTTGCATTTTATGGGGAAGCAATCAAACTGGTTATTTAATTTCGCAGTTTATGAGGAAGATTCTTTATTATATTATGTTGCTCAGCAACGCAATTAAATTAAATGTGTTTCTTAATATTTGTTATTATTTTTTCTATTTGAATAATAAATAAATAGATGTATAAATATATTTTGTAAATGAACGGTTTGATTTTTCTTTTAATTATATTAATTACGGACTGCGTACATCACTTTCATTTGACAAAGAGTTTTTAAGCTTTTATATTGTGTTTAGCTAATAAACTCATATTGTGTTTACCAATAAAGTCATTTATCCGATTGTTGAAACAGAAAAAGAGTAGAAAGGTTATATCTTCTAATACAATTTTAGTGTTTGCATTTAGTATATACAAACGGGATCAGGATGTTTTATTCTTCAGATCTGCAATTTCAGAGCTACGAATTTGGCGGAATATCGCTAACTTGGCAACTTTTCTTAAACTTTGCCAAATTGACGGAAATATCGCCAAATTGCTAAAAACGACGCAAATCAATGAAATTAAATTCGTTTTTTTAGAAGACAGTACTGAAATGATGTTTCGGTAGCATTTGTGGGTCATCCATCCTACTTAGTAACATATTTATCGAATTTTTAAAATATCACCAAGTTGATAAAAATGTTTGTGAATCTATAAAAATGTCATGAAATTGATAAAATTGCGCTTAATAAATGAAATTAATTGTGTTTTGTTAGGGGATAATATTATGATGATGTTTCGTCAATTTGTCGCAAAATGGGACTATCAGTTTTACAGTCCCACTTGGCGATAAATTTGGCGATTTTTTAAGTTATCGCTAAATTGAAGAAAATATCGCCAAACCTTTCATGGAGATAGCATTATTCAGACGGTATGATTTCCATCAATTTATTTGAAGCAACTGATATCATGTCGTTTAGCAATGGATGTAAATCCAATGTGTTATGTGGCATACGATTTTAATTAAATCTTTTCCGATTTGAATAATAAAGATATGTATATAAAATAAATTTCATTGGCATTGCATTTTTGACTGGAAAATATCGATTACGGTCTTCAGGTTACACATTATTATTATTGATAATTTCGGAGATTATTCATTCAGAGATTATTGATATTTTCAAATTATTATACCATTGTTTTATTATGACAAAAATTGTTGAAACTCACATATTGTACGTTGTGCGAGTAATCTTCTATAAATGCACGTGTTATCTTCTAATCTACGAGAATATAAGTAGTACAGGTATATAGGCATATATTTTGATATATGTTGGCATATATTGGAATCAATTACGACCTTTTCGTATAAAGATTACGGGGATAATTGAAATTTTCAATTTATAATGTCATCTGTTTTATTTCGGCAAAGATTTTTTAGACTCATATTGTAATGAGGGTAATCTTCTACTAACATACAGGCATATTTTCTAATCTGCGACAATATAAGTAGTATGGGTATATATATATATATATTCCCATATAATTTTAGTGCTTTCATTCTGGCATATATTGGAATCAATTACGGGTTTATTGATATTTACAATTTATACATGTAATCTATACTAATACAGGTTATATCTTCTAATATTCGCGTATATAAGTAGTACAGGGCCTATACAATTTTAATGCTTTCATTTTGCATATATTGATTCAATTCCTTTTTTTGTAAATTTGCTTTCGAAAGGGGCCAGGATGTTTTATTCTGCAGATCTGCCCGTGACGATAATTTTGCATGATGAAAACAGATATTCATAAACTTCTCTTTAGGAGCAATAAATTTAATATTTTAACATAATTTGCATATGAATCTGAATTATAAGTTTCTTTATATTTTATACTCCGTACGAAGAACGGGTATGCTGCTAGTCTGCTATAAGAGTGACTTACATCTCCGTCCATAATGCTTAGCGAGATTTTGGCGACGGATTTGGCGGAATATTGCCAACTTGGAGATTTTTTAAATGTTGCTATATTAACGAAAATCTCTCCAAATGGATAAGAATAACGCTAAATCAATGAAAATGGCAACTAATTGACGAAAATTTAATATATTGGAAAGAATAAGTATCTACTATAAGAATAACCTATTTTACTTTCCCTGCAATACATGGTAATGTATAGGGAAAGTATTGGAATCATGCCGAAAATCACAACTCGAGTTTTCGACGGATCTACACGTTTCGAGACCTCTAGAATACGAAAAAACTATTTTTAGCGTGACGTCTGTGTGTGTGTCTGTGTGTCTGTCTGTCTGTGTGTCTGTCTGTGTGTCTGTCTGTCTGTGCAGATTTTTTATCCACTCTAATTAAAAAACTAATGGACCGAATTTCACAAAATTTGGTAGGATACTTGTGGGCGAGTCTGGTGCTGATTAGTTTTGGGTAGGATTCGGGATAAAAGAACCCGCCTTTTTTTGCGAAATGGCCCGCAAAAGTTTGTATCAACTGTAACTGAAAAACTAATGAACGGAATTTCACAAAATTCAGTAAATGAGTCACTAATGGGTCACTCTGGTGCTGATTAGATTTTGGTACGATTCGGAAACAAATAACCCGCCTTTTTTTGCAAAATGGCCCGCAAAAATCGTCAAAATCTAAACTAAAGAACTACATAAGCTCAAATATATCCATTAAATGCTTGTTTAATACGTAATTTTTAACGAAGAAAAGAATAAGAACAACCCCATTACGCTAGGACTAGCCGTTCTCGAGATATTTTAGTTTTTCCTATTTTCTCTACGCCACCTTTGAAAATAAGTCCGGTTACCGAATGAGAAAGAAAATTGAATTAAAAGTGAAATAAATTTAATTAAAATAAAGAGAATGTGGATATAAGTCTGCAGGGAAAGTCATGTGCTGCCCACATCAGATTTTTGTTTCTACTGTAAAAGTAGTGAATTCATTGCATTATATAAGGAAAGTCATGTGCTGCCCACATCATATTTTTTTTATAAAGATAAGTCAGTTGAAAATTTACACAGTTTCTGTGTATTGTATTATAATAATGTTGCACTTACAAAAACAAAATACATGAAATAAATAATTATCTAGAGAAAAACAAAAATATGTTTCTGTACTTTACTATAATTTGCTTCATTTTAGCAATTCAGACGTCGTATTGTGGCAGATACTCCGACTGAATAAAACTTAAATTAGACTCAAATCCTTTAAAAAGTGCTCGGATCATCTGATTCAAAATTTCCTGAACCCCAAATAATTTTCAAGTCGGCGCCTATGGCCGATTCATTGCGGATCCGACATCATTAAAGCCAAATGTTTGGTCTGCGAATAAATTAAGTTTCCAAAAAATGAAATATTGAGGAATATCTAAACTAATTATGGGAAAGCTGAATTTCGGCAAGATGTTAGATAGCTACGATATATACATTCGAAAAAGTTTCTGTTATTTGCCTTGTTGTTTTCCCTGCTGCGACCCTCTAAAACTTGAATCTGTGACGCTTTAGATGTCGACACATTCTTTTACTTTCCCTGCAATACATGGTGATGTATAGGGAAAGTACGGGAGTTTTTTCGAAAATTGTAACTCGGGTTTTCGACGAAGAAAATTTTGCATAAAAAAGTGCATAAAAATTTAATAACTCATTAACTAAATCGAAAGTTAAAAAAAGAGCTCCGTCCTGTAAAAATTCAACTATGTAGGTACATGTCACCGAAAATTCGAATTCTTGCAGTCACTAGTCTGTTCAGGACGTGAACTCGCAGCTCAAAAACTCTTTCTTTGAATTTGACTTTAAATATTTTCTTAACTAAATTTTAATTTGGAAAACGGTTTACCCCAGTGTATTCCTCTAATATTTCTTTACAAATGTACCAAATTTCAAAATTTTGTATGCTATAGATTTTGCGCTACGTGACTGAGAAACTTGAGAAACGCGAAATTTGTTAAACAGCGGTGGCGACGGCAGCGTCAGCGGCAGAGAGATTAAACTCAATTTATTGAATTGTTAAAAAATAAAGAGAAAAGGAATTTAAGTCTGTAGGGAAAGTCATGTGCTGCACAAATCAGATTTTTACTTTCCCTGCAATACATGGTAATGTATAGGGAAAGTATTGGAATCACGCCGAAAATCGCAACTCGAGTTTTCGACGAATCTACACGTTTCGAGACCTCTAGAATATGAAAAAACTATTTTTAGCCTGACGTTTGTCTGTGTGTCTGTCTGTTCAATGTATGTATCCACTCTAGCTGAAAAACTAATTGACCGAATTTCACAAAATTCGGTAAGTAAGTCGCTTGTGGTTTACCCTGGTGCTGATTAGATTTTAGTACGATTCGGAAAAAGATAACCTGCCTATTTTTTTGCAAAATGGCCCGCAAAAATCGTCAAAATCTAAAATAAGAAACTAAGTATGCTCAAATATATCCATTAAATGCTTGTTTCTTACGTAATGTTTAACGAAGAAAGGAATAAGACCATCCCCATTATCCTAGGGCTAGCCGTTCTCGAGATATTTTAGTTTTTCTTATTTTGGCTACGTCACCTTTGAAAATAAGTCCAGTTACCAAATGAGAACGAAAATTGAATTAAAAGTCAAATAAATATAATTAAATAAAGAGACCGTGGATATAAGCCTGCAAAGAAAGTCATGTGCTGCCCACATCAGATTTTTAATAAGTTAGATGTATCACCGATAGTGATAAATAGTTCGATTTACACCGGACACTACCGGAATTTATGCAATTGAGAAGTCTATATGTATCCCAGGGTAATTCCATGTAATCTAGATAATCGTATGTATATGATTTCTGCGAGAATTGGAATAGAAATTAGAGCCATTACTTCAACATTTTAGTATATACCCCGGGAACACAGGTATTTGTGATAGAACAAGATAGAAAATCTGATGTGGGCAGCAGATGGCTTTGCCTGCAGACTCATATTCACGTTCTCTTTATTTCTTCAATAATTCATTAAATTGAGTTTAATTGCATAAAATAACACCCATAATTATTTTAAACGACACCGAATTTTCACTTCTATTTCAGTATTCGTTTTGATTTGGTAACTGGACATATTTTCAAAGCTAACGAAGCCAAAATGCAATATATATATATATATATATATATATATATATATATATATATATATATATATATATATATATATATATATATATATATATATATATATATATATATATATATCGAGAACGGCTAGTCCTAGTGCAATGGGGTTGGTCTTATTTTTACTTTCCCTGCAATACATGGTAATGTATAGGGAAAGTATTGGAATCATACCGAAAATCACAACTCGAGTTTTCGACGAATCTACACGTTTCAAGTGATCGAACGACGAATGACACGTGACGAATGACGAATCTACACGTGTGTGTGTCTGTCTGTCTGTCTGTCTGTCTGTGCAGATTTTGTATCCACTCTAGCTGAAAAACTTATGAACCGAATTTCACAAAATTCGGTAGATCAGTCACTGGTGCAGGGCCCTCGCTAAGGGGGGGGGACAGGGGGGGAGTCTCCCCCCCGAATGTTGAGAAATCCCTGTACAGTTGGCAAAATCAAGATCCAAGTTGGCAGACTTGGTACATTTTAGATAAAATGATGGATATTTTATCATGATATACACTCCAAAGATCCATATAAATGGAATATGGATAAAAAAAAAGGCTTTATTGTGTTTAACTTATTTTACATAGACACGTATTCGTCTTTGCTTCAGGCAAGACCACCTTTCTACAGCATCTTCCAAGTTGATTTCGTTTCCAAAGTCTGCTTCGCACTTCGAAAGCATGAAGCAGTTAAGCCTCATGTTTGTCATTGTTGTTCTCAAGGAACATTTCACAATATTTAGCTAACTGAAGGCTCTTTCATTTGTGCTGACTCCATAACCGGCTGTTAAAGTCAATTGGCACATTTTGAAAGCCAGCTTTAAAGCATTTTTGAATTGAACCATTACGTTCTTCAATGTTTCCATTGATAGTATATGTATGTTCCTCATTGCATATGTTAACGAAGACTTCTAACTCACTTTGTAGAGCATGCATATGAGACCTAGTAGCTGGAGGGAACATCGTAACAGCCTCTTCAATTGCTTCGATTGTCAGATTATCCTTGTTCAAGGGAAAGTTGAAAATTGAATGTAGTGGAGAAATAGTTGTCTTCATAGCAACCACGTTGTCTTTAAGGCCTCTTCATAGTGTATCAAGGACAGTCTTGAACTCTTTTCTATAGCATTGTTTTAGGTCTATGTTTACTTCATTTTCAGCATACTCTTCAATCCTTCTCGGTCTCATTCGTCTTCTATGGTGCAGTTGAAAGTCATGTTCAGGATCAACTTTAATGTTTCCAACACATGTTTCCGCACTTGTGATCAAGTTGTCCATTTCTGTGGTGTTAATATTAATCTCCTCCAAAATTATTACGGTGTTTTCGACTGTTCAACTGTAATACAATCAATCAAATTCAGATCAGGGCTTTTCAAAGTTTCTGTCAAATTCTTCATTTTATACATAATGTTTTTCATAAAAAACAAGATAAAAATGAAATCAAATGATTTCATCTTTTTGCATAACCCATGCGCTTTTGCTTTTGTAGCACAATCTAATTCCTGTTGTGTGGAAATTTCTTCTAATACAGATAGGCTAGGTGCAAATGATGTGTTTACAGCTTTTATAGTCTCTGCTCTGGCTGTCCACCTAGTACTAGATATATTTCTCAAAAGAAGGGCATACTTCACTTCTTTGATCTTATTCCTCAACTGTCGGAAACGGTTAGTACTTGAATTGAAGAAAACATACAATGCTTCAAGTGCGTAGAATAAGTCTCTAATAATAATGCTGATACTGCAGCTGTGTTCTACGTCTGTGATCTTGGCATGGAATGTATGGTATATGATGTCCTATGATTTCTGAGAGTTCCTTTTGGACTCCATTAAACTGTCCTGACATTGAACTTGCAAAATCATATGACTGAAAAGCCAGTGAGGGTGTGTCAATATCTTTCTTTCTTAAAGTCTCATAAATTTACTTTGCCATTCCAATACCTGTTTTTCAGCACATTCAGAAACGTCTAGCAAGCGTTCTCTTGGTTTGCAGTTTTCATCGACAGTACGGACAACAATCGAAAGCATATCCTTTTGTGAACTGTCAGGTGTGGTATCAGCCATCACTGAGAAAAAATCACAGCTCTTAATCTCCTTAACAATTTTTTTTTCTATTTCTTCAGCAACGAGCTCATTTTGTAACTCAGGACTCATGTAACTCACGTGGTACCGCCATAATTCTCTTTCATCAAACCATGTTTTCAAGATGTGGTTATATCTTGAGATCAGCGATATTATTTGTACAAAATTACCATCATTTGATCCTGATCCTTGAAATGCTATCCCTTGACGTCCTAGGGTCCTGCATGTGTCGAGCAAGATTCTCACTACTTCTCTGTTTTGAAACTGTACTCTTTCATTTTCTATCAAAGTTAATCTCTTGGTTTGATCAAGAAGCACATCAATGTGCCGCTCCTTTATTAAAAAGTTACAATAGTTGTGGAGTGCTGATCTTTGTGCAATAGATGAAAAGTGAGTTTGTAACTTTCCCAGCTTTTGCTTCTCATTCCCCCCCCCCCCCCCCCCAATTTCTTACTCCAATCTTCGACCATGCATCTTCACTCTTCTCTTGACCTACTCCATGAGGAAACAGAAAGCACACAAAGCAGTATGCACAATCTTTAATTGTACTGTATTCTAAGTACTGAAATTCTTTATACCAATGGGGATTGAATCTGTCTTTCCCATCACTTGGAAAGGATGCCAAAATTGGTTGATAAGGCCCTAATTTGATCAAATAGTTTTTCTGATTATCTGTCAAATCTGAGGATCAAATTAGGGTTACAGTAAATTTTTTTCTCTTTTGGCAATTTTATGATACAGAATTATGCAAAAAAAAACCTTTAAGATATTTGAGTATTGAGAGACATTATGGATACATTAATCATACTGATATATCGATGAATGAAATATCGATATAAAATGTGTTATCGGTGCAAAAAAAAAAAAAAAAAAATTACCTTCCTAGACTTTACTTAAGTTGGTAAAAATCATTACTTGACTTGGCAATTTTATCGGCTCTCCCCCCCCAATGATAAGTCTTAGCGAGGGCCCTGCACTGGTGGGTTACCCTGGTGCTGATTAGATTTTGGTACGATTCGGAAAAAAATAACCTGCCTCTTTTTGCAAAATGGCCCGCAAAAATCGTCAAAATCTAAACTAAAGAACTAGGTATACTCAAATATATCCATTAAATGCTCGTTTAATACGTAATTTTTAACGACGAAAAGAATAAGACCAACCCCATTACACTAGGACTAGCCGTTATCGAGATATTTTAGTTTTTCGTATTTTCTGTACGCCACCTATGAAAATAAGTCCGGTTACCGAATGAGAACGAAAATTGAATTAAGAGTGAAATAAATTTAATTAAAATAAAGAGAACGTGGATATAAGTCTGCAGGGAAAGTCATGTGCTGCCCACATCAGATTTTTTTCATGGTCACAAATTACGTATAAAACAAGCATTTAATTGATATATCTGAGCATATGTAGTTTTTATTTTAGATTTTGACGATTTTTACGGGCCACTTTGCCAAAAAAGTCCGGTTGATTTCTTCCGAATCGCACCAAAATCAAATCAGCACCAGATTAACCTACAATTAACTTATCTAACAAATTTTATAAAATTTAGTCTATTAGTTTTTTAGCTAGAACGGATACAGGCAATTTTAGCGGCCATTTCACAGTAAAGGCTAGTTCTTTTATCCCGAATCATATCGAAATCTAATCGGCTGAAGGTCACCCACAAGGGATTTACCTACCATATTTTATGAAATTCGGTTAATTCGTTTTTTAGTTCGAGTGGATATATACATTGCACAGGCAGAGAGAGAGACACACACACACATATATACAGACACACACACACACAGATATACAGACACACAAACACAGATATACAGACACACACACCCAGACGTCAAGCTAAAAATGGTTTTTTCGCATTCTAGGTGTGTCGAAACGTGTCGCTCCGTCGAAAACTCGAGTTTCGATATTCGGCATGATTCCAATACTTTCCCTATACATTACCATGTATTGCAGGGAAAGTAATAACTTTATGCATTCCCATCAACAAAGGCAGTTTTGCTAGAATATGAACACGAATTTTCTTTCGTGTTCATATTCCTGCCAAATTTCAGTATGCATCCCGGGAAACGACGAGTTTTTTTTAATACTTGCAATTATTGTATATATCAATATAAATTTTAAAACTGATGAATGGAATTACATAAAATAAATAACTTACCATTGGTTGGAACTGTAAGATTTTCATCAACTGTGGTGTTAAAAGTTGCAGATAATGATGCATCTTCTGTTTTAATGAAGGTAGATACTTCAGAAGTTGCTTCAGAACTTGAAGTATCATCCGTACTAGTAGAGGCCGCTGTAGTTGATTCAGAACTTGGCTCTGAACTTGGTGAAGTATCTTCCGTACTAATTGGGGTTGTTATTTCAGCAGTTGATTTGGAATTTGAAATACTTTCTGTTCCAGTCGAGGCTTCTGCAGTTGATGCATCAGAACTTAAAGAAGAATCTTTGATACTAGTGGAGCGAAATTCTTCCGTAGTTGATTCCGAACTTACAGACGCATTTTTTGTACTAGGAAATGGCTTAGAGCTTGATGAAGTAGTGGTGGGTGATACTTCCGTAGTTGATACAGAAGTTGATGCACTAGTGGTCGGTAATACTTCCGTAGTTGACACAGAAGTTGATGAACTAGTGGTCGGTAATACTTCCGTAGTTGACACAGAAGTTGATGAACTAGTGGTCGGTAATACTTCCGTAGTTGACACAGAAGTTGATGAACTAGTGGTCGGTAATACTTCCGTAGTTGACACAGAAGTGGATGAACTAGTGGTCGGTAATACTTCCGTAGTTGACACAGAAGTTGATGAACTAGTGGTGGGGAATACTTCCGTAGTTGGCACAGAAGTTGATGAACTAGTGGTGGAGAATACTTCCGTAGTTGGCACAGAAGTTGATAAAGTACTTCTTTCAGAGGTTCGTATTTCTATTGCCACAGTACTTGATATAGTTATTGGTAATTCCGAAATTGTTTTTGTAGTTTCTTTTGTGTCTAAAAAAAAAATGAACATTTATTCAAATTGTTAATTATGGAAAAATTAGCTTGATAATAATTTGGCCGGAGAACTGCCATTCTAATATCGCACAAATTAGTAATCCATAATACTCCGATCTATCCATAATACATAATACCCCGATCTATCCATAATCCATAATACCCCGATCTATCCATAATCCATAATGCTCCGATCTATCCATAATCCATAATACAACGATCTATCCATAATCCATAATGCTCCGATCTATCCATAATCCATAATACCCCGATCTATCCATAATCCATAATGCTCCGATCTATCCGTAATCCATAATACCCCGATCTATCCATAATCCGTAATACCCCGATCTATCCATAATCCATAATACCCCGATCTATCCATAATCCATAATTCCCCGATCTATCCATAATCCATAATAACCCGATCTATTCATAATCCATAATGCTCCGATCTACCCATAATCCATAATACCCCGATCTATCCATAATCCATAATGCTCCGATCTATCCATAATCCATAATACCCCGATCTATCCATAATCCATAATGCTCCGATCTATCCATAATCCATAATACCACGATCTATCCATAATCCATAATACCCCGATCTATCCATAATCCATAATACCCCGATCTATCCATAATCCATAATACCCGATCTATCCATAATCCATAATGCTCCGATCTATCCATAATTCGTAATGCCCCGATCTATCCATAATCCATAATACTCCGATCTATCCATAATCCATAATGCTCCGATCTATCCATAATCAATCATAACCCGATCTATCGATAATTCATAATACCCCGATCTATCCATAATCCATAATGCCCCGATCTATCCATAATCCATAATACCCCGATCTATCCATAATCCATAATGCTTCGATCTATCCATAATCCATAATACCCCGATCTATCCATAATCCATAATACCCCGATCTATCCATAATCCGTAATACCCACGATCTATCCATAATCCATAATATCCCGATCTATCCATAATCCATAATGCCCCGATCTATCCATAATCCATAATACCCCGATCTATCCATAATCCATAATACTCCGATCTATCCATAATCCATAATACCACGATCTATCCATAATCCATAATACCCCGATCTATCCATAATCCATAATACCCCGATCTATCAATAAACCATAATGCCCCGATCTATCCATAATCCATAATACCCCGATCTATCCATAATCCATAATACCCCGATCTATCCATAATCCATAATGCTCCGATCTATCCATAATCCATAATATCACGATCTATCCATAATCCATAATACCCCGATCTATCCATAATCCATAATGCTCCGATCTATCCATAATCCATGATACCACGATCTGTCCATAATCCTTAATCCCCGATCTATCCATAATCCCCGATCTATCCATAATCCATAATGCTCCGATCTATCCATAATCCATAATACCCCGATCTATCCATAATCCATAATGTGCCGAGCTATCCATAATCCATAATGCTCCGATCTATCCATAATCCATAATACTCCGATCTATCCAAAATCCATAATGCTCCGATCTATCCATAATCCATAATTCTCCGATTTATCCATAATGCATAATGCTCCGATCTATCCATAATACATAATACCCCGATCTATCCATAATCCATAATCCCCGATCTATCCATAATCTCCGATCTATCCATAATCCATAATGCTCCGATCTATCAATAATCCATAATGTTCCGATCCATCCATAATCCATAATACCCCGATCTATCCATAATCCATAATGCTCCGATCTATCCATAATCCATAATACCCCGATCTATCCATAATCCATAATGCCCCAATCTGTCCACAATCCATAATACCCCGATCTATCCATAATCCATAATGCTCCGATCTGTCCATAATCCATAATACCCCGATCTATCCATAATCCATAATACCCCGATCTATCCATAATCCATAATGCTCTGATCTATCCATAATCCATAATCCATAATACCCCGATCTATCCATAATCCATAATGCTCCGATCTGTCCATAATCCATAATACCCCGATCTATCCATAATCCATAATGCTCCGATCTGTCCATAATCCATAATAGCCCGATCTATCCATAATCCATAATGCTCCGATCTATCCATAATCCATAATACCCCGATCTATCCATAATCCATAATACCCCGATCTATCCATACTCCATAATACCCCGATCTATCCATAATCCTTAATACCCCGATCTATCCATAATCCATAATGCTCCGATCTGTCCATAATCCATAATACCCCGATCTATCCATAATCCATAATGCTCCGATCTGTCCATAATCCATAATACCCCGATCTATCCATAATCCATAATGCTCCGATCTGTCCATAATCCATAATACCCCGATCTATCCATAATCGATAATGCTCCGATCTGTCCGTAATCCCTAATACCCCGATCTAACCATAATCCATAATACCCCGATCTATCCATAATCCATAATACACCGATCTATCCATAATCCATAATGCCCCGATCAATCCATAATCCATAATACCCAGATCTATCCATAATCCATAATACCCCGATCTGTCCATAATCCATAATGCTCCGACCTGTCCATAATCCATAATAACCCGATCTATCCATAATCCATAATGCTCCGATCTGTAAATAATCCATAATACCCCGATCTGTCCATAATCCATAAAGCTCCGATCTATCCATAATCCATAATACCCCGATCTATCCATAATCCATAATGCCCCGATCTGTCCATAATCCATAATGCTCCGATCTGTCCATAATCCATAATACTCCGATCTATCCATAATCCATAATGCTCCGATCTGTCCATAATCCCTAATACCCCGATCTAACCATAATCCATAATACCCCAATCTATCCATAATCCATAATACCCCGATCTATCCATAATCCATAATACCCCGATCTATTCATAATCCATAATACCCCGATCTATCCATAATACCCCGATCTATCCATAATACATAATTCTCCGACCTGTCCATAATCCATAATACCCCGATCTATCCATAATCCATAATACCCGATCTATCCATAATCCATAATGCTCCGATCTATCCATAATTCGTAATGCCCCGATCTATCCATAATCCATAATACTCCGATCTATCCATAATCCATAATGCTCCGATCTATCCATAATCCATCATAACCCGATCTATCGATAATTCATAATACCCCGATCTATCCATAATCCATAATGCCCCGATCTATCCATAATCCATAATACCCCGATCTATCCATAATCCATAATGCTTCGATCTATCCATAATCCATAATACCCCGATCTATCCATAATCCATAATACCCCGATCTATCCATAATCCGTAATACCCACGATCTATCCATAATCCATAATATCCCGATCTATCCATAGTCCATAATGCCCCGATCTATCCATAATCCATAATACCCCGATCTATCCATAATCCATAATACTCCGATCTATCCATAATCCATAATACCACGATCTATCCATAATCCATAATACCCCGATCTATCCATAATCCATAATACCCCGATCTATCAATAAACCATAATGCCCCGATCTATCCATAATCCCCGATCTATCCATAATCCATAATGCTCCGATCTATCCATAATCCATAATACCCCGATCTATCCATAATCCATAATGTGCCGATCTATCCATAATCCATAATGCTCCGATCTATCCATAATCCATAATACCCCGATCTATCCATAATCCATAATGCTCCGATCTATCCATAATCCATAATTCTCCGATCTATCCATAATGCATAATGCTCCGATCTATCCATAATCCATAATACCCCGATCTATCCATAATCCCCGATCTATCCATAATCTCCGATCTATCCATAATCCATAATGCTCCGATTTATCCATAATCCATAATGTTCCGATCCATCCATAATCCATAATACCCCGATCTATCCATAATCCATAATGCTCCGATCTATCCATAATCCATAATACCCCGATCTATCCATAATCCATAATGCCCCAATCTGTCCACAATCCATAATACCCCGATCTATCCATAATCCATAATGCTCCGATCTGTCCATAATCCATAATACCCCGATCTATCCATAATCCATAATACCCCGATCTATCCATAATCCATAATGCTCTGATCTATCCATAATCCATAATACCCCGATCTATCCATAATCCATAATGCTCCGATCTGTCCATAATCCATAATACCCCGATCTATCCATAATCCATAATGCTCCGATCTGTCCATAATCCATAATAGCCCGATCTATCCATAATCCATAATGCTCCGATCTATCCATAATCCATAATACCCCGATCTATCCATAATCCATAATACCCCGATCTATCCATAATCCATAATGCTCCGATCTGTCCATAATCCATAATACCCCGATCTATCCATAATCCATAATGCTCCGATCTGTCCATAATCCATAATACCCCGATCTATCCATAATCCATAATGCTCCGATCTGTCCATAATCCATAATACCCCGATCTATCCATAATCCATAATGCTCCGATCTGTCCATAATCCATAATACCCCGATCTATCCATAATCGATAATGCTCCGATCTGTCCGTAATCCCTAATACCCCGATCTAACCATAATCCATAATAACCCGATCTATCCATAATCCATAATACACCGATCTATCCATAATCCATAATGCCCCGATCAATCCATAATCCATAATACCCAGATCTATCCATAATCCATAATACCCCGATCTGTCCATAATCCATAATGCTCCGACCTGTCCATAATCCATAATACCCCGATCTATCCATAATCCATAATGCTCCGATCTGTAAATAATCCATAATACCCCGATCTGTCCATAATCCATAATGCTCCGATCTATCCATAATCCATAATACTCCGATCTATCCATAATCCATAATACCCCGATCTATCCATAATCCATAATGCCCCGATCTGTCCATAATCCATAATGCTCCGATCTGTCCATAATCCATAATACCCCGATCTATCCATAATCCATAATGCTCCGATCTGTCCATAATCCCTAATACCCCGATCTAACCATAATCCATAATACCCCAATCTATCCATAATCCATAATACCCCGATCTATCCATAATCCATAATACCCCGATCTATTCATAATCCATAATACCCCGATCTATCCATAATACCCCGATCTATCCATAATCCATAATACCCCGATCTATCCATAATCCATAATTCTCCGACCTGTCCATAATCCATAATACCCCGATCTATCCATAATCCATAAGGCTCCGATCTGTCCATAATCCATAATACCCCGATCTATCCATAATCCATAATGCTCCGATCTGTCCATAATCCATAATAATCCGATCTATCCATACTCCATAATACCCCGATCTATCCATAATCCATAATACCCCGATCTATCCATAATCCATAATGCTCCGATCTATCCATAATCCATAATGCTCCGATCTGTCCATAATCCATAATACCCCGATCTATCCATAATCCATAATGCTCCGATCTGTCCATAATCCCTAATACCCCGATCTAACCATAATCCATAATACCCCGATCTATCCATAATCCATAATACCCCGATCTATCCATAATCCATAATACCCCGATCTATCCATAATCCATAATACCCCGATCTATCCATAATCCATAATACCCCGATCTATCCATAATCCATAATACCCCGATCTATCCATAATCCATAATACCCCGATCTATCCATAATCCATAATACCCCGATCTATCCATACTCCATAATATCCCGATCTATCCATACTCCATAATATCCCGATCTATCCATAATCCATAATACCCCGATCTATCCATAATCCATAATGCTCCGATTCATCCATAATCCATAATGCTCCGATCTGTCCATAATCCATAATACCCCGATCTATCCATAATCCATAATACCCCGATCTATCCATAATCCATAATACCCCGATCTATCCATAATCCATAATGCTCCGATCTCTCCATAATCCATAATACCCCGATCTATCCATAATCCATAATGCTCAGATCTGTCCATAATCCATAATACCCCGATCTATCCATAATCCATAATGCTCCGATCTGTCCATAATCCATAATACCCCGATCTATCCATAATCCATAATGCTCCGATCTGTCCATAATCCATAATACCCCGATCTATCCATAATCCATAATACCCCGATCTATACATAATCCATAATACCCCGATCTATCCATAATCCATAAAACCCCGATCTATCCATAATCCATAATGCTCCGAACTGTCCATAATCCATAATACCCCGATCTATCCATAATCCATAATGCTCCGATCTGTCCATAATCCATAATACCCCGATCTATCCATAATCCATAATGCTCCGATCTATCCATGATCCATAATACCCCGATCTATCCATAATCCATAATACCCCGATCTATCCATACTCCATAATACCCCGATCTATCCATAATCCGTAATACCCCGATCTATCCATAATCCATAATGCTCCGATCTGTCCATAATACATAATACCCCGATCTATCCATAATCCATAATGCTCCGATCTGTCCATAATCCATAATACCCCGATCAATCCATAATCCATAATGCTCCGATCTGTCCATAATCCATAATACTCCGATCTATCCATACTCCATAATACCCCGATCTATCCATAATCCATAATACCCCGATCTATCCATAATCCATAATGCTCCGATCTGTCCGTAATCCATAATACCCCGATCTATCCATAATCCATAATGCTCCAATATGTCCATAATCCATAATACCCCGATCTATCCATAATCCATAATGCTCCGATCTGTCCATAATCCATAATACCCCGATCTATCCATAATCCATAATGCTCCGATCTGTCCATAATCCCTAATACCCCGATCTAACCATAATCCATAATACCCCGATCTATCCATAATCCATAATACCCCGATCTATCCATAATCCATAATACCCCGATCTATCCATAATACCCCGATCTATCCATAATCCATAATACCCCGATCTATCCATAATAAATAATTCTCCGAGCTGTCCATAATCCATAATACCCCGATCTATCCTTAATCCATAATGCTCCGATCTGTCCATAATCCATAATACCCCGATCTATCCATAATCCATAATGCTCCGATCTGTCCATAATCCATAATACCCCGATCTATCCATAATCCATAATGCTCCTATCTGTCCATAATCCATAATATTCCGATCTATCCATACTCCATAATACCCCGATCTATCCATAATCCATAATACCCCGATCTATCCATAATCCATAATGCTCCGATCTGTCCATAATCCATAATACCCCGATCTATCCATAATCCATAATGCTCCAATCTGTCCATAATCCATAATACCCCGATCTATCCATAATCCATAATGCTCCGATCTGTCCATAATCCATAATACCCCGATCTATCCATAATCCATAATGCTCCGATCTGTCCATAATCCCTAATACCCCGATCTAACCATAATCCATAATACCCCGATCTATCCATAATCCATAATACCCCGATCTATCCATAATCCATAATACCCCGATCTATCCATAATACCCCGATCTATCCATAATCCATAATACCCCGATCTATCCATAATCCATAATGCTCCGATCTGTCCATAATCCATAATACCCCGATCTATCCATAATCCATAATACCCCGATCTATCCATAATCCATAATACCCCGATCTATCCATAATCCATAAAAACCCGATCTATCCATAATCCATAATGCTCCGAACTGTCCATAATCCATAATACCCCGATCTATCCATAATCCATAATGCTCCGATCTGTCCATAATCCATAATACCCCGATCTATCCATAATCCATAATGCTCCGATCTATCCATAATCCATAATACCCCGATCTATCCATAATCCATAATACCCCGATCTATCCATACTCCATAATACCCCGATCTATCCATAATCCGTAATACCCCGATCTATCCATAATCCATAATGCTCCGATCTGTCCATAATACATAATACCCCGATCTATCCATAATCCATAATGCTCCGATCTGTCCATAATCCATAATACCCCGATCAATCCATAATCCATAATGCTCCGATCTGTCCATAATCCATAATACTCCGATCTATCCATACTCCATAATACCCCGATCTATCCATAATCCATAATACCCCGATCTATCCATAATCCATAATGCTCCGATCTGTCCGTAATCCATAATACCCCGATCTATCCATAATCCATAATGCTCCAATATGTCCATAATCCATAATACCCCGATCTATCCATAATCCATAATACCCCGATCTATCCATAATCCATAATACCCCGATCTATTCATAATCCATAATACCCCGATCTATCCATAATACCCCGATCTATCCATAATCCATAATACCCCGATCTATCCATAATCCATAATTCTCCGACCTGTCCATAATCCATAATACCCCGATCTATCCATAATCCATAAGGCTCCGATCTGTCCATAATCCATAATACCCCGATCTATCCATAATCCATAATGCTCCGATCTGTCCATAATCCATAATAATCCGATCTATCCATACTCCATAATACCCCGATCTATCCATAATCCATAATACCCCGATCTATCCATAATCCATAATGCTCCGATCTATCCATAATCCATAATGCTCCGATCTGTCCATAATCCATAATACCCCGATCTATCCATAATCCATAATGCTCCGATCTGTCCATAATCCCTAATACCCCGATCTAACCATAATCCATAATACCCCGATCTATCCATAATCCATAATACCCCGATCTATCCATAATCCATAATACCCCGATCTATCCATAATCCATAATACCCCGATCTATCCATAATCCATAATACCCCGATCTATCCATAATCCATAATACCCCGATCTATCCATAATCCATAATACCCCGATCTATCCATAATCCATAATACCCCGATCTATCCATACTCCATAATATCCCGATCTATCCATACTCCATAATATCCCGATCTATCCATAATCCATAATACCCCGATCTATCCATAATCCATAATGCTCCGATTCATCCATAATCCATAATGCTCCGATCTGTCCATAATCCATAATACCCCGATCTATCCATAATCCATAATACCCCGATCTATCCATAATCCATAATACCCCGATCTATCCATAATCCATAATGCTCCGATCTCTCCATAATCCATAATACCCCGATCTATCCATAATCCATAATGCTCAGATCTGTCCATAATCCATAATACCCCGATCTATCCATAATCCATAATGCTCCGATCTGTCCATAATCCATAATACCCCGATCTATCCATAATCCATAATGCTCCGATCTGTCCATAATCCATAATACCCCGATCTATCCATAATCCATAATACCCCGATCTATACATAATCCATAATACCCCGATCTATCCATAATCCATAAAACCCCGATCTATCCATAATCCATAATGCTCCGAACTGTCCATAATCCATAATACCCCGATCTATCCATAATCCATAATGCTCCGATCTGTCCATAATCCATAATACCCCGATCTATCCATAATCCATAATGCTCCGATCTATCCATGATCCATAATACCCCGATCTATCCATAATCCATAATACCCCGATCTATCCATACTCCATAATACCCCGATCTATCCATAATCCGTAATACCCCGATCTATCCATAATCCATAATGCTCCGATCTGTCCATAATACATAATACCCCGATCTATCCATAATCCATAATGCTCCGATCTGTCCATAATCCATAATACCCCGATCAATCCATAATCCATAATGCTCCGATCTGTCCATAATCCATAATACTCCGATCTATCCATACTCCATAATACCCCGATCTATCCATAATCCATAATACCCCGATCTATCCATAATCCATAATGCTCCGATCTGTCCGTAATCCATAATACCCCGATCTATCCATAATCCATAATGCTCCAATATGTCCATAATCCATAATACCCCGATCTATCCATAATCCATAATGCTCCGATCTGTCCATAATCCATAATACCCCGATCTATCCATAATCCATAATGCTCCGATCTGTCCATAATCCCTAATACCCCGATCTAACCATAATCCATAATACCCCGATCTATCCATAATCCATAATACCCCGATCTATCCATAATCCATAATACCCCGATCTATCCATAATACCCCGATCTATCCATAATCCATAATACCCCGATCTATCCATAATAAATAATTCTCCGAGCTGTCCATAATCCATAATACCCCGATCTATCCTTAATCCATAATGCTCCGATCTGTCCATAATCCATAATACCCCGATCTATCCATAATCCATAATGCTCCGATCTGTCCATAATCCATAATACCCCGATCTATCCATAATCCATAATGCTCCTATCTGTCCATAATCCATAATATTCCGATCTATCCATACTCCATAATACCCCGATCTATCCATAATCCATAATACCCCGATCTATCCATAATCCATAATGCTCCGATCTGTCCATAATCCATAATACCCCGATCTATCCATAATCCATAATGCTCCAATCTGTCCATAATCCATAATACCCCGATCTATCCATAATCCATAATGCTCCGATCTGTCCATAATCCATAATACCCCGATCTATCCATAATCCATAATGCTCCGATCTGTCCATAATCCCTAATACCCCGATCTAACCATAATCCATAATACCCCGATCTATCCATAATCCATAATACCCCGATCTATCCATAATCCATAATACCCCGATCTATCCATAATACCCCGATCTATCCATAATCCATAATACCCCGATCTATCCATAATCCATAATGCTCCGATCTGTCCATAATCCATAATACCCCGATCTATCCATAATCCATAATACCCCGATCTATCCATAATCCATAATACCCCGATCTATCCATAATCCATAAAAACCCGATCTATCCATAATCCATAATGCTCCGAACTGTCCATAATCCATAATACCCCGATCTATCCATAATCCATAATGCTCCGATCTGTCCATAATCCATAATACCCCGATCTATCCATAATCCATAATGCTCCGATCTATCCATAATCCATAATACCCCGATCTATCCATAATCCATAATACCCCGATCTATCCATACTCCATAATACCCCGATCTATCCATAATCCGTAATACCCCGATCTATCCATAATCCATAATGCTCCGATCTGTCCATAATACATAATACCCCGATCTATCCATAATCCATAATGCTCCGATCTGTCCATAATCCATAATACCCCGATCAATCCATAATCCATAATGCTCCGATCTGTCCATAATCCATAATACTCCGATCTATCCATACTCCATAATACCCCGATCTATCCATAATCCATAATACCCCGATCTATCCATAATCCATAATGCTCCGATCTGTCCGTAATCCATAATACCCCGATCTATCCATAATCCATAATGCTCCAATATGTCCATAATCCATAATACCCCGATCTATCCATAATCCATAATGCTCCGATCTGTCCATAATCCATAATACCCCGATCTATCCATAATCCATAATGCTCCGATCTGTCCATAATCCCTAATACCCCGATCTAACCATAATCCATAATACCCCGATCTATCCATAATCCATAATACCCCGATCTATCCATAATCCATAATACCCCGATCTATCCATAATACCCCGATCTATCCATAATCCATAATACCCCGATCTATCCATAATAAATAATTCTCCGACCTGTCCATAATCCATAATACCCCGATCTATCCTTAATCCATAATGCTCCGATCTGTCCATAATCCATAATACCCCGATCTATCCATAATCCATAATGCTCCGATCTGTCCATAATCCATAATACCCCGATCTATCCATAATCCATAATGCTCCGATCTATCCATAATCCATAATACCCCGATCTATCCATAATCCATAATGCTCCGATCTGTCTATAATCCATAATACCCCGATCTATCCATAATCCATAATGCTCCGATCTATCCATAATCCATAATACCCCGATCTATCCATAATCCATAATACCCCGATCTATCCATAATCCATAAATCCCCGATCTATCCATAATCCATAATACCCCGATCTATCCATAATCCATAATGCTCCGATCTCTCCATAATCCATAATACCCCGATCTATCCATAATCCATAATGCTCCGATCTGTCCATAATCCATAATACCCCGATCTATCCATAATCCATAATGCTCCGATCTGTCCATAATCCATAATACCCCGATCTATCCATAATCTATAATGCTCCGATCTGTCCATAATCCATAATACCCGGATCTATCCATAATCCATAATACCCTGATCTATCCATAATCCATAAAACCCCGATCTATCCACAATCCATAATACCCCGATCTATCCATAATCCATAATGCCCCGATCTATCCATATCATGAGGAATCATGTTGTAAACAGTAAAAGGCCCACAATTACGAAACACATTTCTACATTTTTACTTTCCTTATATACATAATGTATAAGGAAAGTATTGTGACGGGGTAGAAAATTCGAATTCCAGTTTTCGACGGGAGAGCACGTTTCAAGCATCCCTGATCACGAATCAAACATTTTTGGAATGATGTCTGTATGTGTGTGTGTGTGTGTGTGTGTGAAAGTGTGTGTGTGTGTGTGTGTGTGTGAAAGTATGTGTGTTTGTGTCAGTGGGTCTGTGGAGACGATAACTGACGAACGAATGGACCGATTCAATTTACAAAAATCACAATCCGTAAACACTGGAAGCCTATTGTTTTTATACGCAATCGAATGTTCAGAACCCCCCTAAATTTTCGAATGAAATTCTGAAAAAATCGACAAAAAATCAAAACCACTAATAAAGTTACGCAAATAGACATTTCTTATGTAATTTTTCATTCGAAAACGATTGCATAAATTTTAGAATGCTAACACGAATCGTTCTCGAGATATTGTACATTTTTCAAAAAAAATATCAAAAAGTCGTATAAAAAAAAATATGTCCTATTGATAAACATGTTCACTTTTCATATGTAATACCATGCGATAAATTGGGTGACGTCATTCTCGTGGATCTAGCTCGTTCCATTCATGAAAAAAGATACTCTGAGTAATACTTTGTATTTGAACGCCAATAGTCATTTATCAGCTGTAAGAATAACTTATTTCTTAGTGCATAATGCTAGGCGAGATTTTGCCGACGAATTTGGCGGAATGTTGCCAACTTGGCGACTTTTTGAAATGTTGCCAAATTAACGAAAATCTCGCCAAATGGATAAAAATGACGCTAAATCAATGAAAATGACGACTCATTGTCGAAAATTCAATATCTTGGAAAGAATATTAGTATCTACTATAAGAAAAACGTATTTTTTTACTGTAAAAATAGTAAATTCATTAAATTATATAAGGAAAGTCATGTGTTGCCCACATCAGATTATTTGAAATGTTTTCCCGAAAGGTAAAAGAAAGGTTAAATATTTATGTTAAATTTTTTTCAAAAAATATCTAGTTTATAGGTTTTTATTTCATTTGTATTTACATATTTATTTATTTATTATGAAAACGAATGGTATTATTCATACACCGCTTAAATTCGCTGTTAGAGAAACAATACGTTTTTGATGTAAAATGGAAAAAAATTCAAATATATGATACAGAAATTGTGACCTTTCCTTTAAAAAATGTTCTTTTTTTCATATTTTTTTTTCCAAATTCATTTCTCCCACCACGAGCTTTTTGTGACATTAAATTTCATCTTGCTCTTCCTGTGAGGAAAGTAAAATTCTAATATTTTGATAATGACTCGCAGTAACTACTAAATATAATTTCAATACATTTTTAAACATTTTTATATAATTTCAATACGTCCTTTTTAATTATTACTTTCCTTATATACATAATGTATAAGGAAAGTATTGTGACGGGGTCGAAAATTTGAATTCGAGTTTTCGACGGAAGAGCACGTTTCAAGCATCCCTGATCACGAATCAAACATTTTGGAAGTGATGTCTGTGTATGTGTGTGTGTGTGTGTGTGTGTGTGTGAAAGTATGTGTGTGTGTGTATGTGTATGTGTGTGTGTGTCAGTGGGTCTGTGGAGACGATAACTGACGAACGAATGGACCGATTCGATTTACAAAAATCACAATCCGTAAACACTGGAAGCCTATTGTTTTTATACGCAATCGAATGTGCAGAACCCCCCTAAATTTTCGAATGAAATTTTGAAAAAATCCTCAAAAAATTAAAACCAAAGTTACGTAAATAGACATTTCTTATGTAATTTTTCATTAGAAAACGATTGACATAAATTTTAGAACGCTAACATGAACCGTTCTTGAGATATTGCACATTTTTCAAAAAAATTATCAAAAAGTCATATAAAACAGAAAAAAAAGTCCTATTGAGAAACATGTTCACTTTTCATATGTAATATCATGCGATAAATTGGGTGACATCATTCTCGTGGATCTAGCTCGTTCCATTCATGAAAAAAGATATTCTGAGTAATACTTTTGCATTTGAACGCCAATAGTCATTTATCTGCTGTAAGAATAACTTATTTCTTCGTCCATAACGCTTGGCGAGATTTTTGCGGCGAAATTGGCGGAATGTCGCCAACTTGGCGACTTTTTGAAATGTTGCCAAATTAACGAAAATCTTGCCAAATGGATAAAAATGACGCTAAATCAATGAAAATGACCACTAATTGTCGAAAATTCAATGTCTTGGAAAGAATATTAGTATCTACTAAAAGAAAAACCTATTTTTTTTACTGTAAAAGTAGTAAATTCATTACATTATATAAGGAAAGTCATGTGTTGCCCACATCAGATTTTTTTAAATGGTGTCATTACAACGATATACAGCTTTTATAACTTTTATTTATATTATAATTAAAATTTGTCAGCGTATTTATATAGTTACAGGAGATGACCTCTCGGGAGCTAGTCACCCCCCTTGTTAACATTGATTGAAATATTTCAAACACATTTGCGAATATGTAGTTACGATAATTTTTACTAGAGGGCACATAAATGTTTTCAATTCAATGGTGCATCGCCAAATGGCACTAGAAAGCATTTGACTCCACTTTTACAGTAAGGTATGAATGAATTCGCCTAAACGGCACCATGACATGAAAATAGTTCCAGCATATTTTAATATAAAAAAACATCCGGGAAACATTCCGGATGTTTTTTAACAATTACACGTATTTATGCTCCATGGTTGCAAATTCAAGTCGTCGCCAGAAAGGGGCACCACAATTTGGCGAGTTATCAATTTACAATAAGAAGTTAATAGAGACACGATATCGAAATTAATTATTGTCACAGAAACGGACGAATCAACTTGCATCTTAGTGTTGTGCATTTTGAAATTAGAATTTGGAATAATACTGAATGGAGGAGGGGTGCTGGAGACTACAAATCTACGAAAATGTCGAATAGAGATTCACACTCCATATATTTATATATTCGTCTCGACTAAGATTTATTGATAGTATATTAGTTTAAAAATCTCAATTTTTTTTTACTGTAACTTACTTTCTGTGCAGTTTTCTCCCGTGTAGTCTTCGAAACAATTGCATACATAGCTTGTTCCATTAGCTTTACACTCACCATGCTGGCAGGGACTGCGGTCACAGATTCCTAAATAGAAATGAAATGGTAAATTGCATTATTTTATAAATGCAATCTTAAACAGAGTTTGCCAACTATCACCTCTCATCTCTAAAAGAGCAGTGCCAGTATCTTACAGCACTAAATGTAACCCCAAGGGGTGAAAAACTCATATATACTAATTTGACCATGCTGAATCCAAATCTGAAATCTGGTTTTCAAACTAAAACTTGGATCTGGAGAAATAACCTTTCAAAATTTGCCCCATTTTTACTTTCCTTATATACATAATGTATAAGGAAAGTATTGTGAAGGGGTCGAAAATTCGAATTCGAGTTTTCGATGGGAGAGCACGTTTCAAGCATCCCTGATCACGAATCAAACATTTTTGAAGTGATGTCTGTCTGTGTGTGTGTTTGTGTGTGTGTGTGTGTGTGTGTGAAAGTATATGTGTGTGTGTGTCAGTGGGTCTGTGGAGACGATAACTGACGAACGAATGGACCGATTCGAACCAAATTTGGTACAAAAATCACAATCTGTAAACACTGGCAGCCTATTGTTTTTATACGCAATCGAATGTTCAGAATCCCCCTAAATTTTCGAATGAAATTTTGAAAAAATCGTCAAAAAATCAAAACCAATATTAAAGTTACACAAATAGACATTTCTTATGTAATTTTTCATTAGAAAACGATTGACATAAATTTTAGAACGCTAACATGAACCATTATCGAGATATTGCATATTTTTCAAAGAAATTATCAAAAAGTCATGTAAAATAAAAAAAAAATATTTCCTATTGAGAAACATGGTCACTTTTCATATATAATATCATGCGATAAATTGGGTGACATCATTCTCGTGGATCTAGCTCGTTCCATTCATGAAAAAAGATACTTTGAGTAATACTTTTGCATTTGAACGCCAATTTATCTGCTGTAAGAACAACTTATTTTTTCGTCCATAACGCTTGGCGAGATTTTGGCGACGAAATTGGAGGAATGTCGACAACTTGGCGACTTTTTGAAATGTTGCCAAATTAACGAAAATCTCGCCAAATGGATAAAAATGATGCTAAATCAATGAAAATGACGACTAATTGACGAAAATTCAATATCTTGGAAAGGATATTAGTATCTACTAGAAGAAAAACCTATTAATTTTACTCTAAAAGTAGTAAATTCATTTCATTATATAAGGAATGTCATGTGTTGCCCACATCAGATTTTTACTTTCCTCATATACATAATGTATAAGGAAAGTATTATGACGGGGTCGAAAATTCGAATTCGAGTTGTCGATGGGAGAGTACGTTTCAAGCATCCTTGATCACGAATCGAAGATTTTTGAAGTGATGTCTGTGTGTGTGTGTGTGTGTGTGAAAGTATGCGTGTGTGTGTGTCAGTGAGTCTGTGGAGACGATATCTCACGAACGAATGGAGCGATTCGAATGGAATTTGGTACAAAAATTACAATCCATGGATACTAGAAGCCTATTTCTAAACATAATCGAATGTTCAGAACCTCCCTAAATTTTAGAGTGAAATTTTAAAAAAATCACAAAAATCAAAACCTTTAATAAAGTTACACAAATAGATATTTCTTGTGTAATTTCTCCTTAGAAAACGATTGACATAAACTTTAGAACGCGGCTACCATGAACCGTTCTCGAGATATTGCACATTTTTCAAATAAATTTATCAAAAAATCAAAGAAATTAAAAAAAAATATTAACTGTTGTGAAACATTTTCAATTTTCATATGTAATATCATGCGATAAATTGGGTGACATCATTCTCGTGGATCTAGCTCGCTCCATTCATGAGAAAAGATACTTTGAGTAATAGTTTCGTATTTGAACATCAATAATCATTTATCTGCTATAAGAATAACTTATTTCTCCGTCTATAATGCTTGGCGAGATTTTGGCAACGAATTTGGCGGAAAGTCGCCAAAGTGGCAAATTTTTAAATATTACCAAATTAACGAAAATCTCCCCAAATGGATAAAAATGACGCTAAATCAATAAAAATGACGACTCATTGACGAAAATTCAATATCTTGGAAAGAATATAAGTATATACTATAAGAATAACCTATTTTTTTTTTTTTTTAAAGCAGTAAATGCATTGCATTATATAAGGAAAATCATGTATTGCCCACATCAGATTTTATTTGCTATTTTTGTGTTTACAATCTCAGGCCGAAAGCGTTGCCACAAAATAATAAAATTACATGGTCAAAAGACCTTAATGCCTGAAGAAATAAAAGAAAAACTGTATTTAGCTGTTCATGGAGTTGGAGATGAAACCACTCCCATGATTCAGCTGAATAGGAACGTTAATATTAAGAGGTTATCCCCAATTTAAAAATTCAGAATATGAATGTTTCAACCATGTTGTTAGAAATACACCTCCAAATTCGCGTTTTAAACAATGCAATTAATCCAAACTTTGTTACTTTCCTTATATACATAATGTATAAGGAAAGTATTGTGACGGGGTCGAAAATTCGAATTCGAGTTTTCGACGGGAGAGCACGTTTCAAGCATCCCTGATCACGAATCAAACATTTTTGGAGTGATGTCTGTGTGTGTGTGTGTGTGTGTGTGTGAAAGTATGTGTGTATGTGTGTGTGTCAGTGAGTCTGTGGAGACGATAACTGACGAACGAATGGACCGATTCGAACCAAATTTGGTACAAAAATCACAATCCGTAAACACTGGAAGCCTATTGTTTTTATACGTAATCGAATGTTCAGAACCCCCCTAAATTTTCGAATGAAATTTTGAAAAAATCGTCAAAAAATCAAAACCGCTAATAAAGTTACGCAAATAGACATTTCTTATGTAATTTTTCATTAGAAAACGATTGCCATAAATTTTAGAAGGCTAACATGAACCGTTCTCGAGATATTGTGCATTTTTCAAAAAAATTATGAAAAAGTCACATAAAAAAAAATTCCTATTGAGAAACATGTTCACTTTTCATATGTAATACCATGCGATAAATTGAGTGACATCATTCTCGTGGATCTAGCTCGTTCCATTCATGAAAAAATATACTTTGAATAATACTTTTGTATTTGAACGCCAATAGTCATTTATCTGCTGTAAGAATAACTTTTTTCTTAGTGCATAACTCTTGGCGAGATTTTGGCGCGAATTTGGCGGAATGTCGCCAACTTGGCGACTTTTTGAAATGTTGCCAAATTAACGTAAATTTCGTCAAATGGATAAAAATGACGCCAAATCAATGAAAATGACAACTAATTGTCGAAAATTCAATATCTTGGAAAGAATATTAGTATCTACTATAAGAAAAACCTATTTTTTTACTGTAAAAGTAGTAAATTCATTACATTATATAAGGAAAGGCATGTGTTGCCCACATCAGATTTTTTATAGATGGAATGATTGGAGCTGAGTTGTATGAATCACAAAGTTAACAGAGATTTAGTCTATTTTCTTCCACGGTTATCAGAAAATGAAAACGTGAGAAAAATGTTTAAGGAGTTACTTTTGATAAATTTGTTTGTCAGAGGGTTTAGGGGAACGTATCTTCATGTGTTATGCTAGGGGTTGTTATAGTACGTATGTTTTAATAGAGAGTGATATAAGAAATAGTAATATTAAATGAGAGCGGAAAGGCTCTCATGTGTCTGTGGATATTTTCAGTGGATAGGGGGGTCGGACGGAATTGATGTCAGCCGGTTCCTGTTACCCATGAATGGCCGTGGTGTACTTGGGCTGACGCAGCGCACGATAATTTTGCTGGCGCGCTACGTATTCTGTTACGTCCGCTCGTGAGTCACTGGAGGGACTGGCTATCACTCCCAATCCAATAGTAGCACAACCATTGAAACGAGTAAAGGTGACGTGTTACAATTTTTACTTTCCCTGCAATACATGGTACTAATGTATAGGGAAAGTATTGGAATCATGTCGAAAATCGCAACTCGAGTTTTCGACGGATCTACACGTTTCGAGACTTCTAGAAAACGAAAAAACCATTTTTAGCGTGACGTCTGTGTGTGTGTCTGTCTGTCTGTGCAGATTTTGTATCCACTCTAACTAAAAAACTAATGGACCGAATTTCACAAAATTTGGTAGGAGAGTCACTTGTGAGCGAGTCTGGCGCTGATTAGTTTTGGGTACGATTTGGAATAAAAGAATCCGCCTTTTTTTTTTTTGCGAAATGGCCCACGAAAGCTTGTATCCACTCTAACTGAAAAACTACTGAACCGAATTTCACAAAATTCGGTAGATGAGTCACTTGTGGGTTACCCTGGCGCTGATTAGATTTTGGTACGATTCGGAAAAAAATGACCTGCCTTTTTTTGCAAAATGGCCCGCAAAAATCGTCAAAATCTAAACTAAAGAACTAGGTATACTCAAATATATCCATTAAATGCTCGTTTAATACGTAATTTTTAACGAAGAAAATAATAAGACCAATCCCATTACACTAGGACTAGCCGTTTTCGAGATATTTTAGTTTTCCGTATTTTCTCTACGCCAACTTTGAAAATAAGTCCGGTTACCGAATGAGAACGAAAATTGAATTAAAAGTGAAATAAATTTAATTAAAATAAAGAGAACGTTAATATAAGTCTGCAGGGAAAGTCATGTGCTGCCCACATCAGATTTTTATTTCTCATGCCATTGAGTCAGCGGGGGTGGCTATCGCTCCGCCTCCCATAATGGGGCGACAATTGAGTCAGTAAAGATGATGTGATGCATTACAATTCCTGTCACGCCCGTCATTGAGTCAGTGTAGAGAGTGGATATCGCTCCTCCTCCAATAGTGGCACGAGAATTGAGATATGTTAATGAAAAACTGTGCATTACACTTTAAGTCAGTGGTGGGAGTGGACCTCACCTCACACTTTGTAGACCAGTGAGTGAGGCAAGCATGTTACATATTTTCGTCCTGCTCCCACTTGTTTGTTACGCATCGAGTAAGTCTAGCGTATTTCATATTTTCGTTAGGTTGTATAGCGTTGTATGCAGTTTTACTCTGATAAAATACCAATAATTTTCGGTCCGATTTCAATGTCAATTATGTCTCTCCAGAAGCACAGCCACTAATTTCATTTCTTAAGAGTGAATAATAATCCAGCAGTATCAATCACATAATTTGAGACTACGATAGTCGCGTATTTTGCTGTTTTCATAAACAAATATTTTTTATTTCATTTTACTTTCCCTGAAATACATGGTAATGTATAGGGAAAGTATTGGAATCATGCCGAAAATCGGAACTCGAGTTTTTGCGGATCTACACGTTTCGAGACCTCTAAAATACGAAAAAAACTATTTTTAGCGTGACGTCTGTCTGTCTGTGCAGATTTTGTATCCACTCTAACTAAAAAGTAATGGACTGAATTTCATAAAATTTGGTAGGTAAGTCACGTGTGGGCGAATCTGGTGCTGATTAGTTTTGGGTACGATTTGGGATAAAAGAACCTGCCTTTTTTCCGAAATGGCCCGCAAAAGCTTGTATGCACTCTAGCTAAAAAACTAATGGACCGAATTTCACAAAATTCGGTAGATAAGTCACTTGTAGGACAGCCTGGTGCTGATTAGATTTTGGTATGATTCGGAAAAAAATAACCTGCCTTTTTTTTTTCGAAAATGGCCAGTAAAAGTTATCAAAATCTAAAATAAAAAACTACGCATGCTCAAATATATCCATTAAATGCTTGTTTAATACGTAATGTGTAACGAAGAAAGTAATAAGACCAACCCCATTACACTAGGACTAGCTGTTCTCGAGATATTTTAGTTTTTTCGTATTTTCTCTACGCCACCTTAGAAAATAAGTCCAGTTACCAAATGAGAACGAACGTTGAATTAAACGTGAATTAAAATTAATTAAAGTAAAGAGATCGTGGATATAGGTCTGCAGGGAAAGTCATGTGCTGCCCACATCAGATTTTTTAAATTGTGAGCAAATTGATAATTTCTAATAAAATTTGGTTTCCATTTACGTTTCATTTTAAATAGCATTAATAACTTCAATATTAATGTTTTGCGGTATTAATGTTTTTTATTTTCGTATATCATATTATCTAAGATCATATTTTTAGTTGCGTATTATACTGTGTGTTATTTAAAACACTGAAATATTAAATTTGCTAAAATACAATATATAAGTACACACTCTTTCGATAACTTCATTTTCCTTATATCACCCTAAGAAGTTTCACTTCTCGAAGTTATCGACGATGAAACGTTTGGATATAACGTTTGTGGTCACCCCACCGGGCGCAAGCGATAAGCGCATACTGACGTATAGCGTAGATGTCGAGACACAGATGTAGTAGGTCTAAAATTTAAATATTTTACACTTTTCTACCAGTATTGTTTAATATTATGACTTCAAGGGTTTATATAATAAGAAACATTTTACATTAGGTTTTATAAATGCTGTGATCCATCGTGATTTTGAAATAATACATATTAAGACTGAAAAATGTAAATTATCTACATTTTTTTCAAACTCTAAAGCATATCCCAAACGAGGAGATCTGAAACCTCCTAAACTCTGCCACCCCCCACCCCAGCACTGCCACCACCACAACCACCAACACCAATAGAATTTCACAAAAAGGCTCAGAGCCATCCAAATTTTAAATGAAATTTAACTTTTAATGATTATATCACTTATTTTAACTAACATTTTAGCTAACTTTCTAAATAGTATTTGCAACTTATTTAAACTTTAAATAAAAATTATTATATCGCATTCCTACCTTTATAAGAGAGGTAATAAAGAAAAATAAATAAATATATGCCTTCAGGGGCCGAATTCGGCACCGAACCCATCTCTAGCTTGAGTTCACTTAGCCAATAATACCCCCCTCCCACCCACCCACCGTGTGGAGCACTTGAATTAATATCGAAAGCAGAACTACATATCACTCTCACCTTGTCGTCAATACAGTCAGTCGCTGTGGCTAAGCGCTCCATTGATCCATTGGAGTCAGAGTCAGCATACATTGAGTTCGGCAGATAATTTTACTCGTATCACGTCAACACAACTAAATGCGATGGCGAACTTATATATCTCTGTGGAAAGTTCTGGAAAAAACATGCAAATCGGGAATTTTCTAGCCAATCTATAATATTCGAAAAGTTTTTAGGACTAGCCAAGTTGGCGATATTCGATTCAATCCTTTAAATTATAATAATGATTTTCTGTTAGGCATTCGTTACAATATTCGTTATACTTCTGGTTTATCCTCGTCACATTTCTTACAAAATTCACTCTGTCACGCACCCTAAGATGTTTGACATCGAAAAGATATGCTTAAGGGTGAACGTCAGTAAATCTTCTGCCCTATCTGCCTGCGCTTTGTTAACTTTCGCGGCACACGTTTTTCGCCGAAATTCTGCTCAAACAGCTGCGAAATATTTTCTGATAGATAAAATGCAATGCTTAGATTATATTAAAACTAAATTTAATACCCAATAAAACATAGACTGTATTTTTTATTTTAATTCAAAATATTTTTGGTGCTGCCATCTGTTGTCGTAATTTATTTCATACCGATTATTTTTATTTTTTAATGAACATTTTTAAATATCTATTCCTTCTAATACAGTATTAAATACAACAGATCATATATAATAATGCCACAATCACGGAAAGGTAATTTCTCATTCTATAAATTTGATAAGAGGATCTGAATGTACATGACTGAGGACTGTCCCCTTGTTTTCAAGTTCTTTTGTCTACAAGTTCAAGTTCAATTCCGTTTCCGTGATTGTGACATTATTATATATGATCTGTTGTTGTATTTAATAGCGTATTAGAAGGAATAGACATTTAAAAATGGTCATTAAAAAATAAAAATAGTCGGTATAAATCAAATTAGGACAACAGATGGCAGCACCAAAAATATTTTGAATTAAAATAAAAAATATGTTCAATATTTTATTGGATATTCAATTTAGTTTGAATATAATCTAAGCATTGCATTTTATCTATCAGAAAATATTTCGCAACTGTTTGAGTAGAATTTCGGCGAAAAACGTGTGCCGCGGAAGTTAACAAAGCGCGGATAGGGCAGAAGATTTACTGACGCTCACCCTTAAGATAATCATTATATTTATTTTACACTTTTAACAGAAAATAATATAATTTACACTTTTTAACAGAAAATATATAAACATACCATATTCACACTGTTGTCCAGAGAATGGTTCTATGCATCTGCATTGCATATTCAAAGCGTCACTGTTCCTGATGCATTCTCCTCCGTTCTTGCAGCGATCAACACATAAATCTGCAATTGCATAAATATTTTAATTCTAATTGATTAATTTTTTAACTTTACCTACCTGCACTAGATTAAGGTTATTAATTGTAAGCGACCAGCTGTATAACTAAAAATCTGATGTGGACAGCACATGATTTTCCCTGCAGACTCATATTCACGTTGTCTTTATTTTAATTAAATTTAATTCACTTTTATTTCAATTTTCGTTCTCATTCGGTAACCGGACTTATTTTCAAAGGTGGCGTAGAAAAAATACGAAAAACTAAAATATCTCGAGAACGGCCAGTCCTAGTGCAATGGGGTTGGTCTTATTCTTTTCTTCGTTAAAAATTACGTATAAAACAAGCATTTAATGATTATATTTGAGCATACATAGTTCTTTATTTTAGATTTTGACGATTTTTGCGGGTCATTTCCCCAAAAAAATGCAGGTTATTTTTTTCCGAATCGTACAACAATCTAATCAGCACCAGGGTGACCCACAAGCGACTTATCTACCGAATTTTGTGAAATTCGGTCCATTAGTTTTTCAGCTAGAATGGATACAGGCTTTTGCGGGCCATTTCGCACAAAAAAGGCGGGTTCTTTTATCCCGAATAGTATTGAAAACTAATCAGTACCAGGGTCACACCCAAGTGACTTACCTACCAAATTTTATGAAATTCGGTCTATTAGTTTTTGAATTAGAGTGGATACATACATTGCACAGACACACACACAGACGTCATGCTAAAAGTAGTTTTTTCGTATTCTAGAGGTTTTGAAACGTGTAGATCCGTCGAAAACTCGAGTTGCGATTTTCGGCATGTTTCCAATACTTTCCCTATACATTACCATGTATTGCAGGAAAAGTAAAAATTGTAATTGAGTACTATATAATAACTTAAAGCACGTGACTTTAGGCACAATTAATAATGACAAAAACGTAATGGTCCACAACGTAAAAAGCGGCGCAAATAAAGATTAATAAGCAGTCGTACATTTTGAAATCATTAAAATTTCCTTTTTACTTTCCCTACAATACATGGTAATGTATAGGGAAAATATCGGAATCATGCCGAAAATCGCAACTCGAGTTTTCGACGGATCTACACGTTTCTGGACCTCTAAAATACGAAAAAAAAATATTTTTAGCATGACGTCTGTATGTGTGTCAGTGTGTCTGTCTATGTAATGTATGTATCCCCTCTAACTCGAAAACTAATGGACCAAATTTTATAAAATTTGGTAGGTAAGTCACTTGTGTGGGACCCTGGTGCAGATTAGTTTTGGGTACGATTCGGGATAAAAAAAAACCATCCACCTTTATTTGTGAAATGGCACGCAAAAATTGCCTCTATCCAATCTAACTCAAAAACTGATAGATCAAATTTTACAAAATTTGGTAGATAAGTCACTTGTGGAATACCCTGGTGCTGATTAGATTTTGGTACGATTCGGAGGCAAAGAACCTGCTTTTTTTTGCGAAATGGCTCGCAAAAATCGTCAAAATCTAAAATAAAAAACTACGTATGCTCAGATATATTAATTAAATGCTTGTTTTATACGTAATTTTTAAACATCAAAAGAATAAGACCAACCCTATCACACTAAGACCAGACGTTTTAGAGATATTTAGATTTTTCGTATTTTCACTACACCACATCAGAAAATAAGCCCAGCAACCAAATGAAAACGAAACTTGATTTAAAAGTGCAAATTCAATGTCATTTTAAACAATTATGGGTGTTATTTTGTGGAATTAGTAATGAATTATCGAAGAAATAAAGAGAACGCGAATATGAGTCCCTAAAATCCCTCAAAAATAAAATCACACTCTTGTACTTAATCCAAAACTAAAATAAATAAAATAAATAAATAAGATACAATCTGCTGTGGCTCTTGTCCGATGGAGCCGAAATGGGTTTACGTGAATGACATTTTGTGATATATATGTGTTTAATATGTTTATTTGATTTTTTCATACTATAATTTGTTTCGCTCACAAGTTCGCAAAGTGCTACAAATTATTCGCCTGTTTATAGCACTATATTAATCTATAAACTTGCCTATAGAAGCACATAGATACGTATATTTCCCTCTATTTTGGTCAAATCCCATCAATCGATAAATAACTTTAAATTTCCCAAATTCATTAAACTTAGTAATTTTTTTTAAAAACTAAACAAAATATCTCATGTTTATGCACCAATATTTTACCAAGGAGTAAGTACGCAGATTGAGAGGCAACAATCGGTGACATTTTAAATATTACAGACTTTCTACCCATTGGAAAATCCAGGTTAAAATACTAAAAAAAAATCTGATGACTTTCATGACTTTCCTTATATAATGCAATGAATTTATTCCATTTACAGTCAAATAATGTATAAGAACCACGGTATACCGTGTGTGTGAATTGTACATTTGGCGATTTTCAGGATAGCAACAAGTAAAACTATTTCAAAGCACCTAATTAACTTATATATTTCGCGCAACACTAAATAAACGATTATCGATATTGATAGCATCATCAATAAGTAATATGGTCCGTATACTATGCGACTACTATATGACTATCTACGTAACTTTTTTAAAGTTTTGGTTTTTTGATGATTTTCTTCAAAATTTCACTTGAAAATTTAGGAGGGTTTGAACACTCGATTGCGCTTAAAAACAATAGGCTTCCATATTCACGGATTGTAATTTTTGTACCAAATTTCGCTCAAATCTTTGCATTCGTTCGTGAGATATTATCTCCACAGAATTACTGATACGCACACACACACACACACACAGGCATCACCTCTAAAACGTCTGATTGGTATTCAGGTATGCTTGAAACGTGCTCTCCCATCGAAGACTCGAATTCGAACTTTCGACCCCGTCATAAAACTTTCATGACACATTATACTATGTATATAAAAAAAGTAATATCGAAAGTATCGAAACCGGATTTAGAACCTAACGGAGCTGGATACTTTTTTAGCACCCCTGGGGGAGATAAAAAAAAAGGATTTTTTTTTTTAATATATATATATAGGAAAAGTCTTTCCAGATAGATTAGAAGTCCCGCCCTTTTGACTTTGAATTGTGGTACGCATTGTAAAACATTTGGAAGTATTAAATCAACTAAACAAATAAAACATCGTAAAACCAGATCCAAAGGTCACAACAATGATCCTATACAGACGTACATCAAGTACAGCCAAAGCGCTTTTGAACATCCTCATGTTCATCTTCACTGGCGATAATATTAACAAGAAAGATCAATCATGCTTAAAGTATTGATTATGAAACACTTTCCAACTTCAATGCAATTTTATTTAAAAAAGTCGAAAATGCAATACATTCCTCGGTAATATTTTAAAACTTATCACAATACTATATTAATTTATTATATTTGAAAACTTAAACCTTCATTGAAAAAAATGAACTTCATTCAAATGACGGCATTGAAATATAAATTGCCTGGTTTAAATATCTCTAAACTGGGATACATTCCACGGTAATATTTTTAAAACAATCATAATACTACGATAATTTATTATATTTGAAAACTTCATCGAAAACAACTGAAATTAATTCAAATGACGTCTTAGAAGAAATAACATCCCTGGATCTCTCTATAAAAACAGGATTTCATTCATAACTTTCTCCCATTCATTTCATTCATCACAATACTATAATAATTTATTTTATTTAAAAATTAAGACCATGGAGCTACAAGTAATAAAACTCTATGCTTAAAACTTCATCGAAAAAAATCGTCCTTCTCTTCATAAAATCAATTAATATTTCATTCATATCAGCCATGAAGACTCCATGGACTAAATTATTTTGTTTTAAAGAAATACAGCAATTCTAATACAACTCATTCTACATATTTTGCTGTTTACATTTTACATAAGTGAAAAATAGGCTTCGTTTTAGAAATAATCAAATTTGGATAATCATTTAAACTCAAATATATTGTATTTGCGTTGTTTAAGTATGTAGATGCACAGAATTTAAGCAAAAATAAAGTAGTTTTAGGACCGATACAACACTCAATATGAATTAAAAAGAACTTAAAAACATCACGATTTTGAAACAAGATGGATGCCATATATCATTTTGAAGTGGGTCATGTGATCGTTTCATATCATGGTCACGTGATCGTTTCATATAAGAGGTGTAATTATTATTTTAATTTTTATTTAAAGAACTACTGAATATATTTGGCTGAATTTTTTTTTTATATATTTTATGGAACAATTTGAATATTACCTAAAATTTTCGAAGCAATTTGTGAATTTGAAATCCGCTTAAAAAATGTTTGAAAAATTATGTCCCATAGGGATCAATGTATTTCATTTTTTCAACCCGGGTTCAATCCAAAACTAATTGGGTGATATATTATTCATTTATATTCCCATAGGTCCTACAGACCGTCTGAACAACATACTAAAATTTCATTTTGATTAAGTCATTTTTACGGCAGTTATCGTGCTAACGGACAGACAGACAGACAGACAGAATGAACAAAGTCATAAACACTTTTCAACTTTGTTGTAAAGTGTTAACAATATAGATAATTTATAATATTGTTTTAAAATATTTAATGCCTTTACCCAGTTTTTAACACTTTACAACATAGTTGAAAAGTGTTTATGACTTTGTTCATTCTGTCTGTCTGTCCGTTAGCACGATAACTGTCGTAAAAATGACTTTATCAAAATGAAATTTTAGTATGTTTTTTAGACGGTCTGTAGGACCTATGGGAATATAAATAAATAATATCACCCAATTTGTTTTTTATTGAACCCGGGTTGAAAAAATGAAATACGTTGAACCCTATGGGACCAAATTTTTCAAACATTTTTTAAGCAATTTTAAAATTTACAAATTGCTTCGAAATTTTTAGGAAATGTTCACATTGTCCCATAAAATATATAAAAAAAATTTCAGCAAAATATGTTAGGTAGTTTTTTAATTAAAAATTATTTAATAAAGGGAGAAAAACAAATTCAATTAAATTCTGACTTTTGGCATATCCTCCAGAAAGAAACAAGAAAGATCAATCATGCATAAGCATTGATTATGAAACACTTTCCAACTGAAATGTAATTTCATTTAACAATTTCTAAAATGTGATTCATTCAGTGGTAATATCTTTTACATTATCACAGTACTACAGTAATTTATTATACTTAAATATTTAAAACTGTATCGAAATATAAATCATCTGATTCTTTATGCAAAATCAATGAATATTTCATTCATATAACTTGTATTCCAGACTCCAGAGCTAAATAATTTTGTGTGAAAAAAATTCAGCAATTCTTATGTAATTCATCTTACAATCGCTTGAGATATTTGCATTCTGCATATGTTAAAATTAGGCTTCCTTGAAGAAATAATAAAAGTTTAGGGATCATTTAAAATCACAACTATTGTAATTGCATACGCACGGAATTTAGATACACAGATAATACACAGATAATATATATGTGTATGTGTATGTACTCAAAGTATTGGAATCGTGCCGAAGATCGGAACTCGAATTTTCAAAGGATCTACACGTTTTGGGACTTCTAGAACACGAAAAAACAACTTTTAGGAAGACGTCTGTGTGTGTAAGGGTGTATCTGTGTATGTTTCAGTGTGTCTGTGTGGATATTACATCCACTCTAATTGCAAAACTAATGGACCGAATTTCATACAATTTGGTAGGTATGTTTTTTGTGGGAAATCCTGATGTTCATTAGATTATAGTACGATTCGTAATAAAAGAATCTGCCTTCTTTGCGAAATGGCCGCAGAAATTGCCTTTATCCACTCTAGCTAAAAACTAATGAACCAAATTTACCAAAATTTGGAGTATAATATTTCAATAACCTACAAGTGATTTATATACCAAATTTAACGAAATTTTGTATATAAATCATTTGTTGGTTATTCTACTACGATTCGGGAAAAAGGAACGGGCTATTTTTGCGAAATGGCCAGCAAAAATCGTTATATATAAAAATAAAAGACTACGTGTGCTCAATTATATCAATTAAATTCCTATTTTATATGTGATTTTTGACAACAAAAAGAATAAGACTAACCCCATTACTCTAGGACTAGCCGTTCTTGAGATATTCTAGTTTTTTCGCGTTTTCGCTACGCCACCTTTGACAATAAGTCCAGCTATCAAATGAGAACCAAATTTAAGTTTAACGTGCAAATTCAATGTCATTTAAAATACTTATGTTGTGCAGATAAACTCAAATTATCATTGAATAAATAAAGAGAACGAATATTAGTCTGCAGAGAAAGACATGTGCTGTCCACATCAGAATTTTTAACAATATTACACCAATGATTTATAGAAGTGAACGGCGATTATTTTCAGGCCATTTCGAAAAAAATGTATGATCTATATTTAAAGATCCATCAAATTTTTGTCGAATGAAATGTTCAACAAATTTAAGCTGTGTACCAAATTTTAACTCTCTAGGACGTAGGAAAGTGCATTTAAAATGCCATCAATTGAATTTATCATGAAGAGTTATATAAAATTTAAAAAAAATGAAAAATTGTTATCTACCAAATTTATTTTAAAATATGAAGCCACTCCCATATGCAAAACGTTTAAATAAATGGAGAGATATTTATTATATAATATCTCTCTCTTTTCTTTCTGGAAGATATCCCAAAGTCAGAATTTAATTGAATTTGTTTTTTTCCCTATATTAAATAATTTTTTTAATTAAAAAACTACTTAACATATTTTACTCAATTTTTTTTTATATATTCTATGGGATAATGTGAATATTTCCTAAAAATTTCGAAGCAATTCGTCAATTTTAAATTTACTTAAAAAATGTTTGAAAAATTAGGTCCCATAGGGTTCAATGTATTTCATTTTTTCAACCCGGGTTCAATAAAAAACTAATTGGGTGATATTATTTATTTATATTCCCATAGGTCCTACAGACCGTCTGAACAACATACTAAAATTTCATTTTGATAAACTCATTTTTACGGCAGTTATCGTGCTAACGGACAGACAGACAGACAGACAGACAGACAGACAGACAGACAGAATGAACAAAGTCATAAACACTTTTCAACTTTGTTGTAAAGTGTTAAAAAGAGATACATTATATAATAAATATCTTTCCAAGAGTTTAATTATTACTTTCCTTATATACATAATGTATAAGGAAAGTATTGTGACGGGGTCGAAAATTCGAATTCGAGTTTTCGACGGGAGAGCACGTTTCAAGCATCCCTGATCACGAATCAAACATTTTTGAAGTGATGTCTGTGTGTGTGTGTGTGTGTGTATATGTGTGTGTGTGTGTGTGTCAGTGGGTCTGTGGAGACGATAACTGACGAACGAATGGACCGATTCGAACCAAATTTGGTACAAAAATCACAATCTGTAAACACTGGAAGCCTATTGTTTTTATACGCAATCGAATGTTCAGAACCCCCCTAAATTTTCGAATGAAATTTTGAAAAAATCAAAACCAATAATAAAGTTACGTAAATAGACATTCCTTATGTAATTTTTCATTAGAAAACGATTGACATAAATTTTAGAACGCTAACATGAACCGTTCTCGAGATATTTTTCAAACATTTTTCAAAAAAATTATCAAAAAGTCAAGTAAAATAGAAAAAAAATATTTCCTATTGAGAAACATGTTCACTTTTCATATATAATATCATGCGATAAATTGGGTGACATCATTCTCGTGGATCTAGCTCGTTCCATTCATGAAAAAAGATACTTAATATAGATATAGAGTAATACTTTTCCATTTGAACGCCAATTTATCTGCTGTAAGAATAACTTATTTCTTCGTTCATAACGCTTGGCGAGATTTTGGCGACGAAATTGGCGGAATGTCGCCAACTTGGCGACTTTTTGAAATGTTGCCAAATTAACGTAAATCTCGCCAAATGGATAAAAATGACGCTAAATCAATGAAAATGACGACTAATTGTGGAAAATTCAATATCTAATAAGTTATATAATATATAAATATATAATAATAGTTATATAATATATGTCGAAAATTCAATATCTAATAAGTTATATATATATATATATATATATATATATATATATATATATATAACTTATTTCTTTGTCCATAACGCTTGGCGAGATTTTGGCGACAAAATTGGCGGAATGTCGCCAACTAGGCGACTTTTTGAAATGTTGCCAAATTAACGAAAATCTCGCCAAATGGATAAAAATGACGCTGTATCAATGAAAATGACGACTAATTGTCGAAAAGTCAATATCTTGGAAAGGATATTAGTATCTACTAGAAGAAAAACCTATTTATTTTACTGTAAAAGTAATAAATTCATTTCATTATATAAGGAAAGTCATGTGTTGCCCACATCAGATTTTTTTGCATATGAGAGAGCCTTCACATTTTAAAATACATTTGGTAGATAACAATTTTTCAATATTACTTTCCTTATATACATAATGTATAAGGAAAGTATTGTGACGGGTTCGAAAATTCGAATTCGAGTTTTCGACGGGAGAGCACGTTTCAAGCATCCCTGATCACGAATCAAACATTTTTGAAGTGATGTCTGTGTGTGTGTGTGTGTGAAAGTATGTGTGTGTGTGTCAGTGAGTCTGTGGAGACGATAACTGACGAACGAATGGACCGATTCGAACCAAATTTGGTACAAAAATCACAATCCGTAAACACTGGAAGCCTATTGTTTTTATACGCAATCGAATGTCCAAACCCCCCCCTAAATTTTCGAATGAAATTTTGAAAAAATCGTCAAAAAATTAAAACCACTAATAAAGTTACGCAAATAGACGTTTCTTATGTAATTTTTCATTTGAAAACGATTGACATAAATTTTAGAACTCTAACGTGAATTGTACGAGTTGTATGAAATAACGAGATATTGTACATTTTTTAAAAAAATTATCAAAAAGTCATATAAAATAAAAAGAAAAATATTTCCTATTGAGAAACATGTTTACTTTTCATATGTAATACCATGCGATAAATTGAGTGACATCCTTCTCGTGGATCTAGCTCGTTCCATTCTTGAAAAAAGATACTTTGAATAATACTTTTGTATTTGAACGCCAATAGTCATTTATCTGCTTTAAGAAAAACTTATTTCTTAGTGCGTAACGCTTGGCGAGATTTTGGCGACGAATTTGGCGGAATGTCGCCAACTTGGCGACTTTTTTGAAATGTTGCCAAATTAACGAAAATCTCGCCAAATGGATAAAAATGACACTAAATCAATGAAAATGACGACTAATTGTCGAAAATTCAATATCTTGGAAAGAATATTAGTATCTCCTACAAGAAAATCCTATTTTTTACTGTAAATGCAGTAAATTCATTACATTATATAAGGAAAGTCATGTGTTGCCCACATCAGATTTTTTTTTTAAATTTTATATAACTCTTCATGATATACTTATTTGATGGCATTTTTAATGCACTTTCCTACGTCCTACAGAGTTAAAATTTGGTACACAGCTTAAATTTGTAGAACATTTGTAGAACAATGTAGACATTTAGAACATTTGTGGAACAATGTAGACATTTAGAACATTTGTAGAACAATGCGATATCTTCTAACCTACAAAAATTTGGTGGATCTTTAAATATAGATCCTACATTTTTTTCGAAATGGCCTGCAAATAATCCCCGTTCATTTCTATAAATCATTGTTGCAATGTTGTTAAAAATTCTGATGTGGGCAGCACATATCTTTCCCTACAGACTCATATTCACGTTCTCTTTATTTCCTCAATAATAATTTCAGTTTATCTGCACAAAATTACAGCCATAAGTATTTTAAATGACATTGAATTTGCACGTTAAACTTAAATTTGGTTCTCATTTGATAGCTGGACTTCTTTATTGTCAAAGGTGGCTTAGCGAAAACGCGAAAAAACTAAAATATCTCAAGAACGGCTAGTCCTAGAGTAATGGACTTAGTCTTATTCTTTTCGTTGTCAAAAATCACGTATAAAATAGGAATTTAATTGATATAATTGAGCACACGTAGTCTTTTATTTTTATATTTAACAATTTTTGCGGGCCATTTCGCAAAAACACCCCGTTCCTTTTTCCCGAATCATACTAAAATAACCTACAAGTGATTTATATACCAAATTTTGTTAAATTTGGTATATAAAATCCTTGTAGGTTATTGAAATATTATACACTAAATTTTGTTAAATTTGGTTCATTAGTTTTTAGCTAGCGTGGATAAAGACAATTTCTACCGGCCATTTCGCAAAAAAGGCAGATTCTTTTATTACGAATCGCATTATAATATAATGAACACCAGGGTTTCCCACAGAAAACTTACCTACCAAATTTTATGAAATTCTGTCCATTAGTTTTGCAGTTAGAGTGGATGCAATATCGTCACAGACACACAGAAAAATACACAGATACACCATTACACACACAGACGTCATCCTAAAAATAGTTTTTTCGTGTTCTAGAAGTCCCAAAACGTGTAGATCCTTCGAAAATTCGAGTTCCGATCTTCGGCACGATTCCAATACTTTGAATACATACTCACACCCTCAGATATATTATCTGTGTATTATCTGTGTATCTAAATTCTGTGCCTACGCAATTACAATAGTTGTGATTTTAAATGATCCCTAAACTTTTATTATTTCTTCAACGAAGCCTAATTTTAACTTATGCGGAATGTAAATATATTTCAAGCAATTGTAAGGTGAGTTACATAAGAATTGCTGAATTTTTTTCACACAAAATTATTTAGCTCTGGAGTCTGGAATACAAGTTATATGAATGAAATATTCATTGATTTTGCATAGAGAATCAGATGATTTATATTTCGATACAGTTTTAAATATTTAAGTATAATAAATTACTGTAGTACTGTGATAATGTAAAAGATATCACCACTGAATGTATCACATTTTTGAAAAATTTTAAATGAAATTGCATTTCGGTTGGAAAGTGTTTCATCAATGCTTATGCATGATTGATCTTTCTTGTTTTTTTTAACACTTTACAACAAAGTTGAAAAGTGTTTATGACTTTGTTCATTCTGTCTGTCTGTCTGTCTGTCTGTCTGTCTGCCCGTTAGCACGATAACTGCCGTAAAAATGACTTAATCAAAATGAAATTTTAGTATGTTGTTCAGAAGGTCTATAGGACCTATGGGAATATAAATGAATAATATCACCCAATTAGTTTTGGATTGAACCCGGGTTGAAAAAATGGAATACATTGAGCCCTATGGGACCTAATTTTTCAAGCATTTCTTAAGCGGATTTAAAATTCACAAATTACTTCGAAAATTTTAGGTAATATTCAAATTGTTCCATAAAATATATAAAAAAAAATTCAGCGAAATATATTCAGTTGTTTTTTAAATAAAAATTAAAATAATAATAACACCTCTTATATGAAGCGATCACGTGTCCATGATATGAAACGATCACATGACCCACTTCAAAATGATATATGGCATCCATCTTGTGTCAAAATCGTGATTTTTAAAGTTCTTTTTAATTCATATTGAGTGTTGTATCCGTCCTAAAACTACTTTATTTTTGCCTAAATTCTGTGCATCTACATACTGAAACAACGCAATGACAGTATATTTCAGTTTAAATGCTCTTCCAAATTTCATTATTTCTACTATTAAGCCTATTTTTCACCTATGTAAAATGTAAACAGCAAAATATGTAGAATGAGTTGTATTAGAATTACTGTATTTCTTTAACACAAAATAATTCAGTCCATGGAGTCTGCTTAGCTGATATGAATGAAATATTCATTGATTTTAGAAAGAGAAGGACGATATTTTTCGATGGAGTTTTACGCATTGAGTTTACTTACTTGTAGCTCAATGGTCTTAACTTTTAAATAAAATAAATTATTATAGTATTGTGATGAATGACATGAATGGGGGAATTATTTATGAATGAAATGTTGCTTTTATAGAGAGAGCCAGACGTGTTATTTTTTTATAACGTCATTTGAATGAATTTCTGTTGTTTTCAATGATGTTTTCATATATAATAAATTATCGTAGTATTATGATACTTTTAAAAATATTACCGTGGAATGTATCGCATTTTAGAGATATTTAAACCAGGCAATTTATATTTCAATGCCGTCATTTGAATGAAGTTCATTTTTTTCAATGAAGGTTTAAATTTTCAAATAGAATAAATTAATGTAGTATTGTGATAAGTTTTAAAATATTACCGAGGAATGTATTGCATTTTAGACATGTTTAAATAAAATTGCATTGAAGTTGGAAAGTGTTTCATAATCAATGCTTTAAGCATGATTGATCTTTCTTGTTATCTTTGAGCTATGTATTTATTGTATAATTTATTGACAATTCCCAAGATATGCAAATTTCACTCACTTAACGGCGGTGGATTGTATTTAAGCATGTTGGCATCTGTTTTTAACACTTTACAACAAAGTTGAAAAGTGTTTATGACTTTGTTTATTCTGTCTGTCTGTCTGTCTGTCCGTTAGCACGATAAATGTCGTAAAAATGACTTAATCAAAATGAAATTTTAGTATGTTGTTCAGACGGTCTGTAGGACCTATGGGAATATAAATGAATAATATCACCCAATTAGTTTTGGATTGAACCCGGGTTGAAAAAATGAAATACATTGATCCCTATGGGACCTAATTTTTCAAACATTTTTTAAGCGGATTTAAAATTCACAAACTGCTTTGAAAATTTTAGGTGATATTCAAATTGTTCGATAAAATATATAAAAAAAAATTCAGCGAAATATATACAGTAGTTTTTTAAATAAAAATTAAAATAATAGTTACACCTCTTATATGAAACGATCACGTGACTATGATATGAAACGATCACATGACCCACTTCAAAATGATATACGGCATCCATCTTGGTTCAAAATCGTGATTTTTTTAAGTTCTTTTTAATTCATATTGAGTGTTGTATCCGTCCTAAAACTACTTTATTTTTGCTTAAATTCTGTTCATCTACATACTGAACCAACGCAATGGCAATATATTTGAGTTTAAATGCTCATCTAAATTTGATTATTTCTACAACTAAGCCCATTTTTCACCTATGTAAAATATAAACAGCAAAATATGCAGAATGAGTTGTATTAGAATTCCTGTATTTTTTAACACAAAATAATTTAGTCCATGGAGTCTGCATGGCTGATATGAATGAAATATTAATTGATTTTATAAAGAGAAGGACGATTTTTTTCGATGAAGTTTTAAGCATAGAGAATAATTATTTGTAGCTCCATGGTCTGAAATAAAATGCTTAAATAAAATAAATTATTATAGTATTGTGATGAATGAAATGAATGGGAGAAAGTTATGAATGAAATCCTGTTTTTATAGAAAGATCCAGGCGTGTTATTTTTTCTATGACGTCATTTGAATTAATTTCAGTTGTTTTCGATGAATTGTTCAAATATAATGAATTATCGTAGTATTATGATAATTCTAAAACTATTACCGAGGAATGTATAACATTTTAGAGATGTTTAAACCAGGCAATTTATATTTCAATGCCGTCATTTGAATGAAGTTCATTTTATTCGATGAAGGTTTAAGTTTTCAAATATAATAAATGAATGCAGCATTGTGATAAGTTTCAAAATATTACCGAGGAATGTATTGCATTTTAGCCTTGTTTAAATAAAATTGCATTGAAGTTGGAACGTGTTTCATGATTGATCTTTCTTGTTAATTATATCGCCACTGAAGATGAACATGAGGATGTTTGAAAGCGCTTTGGCTGTATTTGATGTATGTCTGTAGGATGATTGTTTAATAAAAGTGACCTTTGGATCTGGTTTTAAGATGTGTCATTTGTTACGTTAATTTAATGATTTGAGATTTTGACGAGTCGCCACTTCTGGTATTTGGAAGTATGTTACTGAAATTTTCGGGAAAATCAGTTAACCGTAATGGGAAGAAAGGTTCCTGATAATGATAATATACTCGATTCAATTGTTTAGAAATATTATACTTAATCAACTTTTTAGAATTTATAGATTATCAGATAAAAAATTTCATGCTTTGCACATAAATAACCTCAAAATTACCTGTAAAATGTATCAATATCCTGCTTATTTAGTTAATAGTATAGTTAATAAGTTTCGATTAGCCTAAATTCTCTTATTCTCCCCTTATTATCTTATTTTAGCCGTACTTCTTCATTCTCTTGAAATTATATTTTCATCTTTTTATCTTGAAGATTTAACTGTTGAATAACTCAATTTATTGCTTTTGCGCAGTACAGTTTTTATTACTCTCTTTGGCAACAGCAAATCACATCTTTTCTTTTTGGCATATGGCAACATTGCTCTAGTCAAATATTTCTCGTCATGGTTGCGCTGATGATGTGTGTTTCGAGGTATTTATGTTTCCTTTATTGTTCCATTCTATATGCTTGTCGTCCATATAACACAAGTTTATAGATAAAATCTATCTTGTGTTTCAGAAACAAGCATTTTTGTGTTCATTTCGAAGGGATATATGGACCCGAAGAGAATTTTTTCGAAATGAACGTATCGTAAGCCTAAATCTCTTCCATGTGCAAGCTTTTTTGCTTGATTTTTTTATTTTTTTGTTTTCTTATTTGCATTCCTCATTTTTGAAATTTGTTAATTGTCTTTGTATTTATGACCTGAATTACGCTTTATTATTTCCTCTTTATGTCTTGATTTCTTATATTTCTTTGTATTTTGCAGAAAATTTTGGAATAGTGTATTATGAGTTACTACATACATTCTAACTTTGGAGTTGCTAATTTATATTTATATATATATATATATATATATATATAATAATAATAGAAGTTTGAAAATCCAATGAACGAAAAGTAAGAAGATGTAACACGATAAACCTAACTTTTTAAAACACCCACAGAATAAAATATAATACAGCAAATCATCAATCAAATGGATAAAAAATACAAAACACAAGCTATCAAGTTACAGAAAATCAACCAAATTAAAAGGTATGGAAACAAAAAAAGAAAAACTTAAACTAAATTCAACTATCTAACTGGCTTACAAAACAAAAGTAAAAATCAACTAATCCTCAAGCAAATGGAAAAAAATAAATAAAATAAATATCGAATCAACAAGTCAATGAAAAATATATAATACAAAGGTATGGAATCGAAATAAGTATAACAAACGAAATCAAGCACAAACGCCTTACACGTGGACGAGGCTCTAAGCCTAAATCATGAATTGTTAACCTCTACAAAAATCTAATCATGTCCAAGTTTTTTGTAGAAGCAAACACAAAAATGTATGTTTCTGAAGAAATAGATAGATTAAATCTATAAACTATTTCTACTTGGACGACATAAAGAAGGAATAAAAAAGAAAAAATGAATACCTGGAAAAAGAACAGCGTATGTACAATCGATTCAATACAGGGAACACTGATAGAAGAGACCAGTGTTGCCATTCGTAAAGAAAAAATAAAAAACCATTTACTGTTGCCATTCATAAGAATTGAAAAACTGTGAAGCGAAATGGTAAGAAAAAGTATTAATATACAAAAAGAGCTACTAAAAAGAGGGGCAAATAATAGTAATGCTGAAGTGGGAAGTGAATGTAAAAAAAAAAAAAAAAAAAAAAAAAAAAAAAGAGAGAGAGAATGTAGATGTCTGGCTAATATAAGATACTATGAATAGAATTATATGATACTATGAAAAGAATTATAAAAATCCAGCTATTTTAAATTTTTTAACAATACTATTTACTAAATAAGAGGGATATTTATATAAATTACTAGTAATTTTGAGATTATTAATATGCATAGCATGAAATTTTTTATCAGATAATCTATAAATTCTAAAAAGCTGATTGAGTATAATATAAAACAATTGAATCGAGTTACAGGAATTAAAAGGTAAGATTTTATTAATATTAAAATTATAAAAGTCCTTTTTTTCATATAAATTTGTAACAATTCTATTAGAAGGATCAATAAAAAGATTTAAATCCAGAAAATTAACATTTTTACTAATAGTAGCTTCATTAGGAATTAATTCCAAATTGTCTGGATAGTAATCTATATCTATGAGATCATTTTCTGTATGTACTAAGCAAATCAGATCATCAACATATCTGTAAAAAGTATAATCTATTGAAGTAAATGACTTTTCATAATGATAAAGGTATAAATTAGCTAGCACACTGCTACTGCAGCCACCCTGTGGAACTCCTGAGACTTGTAAGTATAATTTATTTCCTTGAAAAATATAATTATTGAAAATAACAAAGTGAAGAAGTTTAGGAAAATTTATAAATTTAATTTGATTTGAAAGAGGTGTAATATAAGCATTATATAGAGCTAAAATTACATCATATAGATCAGATATCTTAATATTATTTAAAAGATCTTTAAAATCAAAAGTTTGAAATCCTATTATTTTTCTAAGAGATGTTAATTTATTCTTTAATTCTTTACTATTTATTTAGAATATGGTAATTATTGCTAGTCTGGCTTAAACTATTATTTATTAGATTTAAAGAATTTAGTAATAATTTACTCGCAGTAGTAGAGTAAGTATTATGGCCACTAGTAACTGTTCTAAATTTAATAGGATTTTTATGAAATTTTGGAATAAGCACTATATAAGGAAATTTAAGATATTTATATTTAAATCACTATACATATTCATAATTTTCAATTTAATACTATTGATGGAATGTAAATCAGGTTTAAAAAGACTATTATTTTTTAAATAATCTAACAGTAGTTATAAAAGGGGCTTTCACCGGCGGATCGGGGAGGCGCAGCAAGCGCAGCAGGAGGAGAGGCCCTCTTTGGGAGGATGCCTCTCCTCTTTGGAGTGGATCCTCTTTGGGAGGATGCCTCTTTGGAGTGTCTTCCCTCTTTGGAGTGGACCCTCTCAGAGGGTCTTGAGACCCCCAGGAGGGAGGATGCCCCCCTCCCCTCTTTTGGAAGTTTGGTGAGGCGCAGCACCGGATGCCTCTTTCCTAGTATTGCGAAAGTCTTTCACGGAGTGAGTTTCACTCCGAGTCTTGAGAGGGAATGTCACAATCGCTGACTGACCTGAGGAAGTGGTTTCAAGGGATGTCGCAATCGCTGACCGACCCTTGACCTGAGGAAGAAGTTTCAAGGGATGTCGCAATCGATGACTGAGCATCACACAATCTGGAAATGACGTGTGGCAATCAGCGATTGATAACCTTAGAAGTGACCTTTGACAAGAACACACGTCCTCCCTCTCTGCTGGTCAGCGACAGACTGAAAGATCTTATCAGCGTGAAGTAGTTAAAGCGCCCTCTGGCGAATTTTGATGAAGTGCTGCCATCTATCGGCATTTTTTTTTTCCCAAAAGAAATTAATGTTTCACTTGTCAGGAGCTGGATTCGATCTTGGGTCCAACTGAATAGAAGCCGCGCGTCTTACCATCGTGCCAAAGCACCCGTGCTTTATAGGCAGTTAACTTCGAAGTGTACCTTATCAGTGGAAGTTAGATTATTTTTCAAAGTTCATTCGAATTATGATTTTTTTTTTAAAAACAAATGTATACACAAACTTTAAAAACACGAATATAATAATTAGCTAAAATTGTGTTCAGTGGACATGAAACTTGTATTCAGTGAATACCATTCGACCATTCTGAGTGTTGTGTATCTAAAAACAAATGTATACACAAACTTTAAAAACACGAATGTAATAATTAGCTAAAATTGTATTCAGTGGATTTTTTTTTTTTTAAATAAATCAATACGATTTTTATAATAATAATAACGAAATGATTTCGAATGTTTAAAAACAAATTGATTACGGATGAACACACAAATTGTGTTCCGTGGACACAAAAATGGTGTTACATGAATACGATTCGACCATTTTAAGTGTTGTGTATCTAAAAACAAATGTATACACAAACTTTAAAAACACGAATGTAATAATTAGCTAAAATTGTATTCAGTGGTTTTTTTTTTTTTGTTTTTTCAATAAATCTAACTATCAATACGATTTTTATAATAATAACGAAATGATTTCGAATGTTTAAAAACAAATTGATTACGGATGAACACACAAATTGTATTCAATGAATACGATTCGACCATTTTAAGTGTTGTGTATCTAAAAACAAATGTATACACAAACTTTAAAAACATGAATGTAATACATAGCTGAAATTATGTTTTGTGAACAGGATTCAACCATTCTAAGTATGTGTGTGTGATTTTTGAAAAATAAATCTAAAAGTATATAAAAATAATAATAATGAAAATTAGAACTCACAGAACGACCTCTTCACTACCCGCTGGGCAAACTCCAAATGAGTGATACACTCTCATTACGCTATTAAAAATTAGATATTATCTATAATGACGTCAGCAGTATGAGGTGTTGCCACTTTTTTTTTCTAATAATATATTTTAATAGTTGGATACTTCAAGGGTCTGATTTGGTACACGTAATCTGAAATACATCATTTTAATGATATTACGCATTGAATATGATTCGGCCATTTTTAAAATGGTGGATGTAATTGAAATATCGAAGTTTAGAATTTAACAAACTAACGAATTTTCACCCCCAAAAATTTTAGCATTCAGTTTAAATAAAACCCAATGAATATGATATCACCATTTTAACATCGTAATTTTACTACCATTATAGAACTTAGAAGTGAGTGTACATTATTTTTTTCAGGACACCAACACATTTTAAAATCTATTGAATAGGAATAGACCATTTTGCACATACATGTACCTAGATTTCAACACCCGGTATTAAAACCTGCTAAACATGAAACGAGTAAGTATTGTGTGAGATTTTATCACACTAACTTTCAAACTTTTTAAATTTTTAAAAATGTCCGAAATAGTTGTATTTCATCGGTAGACATAAATTGTATGGAACACATTTTTATGAAAAAAATATCTGTTTCGACAGCTTTTAAAAATAGATTTCTACAGTTGTACACTACGGTTCTAGAATTTTCTAAATACGAATCGACTGTTTGAACTACCAATGGTGGTTTTACCGATGCAAATATTTACAGGACAAATATTTCAATGAAACCGAACTTAGTTGAAGCTTCTAAGTTTGAATATTTAGAATCATTTCATATAATTTTTATATTCACATTGAAAATAGTTAACAAAATTGGAACTCACGGAGCGACAACTTACTGTCCACACTCCAAATGAGTGATACACTCTTATTACATTATTAAAAATTAGATCTTATCTATAATGATGTCATTATGTTGCCGTATTGCCACCACACAATTATTCTTTCCAAATTATGCATTTTTTTTTCTTTTTTCTTTTTAATAACTTGCTACTGTCTTATGCTATCCATTTTTTTTTTCATATAAGCAGATATTCCATATACCTTCTAAATGTTAAGTTGTAATTTAAAAAAAAAAAAAGCATTAGAGGTGTATTTTACGTCTGAATTCGTCCAAGTGGAAATCCGACAATTGTAAATGCATGATTGCATCCTCACATTTCAATAGACACCACTAAAATGTGTGGATCTTATTTTGAAAAAGCTGCTCTCAGAAAGAATATGTATATGAATACATATTTTCCATAAATATACCCCCTCCCCCCCTCAATACACACAACATGCAGGCCAAAGACTCACCCAAAATACATTCCAAATCGGCTCTATAGCTTATCGCGCTTATCAGTGTAACAGATAGTAACCCAAAGTTCATGTTCGCAAAGCGAGTTAATTGCAATGTTATTGTTTTAAGCAGTTCCCATATTTAAATGAAAAATTTATCAAATTATACAATACATACAAGAGCTGGAAGATCATAGCATTTCAATATTATAGAATACTCACGAATGTTTTTTTTTTTCCCCATTTAAAATTATCAAATTTTAATGCAATTTGACAAAAATTGCACAATACTTAGTGTATGACTATCAAATAAGAGCTAGGTTTTATTGTTACAACAACGTTTAAGATCATTAAACGAGTATATATATATATTTTTTTTTTAAAGAAGAATAGTATATAACTTACTGTTTTTAAGGATAGGTGATTGTTAACATTGAATTTAAATGAAAGAGTGACCCTCTGAGACAAGTACAGTACATTGCAATAACATTAAAAAATATGAAAGATATGCAATTAACACCTTAAAAGAAGCATGTAATGAGTTTTGATATCTTAATAGGAGACATTATTGACATGCACATAGAAATGTCACAATTTTGTGGCTGTAGGTGCTCCATAAGACCCCTCTGCTCTTAATAAATGATCCCATTTGAATGTACATATTTAACAACATACAGAAAATGACAGGACTACAACAAAATTTTACACCTATTACAGAATAACTCCCAACTTCGTAGATTTTTAAGAAACTACAGTCGAATTTTCACCGATTCTTAGAGATTGAAACACAGCATTGTTTATGAATCTTCATACTTTAGAGAATGGAACATAACTTACCATTTATTTTGAATGAATTCAGAATTTTGACATTGATTATAAATTTATGATTTAAACTCTGTAAAGTGTAAATATCCTTTGTTATGAAACTCACACTGTAGACATTTGATATGATTCGAATAAATCTATTTTTAATTTTTTATATTTTATTTTAAAAAGTGAGATTAGTAAACTTGTTACACTTGAATGTATAGATACATAACTCATAACCATATAACATTTCTTAAATGGAACATGCTTAAAAAAAAAAAAAATTAGCTAATGAGTATAAATAAGAAATTCAATTTGAAAGATAAAAACCATTTAATGAATCTATTATTCATGAAATACACATTAACCATTATCAGTTGTACATTTAAACAAATAAGTTAAAATGATTTCCTTATTGCACATTCATAGTCCTCTGATTTGAATGACTCGAAAAAATTTCTATCATAGCAGTAAAAGACTTCTTCACCACGCAACAAAACTTTCTTAGCAATGTTATTAATGTCAAGATTTAGAAGCACTTGTTCAGACACTCTGTCATACATTTGTAATGGAGTGCTGTAAAGACATTCATGGTAACTTAAATCTTCAACTTGAGCAACACAGCCGACACATTTGAAAAGTTTTCTTACATGACACATGATGTTGTCATGAATACAAGAGATTAATTGTTCGAATGCAAAATTTTTGTCACAAATAAGTGATGGTAGAAAGGTTATAGTGTTCTTTATTTTTAATATTTGTGCAGGAAGCCACTCTATAAATATACTTTCTCGAAGATGTATACTAATGTTGTTAACACTATTCTGTAAACATGCTATTTGATTTTTATCTAAGGTAATATGACACTGTGTTAGACAAAATTTTGAATCATATAATTGAATTATTTTCTGCAAATGCAATTTTCCGTTGTCATTGAAACAGAACAACTCATTGCGACTGACGAAAGAGGTATCTGCATATAGAATATTGAACGACCACAATTTTTGAGAAAATTCACTCCACGTAGCCGGTGACAGTGTAACACCTTCACGCGTAGGCTGTAATTCATTTCGATCGTTAGAGAGATATTTCCATATATACACTTTTAACTTCCCATGACGAAGTTTTAAATATACATACACATTAGATCCTAAATGCCAACGACGGAGTGCATCTTGCATAAAATCTGAAGAAGTAGATTCAGTCGAAACTGATTCTGTAGTGGAAGATAACACTCCGCTATGTGTTAGAGCACAAGAAAGTAGATCTTGAGTTGAGTTTTCAACCTCGGTGAGAACTTGTGAATTGACAACGGTAGATGTTTCTGCTGGGGTTTTGGAAGACATAAGATAGGTCTCTAACCAATCCTCAGCAAATTTTTGTGAGGGCGAATTAATCACATCTGAGACAATGTCCACAGATTTTGTTTCTTCTAGGGTAGGAACAGTCAACTCCGCACTATTTACACTAGAAATTATTTGCTCGAGTGATGGCATACTTTGAATTTTAGGCATTCTTTTTAGATAGTAACATCCAACTACGACATTCACAGTATAAGATTTATTTTTAAAACACTAACATCTTAAAACATTATAATTTTGTCGCAGCTATGAACGAACCAAACCTATCCACACAACGCCCAAAGTTGAAATGACTTATCAAACAACTTCATAAGTATAATCACATAACCTAAATCGAGTGTCGTGTGCAAACAGATCACATAAGATATGAAGTGATTAGAACTTATAATTTTTAATGAATCGTACAACATTAGATTGTGGTAAATACAATTGTTATCTACATGAGAAAATTTCTATATTATTTCATTCAGCTTCGAAATCATAGAGTGAAAATATGTACCAAACTTACTTAAAGTTCCTAATTTTAAATCACATTAACATTATATACTTAGAAAAATTTTATATATATTTTTATAACTTTAGGTGATATGTATCACGCGGAATATACAAGAATAGCTACCAAAAACACGAAAATAACTAACAGTATGAGGCCTTCACAAGTCGACATCCAAACTAGAAATGAACGATAAACACACTAATTACAACAATTAGATGAGAGCTTATCAGTTCTTATCTTATCTAAGATTTCACATAAAATGACGTCATCACTCCAAAGTTCACAAGATGACGTCATTGGTCCAAGGTTCGCAAGATAACCGTTTAGCCTTTTAAAATTAAGAAGTAATTAAAATTTTTATAATTGTGAATAAGTGATTTAAAATTAAGAAGTAATTAAAATCGGTAGTAATTACTTCTTAATTTTAAATCACTTATTCACAATTATAAAAATTTTAATTACTTCTTAATTTTAAAAGGCTAAACGGTTATCTTGCGAACCTTGGACCAATGACGTCATCTTGTGAACTTTGGAGTGATGACGTCATTTTATGTGAAATCTTAGATAAGATAAGAACTGATAAGCTCTCATCTAATTGTTGTAATTAGTGTGTTTATCGTTCATTTCTAGTTTGGATGTCGACTTGTGAAGGCCTCATACTGTTAGTTATTTTCGTGTTTTTGGTAGCTATTCTTGTATATTCCGCGTGATACATATCACCTAAAGTTATAAAAATATATATAAAATTTTTCTAAGTATATAATGTTAATGTGATTTAAAATTAGGAACTTTAAGTAAGTTTGGTACATATTTTCACTCTATGATTTCGAAGCTGAATGAAATAATATAGAAATTTTCTCATGTAGATAACAATTGTATTTACCACAATCTAATGTTGTACGATTCATTAAAAATTATAAGTTCTAATCACTTCATATCTTATGTGATCTGTTTGCACACGACACTCGATTTAGGTTATGTGATTATACTTATGAAGTTGTTTGATAAGTCATTTCAACTTTGGGCGTTGTGTGGATAGGTTTGGTTCGTTCATAGCTGCGACAAAATTATAATGTTTTAAGATGTTAGTGTTTTAAAAATAAATCTTATACTGTGAATGTCGTAGTTGGATGTTACTATCTAAAAAGAATGCCTAAAATTCAAAGTATGCCATCACTCGAGCAAATAATTTCTAGTGTAAATAGTGCGGAGTTGACTGTTCCTACCCTAGAAGAAACAAAATCTGTGGACATTGTCTCAGATGTGATTAATTCGCCCTCACAAAAATTTGCTGAGGATTGGTTAGAGACCTATCTTATGTCTTCCAAAACCCCAGCAGAAACATCTACCGTTGTCAATTCACAAGTTCTCACCGAGGTTGAAAACTCAACTCAAGATCTACTTTCTTGTGCTCTAACACATAGCGGAGTGTTATCTTCCACTACAGAATCAGTTTCGACTGAATCTACTTCTTCAGATTTTATGCAAGATGCACTCCGTCGTTGGCATTTAGGATCTAATGTGTATGTATATTTAAAACTTCGTCATGGGAAGTTAAAAGTGTATATATGGAAATATCTCTCTAACGATCGAAATGAATTACAGCCTACGCGTGAAGGTGTTACACTGTCACCGGCTACGTGGAGTGAATTTTCTCAAAAATTGTGGTCGTTCAATATTCTATATGCAGATACCTCTTTCGTCAGTCGCAATGAGTTGTTCTGTTTCAATGACAACGGAAAATTGCATTTGCAGAAAATAATTCAATTATATGATTCAAAATTTTGTCTAACACAGTGTCATATTACCTTAGATAAAAATCAAATAGCATGTTTACAGAATAGTGTTAACAACATTAGTATACATCTTCGAGAAAGTATATTTATAGAGTGGCTTCCTGCACAAATATTAAAAATAAAGAACACTATAACCTTTCTACCATCACTTATTTGTGACAAAAATTTTGTATTCGAACAATTAATCTCTTGTATTCATGACAACATCATGTGTCATGTAAGAAAACTTTTCAAATGTGTCGGCTGTGTTGCTCAAGTTGAAGATTTAAGTTACCATGAATGTCTTTACAGCACTCCATTACAAATGTATGACAGAGTGTCTGAACAAGTGCTTCTAAATCTTGACATTAATAACATTGCTAAGAAAGTTTTGTTGCGTGGTGAAGAAGTCTTTTACTGCTATGATAGAAATTTTTTCGAGTCATTCAAATCAGAGGACTATGAATGTGCAATAAGGAAATCATTTTAACTTATTTGTTTAAATGTACAACTGATAATGGTTAATGTGTATTTCATGAATAATAGATTCATTAAATGGTTTTTATCTTTCAAATTGAATTTCTTATTTATACTCATTAGCTAATTTTTTTTTTTTTTAAGCATGTTCCATTTAAGAAATGTTATATGGTTATGAGTTATGTATCTATACATTCAAGTGTAACAAGTTTACTAATCTCACTTTTTAAAATAAAATATAAAAAATTAAAAATAGATTTATTCGAATCATATCAAATGTCTACAGTGTGAGTTTCATAACAAAGGATATTTACACTTTACAGAGTTTAAATCATAAATTTATAATCAATGTCAAAATTCTGAATTCATTCAAAATAAATGGTAAGTTATGTTCCATTCTCTAAAGTATGAAGATTCATAAACAATGCTGTGTTTCAATCTCTAAGAATCGGTGAAAATTCGACTGTAGTTTCTTAAAAATCTACGAAGTTGGGAGTTATTCTGTAATAGGTGTAAAATTTTGTTGTAGTCCTGTCATTTTCTGTATGTTGTTAAATATGTACATTCAAATGGGATCATTTATTAAGAGCAGAGGGGTCTTATGGAGCACCTACAGCCACAAAATTGTGACATTTCTATGTGCATGTCAATAATGTCTCCTATTAAGATATCAAAACTCATTACATGCTTCTTTTAAGGTGTTAATTGCATATCTTTCATATTTTTTAATGTTATTGCAATGTACTGTACTTGTCTCAGAGGGTCACTCTTTCATTTAAATTCAATGTTAACAATCACCTATCCTTAAAAACAGTAAGTTATATACTATTCTTCTTTAAAAAAAATATATATATATATACTCGTTTAATGATCTTAAACGTTGTTGTAACAATAAAACCTAGCTCTTATTTGATAGTCATACACTAAGTATTGTGCAATTTTTGTCAAATTGCATTAAAATTTGATAATTTTAAATGGGGAAAAAAAAAAACATTCGTGAGTATTCTATAATATTGAAATGCTATGATCTTCCAGCTCTTGTATGTATTGTATAATTTGATAAATTTTTCATTTAAATATGGGAACTGCTTAAAACAATAACATTGCAATTAACTCGCTTTGCGAACATGAACTTTGGGTTACTATCTGTTACACTGATAAGCGCGATAAGCTATAGAGCCGATTTGGAATGTATTTTGGGTGAGTCTTTGGCCTGCATGTTGTGTGTATTGAGGGGGGGAGGGGGTATATTTATGGAAAATATGTATTCATATACATATTCTTTCTGAGAGCAGCTTTTTCAAAATAAGATCCACACATTTTAGTGGTGTCTATTGAAATGTGAGGATGCAATCATGCATTTACAATTGTCGGATTTCCACTTGGACGAATTCAGACGTAAAATACACCTCTAATGCTTTTTTTTTTTTTTAAATTACAACTTAACATTTAGAAGGTATATGGAATATCTGCTTATATGAAAAAAAAAAAATGGATAGCATAAGACAGTAGCAAGTTATTAAAAAGAAAAAAGAAAAAAAAATGCATAATTTGGAAAGAATAATTGTGTGGTGGCAATACGGCAACATAATGACATCATTATAGATAAGATCTAATTTTTAATAATGTAATAAGAGTGTATCACTCATTTGGAGTGTGGACAGTAAGTTGTCGCTCCGTGAGTTCCAATTTTGTTAACTATTTTCAATGTGAATATAAAAATTATATGAAATGATTCTAAATATTCAAACTTAGAAGCTTCAACTAAGTTCGGTTTCATTGAAATATTTGTCCTGTAAATATTTGCATCGGTAAAACCACCATTGGTAGTTCAAACAGTCGATTCGTATTTAGAAAATTCTAGAACCGTAGTGTACAACTGTAGAAATCTATTTTTAAAAGCTGTCGAAACAGATATTTTTTTCATAAAAATGTGTTCCATACAATTTATGTCTACCGATGAAATACAACTATTTCGGACATTTTTAAAAATTTAAAAAGTTTGAAAGTTAGTGTGATAAAATCTCACACAATACTTACTCGTTTCATGTTTAGCAGGTTTTAATACCGGGTGTTGAAATCTAGGTACATGTATGTGCAAAATGGTCTATTCCTATTCAATAGATTTTAAAATGTGTTGGTGTCCTGAAAAAAATAATGTACACTCACTTCTAAGTTCTATAATGGTAGTAAAATTACGATGTTAAAATGGTGATATCATATTCATTGGGTTTTATTTAAACTGAATGCTAAAATTTTTGGGGGTGAAAATTCGTTAGTTTGTTAAATTCTAAACTTCGATATTTCAATTACATCCACCATTTTAAAAATGGCCGAATCATATTCAATGCGTAATATCATTAAAATGATGTATTTCAGATTACGTGTACCAAATCAGACCCTTGAAGTATCCAACTATTAAAATATATTATTAGAAAAAAAAAGTGGCAACACCTCATACTGCTGATGTCATTATAGATAATATCTAATTTTTAATAGCGTAATGAGAGTGTATCACTCATTTGGAGTTTGCCCAGCGGGTAGTGAAGAGGTCGTTCTGTGAGTTCTAATTTTCATTATTATTATTTTTATATACTTTTAGATTTATTTTTCAAAAATCACACACACATACTTAGAATGGTTGAATCCTGTTCACAAAACATAATTTCAGCTATGTATTACATTCATGTTTTTAAAGTTTGTGTATACATTTGTTTTTAGATACACAACACTTAAAATGGTCGAATCGTATTCATTGAACACAATTTGTGTGTTCATCCGTAATCAATTTGTTTTTAAACATTCGAAATCATTTCGTTATTATTATAAAAATCGTATTGATAGTTAGATTTATTGAAAAAAAAAAAAAAAAAAAAACCACTGAATACAATTTTAGCTAATTATTACATTCGTGTTTTTAAAGTTTGTGTATACATTTGTTTTTAGATACACAACACTTAAAATGGTCGAATCGTATTCATGTAACACCATTTTTGTGTCCACGGAACACAATTTGTGTGTTCATCCGTAATCAATTTGTTTTTAAACATTCGAAATCATTTCGTTATTATTATTATAAAAATCGTATTGATTTATTTAAAAAAAAAAAATCCACTGAATACAATTTTAGCTAATTATTACATTCGTGTTTTTAAAGTTTGTGTATACATTTGTTTTTAGATACACAACACTCAGAATGGTCGAATGGTATTCACTGAATACAAGTTTCATGTCCACTGAACACAATTTTAGCTAATTATTATATTCGTGTTTTTAAAGTTTGTGTATACATTTGTTTTTAAAAAAAAAATCATAATGTTATAATACACAGATTTATATTCACTCCGTAGCATTCTGTTTTAAAACGCACCCTTTATAAAGTGCATCGCTATTCACCGAGCGATTCGAATGAACTTTGAAAAATAATCTAACTTCCACTGATAAGGTACACTTCGAAGTTAACTGCCTATAAAGCACGGGTGCTTTGGCACGATGGTAAGACGCGCGGCTTCTATTCAGTTGGACCCAAGATCGAATCCAGCTCCTGACAAGTGAAACATTAATTTCTTTTGGAAAAAAAAAAATGCCGATAGATGGCAGCACTTCATCAAAATTCGCCAGAGGGCGCTTTAACTACTTCACGCTGATAAGATCTTTCAGTCTGTCGCTGACCAGCAGAGAGGGAGGACGTGTGTTCTTGTCAAAGGTCACTTCTAAGGTTATCAATCGCTGATTGCCACACGTCATTTCCAGATTGTGTGATGCTCAGTCATCGATTGCGACATCCCTTGAAACTTCTTCCTCAGGTCAAGGGTCGGTCAGCGATTGCGACATCCCTTGAAACCACTTCCTCAGGTCAGTCAGCGATTGTGACATTCCCTCTCAAGACTCGGAGTGAAACTCACTCCGTGAAAGACTTTCGCAATACTAGGAAAGAGGCATCCGGTGCTGCGCCTCACCAAACTTCCAAAAGAGGGGAGGGGGGCATCCTCCCTCCTGGGGGTCTCAAGACCCTCTGAGAGGGTCCACTCCAAAGAGGGAAGACACTCCAAAGAGGAGAGGCATCCTCCCAAAGAGGGCCTCTCCTCCTGCTGCGCTTGCTGCGCCTCCCCGATCCGCCGGTGAAAGCCCCTTTTATAACTACTTCTAACAGAAATTGAATATAAAATTTTTTACAGATAATAGCATAATTATTAGAGGTTTTATCAACATAGGTGATAACAAAGGATCTTTGTAAATCATTAATGGAATGTTTAATATTATCAATATTATATAAAGATCTAGACAATTTAATATCTCTAATAGCATTTTTAATTGATTCTAATATAGTAAATTTCCACATATTAAATGCCTCTAATGGCAGAGCGTATTTACAAGCTAATTTATATATATATTTATCAAGATCTAGATTAATTGATTTTAAAACTTTAAAAGAATTATTACAAGAAGGTATCCTAAATTTAGTGCCAAATGACATAATGGTTCTTAACACATTGTCACTAACAATGTCTAAATCTCCTGTCCCAAGTCTGGATTTAGAAATTTAGAAAATTCATTTAATTTACAAATACATTCAATATCTACAATTGACTGTGAAGAATGATCAATAGAGAGCGATTGTGAAACTTTATTATAATTAAATATAGACCTACCAATAGGCTTATTGTATTTGAATGTCTTTGAAACAAATAAATCACCAATAGGCAATAAATGTTTAAACTTGTTAAACAGATGTCCAAAATTTATAGAATTATATATAGGATGTTTGAAAGAGATAACACAATAAGAATTAGTAGTTGTATTATTATAATGAAAATGATTTAGTTTTAAATTTAAAAACTGTGATCTTGTAATAAGCAAATCAAAGAAAATATGATTAAAATGTTCATTAGCAAGATTTAATTTTAAAAAAATGGCATAAACCTTATTTAAATGTTTTTTCTTTACCGCAAAAACCCAGGATCTTATGAATTTCCATTGAAAAGTTCTATTAAATTGATTATGTAGAGTTATAATCTCAGATTTATGATCATTAAGTATGGAATGTCCCTTTCCTCGTTTAAATCTTTTGAGTTTGATTGATTCACTATCATTTAAATGGTGTTTCAAAAAAAGGTGATTAAAAATAGAATTTTTATTATCTACAAAATTATTTTTTACAACATTACCATTTAGATACATTTGATTTAATCCATATGGAAAAAGAGTACACTGTGATTTAATATAGTAGTTTTAATATATATATATATATATATATATATATACACAAAAAATAACGCTTAGCAGACGAGCAGCTGAATATTTCAGAAATGAAGCTGGAATTTTCATGAAATTTGCAATTGTGGCTTTTCTTATCAGTTTGCCGAAAGGAACAACAAAGTAGTTGAAAAATATGGACAAAGTTAGAAAAATGCTTTACAGTGTAACTATATCGAACTCCAACATTCAGAATATTTTAAATATTACAGCTTTTCCACCCATTTGAAAACCCAGGTAAAACTACTAAAATATCGAAATTATAACCACGATACTTCAAACACTCAGATTTCGATTCAAAATCCAATTATATACATTTTCAGGAATTTCAGGTAGCTGCAATTAGCTAGCACTTACTGTTTTGAGATATAAGCATTGCAATCCTGAAAAACGGAAAATTTTTAATCTTATTAACATCCAAAGTCGATTACTCAAAAACTGTAAGAGCTTTTCCTTTTAAAAACAATTAAGAAATTTTGAAACTAAATTTGTTAATGTATATTTTTGTCGCTTATTATTTGTTTCTATCTTTTATAGTTTATCTTTTATAGTTAAGATATTTCGAGTGAAAGTAAAAAAAAAAAAAACACTCATTTGGAGAGATACTTTTTAAGTTTTTTCTAAAAACAAAGTTCTAAATATTAAATTATTGGATATTAAAATATTCATAGTCTAGACCCTATTTCTGGTAAAACAAGAAACACTATTTACATTTTTAACACTTTATAACAAAGTTGAAAAGTGTTTATGACTTTGTTCATTCTGTCTGTCTGTCTGTCTGCCCGTTAACACGATAACTGCCGTAAAAATGACTTAATCATAATGAAATTTTAGTATGTTGTTCAGACGGCCTGTAGGACCTATGGGAATATAAATTAATAATATCACCCAATTAGTTTTGGATTGAACCCGGGTTGAAAAAATGAAATACATTGAGCCCTATGGGACCTAATTTTTCACACATTTTTTAATCGGATTTAAAATTCACAAATTGCTTCGAAAATTTTAGGAAATAGTCAAATTGTTCCATAAAATATATAAAAAAAATTCAGCGAAATATATTCAGTAGTTTTTTAAATAAAAGTTAAAATAATAATTACACATCCTATATGAAACGATCACGTGACCCACTTCAAAATGATATATGGCATCCATCTTGTTTCAAAATCGTGATTTTTTAAAGTTCTTTTTAATTCATATTGAGTGTTGTATCCGTCCTAAAACTACTTTATTTTTGCTTAAATTATGTGCATCTACATACTAAAACAACACAATGACAATATATTTGAGTTTAAATTCTCATTCAAATTTGATTATTTCTACAACTAAGCCTATTTTTCACCTATGTAAAATGTAAACAGCAAAATATGTAGAATGAGTTGTATTAGAATTACTGTATTTCTTGAACACAAAATAATTCAGTCCATGGAGTCTGCATGGCTGATATGAATGAAATATTAATTGATTTTATAAACAGAAGGACGATTTTTTTCGATGAAGTTTTAAGCATAAAGTTTATGAATTGTAGCTCCATGGTCTTAATTTTTAAATAAAATAAATTATTATAGTATTGTGATGAATGAAATGGAGAAAGTTATGAATGAAATCCTGCTTTTATAGAGATCCAGGCGTGTTATTTTTTCTATGACGTCATTTGAATTTATTTCAGTTGTTTTCGATGAAGTTTTCAAATATAATAAATTATCGTAGTATTATGATAGTTTTAAAAATATTACTCTGGAATGTATTGCATTTTAGAGATATTTAAACCACGCAATTTATATTTCAATGCCGTCATTTGAATAAGTTCATTTTTTTCAATGAAGGTTTAAGTTTTCAAATATAATAAATCAATGTAGTATTGTGATAAGTTTTAAAATATTACCGAGGAATGTATTGCACATTTTCCACTTTTTTAAATAAAATTGCTTTGAAGTTGGAAAGTGTTTCATAATCAATGCTTTAAGCATGATTGATCTTTCTTGTTATCTATTAGGTTCGGAGGTAAACTCTTAAGTGTTTACAATACATTTTTCGTAACGCTATGTTATTCACATTAAAAAATACTTTTTCTTAATACAAGGCACATACAAAATGGTGCTAAAACTTGATAAATTTCGGCATTTCGAATGTTTACAAAATATTTAAAAAGATTAATTTTAAATTTTTAATCTTTTGTGATACTCTATTTTACTTTCATGTATTTTTACTTTCCCTACAATACATGGTAATGTATAGGGAAAGTATTGGAATCATGACGAAAATCGCAACTCGAGTTTTCGACGGATCTACACGTTTCGAGACCTCTAGAATAAGAAAAAACTATTTCTGGCGTGACGTCTGTGTGTATGTCTGTGTCTGTCTGTGTGTCTGTGCAATGTATGTATCCATAAGTCTTTGACTTAAAGACTTATGGACCGAATTTCATAACATTTGGTAGATAAGTCACTTGGGTATGACCCTGGTGCTGATTAGCTTTTGGTACGATTCGTAAAAGCAAAATCCGCCTTTTTTCGCGAAATGGCCCGTAAAAATTTCATGTATCCACTCTAGCTAAAATACAAATTGAACAAATTTCACAAAATTTAGTAGATAAGTTACTTGTACGATACTCTGGTGCTGATTAGATTTTGGTATTAATCGGAAAAGAACAACCTACCTTTTTTTACGAAATGGCTTTCGAAAATTGCCAAAATCTACAAAAATGCTACGTATGTTCAAATATATCAATTAAATGCTTGTTTTATACGTAATTTTTGATAAAGAAAAGAATAAGAACAACTCTATTACTCTAGGACTAACTGTTCTTGAGATATTTGAGATTTTTCGCATTTAGTTATGCCACTTTTAGAAAAATATCCAATTACCAAATAAAACATAAATTGAATTAAAAATGCAAATTTAGTGTTTTTTGTGTGCAGTTAAACTCAATTTAATGAATTATTAGAGAAATAAAGAAAAATGAATTTGAGTCTGCAGGAAAAGTCATGTGCTGCCCACATCAGATTTCTCTTTTTATATGAATTTATCAGAAAAACGTGTAATATCTCGAGAATGGCTCATGCAGGCGTTTTAAAAGTGTGTAGCTATTTGTTTTATGCGTAATGGAAAATCACGAATAAAATTATTATTTATTTAAGAATATGAGATGACTAATTTGTTTATGATTTTTTAAAAAATTGATCAAAAAGTTGTGTATTTTCTAATATTCTCAAGTTCCAAATCAACAGGGCTCCATAATTCGCCGGAATGTAATAATCGTACAAAATAGTCGTCGAAAAATTTGAAAAGTATGCATCATTGTTACAAATGATCAAAATCATAGCATGTTATCTTTTTCAAACCCATGTTGCAAGCACACTTTTGAGGGCTTAAAAAAATATTTTAATCCATATCAAGTTTGATAATGTATCCCACGTGTGGGGGGGAAGTCCCCCAATATCGTCACAGACGCAAAAATTGTATATCGCTGCTAATTTTCACTACGATGATTGAACCTATGAAGTTTCATTATCATTGAAATATAAATAACCTATTTTATGCATGATTATTAATTTCCTTATATACAATAATGTATGAGGAAAGTATTGCGACGGGGTCGAAATTTCGAATTCGAGTTTTCGACGGGAGAGCACGTTTCAAGTATCCCTGATCACGAATCGAACATTTTTGAAGTGATGTCTGTGTGGGTGTGTGTATATCTGTCAGTGAGTCTGTAGAGACGTTAACTGACGAACGAATGAACCGATACGAACGAAATTTTGTACAAAAATTACAATCCGTAAACACTGGAAGTCTTGTTTTTATACGCAATCGAATGTTCAGAATCCCCCTTAATTTTCGAGTCAAATTTTGAAAAAATCGGCAAAAAATCGAAACCTCTAATAAAGTTATGCAAATAGACATTTCTTATGTAATGTTTCATTAGAAAACGATTGATATAAATTTTAGAACGCTAACATGGACGTTCTCGAGATATTGCGCATTTTTCAAAAAAATTATCAAAAAGTCATATAAAATAAAAAAAATAGTTCCTATTGAGAAACATGTTCACTTTTCTTATGTAATACCATGCGATAAATTGGGTGACATTATTCTCCTGGATCTAGCTGGTTCCATTCATGAGAAAAGATACTTTGAGTAATACTTTTGTATTTGAACGCCAATAGTCATTTATCTGCTGTAAGAGTAACTTATTTCTTCGTCCATAACGTTTGGCGAGATTTTGGCGACGAATTTGTTGGAATGTCGCCAACTTGGTGACTTTTTTAAATGTTGCTAAATTAACGAAAAACTCGCCAAATGGATAAAAATGACGCTAAATCAATGAAAATGACGACTCATAGACGATAATTCAATATTTTGGAAAGAATATAAATATCTACTGTAAAAATAATCTATTTTCTTTTTACTGTAAAAGTAGTAAATTCATTGCATTATATCAGGAAAGTCATGTGCTGCCCACATCAGATATTTTTAAATTTTTTCCTATGTTGCCATGTTAAAAAAAATATATAAAATTTCGAATGCATTTTGAAGTTTTGACTCGAATTTCAAAAAATTGTATCTAGTTCTAGATTTTTCGTTAACAAAGCCGAATATAAAATCCATTAATACTGGTGACAGCTATAATGTACACAAGAAATCGACCATAGCAGACAGACAGTCAGATAGATGGATAATCACTCCAACAATAGTCATTACGTGTTCAGGAGGTCCTGAAACATATATTGGCATCAAAATCTCAAATCAGAAAAGTTTCGGGAAAGCAATATTTTCTCAATGATAAAGTAAATATATATATTGAGTCTGAGAAGGAAATAGTGTGCAAAATTTTGTTTACCTTTTTCACATGTGCGGCCCGTATATCCCGAAGCACAATTGCATTCGAAATCGTCACTGTCTGCCTCACAGCTCCCGTTGTTTTGGCAAGGATTTGGGTCACAAAGACCTGAAAGTAAAAGGAGAATATCAGTTCGTTATTATTGGTGGCAGAAATTTTGCCATACGATTATTTTTCGGGAAAAATGCAGCAACTATTTCTCAAGATCTGCTATAGCTAGAGTTCGGATGATGACTATGGGCGTACTTAGGGGAGGTGAAAAATTGTTAATTTAATTAAAAGCAAATATGTGAGATAAAATGCTTTTTGGAATTAGAACATTCAACCACAACTGTGCATTTTGTCCCACGTGTATATTAAAAAAAACAATTTAACTTATACCTAAATGGAAAATTTAAGATTATTATTATTAAGACATTTGGCATGTTTATGAAAGTCAAATTTGTTAGACTTGTTGCTCTGTCTTCAGGGAGGTTAGAGTTATGCTATGAAAGGGGAAATATTTTTTTAGAGATGGTACACACTAGTTTTTAAAAAATTGCGCATACTAATTTTTAAAAATACTATATGCACTAATTTTAAAATGTGATTCTCATACCATCTATTCAAATTTACTTTGTAACAATTCATATTTCAAGATTGATTGTAATATCTACATTTTGAATGTAATTAATTTTAGCACCTCCCTGGAAAAAATCCTGCATACGCCTATGATGATGACTGAGTATCAAGTTCCGGAGAGGAAGATGGGTTTAAAGAATTTCACCTTCTGGTTCTTTTCCCATCTCTGGAACCAAAATGATCATTTTACTTGAAACATCCATTTCTCAAGATAGGTTATAGATAGAGCTTAAATGAAAAATGATATGGATTCAAAAGTAAATTCCAGAAAAGAAGGGGGATTAAGGAAACCACTAAGGATTTCCACTTCCGGTTGTGACAATGACCGTTCTGATTCAAAAATTTATATTTTCCTTGAAACATATATTTCTCGGAATCTGCTATAGATAAAGCTTAGATGATGACTAAAATCGATTGAATATCAAATTCTTGAAGGGATCAAGTTATTCACCAAGAATTTTCACTTCCCTTACACTATCAACTTCCTGTTCAAAAAAAATTCTTGAAACATTTATTTTTCAAGACTGGTTATAGATAGATCTTAGATAATGATTGGTGTGAATTCAGTATTCAATTCCGGATTAGGTTGGGTGGTTCAACAAAGATGTCAGTTTCTGGTTCTTTTCACCTCCGGTCCATATATGCTAGCTTAAAAAAAATTTACAATGATTTTAACTATTTAGCCTAAGCTTTTAATCGAGCACCACTTTTTCTTTCAACATGGGAAACTGAAACTCGTGGGACGTTGGTTGATTTTTCCAGCTTAAAGGAGAGAAAACTGGAGCGCTGGGTGCATAGTAAATCCTAAAACCAATATCAGTTTCTGCTCATATTTGCCTCCTGTAAGTTTGGTTTATTCAGATCGTGATGCAATTAAATTACATGAATGAGTATTCACCAACTGAAAATAACTTTTCAAATTAAAAAATGCTCTAATAAGAAAAACAACTCACTTTCTTCACAAAAATTTCCAAGGAAATCCTTCTCGCATAGGCACCCAATTCCTTCATCATTTTCATAACACGTTCCTCTACCATTACAGGTATCTGGGTTGCATGAATCTAGAAATTAAATTCTAAAATTCAAAGCGAGCTGCTGCATTTACAGATTTAGTTCAAATAATAATATTTTTCACATAAAAATATCTGTGTACAGCTTTGACCTTTTGATTCAGCGTTACGAAATGTTTAATAGAATGAGCAAAGCAATGCATTGCTCACTGGATTGAACACTTTGTGCACAAAAGCAGTGCGATTTTTATTTCCAAAATATCGGTGAAATAACATATAAGAAGAATTTTGTCCTATACAGCAGCATAAAATATAAATATCTATATCAACTGGTTTCGAAAGTAAAACAATTTTATTTTCGTCTTTTTTTGTTTTTTAATTTTACGAGAATCTTTTTACTTTCTCTGCAAGACATGGTAATGTATAGGGAAAGTATTGGAATCATGTCGAAAATCGCAACTCGAGTTTTCGACAGATCTACACATTTCAAGATCTCTAGAATACGAAAAAACCATTTTTAGCGTGACGTCTGTGTGTGTGTCTGTGTGCCTCTCTGTCTCTGTGTCTGTCTGTGCAGATATTGTATCCACTGTAACTAAAAAACTAATTGACCGAATTTCAAAAAATTTGGCTGGTAAGTCACTTGTGGGCGAGTCTGGTGCTGATTAGTTTTGGGTATGATTCAGAATAAAAGAACCCGCCTTTTTTTTTTGCGAAATGGCCCGCAAAAATTTGTATCCACTCTAACTGAAAAACTAATGGACCGAATTTCACAAAATTCGATAGATGAGTCACTTGTGGGTCACCCTGGTGCTGATTTGATTTTGGTATGATTCGAAAAGAAATAACCCGCCTTTTTTTGCAAAAGAGCCCGCAAAAATCACCAAAATCTATACTAAAGAACTACGTATGCTCAAATATATCCATTAAATGCTTGTTTAATACGTAATTTTTAACGAAGAAAAGAATAAGCCAACCCCATTACACTAGGACTAGCCGTTCTCGAGATATTTTAGTTTTTCGTATTTTCTCTACGCCACCTTTGAAAATAAGTCCGGTTACCGAATAAGAAAGAAAATTGAATAAAAAGTGAAATAAATTTAATTAAAATAAAGAGAACGTGGATATAAGTCTGCAGGGAAAGTCATATGCTGCCCACATCAGATTTTTACCTTCTCTGCAATACATCGTAATGTATAGGGAAAGTATTGGAATCATACCGAAAATCGCAACTCGAGATTTCGTCGGATCTACGCGTTTCGAAACCTCTAGAATACGAAAAGACTATTTTTAGCGTGACGTCTGTATGTGTGTCTGTCTGTCTGTCTGTGCAGATTTTGTGTGAGTCTAACTAAAAAACTAATGTGAACCGAAATGCACAAAATTTGGTAGGTAAGTCACATGTGGGCGAATCTGGTGCTGATTAGTTTTGGGTACGAATCGGGATAAAAGAACCCGCCATTTTTGCGAAATGGCCCGCAAGAACGTGTATCCACTCTAGCTAAAAAACTAACGGACCGAATTTCCCAAAATTCGGTAAATAAGTCACTTGTGGGACACCCTGGTGCTGAATAGATTTTGTTAGTATTGGGAAAAAAATAACCTGCCTTTTTTTGCAAAATGGCCAGCAAAAATCGTCAAAATCTAAAATAAAAACTACGTATGCTCAAATATATCCATTAAATGCTTGTTTAATACGTAAGTTTTAACGTAGAAAGAATAAGACCAACACCATTACACTATGTCTAGCCGTTCTCAAGATATTTTAGGTTTTTCGTATTTTCTCTGCGTCACCTTTGAAAATAAGTCCAGTTACCAAATGAGAACGAAAATTGAATTAAAAGTGAATTACATTTAATTAAAATAAAGAGAACGTGGATATAAGTATGCAGGGAAAGTCATGTGCTGCCCACATCAGATTTTTTTTTTAAATTGGTATCGTTCTTCTAAACGATCAAAATTAGCGCATATTCCTATTCATCTTAGAGGGCTTAAAAATCTTCGATTAATTCCAAGTTTGATAATGTATCCTTTTGGTAGGGGGGAGGGGGGTAAATCCCCTCAATAACGTCACGAACGCAAAAATTGTATATCACGGCTAATTGTCACTACAATCATTGAGCCCTAAATAACCTCATTTCTGCATGATTATTTTAAATTTTGTGCTATGCTGTAATGTTAAAAAAAATATAAAATTTCGAATACAATTCGAAGTTTTCGCTCGAAGTTCAAAAATCTGAAGTTTCCCTGCAGACTTATATTCACTTCCCTTTATCTTAATTAAATTTAATTCACTTTTAATTCAATTTTCTCATTTGGTAACTGGACATATTTTCAAAGGTGGCGTGGAGAAAATGCGAAAAAACTAAAATATCTCTAAAACGGCTAGTCCTAGTGTAATGGGGTTGATCTTATTCTTTTCATCGTTAAAAATGACGTATAAAATAAGCATTTAATGGATATATTTGTGTATACGTATGTATTTATATTAGATTTTGACGATTTTTGAGGGCCATTTCTCAAAAAAAGCAGGTTATTTTATTTCGAATCATACCAAAATCTAATCAGCACCAGGGTATCCCACAAGTGACTTATCAACCGATTTTTGTGAAATTCGGTCCATTAGTTTTCCAGCTAGAGTGGATACAAACTTTTGCGGGCCATATCACAAAAAAGGCGGGTTCTGTTATCATGAATCGTACCCAAAACAAATCAGCACCAGATTCGTCCACAAGTGACTTACCTACCAAATTTTGTGAAATTCGGTCCATTAGTTTTTGAGTTAGAGTGGATACAAAATCTGCACAGACAGACAGACACACACACAGACGTCACGCTAAAAATGGCTTTTTCGTATTCCAGAGGTCTCGAAACGTGTAGATCCGTCGAAAACTCGAGTTGCGATTTTCGGCATGATTCCAATACTTTGCCTATACATTTCCATGTATTGCAGGGAAAGTAAAAATTTGATGTGGGCATGCAGCACATGACTTTCCCTGCAGACTCATATACACATTCTCTTTATTTTAATTAAATTTAATTCACTATTAATTCAATTTTCGTTCTCATTTGGTAACTGGACTCATTTTCAAAGGTGGCATAGAGAAAAAACAAAAATATCTCGAGAACGGCTAGTCCTAGCGTAATGGGGCTAGTCTTATTCTTTTCTTCGTTAAAAATTACGTATTAAACGAGCATTTGATGGATATATTTGAGCATACGTAGTTCTTTATTTTAAATTTTGGCGATTTTTGCGGGCCATTTTGCAAAAAAAAGGCTGGTTATTTTTTCGAATCGCACCAAGATCTAATCAGCACCAGAGTGATATATATGCAACTTATCTACCAAATTTTGTGAAATTCGGTCCATTAGATTTTTAGCTAGAGTGGATAAAATATCTGAACAGACAGACAGACAGACACACAGACAGACAGACACACAAACACACACACAGACGTCACGCTAAAAATAGTTTTTTGGTATTCTAGAGGTCTCGAAACGTGTAGATCCGTCGAAAACTCGAGTTGCGATTTTCGACATGATTCCATTACTTTCCCTATGCATTACCATGTATTGCAAGGAAAGTAAAAATCTGATGTGGGCAGCACATGACATTCCCTGCAGGCTTATATTAACGTTCTCTATATTTTAATTAAATTAATTTCACTTTTAATTCAATTTTCGTTCTCATTCGGTAACCGGACTTATTTTCAAAGGTGGCGCAGAGAAAATGCGGAAAACTAAAATTTCTCGAGAACAGCTAGTCTTAGTGTAATGGAGTTGCTCTTATTATTTTCGTCGTTAAAAATTACGTATTAAACGAGCATTTAATGGATATATTTGAGTATACCTAGTTCTTTAGTTTAGATATTGACGATTTTTGCGGGCCATTTTGCAAAAAAGGCAGGTTATATTTTTCCGAATCATACCAAAATCTCATCAGCACCAGAGTAGCCCACAAGTGACTCTTCTACCGAATTTTTTGAAATTCGGTCCAGTAGTTTTTTAGTTAGAGTGGATACAAGCTTTTACGGGCCATTTTGCAAAAAAAGGCGGGTTCTTTTATTCCACATCGTACCCAAAACTTATCAGCACCAGACTCGCTCACAAGTGACTTGCCTATCAAATTTTGTGAAATTCGGTCCATTAGTTTTTCTATTAGAGTGAATACAAAATCTGCACAGACACACACACAGACGTCACGCTAAAAATGGTTTTTTCGTATTCTAGAGATCTTGAAACATGTAGATCTGTCGAAAACTCGAGTTGCGATTTTCGACATGATTCCAATACTTTCCCTATACATTACCATGTATTGCAGGGAAAGTAAAAATCTGCATCTAGATTTTTCGCTATCAAAATCGACTATAAAATCCATTAATACTGGTGACAGCTATGATGTACTCAAGAAATCGACCATAGCAGCAGTAAAAACATATATTGAGTCTGAGGAGGAAATAGTGTGCAAAATTTTGTTTAACTTTTTCACATGTGCGGCCCGTATATCCCAAAGCACAATTGCATTCGAAATCGTCATTGTCTACCACACAACTCCCGTTGTTTTGGCAAGGATTTGGGTCGCAAAGTCCTAAAAATAAAAGAATATCAGTTCGTTATTATGGGTGGCAGAAATTTTGTCATTTTTCTGGGGAAATGTTTCCTTGAAGCATCTATTTCTCAGGATCTGCAATAAATAGGCCTCGGATGATGAACAGGGGCGTATTTAGGGTCAGGGGCAAACTTTTAACCAAATTGTTAATTTGATTAAAAGTCAATTTGAGAGAAAAAAATGCTTTTTGGAATTAGAACATTTAACCACAGCTGTGTGTTTTCTCCCACGTGTATTTTAATAAAAACAATTTAACTTATACCTAAACGGAAAACTTAAGATTCTTGCATTTGGCATGTTTATGAAGGTCAAATTTGTTAGTTTTGTTGCTCTATCTCAAGGGAGGTTAGAGTTATGTTATGAAAGGGGAAATATTTTTTAAAGGTGGTACACACTATAATTTTTAAAAATTGGTGCATACTAATTTTTAACAGTGCTATACACACAAATTTTTAAAATGTGATGCTCATACATATCTATTCATATTTACTTTGTAACAATACATATTTCGAGGCTGACAGTAATATCTACATTTTGAATGCTGTCGATTTTAGCACCTCTCTGGAAAAAATTCTGCAAACCTTATGATGATGATTGAGTGTCAATTTCCGGAGAGGAAGACGGGTTTAAAGAATTTCACCTTCTGGTTCTTTTTCCATGTCTGGATTCAAAATTTTCATTTTACTTGAAACATCTATTTCTCAAGATTAGCGATAGATAAAGGTTAAATAAATAATGATATGAATTCAGCATTAAATTTCAGAAAAGAGGGGAGCTTAAGGAAGTCACTGAGGATTTCCACTTCTGGTTGTGATAATAACCGATCTGATTTAAATATTTATATTTTTCTTGTAACATATATTTCTTGGAATCCGCTATAGATAAAGCTTAGATGATGACTAATATGGATTGTTGAACATGAAATTCTCGAAGGGATAAGATTGTTCACTAAGGATTTTCACTTCCGTTTCATTATCAACTTCCTGTTTCAAAAGATTCTTGAAACATTTATTTTTCAAGATTGGTAATAGATAGATCTTAGATGATGATTGATATGAATTCAGCATTAACCTCCGAATTAGGTTGTATGGTTGGTTCATCAAAGATGTCAATTTCTGGTTCTTTTCACCTCCGGTTCATCCATTCTAGGTTAAAAAAAATGTCAATGATTATAGACTGAGCACTTTTTCCTTCAACATGAGAAACTGAAACTCGTGAGAGGTTGGTTGATTTTTCCTGTTTAAAGGAGAGAAAACTGGAGCACTGGGTGCAAAGTAAATCCTAAAACCAATATCAGTTTCTGCTCATATTTGCCTCCTGTAAGTTTGGTTTATTCAGATCGTGAGGCAATTAAATTACCTGAATGAGTATTCATCAATTGAAAATAATTTGTTTAATTTAAAAATGGTCTTATAAGAAAAATAACTCATTTTCGTTACAAAATTTTTCGAAATCTTCGTAAGTAGTGGAGAATTGCCGGTTCTGCAAAAGAGGAAGAGCAATGAATAGTGAAGAGCGAACAGCAAAATATCCGCCATCTTGGATTTTGAAATCTTAAACGGGAAGTAAAAGGAGAAAATGGAAAAATTTCAGGGTGTTGTCAGGGTTCAGAAACTTTTTTCGGGGTGGCAACGGTATTGTAGTCTTATACGAAGGTATTGTCTTTTTCGCCTAATGAGTTCTTGGGTGAGGTAAAGAGGGTGTGTCTAAACTTTTGAGGGGTGGCAACGGCTAGGGTTCTGCAGCAGAGGAAAGATCAGAACACCCAGCGCCACCTAGCAGCTGAAAGGAGAATTACCCAAGACTATACATGGTATTTTTTTTCTAAGAGTCTGAGAAACTTTTGAGGGGGTAGCAACGGCTGGGGTTCAACAGCAGAGGAAGAGCAGAACCCCCAACACTACCTAGCAGTGGAAAGGGGTACTACTTAGGGTGATACTTGGTATTTTTTTCTAAGGGTTAGAGAAACTTTTGAGGGAATTGGCAACTGCCGAGGTTCTGCACTAGTGGCGGTATGGAACCATCAGTGCCACCTAACGGCGGAAAAGGGTACTACTTAGGACGATACTTCGGATTTTTCTAAGATCATCGTGATGGAAAGGAATATTAGGTTAAGTATAGAATATCCCTGAGTCAAGGTTGTGACAAGGTCATCACGTAACCATTTATAAAGAAAAAAATAGGTCTTACAATATCCCTCCGCCAAGGCTATATCGAGGTTACTGTTTAGTAATTTTAAATATATAAAGATGGTTATGAATATTTAACTGCCAATTGAATTTAACTTTGAATCGGAGCATTTTTTCTAAGATCTACCATCTTCAGGGCCCGCTTTGAAGAATTCACTAACTCAATATATTCACTCGACTTCGAAGATTTTCCATGGTTTTTCCAAACACAGCACTATTAAGCAATTTGAAGAAATCTTTCTCAAAATTAGTCTTCGCCAACTTTCTCTTTTCTGTATTGAATTGGATGTATTTCTCCAACCAGGGCTTCTGATTAAACTTTAAGGACTTGCGAATTTTCTTGAGTCTTAAACCGAGTGACAGATATAGTTGAAGGTTGCGATAGTGAACAATATAATGTCTCTTATCATGTAGATCGGGTACCAACTTCGTAGTACTAACGAAATGGCCAGGATGTAACTGTTGAAGTAGCTGAAGAATTTTCACCTTTTCAGGGGCCAGGGGATACTCATTATGATAATCATATAAGGGCTTAAGGATACTCCAGATCCACTTCAAATATACACCCCTCTTGAGCATTATCCCTTAGACTCATTATCCACGGTTCATTCAAATTCTCTGTAGGTATCCATTCAAACCCGCTATAGGGTAATGGTTGAGACAGAGCCCAACCATATAGGTTATTGGCATCAAGATAGCTAATGTGCTTATCAGGCTTAGTAGAGTCGTAATTTTCCAAATAACGATTATTAGCCTCAGATCTACGCTGGCTTATCATACATATGCCGCCTCAAATTCCGCGTTCTATGAACAGGAGCATATTTTCATCTGTGAGAAGTTCTAGTTGTACTTTGGACAAAAAACATCAGTCTTTCGCAGCTTTTCTAAAGTCCATCCGGCGCATGGACTCGCAAACTCTTCGAAAGACTTCGAGATTTTGGAAAAGACTCTTCAATGCTGTCGGGGAGGGTATCCTCAAGTTCTGGCACAACATCTGTTTTAAAATATGAACTCGTCACCTCCTCACCAGTTGCAATGTTGCGAATGAATTGCACATCCGCAATAAGATACCACTTGATAGATCTGTATTCACCAAGTTCATCTTTTAATATCTTCAATAGCTGAGGACGAATCTCATCAAAACACAGCATAAGATCCCCCTTTACCCCTTCAGTGGGCTCCACAGAAAGCACAGAGAATACATCTAAGGTCTTCTTCACTTTAATCTTGCGGCGTTTATTAGAAGTTGGGGCTAAAGCCGGGGCTTTTCTCGTTTTAGAACCATGTTCAATAAGCTGGTGATGTAGCGCATCACTTTTCTTGCCGAATATAAGTTCGCAATGACTCAGATGAAATATCAGATGACGCTTCAGGTCATCCCTTCTGGTGAACTTCATAGAAGACTGGGCACACTCAAAAACTTGAACGGAAGTATGTGTACTCGCATGTCTAGTTAAGTCCTTCTTACAGACAAATGCACGCTCACACACGTCATATCGATAATTCGATGCAGCAGCATCGGAATGAATCTTCATATGTCGCACTAAACTTCGCTTCGTCGTAAAGCTTTTCGTGCAGATAAGGCACACCTATGAAAGATAAAATACAAAACTTTAGTATAAAAACACCACTTTCTATAGCAATGTAATACATTTTCATCATATATATAAATTAATCATAGATTCCCTATACCAACCCGTTAGAAATCACCCCAAAATAATAAAATCAACAAATTAAAGAATATATCTAGATACTAAAACCTCAACAAATTTCATTAAATTCATAAAATTATTAATTAAATAAAATAATTACGATCATGAGTTACATATATTTAAAAGATTCAGCTTAATGTCTAGAGTCGATTAAACCCTTTTCCACACACCTCACATGCATAAGATTTCCGAGCTAAATGAGTTCTTATATGCCGATATAGGTTCTTCTTTAATGTAAACGTTTTCAAACAGACAATACATGTCTATACAAGATAAAAATTTAATACTTTAGTATAAACACATTATTTCCTATAGCAATGCAATACATTTCTCAAGATTTATATAAAGTAATCATGGATCCCCTATGCCAACCCCTTAGGAATCACCCCAAAATAATAAAATCGATAAGTTAAAGAATACATCTAGAAACTAAAGCCTCAACAAATTACATTAGATTCATAACAATTTTAATTAAATAAATTAATTAGGCTGTTACACATCATAAAAATACTAAGTTTAATAAAATGGGAGAATAAAATCACATTAAAACAAGTACTTACATGTCCAATCCTGTTCAAAGATCTCGCATTAGGCATAGGATCATCAATAACGGCAGGGGTAGCACCTCCGATATCAGTAGCTAAAGCAGACGTGTCAATAGGAGAGAGAAAGCACACGAAACACAACCTAGCGACACGAAGTTCTCATCCAGAATGACCAAATTACAGTCTGAAGGCTAACCACATCCCTCTCCACGTTAAGATCATATCACGGTTACAGTTAAACCGAGTACACGTTATCATAATTACACACACTAATCCCATTAAAATAGACCAACTATTCGCAATCGTAATCGATTATACCCTTTCAATAATCGTAATCGATACATTGAATAGATTCTCATAGGACTCAAACTCATTAAGTTATATTAAAAACCCGTCACATCTTAAAAATAATAGATTTTAATGAAATAATTCCCTTCCCACCCCTTAAAATTAACTGGGAAACCCCTATTACACGTAGAGATTCCCCGTTCCCCCTTAACATAGGGAAAACACACATTAAAAATCCCTATACACTATGACTAGAAAGGTCTAATATCCTGAGTTGGCTGCAATACGATGCGAGGCAAAAGAAAAGCGTTTTGGGTAAGCATAAAATCTTTGTAACTCGTCTACAGCGTAAGTTTTTTCACCAGGCCCGTAAAGGTATATAAATGTGTATCGCCAGGTATATAAATGTGTATCATTATGGGCATGTGCAATACCAGTTATGGTCTATGTCGCCAGTTTCTTTAAACAGCCATCTGCTGTAATTATGTAAAGTACACAATAAATATAGTTTGAATAAATCAGTGTATTCGTAAGTTATTGCTCTGCACCGAAAGGTCCTGGATATCAAGCTAATTTAGGTTAGAATTAAGTCCATTTTGACAGATCAAAGTTAAATCCTCTACCATGGCCTCTAAGAAGGAATGGAGAGGCAGACGGATTCTTTACAATTCTCCTTTTAAAATCATAATATTTTTAAAAATTGTCTTATTGTTTATTAAAGATATCTTGCTATTTCTGAACATTTTGGTAAATTATATGATAAGCATTAAAAATATATAATTATAAAATAATAAAGATATTATAGACCTAACACCCTTAGATAGGCATGAGATATTAAATAAAATATTAAAAAATGCTCTTTAAGTTACACTGTTTTGTTGTTTGTTCTACCCTGACCGTCCGACCTACCCGAAGGTGTAAGGTATCTGTTTGAACGGTCGGGAAGTGCCACACAATTTTGGCCGAAACCCAGTGGGGGGTGGCATCTACAGGAAACGTACCCTAATCCCCCTACCATCAATCTCTTGGAAGGACTTACGGACCAACATATTTAACGTCCCTGTACTCCGCGCGAACACGGGGAATGTTTGGGCAGAGGCGGGAATCGAACTCGGGTCGTCCGAATGCAATTCCTGAGCGCAAAACACTGGACTGTCCCACCCATTGTAGATAGACCTAACGTATATGTTCATGGAATTGCCTTTACAAATTTATTATGATGCTTAACGATTTTCCGAGGAACACTGTCTAATTGATGTACCCGTCAACAAAGCAGTCTTTTAAGGAAACTAAACCTCTGGGAACAACCAACTAATAAAATGGAAAATTTTTCATACCTGTATCTTTAGTGCTTTCCAAATTTCTACAGAAGAAATTGTTATCCTCGTCAATAAAGCAATCTTCGTTTTCTTTGCAATATTTCGCTTTAATATCCTCCCTACAATGTTCTGTAAAAGATTTATAACAAGAAAGATCAATCATGCTTAAAGCATGGATTATGAAACACTTTCCAACTTCAATGCAATTTTATTTAAACATGCCTAAAATGCAATATATTCCTCAGTAATATTTTAAAACTTATCACAATACTACATTAATTTATTATATTTGAAAACTTAAACCTTCATCGAAAAAAATAAACTTCATTAAAATAACGTCATTGAATTATAAATTGCTTGGTTTAAACATCTCTAAAACGCGATACATTCTTCGGAAATATTTTTAAAACTATCATAATACTACGATAATTTATTATATTTGAAAACTTCATCGAAAACAACTGAAATTCATTCAAATGACGTCATAGAAAAAATAGCACGCCTGGCTCTCTCTATAAAAAGAACATTTCATTAATAGCATTTTCCCATTCATGTCATTCATCAGAATACTATAATAATTTATTTTATTTAAAAATTAAGACCATGGAGCTACACGTAATTAAACTCTATGCGTAAAACTTCATCTAAAAAAATCGTCCTTCTGTTTGTAAAATCAATGAATATTTGATTCATATCAGCTATGCAGACTCCATGAACAAAAAGATTTTGTGTTAAAGAAATACAGCAATTCTAATACAACTCATTCCATATATTTTGCTGTTTACATTTTACATAGGTGAAAAATAGGCTTCGTTGTAGAAATAATCAAATTTGGATGAGCATTTAAACTCAAATATATTGCAATTCCGTTGTTTCAGTATGTAGATGCACCGAATTTATGCAAAAATAAAGTGAATTTAGGACGGATACAACACTCAATATGAATTAAAAAGACCTTTAAAAATCACGATCTTGAGACAAGATGGATGCCACATATCATTTTGAAGTGGGTCACGTGATATTTTCATATCATAGTCACGTGATCGCTTCATATAAGAGGTGTTATTATTATTTTAATTTTTATTTAAAAAACTACTGAATATATTTCGCTAAATTTTTTTTATATATTTTATGGTACAATTTGAATTTTACCTATAATTCTCGAAGCAATTTGTGAATTTTAAATCCGCTTAAAAAGTGTTTGAAAAATTAGGTCCCATAGGGCTCAATGTATTTCATTTTTTCAACCCGGGTTCAATCCAAAACTAATTGGGTTATATTATTGATTTATATTCCCATAAGTCCTACAGACTGTCTGATCAGCATACTAAAATTTCATTTTGATTAAGTCATTTTTACGACAGTTATCGTGCTAATGGACAGACAGACAGACAGACAGACAGAATGAACAAAGTCATAAACACTTTTCTACTTTGTTGTAAAGTGTTAGAAAAAGAGACGTATGCCTGTAGTGAGATTCTTCATTTGATTCCCTCATACATCAATACTATTCCAAATTAAATACATGAAAATGCGTTTAAATAATGATTTAAAAAGCTTTTGTTTGTCTTTTATTTCTGAATTTAAAAACTTTCACTTTTCAATATTAAATTAAAACAGTCGGCTGTTATGAAAAAACCAGATGTCTATTTATGAAAAATTTCATAAATAAACAGAATGAGATAATTACGAAACTGTATCAGGCCGTTTTGGAAACAAAAATTAGCCTCCTTCTTCAGGTTGATAAAACAGAGCAGCCGCACCAAAGAAGCATTTCATGTCCATTCGATACTTCAAATATTCGATATTCCTAAAAGTAGTAATATATTTTCAAAAACTGCCCTGTTCTGTTATTACTTTCTCTATATAGATAGTATAAAATATAGGGAAAGTATTCTGACTGGACCGAAAATTCGAATTCGAGTTTTCGACGGAAGAGTACGTTTTAAGCATCATTGAACTCAAATCTAACGTTTTTGAAGGGATGTCTGTGTGTGTATGTGTGTGTGTTACTGTGTAAAGCGTTTTGAAATTTAACACTTTATTTATTAAAAACACTTTATTATTAAATTGTAAACACTTTATTAAATTGAAAACACTTTATTAGTTTTAGATTTTTATTTAAGCAAGGTATGCTAGGTTTCATAAATTTGTATTTTTGAAACTTATTCAGATTTTGTTTCATTTCGGATGAAATATGATAGTTATCTAAAACATAAAATACTTTCTCGATATTATTAACTTATTAAGAGCATAAGACAATTGATTAAATGCATCAGCAGGTTTCGAAGGAGTGTGGAGGAGGGGGGGGGGACTTTCTATGAGCTTTTTACTTTCCCTGCAATACATGGTAATGTATAGGGAAAGTATTGGAATCATGCCGAAAATCACAACTCGAGTTTTCGACGGATCTACACGTTTCGAGAACTCTAGAATACGAAAAAACCACTTTTAACGTGACGTCTGTGTGTGTGTGTGTCTGTCTGTCTGTACAATGTATGTACCCACTCTAACTCAAAAACTAATGAACCGAATTTCATAAAATTTGGTAGGTAAGTCACTTGAGTATGACCCTGGTGCTGATTAGTTTTTGGTACGATTCGTAAAAACAGAACCCGCCATTTTTTGCGAAATGGCCCGTGAAAGTTTCACCTAGACACTCTATCTAAAATACTAATTGATCAAATTTCACAGAATTTGGTAGATAAGTTACTTGTACGATACTCTGGCGCTGATTAGATTTTGGTATTAATCGGAAAAGAACAACCTGCCTTTTTTTACGAAATAGCCCTCAAAAATCACAAAATCTAAAAAAAGCTACGTATGTTCAAATATATCAATTAAATGCTTGTTTTATACGTAATTTTTAATTAGGAAAATAATAAGAGCAACTCTATTACTCTAGGACTAACCATTCTCGAGATATTTGAGATTTTTCGCATTTAGTTATGTCACTTTTAGAAAAATGTCTAATTACCAAATAAAAACAGAAATTGAATTAAAAATGCAAATTTAGTGCTATTTTGTGCAATTAAACTCAATTTAATGAATTATTAAAGAAAAAAAAATATGAATTTGAGTCTGCAGGGAAAGTCATGTGCTGCCCACATCAGATTTTTTTTTCAAGTATGGCTAAAAGGCAACATGTTCTTGAATTCACATCAAAGGAGTATAAATTAATTTCCTAAAAAAATTGTATTGGGTCATAGGTGGATATGATATAATGGAAATGTTCAATTTTGCATACATGATTTATGCATCGAAGCATTTGTTCGAGCATGGTTTCAAGCTGCTAGAATACAAGCATTTTAGTTGCTTTAGGTATTGCTTGGTGTTTGTTTTAGGCTTTTATTCCGAACTGAATACCAGTAGTCGAGATTTATCACCATCATGGCACTCGTTGATGCCATATAATCAACATATGTTTTATTGTTTCTTGCATTCACAGCCGACTAATCTGACTGATCTGAACACTAGTTCCAAAACGCGAAATGCCCTATTGAGAAGAAATATTTCTCTCTGCTATTTTGGAGGGGGTAATTATTTCCCGATAAAATACGGTATGTAATCACAATCCAGTAACATTGCCTTGCATTGATTCCCCCAAGGTTTGAGCTAAATTGGTGCAATTAATAAATTTTGGAGTGTTTATGATATTGACTACAATTTCAAATTGAATTTTATTTTGAAATTTAAGGAAATTTTATGATAAAAGTATCAAAGCATCATGAATCTATTACTACATAAAAAATCTGATGTGGGCAGCACATGACTTTCCCTGTAGACTTAAATTCATATTTTCTTTAATTCTTTAATAATGCATTAGATTGAGTTTAATTGCACCAAATAACACTAAATTTGCATTTTTAATTCAATTTTTGTTTTTAGTTGGTAATTGGACATTTTTCCGATAGCGGCGTAGCAAAAATGCAAGAAATCTCAAATATCGTGAGAACGGTTAGTCCTAAAGTATAATGGAGAGTGTTATATTCTTTTCCTCGTCAAAAATTGCGTATAAAACAAGCATTTAATTGATATATTTCAGTATAAGAAGTCTTTTTATTTTTATTTAGATTTTGGAGATTTTTGCGGGCCATTTCGTAAAAAAAGGCGAGTTCTTCTTTTCCGAATCGTGCCAAATTCTAATCAGCAACAGAGTATCCAACAAGTAACTTATCTACCAAATTTTGTGAAATTTGGTCAATTAGTATTTTAGCTAGAGCGAATAAATGAAATTTTTAGGGGCTTTTTTGCAAAAAAAGGCGGGTTCTGTTATTACGAATCGTACCAAAAACTAATCAGCACCAGGGTTACATCCAAGTGACTTACCTACCAAATTTTATAAAATTCGGTCCATTAGTTTTTGAGTTAGAGTGGATACATTCATTGCACAGACACACAGACACACAGACACACACACACAATACACACACATACACAGACGTTACGCTAAAATAATTTTTTTGTGTTCTAGAGGTCTCGAAACGTGTAGATCCGTCGAAAACTCGAGTTGCGATTTTCGACATGATTCCAATACTTTCCTTATACATTACCATGTATTGCAGGGAAAGTAAAATTATGCATTTCAAATCTCATATCGAGATCTGTCTATTAGGAGGACTAAAATTGCTTGTTCCATCAAATTCCCCACACCCACATACATTGTACCACATAAAATGTATTTATTAAAATGTATGAAAGACGATATACCAAATTTGGATTTTCTAACTTCTACGGTTATCCAGTAATTCACCGAAAACAAACACATTCTTACTGCGGGTACAGAACGGGTTAACCTAGTAAGGTACAAAATTTCAAAACTTAAAATCTACCACTAAAAACAACGGCATACCAAATTTGGACTTTCTATCTGCTTCGGTTCTGGAGTTATTCCCCAAAAACAAGTACATTCCTATGGTGAACCTAAGACGGACAAACCCGATAAGGTTATAATAATAATTATAATAAGTTCAATTTTCAGCTTCACTATTATTGTCACATAGTATTTTTTTTAATATGTGGAAACGAAAACGAAGCTGAATATTGTACTGTGTTTTAACTATCTTACAACAATGGTTATTCATATGACCATTGTTTTAAACAAACTGTCACCCAACCACTGACCTATAAGGCTGGCCTATAACCCAACAAAAACGACTTGGAAGGATTTAAAAAACGAGTACATTCTATGGCAGGCCCAAGATGGGCTGACACGCTAATATTGAAATTCTAAAGAATTAAAATATACCATAAAAACAACGACATGCCAAATTTTATATCACTTCCATTAATGGAACCTGGTTAGTTAGGGTTTCAAAGATTTGAAACGCGATAAATATACATGTATACAATATATACCCCGTTTGAAGTTAAACAAGAAAGATCAATCATTGCATAAAGCATTGATTATGAAACACTTTCCAACTGAAAGGCAATTTTATTTAAATATCTCTAGAATGCGATGCATTCAGCACTGACATATTTTAAATTATCACAGTACTAAAATAATCTATATATATAAAGAAGAAAAGTATGTATGTATGTATGTATGATCCAACATCACGGGAGAACGGCTGAACCGAATTTGATGAAATTTAGTGGATAGTCTTGAGATAGCCCCACTTAAAATTTAGTCTATGTTTTGAGTTTCTATGGCCAGTGGTTCTCGAGATATTAGTGAAAAACGACACTTTCGTTTGTCTCATCATCACGAGAGAACAGCTGAACCGAATTTAATGAAATTTGGTGGGTAACTTTGAAATAGCCCCCATAAATTTAGTCTAAATTTCGAGTTTCTAAAACTAGGGGTTGTCGAGATATTGAAGGGAAACGAAACTTTTTCCTAGGAGTTCTACTTTCTAACTCCATGATTCCCAACGAAAAAGGTTGGAAATCATTGGTTTTAAAGTGAAAAGTCAATTAAATCTCTGAGTTTTGTGGAAGTTTATTGAACGTATTAGTCACTTTTGAAAATCACAGGTTTGAAATATGAACTTTAATGAAAACTCTATCGTCATGATTTATTTTTCACAGGCTTACTCAACAACGAAAAGTATTAAGAAATCAGAATGGTTATTTAATTATCAGCATTTTATAAGGAAGATTCTTTCTTATGCAGCTATGACTTATATATGCAGCTTTTTCTTACATAATGCATTGAATTTACTTCTTTCACAGTGAAAAAACAATGTATAAGATTCACGGCCCTATATGTTCCGGTGTAATTTTTATCACAGTTTTGCATCGTAAATCCTGAGCAACGCCGGGTAATGACTGCTAGCTTATTATATTTGAAAATTTAAAACTTCATCGAAATAAAATGAACTTTATACAAATGACATCATCGAAATATAAATCGCCTGGCTGGCTCTCTATGTAAAAGCAATGAATATTTCATTCATATCACTTTTATTCCAGACTCCAGAGCTAAATAATTTTACGTGAAAAAAGTTCAGCAATCCTTATACAACTCATCTTACAATCGCTTGTTTACATTCTGCATCCATTGAAATTAGGCTTCGTTGTAGAAATAATCAAAGTGTGATGATCATTTAAATTAAAAAATATTGTAATTGCGTTGGCTCAAAATATAGATACACAGAAAATACGCAAAAATAAAGCGGTTTTAGTACGGATGCAGCATTAATATAAATTTAAAAGAACTTTTAAAATCGCGATTTTGACACTGGGAAAAAAAATGGATGCCATATTTTATTCTGAAGTGGGTCACGTGATCTCTTCATATTATATGGGTGTCATTTTTATTTTTATTTTTATTTAAAAAACTACCAAACATATTTTGCTGAATTTTTTTTTATATATTTTATGGGATAATTTGAATATTTTCTAAAATTTTCGAAGCCATTTGTGAGTTTTAACTTCGCTTAAAAAATACTTGAAAAATTAGGTCCCGTAGGGTTCAATGTATTTCACTTTTCAATCCGCGTTCAATCCAAAACTAATTGAGTGACATTATTCATTTACATTCCCATAGGTCCCACAGACCGTCTCCACAACATATTAAAATTTAATTTTGATAAAGTCGTTTTTACGGCAGTTATACGTACGAACTGTCTGACAGACAGAATGAACAAAGTCACAAACACTTTTCAACTATGTTGGAAGGTGTTAATAAAAGATTGTATAAAGTATAAACGAAAAGCATTTCTACGCGATTGATCAGGATCTAAAGGTGCGATTTCCTGCTGTTATGTGCGCTTTGGAAAAATTGATATTTATGTCCCCTTGCATCAGATATGTCACCTCGTATGAATGCAAAACTTGTAAATTCTCATTTCTCTTGTAAAAAGCTAATGAATGACATAAGTTCCGTCCATTTACTAAATGGTTCTATGGTAAGTTGGGACATAATAAGTTGTATTATAATATATTTACTATGTATTATATGTAATATAATTATTATATTATAATACTTTATAATTATATTATATATAATATAATTATACCATCGAACCATTTAGTACATGGACGATAATTATATTATATATAATATAATTATAATGTATTATAATATAATATTATAATATAATTGGGACATAATAAATTGAGTACAAACTAAGTTGAGTAAATTTTTTTTTTTTGCGATGGAAACTTTTCTAACAATTGGCATGTGGCCGGCCGTCCAATTAGTTGCTCAAATCCACTGGATGAGTCGGACGGTCTGGGTTTTCAGCAATTGGCATGGCAATGCTAATTTGTCGCAAGAGATTTTCAGCTATGTCTCACTAAAATATGTATTTATTGATATCGCTTTTACTTTAGAATATGTAGTAGGATAACCCAAAAGAACATTTTTAATTAAAAGTTTTACATTTTGATATTTTTAATTTTTTTTTAATTTAAAATTTTGGTTTGGGGAAAAAAAGTTAATTATAATATACTAGTTTCTTTGCATAATCTTAATGTACATATTTTATACCCTCTAAATATAAAATTTTGTTGAATTCTACGAGTAAGTTTTTGAAGTACAGATGTTTGAAATTTCAAAATTTCGACATTTGAAGCGTCTGGCAAGCAGCCTGTTAACTGTAACGACTGCCAAACTGATAAATCCGTTAATGGGACGTAAAATCCTATCATTTGACACCAATTTTCTCCATGCACTCAATGAGGTAAGTAGATGTCAATTTTAGCCTATTTCAAAAATACGCCCAGGGCGAAGGCCACCTGAGTGGATTGCCAGACTCACGAAATTTTGTTGACACCGAGAAGTTCTACCACATGTAATGCCAAACCTTCTGTACTCGCTGGGGTAAGTAAAATCGTTGTTTTCTCTCGGACTATCTGATAAAACAATTTGTGAAGACTTTGAACAAAGGAAATTTGTGCTTTCACATTTTATCAGTTCAATGGACAAGATGGAGTCTTGTGCCTGCTTTTTTTATGTTCTAGTTGTTAAAAACTTCCTTAGAAAACATAAGGCAGCAACAACTCTGGATTAGTAGAGACATGCTCTCCAATTTTAACAAGCAAACAAACGATCTTGACGATTTGAGTGAAGAGCAAGGAGAAATATATCACTAGGAAATAAAACTATGTATTGGAAATACCAGGGATGGCGAAATACCCACATTTTAGGCAGATTACTGCTGAAGCCGTCAAAGGGACTTTCCTGGTAGATTTCAGTCTATAAATCTATTCTATAATCTATTCTCTATTCCAAAATTCCATTTTATAATATATTCTCTAATCTATTTTATAATATATTCTCTATTCTATAATCTATTCTCTATATCTATCTTCTACCTATAATCTATTTTTTTTTTTATAGAAAGCCTTTTAAAAGAAGTTTCTTATACATATGTTGAATTGAAGATCATTTTATGGGCTTTCGTGTTGAAATAAATTTATTTGGTAATATGTGGTTGTTTTAATAGTATGTAATATGAATAACATCAGTATTTTTATTTTCAAAATTATATCAGAAATAGCAGGGACGACTGGTTAAATCAGTAAATAAGGTGGCTATACCTTGTCTTCAAAACTATAGCTGATATGGCAAAACTGATGCCATTTTCGGAATCAGCACTCCAAATATATCCGATAATAGATCTAACTTTTAAACCACCGAATGTGCAAGTAATCGATCGGAACCATTTTGAGACAATTTTGAAATATTTTGTCCCATTGACGATAATGAGAATTTACTCTTTTGGTCACTATCCCCCCGGCCTTTTTTCTGTCGTTCCTGTAAACACTCTCCTTTCTTTTCCCCCATTCCTTTATGCCTCCGGCATGGCACCTTAATGTTATGAAGTGTTATGATTATGTTTTTGTATATCTTATTTTTAGATATTTTTCTTATATATATATATATATATATATATATATATATATATATAGCAAGAAGAAGAAGGGTTCATGCTGCATGGTAATACAAATTTTCTTAATGTATCCTATCTTCATTTTTTCATTTTTTGATGCCTGTAGTCTGGGTTGGAGTATTTATAGTAATGTACTATTGCTCTATCTGAAACAGGCATGTGTTTGGGTCAGTTAGAATTAAATACTCAGACCTGATGAGGAATTTATTCTAACTAATCATCGAATTTGGGCTGGTGCTGTTCTCTTCTCTTATCAGCGTTATGGCCGTAAATTTGCATCTATGGTGATGTTAATATTACTTGAATTTTTTGTTATTACATAATTCTAATATATATATATATATATATATATATATATATATATATATATATATATACACATATATATATATATATATAGTATATATATATATATATATATATATATTAAAATGATGAAAACAAAATGTGCAGGAATGCAGATTTGTAATCACAGCATCAAACCTCGGGTCATAAAATAATGAGTATTTAATTTACATTAAAAGCAAAATGTAATGAGAAAGGGCTGGAAAAATAGACCATTGAATGACAAGGAAAAGGAAAATAATTCAATGAATTGTATATCTGCTAAAAAAGTCTTCAGGGGCACATTCTAGACAGATATACTAAAATCCGTTGTTTCTATTAATTGCATAAAAACACGTGGTTAAAAATTTAGGCAATCTGTGCCCAACAACGGAATAAACGAGATCCACAGAGAAACGACACAAGAGGACAATATTCAACTAAAATACTATAAAAGAACAACACATCATGAAAAATGCAACTCACAGATGCACAAACATGTAAAAGAGAGCAACTCACAATTCTTGAAACAACCACCAGCTGGTCAAGCCAGGCTAAAAGCGCGACGGGAGGAACCAGTGGAAAAGGTGTTGAAGAAGAAGTAGATGGCGATCTGTGAGAGGTTAAACCCAAAAGTTCAGAAACTTACCGTGAAGTTACCATAACTAAAACATTTAAAATAGGGATAACACTGTTTTTTTTTTTAGCCGTATCCTGTTTTTATTTTATTACTTTCCTTATATACAATAATGTATAAGGAAAGTATTGCGACGGGGTCGAAAATTCGAATTCGAGTTTTCGACGGGAGAGCACTTTTCAAGCATCCCTGATCACGAATCGAACATTTTTGGAGTGATGTCTGTGTGTGTGTGTGTGTGTGTGTGTGTCAGTGAGTTTGTGGAGCTGATAACTGACGAACGAATGGACCGATTCAAACGAAATTTGGTACAAAAATTACAATCCGTAAACACTGGAAGTCTATTGTTTTTATATGTAATCCAATGTTCAGAACCCCCCTAAATTTTCGAGTGAAATTTTGAAAAAATCATCAAAAGATCAAAACTTCTAATAAAGTTATGCAAATAGACATTTCTTATGTAATTTTTCATTAGAAAACGATTGACATAAATTTTAGAACGCTAACATGAACCGTTCTGCAGATATTGCACGTTTTTCAAAAAAGTATCAAAATGTCATGTAAAATAAAAAAGAAATATTTCCTATTGAGAAACATGTTCGCTTTTCATATGTAATATCATACAATAAATTGGGTGACATCATTCTAGTGGATCTAGATCTTTCTATTCATGAGAAAAGATACTTTGAGTAATACTTTTGTATTTGAAAACCAAAAGTCATTTATCTGCTGTAAGAATAACTTATTTCTCCGTCCATAACGCTTGGCGAGATTTTAACGACGAATTTGGTGGAATGTCGCTAACTTGGCAACTTTTTTAAATGTTGTTACATTAACGAAAAACTTGCTAAATGGATAAAAATGACGCTAAATTTATGAAAATGACGACTCATTGACGAAAATTCAATATCTTGGAAAGAATATAAATATCTACTATAAAAATAATCTTTTTTTTAATTGTAAATTTAGTAAATGCATTGTATATATAAGGAAAGTCATGTGCTGCCCACATTAGATTTTTTACTTATATATTCACTAAATCTCAACAACACTGGCAAAAATTTAATGAAAAGCCATTTTTTTTTCACACTGGCACAAATTACAGTTTCATACTGCTCAAATTGTGTGATACTACACAAATTATTTCCGTACATTGCAAATTGTGCAATACTGCACAATAAAAAAAGAATCTGATGTGAGCAGTATATGATTCACATTCATTTTCTCATTATCTCCTTAGAAATTCATTAAATGGAGTGTAATTGCAAAAAAATAACACACACAGTTATTTGACATTACACTGAATTGACACTTTTAATTCAATTTACGTTTTCATTTGGTAACTGGGCATATTTTCAGACAACATAGGAAGAAAATGCGAAAAGACAGTTATACTCCTAAAGGCCCTATCACATTCAACAACTTTTGGAACAACCAACTATTTCGGACAACTTTTTCCCCAATTTTTCGGTGAAAAAGTTGGCGATAGGGTTATTGACAGTTTGAAGAAGTTGTGCTAAATGACAAAACTATGGCAGTATGTTTATCGCCTTTTGGCGACAACTATACATTTGTACTTTTCGGCAGGCAGCGCGTTCTCGCTTCGACTCCGGCAATAAAACAAGACTTTTACTTAGTACTTCCTTTTGTAACCTTTATTACTTTGTAATTATGACTAAATTGTTATCAGCTGCGGGGAAAAATCAAATATGCTTTGGCATAATTACGCTAGGATTATTCCTGCTTAAGAAGAAGAAACAAAGTAAACCGAGAAAGATGTGGACAAAATCTATTGTAAATTTTTGATTTGCTCTTTTTTATATGGATTACTTCAGATATCATAAGCTTAAACAGATGAATGAACATTAAAGAATATTTGGATTTGTCACACATCCGTATAAAAAAGCAAATAAATATTTGTTGAAAAATATTCACTCTATTTTAAGATACAAAATTAGTTTAAAAAGCGATATAGCCGATATTGAATGAAATGAAACAAAGAAAAAGAAAAAGTAAAAAGTATTTAAATTCAAGAATGCCGTTATTAAAATATCATGTCTTAAACAAATTTAAGTTCATTACCATTTTATACTTGATTTTAAAGGTTTTCAAATACGTATCTATATTAAATATCCGAAGATGTTCTTTGCTCATTTGTAACGTTTAAAATATTTCTCATTAAAGTAAACTTTTAAAAATTATTTTATCTACATTTATATTTATTGAGTAATTATGTTTTAAAATAGATTTAAATGTACATTCCATCTATAGCTGGTATAAAGTATACTTCAAGATGTTTTTCAAAGTAACTTCGAAATAAATTTTTATAAGCATTCAAATTTAAAAATAATTTACTGATATAAGGTTATTTTGTATATAAAACGTAAAATAATTTAAAACAAAAAAAAAATTGCAGATTATTAAAGAAAAACTATATTTGAATATTTTAGTAACAGATGGCAGCACTTGTAAAATTTAAAATTCGCATGGATTCGAACCAGAGGCTAGTCGTTTGCTGAGCTGATTCTTTACCACCCAAGCCAAAACTTCACATTTGAAATGTACTAACAAATTATATCATGCAATGCATTTAGTGTTATTTTAGAGTACTATTTTGAAGAGTAAACAGAATAAGTTTTCAAGTTGTTTTAATATTGCAATAGAAGAAAAAAAAAATTGTCTATGAAGAACATACATGAAAATTCATTTTCTAAATTCGGTCTGATGTTTTTTTTAACGATTCGAGAAAGAGAACATAATTGTATTCGTTAAAACGAGGAAATTGCCATAGTGTAGTAAATATTCTAAAACAATTTAAATTAGGATCCTTTGTGTTTTGTGATGGAATCACTTTAGTACGTATATATCGCCAAAGCAAACTCGCGTACGCTCTTGTTTAAATTCACAGAAAGGCGGATTTTCTGAAATGCGGTAATACTGTAAACTAGCAAGCCGCTGGTAAATATAAATTTGAATCAGAAGAGACCAAAGAAATTATATTAGTAATAATATCTTAATTTTTATTATATAATATTTCATGTATATAAAATCGCTTTGGAAGAGATGGTTCGTAAAGATGATATTTTCTCGTACGCATGTTTCTTCAAATTCTTTTTTAAATACAGTGGATCTTTTAGATTCCACAAAAATGATTTTTCACGTATTGATTCAATTAACTCCATTTTTATCTCGCAAGACTACTTTTCTTCGATTTCGAGACGACTTCCATTAACATCCACCTTTATGACACAGAAATATTATAAATACTTAACAAAATTCTAAATCTAAACTAAAATAATACTTCGCGCTGCCTGGTTATTATATCAATATAATCTATCTGTTATTATATTCTATCTGTTCGCGCTCCACAGATTCAAACTTGCGCGAGGATTTCACGCCAAACCAGAATGTAGTAGAATCTGCGCCAACCTTTCTAAACACGTGATTCCTCCGCTACTCATCTGTGATTGGCTGGTTTGTGAAAAATTGTTCCAAACGAACAACTTTTTCTATACTCGTCAGATAAAGTTGTCCCAATTTTTTGACCTCATTTCACACGATTTTTCCCCCAACTCGGCGTAAAAATTGTTCGAAAAGTTGGTTGTCCGAAAAATTGCCGGAAAAGTTGTTGAGTGTGATAGGGGTTTAAGAGTGATGGTAGTGATCTTATTCTTTTCATTGTCGAAAATTACGTATAAAACAATAATTTAATTGCTACATTTAGGCATACATAGCCTTTTATTTTAGATTTTAAAGATATTTTAACGATTTTTTGCCTGCCATTTCGAAAAACGGGTAGATTGTTATTTTTTCGCATCGTACCAAAGTCTAATCCGCACCAGGGTAACAACTTACGAGTGACTTATCCACCAAATTTTGTAAAACCTAGAAAATTAGTTTATTAGCTAGAGTGGATACATACATTGCACAGACAGATACACACATGCACTGACGTCACGCTAAAAATAGTTTTATCGTGTTCTAGAGGTCCCAGAACGTGTAGATCAGTCGAAATCTCAGCAAATACAAACATCTAATTGATCGTTTAAGCATGCGTAGAATTTTATTTTAGATTTTCACGATTTTGACGGGTCATTTCGCAAAAGAAAACAAGTTCTTTTTTCCGAATCGTACGAAAATCTAATCAGAACCAGGGTAACCCATAAGTGACTTATCTACCAAATTTTGTGAAATTAGGTCAATTAGTTTTTCAGTTAGAGTGGATACAGACAATTTTGCAGAATGAAATTTGGTTTTTATGAAATTCGGTCCGTTAGTTCTTGAGCTAGAGTGGATACATACATTGCGTGGACACACACACACACACACATACAGATACACATAGACGTCACGCTAAAAATAGTTTTTCGTGTTGTAGAGGTTCCAAAAGGTGTAGATTCGTCGAAAACTCGAATTGCAATTTTCGACACGATTCCAATACTCTCCCCATACATTACCATGTATTGCAGGAAATGTAAAAAAAAAAAAAAAAAAAAAAAAATCTGATGTGGGCAGCACATAATTTTCCTTATATAACGCAATGAATTTACTACTTTTACAGTAAAAAGAATAGATTATTTTTATAGTAGATATTTATATTCTTTCCAAGATATTGAATTTTCGTCAATGAGTCGTCATTTTCATAGATTTAGCGTCATTTTTATCTATTTGGCGAGTTTTTCGTTAATTTAGCAACATTTTAAAAAGTCGCAAAGTTGGCGACATTCCACCAAATTTGTGGCCAAAATCTCGCCAAAATCAAGCATTATGGACTGAGAAATAAGTTATTCTTACAGCAGGTAAATGACTATTGGCGTTCAAATACAAAAGTATTACTCAAAGTATTTTTTTTTCATGAATGGAACGAGTTAGATCCACAAGAATGATGTCATCCAATTTATCGCATGGTATTACAGGTGAAAAGTGAACATGTTTCTCAATAGGAAACATTTTATTTTTATTTTATATGGCATTTTGATAATTTTTTTGAAAAATGTGCAATATCTCGAGAACGGTTCATGTTAACATTCTAAAATTTATGTCAATAGTTTTCTAATGAAAAATTACATAAGAAATGTCTATTTGCGTAACTTTATTAGAGGTTTTGATTTTTTGAGGATTTTTTTCAAAATTTCACTCGAAAATTTAGGGGGGTTCTGAACTTTCGATTACGTATAAAAATAATAGGCTTCCAGTGTTTACGGGTTTACGGACTGTAATTTTTGTACCAAATTTTGTTCAAATCGGTTTATTCCTTCGTCAGTTATCGTCTCCAAAGACTCACTGACACACACACACAGACATCACTTCAAAAATGTTCGATTCGTGATCAGGGATGCTTGAAACGTGCTTTCCCTTCGAAAACTCGAATTCGAATTTTCGACCCCGTCACAATACTTTCCTTATACATTATTGTATATAAGTAAAGTAAAAATACAAGGTCCGTAGAACATCTTATATATAATATATTCACTAAATCTCAACAAGGTTAATACTCAAAGTTAATATTCTATTAACCTTGGTAAAAATATACAATGGCACAAATAGTGGTGGTGATACGGAGCTGCAGCCCCCACGACTGGGGGCGGAGGACGCAAACAAACCAAGCTTCGCCACTGAGCACGAACGTACAACATAGAAGCCATTCATAAGGATTGATAAAATTGAAGAGGTTTCGATTCCCATAATAGGCAGGTGGGGATTTCCCGAAATAAGACCTTCGATTGTACGCCGGCACTCCTCTGTACTGATAAGATAAGTCCTTTGATCAGTGTAGTGTAAACACTAGTGTTCAGAAGGGGAAGAATTCCTGTTTTGCTGTTTTTGCATATATATATCAAATATTGAAAGTTTATGCATTTCTTTCATGGTGTTTGCATATCAAACAAAGGGGGAGTGAAGTTTCTGATTTTATAATCTATACGTAAATTCGAAACGAAAACCGTGTTCAAGCCTTTTTGGTTTCCTATTTTCACTTTTGTTTTTTTTGTTCTGTTTTGTATCATTTTTACTGTCCCTACAATACATGGTAATTAATGTATAGGGAAAGTATTGGAATCGTGTCGAAAATGACAAATTGAGTTTTCGACGAATCGACACGTTATGGGACCTCTAGAACACGAAAAAACTATTTTTAGCTGAACGTCTGTTTGTGTTTCTGTCTATCTGTGCAATGTATGTATCCAGTCTAACTTAAAATCTAATGAACCAAATTTTATAAAATTTAGTAGGTATGTCATTTGTGTGTGACCCTGGTGCTGATTAGATTTTGGAACAATCCGTAATAAAACCAGCGCTTTTTTTTTTTTTTGAAATGGTCCACAAAAATCTCATTTATCCGCTCTAGCTAAAAACCTAATTAACCAAATTTCACAAAGTTTGGTAGATAAGCCACTTATGGGATGCCCTGGTGCTGATTGGATTTCGGTACAATGTAGAATAGAAGAACCTGCCTTTTTTTACGAAATGGTGCGCAAAAATCGACATAATTTAAAATAAAAGAATACAACTCAAATGTATCAATTAAATGCTTCTTTTGCACATTTTGACAAGAAAAATAATAAGACCAGTCCTATTGCTGTAGGACTAACCGTTCTCGAGATATTTTAATTTCTTAGCATTTTCGTTACACCCCCTTTGAAAAAATGCCCAGTTACCAAATAAAAACGAAAATTGAAATAAAAATGCAAATTCAGAGTTATTTTGTGCAATTAAACTTAATGTAAGGAATTATTTAAGAAATAAAGAAAACGTGAATATGAGATCCGCAAAGAAAGTCATGTGCTGTCCACATCAGATTTTTGCTTTCCTTGCAATACATTGTAATGTATAGGGAAAGTATTGGAATCATGCCGAAAATCGCAACTCGACTTTTCGACGGATCTACACGTTCGAGACCTCTACAACACAAAAAAACGATTTATTGCGTGACGCTTGTGTGTGCGTGTGTGTATTTGTCTGTCTGTGCAATGTATGTATCCACTCTAACACAAAAACTAATTGACCAAGTTTCATAATATTTGGTAGCTAAGTCCCCCCGTGAGTTACCCAGGTGTTGATTAAATTTTGGATCGATTCAAGAAAAAAGAACCAGCCCTTTTTTACAAAATGGCCCCCAAAATTCGTATGTATCCTCTCTGGTTGAAAAACGAATTGACCAAATTCCATAAAATTTAGTAGATACATCACTTGGAGGTTAACCTGGTGCTGATTAAATTTTAGAACGATTCGCAGAAAAAGAACCTTACTTTTTTTTTTTGCGAAATGGTCCTCAAAATTCGATAAATCTAAAATTAAAAACCTACGTGTGCTCAAATCTATCAAATAAATGCTTATTATATACGTAATGTTTAACGGTGAAAAAAATAAGACCCACTCTATTACTCTGGAACTAGCCATTCTCGAGATATTTTAGTTTTTTTTTTCACCATTTCGCTACGCCACCTTTGAAAATAAGTCCAGTTACCGAATGAAAACGAAAATTCAATTAAAAGTGCAAATTCAGAGTAATTCAAAATACGAGTGTTATTTTGTGCAGTTAAACTCGATTTAATGAATTATTGAGAAAATAAAGAAAACTTAAATATGAGTCTGCAGGTAAAGTCATATGCTGCACACATCAGATTTTTTATTGTATGGTAAAAAAATCTGATGTGGGCAACACATGACTTTCCTTATATAATGTAATGAATTTACTAATTTTACAGTAAAAAAATAGGTTTCTCTTATAGTAGATACTAATATTCTTTCCAAGATATTGAATTTTCGACAATTAGTCGTCCTTTTCATTGATTTAGCGTCATTTTTATCCATTTGGCGAGATTTTCGTTAATTTGGCAACATTTCAATAAGTCGCCAAGTTGGCGACATTCCGCCAAATTCATCGTCAAAATCTCGCCAAGCGTTATGGACGAAGAAATAAGTTGTTCTTACAGCAGATAAATGACTATTGGCGTTCAAATACAAAAGTATTACTCAAAGTATATTTTTTCATGAATGGAACGAGCTAGATCCACGAGAATGATGTCACCCAATTTATCGCATGGTATTACATATGAAAAGTGAACATGTTCTCAATAGGAAATATTTTTTTTTCATTTTATATGACTTTTTAATAATTTTTTTGAAAAATGTGCAATATCTCGAGAACGGTTCATGTTAGCGTTCTAAAATTTATGTCAATCGTTTTATAATGAAAAATTACATAAGAAATGTCTATTTGCGTAACTTTATTAGTGTTTTTGATTTTTTGACGATTTTTTCAAAATTTTATTCGAAAATTTAGAGGAGTTCTGAACATTCGATTACGTATAAAAGCAATAAGCTTCCAGTGTTTACGGATTGTGATTTTTGTACCAAATTTGGTTCGAATCGGTCCATTCGTTCATCAGTTATCGTCTCCACAGACTCACTGACACACACACACACACACATACTTTCATACACACACACACACATACTTTCACACACACACACAGACATCACTTCAAAAATGTTTGATTCGTGATCAGGGATGCTTGAAACGTGCTCTGCCGTCGAAAACTCGAATTCGAATTTTCGACCCCGTCACAATTCCTTATACATTATGTATATAAGGAAAGTAATAATTATTTGTTCAAATTTATTAAAATTCGGTAGTTCTTTTGAGGGTTATAATGATGCTGTATAGATATTGGCATGATTCCGAAAACTAGTGTCGAACTTTTTTGCGAAATGACCGGCAAGTATAATTCGCTCTTGACATTTAGTAATACACCGTATTCAATGTTTTCTTTAATAATAAAGCAGTTTTGGGCCCCCCTCAAGTCATCTTATGTGCCGAGCATATAATGTTTTTGACTGAATGAAATTTATGTTATTTCAGCAAACAGCTACTTGTAAGAAAAGCAATCCACACCACTATGAAAAGATCTAATATGGGCAGCAAATGGCTTTTCTTATATATATAATGCAATGAATTTACTACTTTTACAGTAAAAAAAAATCTGATGTGGGCAACACATGACTTTCCTTATATAATGTAATGAATTTACTACTTTTACAGTAAAAAAATACGTTTTTCTTATAGTAGATACTAATATTCTTTCCAAGATATTGAATTTTCGACAATTAGTCGTCATTTTCATTGATTTAGCTTCATTTTTATCCATTTGGCGAGATTTTCGTTAATTTGGCAACATTTCAAAAAGTCGCCAAGTTGGCGACATTCCGCCAAATTCGTCGCCAAATATCGCCAAGCGTTATGCACTAAGAAATAAGTTGTTCTTACAGCAGATAAATGACTATTGGCGTTCAAATACAAAATTATTACTCAAAGTATCTTTTTTCATGAATGGAACGAGCTAGATCCACGAGAATCAAGTCACCCAATTTATCGCATGGTATTACATATGAAAAGTGAACATGTTTCTCAATAGGAAATAATTTTATTTTTATTTTATATGACTTTTTGAAAAAATTTTTGGAAAATGCACAATATCTCGAGAATGGTTCATGTAAGCATTCTAAAATTTATGTCAATCGTTTTCTAATGAAAAATTACATAAGAAATGTCTATTTGCGTAACTTTATTAGTGGTTTTGATTTTTTGACGATTTTTTCAAAATTTCATTCGAAACTTTAGGGGGATTCTGAACATTCAATTGCGTATAAAAACAATAGGCTTCCAGTGTTTACGGATTGTTATTTTTGTACCAAATTTGGTTCGAATCGGTCCATTCGTTTGTCAGTTATCGTCTCCACAGACTCACTGACACACACACACACATACTTTCACACACACACACACACACACACAGACATCACTTCAAAAATGTTTGATTCGTGATCAGGGATGCTTGAAACGTGCTCTCTCGTCGAAAACTCGAATTCGAATTTTCGACCCCGTCACAATACTTTCCTTATACATTATGTATATAAGGAAATTAATAGGTTATTCTTATAGTAGATACTTATATTCTTTCCAATATATTGAATTTTCTTCAATTAGTCATCAGTTTCATTGATTTAGCGTCATTTCTATCCATTTGGCAAGATTTTGGTTAATATGGAAACATTTAAAAAATGCGATATTCCGTTAAATTCGTCACCAAAACCTCTCCAAGCGTTATGGACGGAGAAATAAGTTATTCTTATAGCAGATACATGACTATTAGTATCCAACTACAAAAGTATTTTTCTCATGAATGGAACGATCTAGATCCACGAGAAGGGTGTCACCCAATTTATCGCATGATATTACATATGAAAAGTGAACATATTTCTCAATAGTTAATATTTTATTTTATTTATGGATTTTTTGGTAAATTTACTTGAAAAATGTGCAATATCTCCAGGACGGTTCATACTAGCGTTCTAAAATTTATGTCAATCGTTTTCTAAGGAAAAATTGCACAAGAAAAGTCTATTTGCGTAACTTTGTTAAAAGTTTTGATTTTTTGATGATTTTTTCAAAATTTCACTCGAAAATTTAGGGGGATTCTGAATATTCGATTGCATATTAAAACAATAGGCTGACAGTATTCACGGATTGTAATTTTTGTACCAAATTTTATTCGATTCGCTCAATTCGTTCGTGAGATATCGTCTCCACACACACACACACACACACACACACACAGACATTAGCTGAAAAATGTTCTATTCGGGATCAGGGTTGCTTGAAACGTGCACTCCAGTCGAAAAATCGAATTCGAATTTTCGACCCCATCACAATACTTTCCTTATACATCATACTATGTATATAAGGAAAGTAATAAAACATGTTTTCATAAGGATAAGACCAAGTGAATCTAATTATTGCTGAATTCTACAAATAATACTGATTAATATGCATCGTGTTATTCAAGGTCTTTAATCTCTCTTAATTCTTTGTCAGAAATACGGGGCTTATAGGAAATAGTCTCACAGCCAAATGAAAAATCTGATGTAGGCTGCACATGACATTCCCTACAGACTAAAATCCATTTTCTCTCAATTTCAAAAATAATTCATCAAATTGAATTTAATGACACAAATTAACTCGTATAATTATTTGAAATAATCCCCAATGTGCACTTTAATTCAATTTTCTCATTCATTTGTTAATTCAGTGTATTTTCAAAGGCGGAGTAGCAAAAATGCGAGAAAACTAAAATAGCTCGAGAACGGTTAGTTCTAAAATGATGAAATCGATCTTATACTTTTATCGTCAAAAATTACATATAAAAGAAGCATCTAATGGATACATTTGAGCATACGTAGTCTTTTATTTCAAATTTTGACAATTTTTGAGGGTCATTTCGTGAAAAAGTCATGTTCTTCTTTACAGAATCGTACCAAAGTCTAATCAGCACTAGGGTAACCTACAAGTGACTTTTCTACCAAATTTTGTGAAATTTAGTCATTTACTTTCTGAGATAGAGTGGATACATATATTGCACAGACACACCCACAGACGTCAGGCTAAAAATAGTTTTTACTTTCCCTGTCATACATGGTAATGTATAGGGAAAGTATTAGAATCATGCCGAAAATCGCAACTCGAGTTTTCGACGGATCTACACGTTTCGAGACCTTTAGAATACGAAAAAACTATTTTTAGCGTGACGTCTGTGTGTGTGTCTGTGTGTGTGTCTGTCTGTGTTTCTGTCTGTGCAATGTATGTATCTACTCTAACTCAAAGACTAATGGACCGAATTTCATAAAATTTGGTAGGTAAGTCGCTTGTGGGTTACCCTGGTGCTGATTGAATTTGGTACGATTCGGAAAAAAATAATCTGCCTTTTTTTGCGAAATAGATCGCAAAAATTATCAAAATCTAATGTAAAAACTGCTATACTTAAATATATCCATAGAATGCTTGTTTTATACGTAATTATTAACGATGAAAAAATAAGACCAACCCGATTACACTACGAGTAGCCGTTCTCGAGATATTTTAGTTTTTTCTTATTTTCTCAACGCCACCTTTGAAAATAGGTATAGTAACCAAATGAGAACGAAAATTAAATTAAAAGTGAATTCAATTTAATTAAAATAAAGAGAACGTGGATATAAGTCTGCAGGGAAAGTCATGTGCTGCCCACATCAGATTTTTTCGTATTCTAGAGGTCCCATAACAGGATACAGGCAATTTTTGCGGGTCATTTTGCAAAAAAATGCGGGTTCTTTTATTCCAAATTGTACCAAAAACTAATCAGCACCAGACTCACTCACAAGTGACTTACCTACCAAATTTTATGAAATTCGGTCAATTAGATTTTTAGTAAAAGTGGATACAAAATCTGCACAGACAGACAAACACACACACAGACACACACACAGACGTCACGCTAAAAATTGTTTTATCATATTCTAGAGGCCCCGAAACGTGTAGATCCGTCGAAAACTCGAATTGCGATTTTCGGTATGATTCCAATACTTTCCCTATACATTACCATGTATTGCAGGGAAAGTAAAAACAGTAATCTACATTATCAAACTCATGTATCCGCTCTAGCCCTATGGCTATACTGGGCACTAGACCGGGTAGGATAAATAATGTGTTGAATTTTACACATAATTTAATAATAAGAGTTAATTTATTTGAATTATAAAGAAAGAAAAAAAAATTAATTTTAGTCGGTAGGAAAAGATTCCCACATAAGCTTTTTACTTTCTCTGCAATACATGGTAATGTATAGGGAATGTAATGGAAACATGTCGAAAACCGCAACTCGAGTTTTCGGCGGATCTACACGTTTCGAGACCTCTAAAATAGGAAAAAACTATTTTTAGCGTGACGTCTGTGTGTATGTCTGTCTGTCTGTCAGTGTGTCTGTCTGTGTGTCTATCTGTGTGTCTGTCTGTGCAATGTATATATCCACTCTAACTCAAAAACTAATGGACCGAATTTCATAAAATTTGGTAAGTAAGTCACTTGTATGTGACCCTGGTGCTGATAAGTTTTGGGTGTTATTCGAAATAAACCAACCCGCCTTTTTTTTGCGAAATGGCCCTCCGAAATTGCCTGTATCCACTGTAACTAAAAAACTGATTAATCAAATTTTACCAAATTTGGTATTGAAGTCAATTGTAAGTCACCCTGGTGCTGATTAAATTTTGATACGATTCGGAAAAAAACAACCAGCCTTTTTCTAGAGAATGGCCCACAAAAATTTCATGTATCCACTCTAGCTAAAATACTAATGCACCCAATGTCACAAAACTTGGTAAATAAGTTACTTGTGGGATACTCTGGTGCTGATTAGATTTTGGTACAATTCGGAGAAGAACAGCCTGTTTTTTTTACGAAATGGCCCACAAAAATCGCCAAAATCGAAAAAAAAAGACTATATATGCTCAAATATATCAAATGAATGTTTGTTTTATACGCAATTTTTGACGTGGAAAAGAATATGACACATTCCATTATACTTTAGGACTAACCGTTCTCAAGATATTTTAGATATCTTGCATTTTTGTTACGCGGATTTCGGGAAAATATCCAATTACCAAATAAAAACAAAAATTGAATTAAAAATGCAAATTTATTGTTATTTGGTGCAATAAAACTCAATCTAACGAATTTTAAAGAAATAAAGAAAATATGAATTTGGGTCTGCAGGGAAAGTCATGTGCTGCCCACATTAGATTTTTTACTTTCCCTGCAATGCATGTTAATTTAATGTATAGGGAAAATACTGGAATCAAGTCGAAAATCGCAACTCGAGTTTTCGACGGATCTACACGTTTCGAGATCTCTAGAATACGAAAAAACCATTTTTAGCGTGACGTCTGTGTGTGTGTCTGTGTGTCTGTCTGTGCAGATTTTGTATCCACTCTAACTAAAAAAGTAATAGACCGAATTTCATAAAATTTAGTAGGTAACTCACTTGTGGTCGAAACTTGTGCTGATTTGTTTTGGGTACGATTTGGGATAAAAGAACCCGCCCTTTTTTGCGAAATGACCCGCAAAAATCGTCAAAATTTAAAGTGAAAACTACGTGTGCTTATGGGTTAGTCTGATGCTGCTTAGATTTTGGTATGCTTTGGAAAAAATAACCATTAAATGCTTGTTTCATACGTAATTTTTAACGAAGAAAAGAATAAAACCAACCCCATTACACTAGGACTAGCAATTCTCGAGATATTTTAGCTTTTTCGTATTTTCTCTACGCCACCTTTGAAAATAAGTCCAGTTACCAAATGAGAACGGAAACTGAATTAAAACTGAATTAAATTTAATTAAAATGAAGAAAACGTGGATATAAGTCTGTAGGGAAAGTCAAGTGTTGGCCACATCAGATTTTTAAAGCACCATTGATAGATGAGGGCTTTTCATGATTGTAAAATGCAGTCAGTTTCTTGGAAATTTCTGTGATTCAAATGAATGTATGTTTACGTAAACAAACATGTGACAAATCATTTGCTTTCATAAAAAATAAAATAAAATAAACAATAAATATAAATCATGCAGAAAACATTGATTATGAAACACTTTTCAATTGAAATGCAATTTTATTTAAACAGCTCTAAAAAATGCGATATACATTCGGACACTGATATTTTTTAAATTACCAAAGTTCTAGAATAATTTATTAAACTTGGATACTTAAAAAAGTCACTGATATAAATCGCCTGCTCATCTATGTAAAATCAATGAAAATTTCATTCATATTACTTACATTTCAGACTCCAGACCTAAATAATTTTGCATGAAAACAATTCAGCAATTCCTAGCAACTCATCTTACAATGGTTTGATTTGCTTACATTCTGCAGGCTATAGAAATTAGGTTTCGTTATAGGAATAATCAAAGTTTAGTGATCATTTAAAATAAAAAATATTGTAATTGCGTTGGCACAGAATTTAGATACACAGATAATATGCAAATATAAAGTGGTTTTAGGATAGATGCAACACTAAATATATTTAAAATATCTTCAAACATCACAATTTTTACACAGAAAAAAATGAATGCCATATTTTGTTGTAAAATGAGTCACGTGACATATTCATATACTATGGTTATTGTTGAGACCCATACCGTCCGACCTACCAGAAAGTTGTAAGGTAACTGTTTGGACGACCAGGAAGTGCCAGCCAATTTAGACCGGAACTCGGTGGGAGAGGCATCCACAGGGACCGTACCATCCTTTCCCCTACCACCAACCTCTCGGAAAGACTTACAGACCCACATGGTTAAAATGATCGTACTCCGCGTGAACACCGGGGCAGTTTTGGCAGCGGCGGGAATCGAACCCGGGCCTACCGAGTGCAACTTCCGCGTGCTTACCACTGGGCTACCGCTCCCCATATACTATGGGTGTAATTATTATTACAATTTTTATTTAAAAACTACCTAACATATTTTGCTGAATTTTTTTTTACGCATTTTACGTGATAATTTGAATATTTCCTAAAATATTCGAAGCAATTTGTGAATTCGAAGCAATCTTTCTCTTTTTATATTGGGTCTGTCTATTTATTTCTCTAATTTCTCCCATTCCCTCATTTTTGCTAGTAATTTATAATTTTTAATTATTTCTTTCTCAGTTTCATTTGAAATCTCATATCAATGCGGCCTGTTCCATTTTACGGTTTGATGTAATGGGTGGGCTAGGCCGCCTTATCAGCCTATGTTGATGTTTAGGGTCAGTGTCTCGATTTCAATATCTGCTTCCCCGGCTACGAATTCTCTCTGTGGGTGTTCCATATCTATTTATTCGATTGTTTGTCTGCCTGACACCCTGCAGTTCTTCCTTAGGGGTTATTAAGACACAGTTTTTTGGCCTGAAGACGAGAACTATTTAACGCCCTAGTCACCTAATTTCCTTATGCCTGCTTTCTTTAAGGAAATGTTTATTATTTTTTACTTTCCTTATATACATAATGTATAAGTAAAGTATTATGACGGGGTCGAAAATTCGAATTCGAGTTTTCGACGAGAGAGCACGTTTCAAGCATCCCTGATCACGAATCAAACATTTTTGAGGTGATGTCTGTGTGTGTGAAATTATGTGTGTGTGTGTGTGTCTGTGTCAGTGAGTGTGTGGAGACGATAACTGACGAACGAATGGACCGATTTGAACGAAATTTGGTACAAAAATCACAATCCATGACCACTGGAAGCCTATTGTTTTTATACGCAATCGAATGTTCAGAACCCTCCTAAATTATCGAGTGAAATTTTGAAAAAATCGTCAAAAAATCAAAACCGCTAATAAAGTTACGCAAACAGACATTTCTCATGTAATTTTTCATTAGAAAACGATTGACATAAATTTTAGAACGCTAGCATGAACCGTTCTTGAGATATTGCACATTTTTAAAAAAATTATCAAAAAGTCATAAAGTAAAAAATAAAATATTTCCTATTGAGAAAAATGTTCACTTTTCATATGTAATATCATGCGATAAATTTGGTGACATCATTCTCGTGGATCTAGCTCTTTTCATTCATGAAAAAAGATACTTTGAGTAATACTTTTTTATTTGAACGCCAATAGTCATTTATCTGTTGTAAGAATAACTTACTTCTTCGTCCATAACGCTTGGCGAGATTTTGGCGACGAAGATGGTGGAATGTCGCCAACTTGGCGACTTTTTCAAATGTTGCTAAATTACCAAAAAGCTCGTCAAATGGGTAAAAATGACGCTAAATCAATGACGATTCACTGATGATGACGACATGGAAAATGACGACTCATTGACGAAAATTCAATATCTTGGAAAGAATACAAATAACTACTATGAAAATAATCTATTTTTTTAACTGTAAAAGTAGTAAATTCATTGCATTATATAAGGAAAGTCATGTGCTGCCCACATCAGATTTTTGTTTTGTCATTTCATTAATATGCGATATTTATAATCCAATTAATTTTAGTAATTTATTTGATATTTATCAGCACTTATCGTTTTACTAAAGATATAAGTTTGAGAGACATATAAATAAAAACATTTCTCACTCCACGACAAATTGTCAAAACGATTACTCGTAAATTATAAAAGCTTTGTAAAAACAAATTAATGATCTAGAAACTAGATTTCCTTATGCACATTTTTCTCGTTTACCGTTTTTATTCAACTTCTTAGTTTAGAATATATTTCGGGAGAAAGTAAGCAATTGGAAGCAAAAACTCTTACGGAATAAATCTTTTTATATTTTCCGGGGAAAAAAATCTGATGTGGGCAGCACATGACTTTCCCTGCACTCAAGTTCATATTTTCTTTATTTCTTTAATAATTCATTAGATTGAGTTTAAATGCACAAAATAACACTGCATTTGCATTTATAATTCAATTTCTGTTTATATTTGGTAATTGAACACTTTTCCGAGAGCAGCGTAACAAAAATGCAAGAAATCTCAAATATCTTGAGAACGGTTAGTCCTATAAAGTATAATGGAGTGCGTTATATTATTTTCCTCGTCAAAAATTGCGTATAAAACAAGAATTTAATTGATGCATTTAAGCATACACTACTTAGTCTTTTTAATTTTTTTAGATTTTAGCGATTTTAGCGCGCCATTTCGTAAAAAATGCAGGTTGCTCTTTTTCGAATCGTACCAAAATCTAACCAGCACCAAAGTATCCCACAAGTAACTTATCTACCAAATTTTGTGAAATTTGGTCAATTAGTATTGTAGCTAGGGTGGATACATGAAATTTTTGAGGGTTCATTTCCTAAAAAAAAGCAGGTTGATCTTTTCCGAATCGTACCAAAATCTAATCAACACCAGAGTATCCTACAAGTAACTTATCTACCAAATTTTGTGAAATTTGGTCAATTAGTATTTTAACTAGAGTGGATACATGAAACTGTTACTGACCATTTCGCAAAAAAGACGGGTTCTGTTTTTACGATTCCTACCAAAAACTAATCAGCACCAGGGTCTCAACCAAGTGGCTTACTTACCAAATTTTATGAAATTCGGTACATTAGTTTTTTAGTTAGAGTGGATACATACATTAAACAGACAGACAGACAGACAGACACACACACACAGAGAGAGAGAGAGAGAGAGAGACATACACAGACACACACAAACACAGAGACATACACAGACACACACACACACACAGACGTCACGTTAAAAATAGTTTTTTCGTGTTCTAGAGGTCTCGAAACGTGTAGATCCGTCGAAAACTCGATTTGTGATTTTCGATATGATTCCAATACTTTCCCTATGCATTACAATGTATTGCAGGGAAAGTAAAAATATTTCAGAATAAAAAAATCTTGAAATTGCTTTTAGACATTTATAAATGGTACATTATTTTTGACAAAACATATAAATTGCTTAAAATTGAACCGCGGTACAATTTTTGTGTTCGTGACGTCATTAGCCCCCTCGGGGGGGAGGGGGTGCAAGTTACCCCCGGGGGAAACATAATCAAGTGTGGTATCAATCAAAATAATTTTTCAAGCCCTTTTAAGTGAAGTGTAACACGCTATAGTTGTTAGGCCAACGGCCGTACCGTGCTGAAAACACCGGTTCTCGTTAGATCACCGAAGTCAAGCAGCATCGGGCGCGGTTAGTACTTGGTGGGTGACCACCTCGGAACGCCGCGTGCTGTTGGCCATCTCGGGTGCGGTATCCCCGTGGTTTGCGCGCTAGATTTGCACGCTGCCACAAATTCCGCCGTGTTCATGCGGAGTACGATCACGTTAAACATGTGGGTCCGAAAGTCCTTCCGAGAGGTTGGTGGTAGGGGAAGGAGGGTACGGTCCCTGTGGATGCCTCCCCCACTGGGTTCCGGTCTAAATTCGGTGGCACTTCCCGGCCGTCCATACAGTTACCTTACACCTTTCTGGTAGGTCGGACGGTCTGGGTCTCAACAACAACAACGCTATAGTTGTTATCATTTTGACCAAAAATACCGATTTTTCAAAATTTTACTTAATTCATAAATAGTACATTATTTTCGACAAAACACATAAATTTGTTTAAACTTTAATCTTTTAGGGTCAGATATATAAGCATTGAAAGAGCTTACATTTTCAGTTACGTTCCAATTTTAGCTAGAGGTAGTCCCAACCATAGATGTTATTCACGTCGATAAAGCCGGTTTTTTAATAAAAACTTGAAAACCCATATTATAAACAACTTATACTGAAATTTTTTTAAAGGTACTCACCTGCAGCAAGGGGAATCGAAAATCCCCCGAGTAAAATAAGACACTTAAAGAGCCACAAGCGTGTGTCCGCCATCGTTTGCAAACAAAACTATAACTTTTACGGCGGGATATGTTTTCTTTATCTATAATTCAGGATAAAGAAAAGATAACTTCCCTACCTCCCTTTCTATTATCTGCCTTTTGTATTCCGTTGCTCATTGGCATCAGCATGCATTTTCTCCTTTCAACAGCAATAGAAAATCTATCTATTCAAGTTAAAGAAATTTAATCTCTTGATATCGTTCTACCTAAATTTCGAAGACGCAAGAAGAGATTATATCAAATACAGACAAACTTACTTTAGGAGGCAGAGTACGCTTGTAATCAAGTGATTTCGAAATTCAATCAATCCGGCGAATATTTTTTCAATCCCAGGATCCAGAGGAATTTGGAATTTAATTAACCTCCATTTAGAGGGAACCGTACCGCAGAATTCCGTCGATCCCCTCAAATTCGACCGAAACTTCCGGAGTATGTAGGAGGGGAGGGGGGGGGGATTATTCGGAATTTTACCTCATGTACATGATTATAAGACAAAAAAATCTGATGTGGGCAGCACATGACTTTCCTTATATAATGCAATGAATTTACTACTTTTACAATAAAAAAATAGGTTTTTCTTATAGTATACATTTATATTCTTTCCAAGATACTGAATTTTCGTCAATGAGTCGTCATTTTCATTGATTTAGTGTCATTTTTATCCATTTGGCGAGATTTTCGTTAATTTGGCAACATTTTAAAAAGTCGCCAAGTTGGCGACATTCCGCCCAATTCGGCGCCAAAACCTCGCCAAACGTAATGGACGGAGAAATAAGTTATTCTTATAGCAGATAAATAACTATTGGCGTTCAAATACAAAAGTATTACTTAAAGTATATTTTCTCATGAATAGAAAGAGCTAGATCCATGAGTATGTCACCAAATTTATCACATGATATTACATATGAAAAGTGAGCATGTTTCTCAACAGTTAATATATTTTTTTTTTTTAATTTATGGGATTTTTTGATAAATTTATTTAAAAAATGTGCAATATCTCGAGAACGGTTCATGCTAACGTTCTAAAGTTTATGTCAATCGTTTTCTAAGGAAAACTTATGTAAAAAATGTCTATGCGTAACTTTAATAAAGGTTTTGATTTTTTGATGATTTTTCCAAAAATTCACTCGAAAATTTAGGGGGATTCTGAACATTCGATTGCGTTTAAAAACAAAAGGCTTCCAGTATTCACGGATTGTGATTTTTGTACCAAATTTCTTTCAAATCGCTCTATTTGTTCGTGAGATATCGTCTCCACAGGCTCACTGACACACTCACATACACACACACACACATACTTTCACACACACACACATACTTTTACACACACACACACACATCACCACAAAAATGTTAGATTCGTAATCAGGTATGCTTGAAACGTGCTCTCCCGTCGAAAACTCGACCCCGTCACAATACTTTCCTTATACATTATGTATATAAGGAAAGAAATAACGATATTTATTATCAATATATTTATTTCATTTATCGACAATATTTTACGACTTAAGATGTGTAAAGAGCCTGGCTGCCCCAACCGGGAATCGAACCCTGGATCTCCGAACTGGCCAGCCAACCCTCTACCGTTGAACTACTGGGGCGAAAATGCAAGATCTTATTGTCGAAGTGGACACTTCCATTCTCCACCCTCTAATGTCAGATTGGCGGGCAACTAATACTCTGACTGACCACCTCCTGTTATTTTTACGCCTCCTGCTACTACTATTTTTACACCCCATCATCATTATGCATCATTATAGCATCATTTTGCATTTTCGGCCCAGCAACTCAACGGTAGAGTGTCGGTTGGTCAGTTCGAAAATCCAAGGTTCGATTCCCGGTTGGGGCAGAAAGGTTCTTTACAATGGCGCCTGAACAAATCAATCCTGTAGGTTAGTGACAGCCGACGCTCTACCGTTGAGCTACTCGGACGAAATTTCACACTCTTTTATCAGAGCCAACGGCCCTACCGTGCTGAAAACACCAGTTCTCGTTAGATCACCGAAGTCAAGCAGCATCGGGCGCGGTTAGTACTTGAGTGGGTGACCACCTGGGAACACCGCGTGCTGTTGGCACATTTCGGGCGCGGTAGCCCGGTGGTTTGTGCGCTGGATTTGCACACTGCCACAACTGCCGCTGTGTTCATGCGGAGTACGATCACATTAAACATGTGGGTCCGTAAGTCCTTCTGAGAAGTTAGTGGTAGGGGAAGGAGGGTACGGTCCCTGTGGATGCCTCCCCCACTGGATTCCGGTCTCCCGGCCGTCCAAACGGTTACCTTACACCTTTCTGGTAGGTCGGACGGTCTGGGTCTCAACGCTCTTTTGTCAAAGTCGACTCTGCAGATGTAGTGAGTGACCAAGATCTAAATAACTTTGAAATTGGAATTTTGCAGCCTCCTTGCAATTTATGGCATCATTTTTAATTCATAGAGAGTGACGGTTAACAGGATGTTATCCTGCACAGAAAACAGATAAATGAGGTGATCGTACAAATCAGAAGTTGCACTTTAATCTGAAATCTGAAAGAGGAAAATATATGTTCTACTTCAAATGTAGAACAAAAGATACTTGTCTCAGTAGCTCAATGGGTGCTACTGTCTGATTAACAGGAGAGTTTGCATGGGCACCCATAGAACTTTTTCTCTAGGGGTGAGGGGGACCACTGACGTCAGTTGGGGCAAACTAAAGGATAAGACGCACATCATCAAAAAACCTGATGCTCACCTTTGTAATCTTTAACGCTCAAAGGACAAGCGTTCCCTCTTACCCCTCCCTATGGGCGCCCATGGTAGTTTTTCTAGCTGTGACACAAGTTTACATAGTGAATATTAGCATATTTTAAATGGTATCATTTGCTTTCAAATTTAAAAAAAAAATGCATTTCATACATTTCATATTAATTTTTTATTTTTTATTTCTCTTACTATGTAATATGTAAAGAAAGTATTGTTTTCACAATAACTTTACAATTCGAGATTTTGATGTCAATATATGTTTCAAGACCTCCTGAACGCGTTTTGACTATTTTTAGAGTGATGTCCGTCTGCCTGTCTATGGTCGACTTCCACGATAGCGGCCTGTATTAAGGGATTATCGTGAACTTTATACGTATCTGGCGTACTTTATATCCGGTTATCAAAAAATCTAGAACTAGATAGTTTTCTTTTTAAATTCGAGCAAAAACTTCGAAATTTATTCGAAATTATACATATATATATTTTTAACATGGCAGCATAGGACAAAATATGGCATAATTATGCATAAAAAGGTATATTTATGACTTAGTGAGGGATCACGAGACTTAATAGTTTCAATCATTGCTGTGAAAAATATCCGCGATACAATTTTTCATTTGTTCCTGGCGTCATTAGTCCCCCTCGAGAACAAATCTACCCCCCCCCCCCCCCCGTCAGGAAGTACAAAGGTGGTTCAAAAAGTAAGGTAACAAGTCCAATGAGAAAAAAGGCTTATTCACGAAATCAAGGAGATATACAAAGTTAGCAAAACACTGGAACATATTGTTTTTCCACATAGTCACCATGGTTGTCGAAGCATTTGTTCCATCTGTAAACCAATCTATTGAAACCAGCATAGAGGAAATCAGGGTCCAGGTCGCGGAGCCACTCAACGACGGCTTCCTGAACTTCGGCATCGATTGTGAAATGGCGACGTGTCAGATGCTTCTTCAACGCTCCGAAGAGATGAAAATCGCTTGGTGCGAGTTCCGGGCTGTAGGATAGGTGTTCTAATACATTCCATCGAAAACGCTGTACCAAATCACGTGTAACCGAGGCCGTATGCGGTCAGGCGTTGTCGTGGAACAACACGACACCTTTCATTTTCAATTCCAATAATTCGCACGCCGAATTTGTGCACCCGTGTGAGCTCTTGTTACCTTACTTTTTGAACCACCTACGTACATTGTCAAGTATGGTATCAAACGTAAGATTTTTCAGGGTAAGAGGCCATAATTGTAACCATTTAGATCCACGATACCGATTTTTCAAAAGATTTCTTCTTCTTCGACCCAGACCGTCCGACCTACCCGAAAGTGTAAGATATCTGTTTGGACGGCCGGGAAGTGCCACCCAATTTAGACCGGAACCCAGTGAGGGAGGCATCCACAGTGACCGTACCCTCCTTCCCCTACCACCAACCTCTCGGAAGGATTTTTCATCAGTGGCAAAATTCGCCACTGATGAAGGGCATGGTGATTAATGCCCGAAAGCGCTTTTGCTTTGTAAATTTATGTACGTCGAGGAAAGGAGATTTATTAAATGACGTATTTAACCTATGATGGTCGTCTTTAATGCAATAGTACAACTGAATCTTTCAAAGCAAGAACAGGGCTTGCTTAACATAAATGATACCAGAAAATTAAAATCCCAACAAAATTCCTTGCATTTACAAACGAGAAATAGATAAGATTATAATAATAATATTCTGTAATAATAAATATTCTATAATAATAATATTCTATAACAAGAAAAATCAATCATGCTTAAAACATTAATTATGAAACAGTTTCCAACTTCAATGCAATTTTATTTAAACATGTCTAAAATGCAATACATTCCTCAGTAATATTTTAAAACTTATCACAATACTACATTAATTTATTATATTTGAAAACTTAAACCTTCATCGAAAAAAATTGAACTTCATTCAAATGACGGCATTGAAATATAAATTGCCTGGTTTAAACATCTCTAAAATGTGATACATTCCTCGGAAATAATTTTAGAATTATCATAATACTACGATAATTTATTATATTTGAAAACTTCATCAAAAACAACTGAAATTCATTCAAAGACGTCATAGAAAAAATAACACACCTGGCTCTCTCTATAAAAGCAGCATTTCATTCATGTCATTCATCACAATATTATAATAATTTATTTTATTTAAAAATTAAGGCCATGGAGCTACATGTACTTAAACTCTATATGCGTAAAAATCGTCCTTCTCTTTGTAAAATCAATGAATATTTCATTCATATCAGCTATGCAGACTCCATGAACTAAATGATTTTGTGTTAAAGAATTACAGCAATTCTAATACAACTCATTCTACATATTTTGCTGTTTACATTTTACATAGGTGAAAAATAGGCTTCATTGTAGAAATAATCAAATTTGGATGAGCATTTAAACTCAAATATATTGTAATTGCGTTGTTTCAGTATGTAGATGCACAGAATTTAAGCAAAAATAAAGTGGTCTTAGGACGGATACAAAACTCAATATGAATTAAAAAGAACTTTAAAAATCACGATTTTGAGACAAGATGGATGCCATATATCATTTTGAAGTGGGTCATGTGATCTTTTCATATCATGGTCACGTGATCGCTTCATATAAAAGGTGTTATTCTTATTTTAATTTTTATTTAAAAAACTACTGAATATATTTCGATGAATTTTTTTTTTATATATTTTATGGAACAATTTGAATATTACCTAAAATTTTCGAAGCAATTTGTGAATTTGAAATCTGCTTAAAAAATGTTTGAAAAATTAGGTCCCATAGGGCTTAATGTATTTCATTTTTTCAACCCGGGTTCAATCCAAAACTAATTGGGTGATATTATTCATTTATATTCCCATAGGTCCTACAGACCGTCTGAACAACATACTAAAATTTCATTCTCATTAAGTCATTTTTACGGCAGTTATCGTGCTTACGGACAGACAGACAAACAGAATGAACAAAGTCATAAACAGTTTTCAACTTTGTTGTAAAGTGTTAAAAATAATATACAGTGAACCTATTGTGAAGAAATTAAAATGCATTTATTAACTTTAGCTCCATTGTCTTGGATACGATGAAAGTCAGTAAAACTACTGAAGTGACTGACTGCCACGTTCACCAATCCTGTAAATTATTAAAAGACAGGGGACTTTTATCTTTATGAAAGCCTAGAAAAAGGAAACAAATTTTACAAAAGATCAGTGGCATAGCGACTATTGAGGCTCAGAAGCTCAGCCTCCCCTGTTGAAAATCTAATTTAAAGATGCTTTTAGTTATTATATTTTTTAATATAATTTTGCGAATATAGATGTATTTTTTTAGAAAACAGTTACACTTTACTTATTTAAAATGATACGTTTCAAAGTATTTTCCCCATTAAAAAGCATATCTAGAAGCTGAAATCATCTAGCTTTTACAGTGCATTGAAAGAATCATGGTATTAGGACCGCCCACCTGTTAAACTCTGCCCTGGCTGATAATCTAGAACTGTAAGCTACCTTCCAGAAAGTTGTGGCTATTTCTTTCCCCCATTTTCAACCCTTTATAAACAGAGAAACTTGAGACAATGATTGGATATAGGATCTGACGGTTCATGAATGAAAATTTTTTGGGAAAGGCTAATGGTACCGCCTTTTTGGGTCAAACATGGTTCTATTAATTAACTTTCGCAGAAAAAAGTCATATGTGATGCTAAAATATACGAGTTATTTTCCACAAAAAATATGACATTCATCTAAATTTAAATAATATCAAGATGAGGAAACACACTAATAATAACAACCATTAAACTTAAGTGGTTTGTGAAGTAGATTTAGTCACAGCAACAATATGGCGAAGCAATTTGCGTATTTGTGACTATTAGAAAGAATAAAACTAATCTCCCTTTAAAAAATCATGTTACAAGAGAATCTCAGCCATTGATAATTTTCTAGCGGATTTTTAGCATATTGTGGTTAAGATATTTTGAAGTTTTCAAAGTATAGTATTTGTAAATAATTAATATACAAAATTGCTGAAGGACATTGTTGACTACAGTGTTCTCACCCATTTTCAGTGCACTTCTTTGAATTGCTTTATTTCGTTAGTTCTAGCTGTTTATATTTACAAAACTGATATATTTTTTCTATCACTTGCTAATAATATTCCAATATATTTCTACTTCATACATAAACGCCTGTAAAACTTTTTCCAAGGAGGAGGGGGCGGGGGGCAAACTCAAGCACATGATGTACAAAATCGACTGGCTTAATGCTCGCCTTTGTTATATTAATGTCCAAGGGAGAGTGTGACCCTCCCCCCTCCTTTACCTTCCCTATGGGCAACCATATTTAATAAAATGATCGTAAAAGTTCATCAAATTTAGAAATAAGAAAACATTTAAAATGTTATATCTTGTATGTATTCATCTTACATAGGTAACATTTTAAAATCTCGTGCATTTCATCCACTCTTTGCATTTTTATGTAAAATTATTTTACTTTATTCCGCAATAAATAAAACTTATTGAAATAAAACTTATGAAAATGCGAATTCCAATATAAATTTCACTTGTAATACCAAATTTTTAGCAAAAATTTTCAGCCTCCCCAGTCAAAAATCTCACGCTACGCTACTGCAAAGGATAATGAAATTTTACAATGATGATGATTTTTTTTTTAGAATAATGACAGATAAAAGGTTAAAGTCAGTATTAAAATATGAAAATTGTTTAGTGTTAAAAAGTCAGTGCTAGTACAAAAAGCAGCAATATCCAAAAATTTCATAGTGATAAAAGAGTTTGTGATTTTAAATGATCATTTTATTGTACATAGTTTATTTATGATAATTCATGATATTTTGTAAACCTCAGCAGTAGCAGCTCATTACATGATGCAGGTGAAGCACTGCTTCACTTAAAGTTATCAGTTGAATAAGTTATTATTATTATTATATGGCAAATTTTTCAGAACAACACTTGTGCATGGTGTGTTTTGATGATGTTCGTTGCCGAAGAAGAGGGGGAATCCTGCCACTGAAACTGCTTCACCCATTTCTTAAAGTCATAAGTCACTGATCCTTAGTCAAAAATATATTTTATTTTTCTGGTTAACCATAATGCTCTGTGCACCTGTATGCACATAAGAAGGGCAGTGTTAGCTATTCACAATTTTTATTTATTCTTAGTATAAACTCTTAACAATTTTGAAGCCTAAGCCAGTAATTGTGTAAATTATTTTGTATAAAATTTAAACACTTGTTTTTAACACTTTACAACATAGTCGAAAAGTGTTTATGACTTTGTTCATTCTGTCTGTCTGTCTGTCCGTTAGCACGATAACTGCCATAAAAATGACTTTTATCAAAATGAAATTTTTGTATGTTTTTCAGACGGTCTGTGGGACCTACGGAAATATAAATGAATAATATCACCCAATTAGTTTTGGATTGAACCCGGGTTGAAAAAATGAAATACATTGAACCCTATGGGACCTAATTTTTCAAACATTTTTTAAGCGAATTTAAAATTCACAGATTGCTTCGAAAGTTTTAGGAAATATTCAAATTATCCCATAAAATATATAGAAACAATTTCAGCAAAATATGTTAGGTAGTTTTTTAAATAAAAATTATTTAATATAAGGAGAAAAACAAACTCAATTAAATTCTGACTTTTGCTATATTCTCCAGAAAGAAAAAAGAGGTATATTATATAACAAATATCTTTCCGAGTTTCATTGTTTTATATATTAGAGAGGTTTCACATTTAAAATAAATATGGTAGATAACAATTTTTCAAATTTTTAAATAAAATAAATAATTATAGTATTGTGATGAATGAAACGATTGGAAAAATGTTTGTGAATGAAATGCTGCTTTTATATAGAGGCAATTTATATTTCGATGACATCATTTGAATAAAGTTCATTTGTTTTCGATGTAGCTTTCAAATATAATAAATTATTGTAGTATTATGATAATTTTAAAAATATTACTGAGGAATGTATCGTATTTTAGAGATGTTTAAACCAGGCAATTTATATTTCAATGCTGTCATTTGAATGAAGTTCATTTTCTTCGGTGAAGTTTTCAAATATAATAAATTAATGTAGTATTGTGATAATTTTAAAAATATTACTGAGGAATGTATCACATTTTAGATGTTTATATAAAATTGCATTGAAGTTGGAAAGTGTTTCATAATCAATGCTTTATCTTTATGCATGATTGATCTTTCCTGTCTATTTTTAGACTAGTCTGAAACAGTTATCTGAAATCTTTTTCATTTTACTTTCATACTTACTAAACATTTTTTCCCACATTACCTATAATGGAAAACATATTCACTGACATTTCTGGATCTTTTTTTAATTCCAGATAAATTTCTTAAAATTCAATTTTTCATATATTTTTTATGATTATGAACAAATTTCATGGGTTTTGGGAAAATTATATAGTATTTCTAGTTCACAAAGAATTAATTTTAATAGCTCAGTTAATGGGATAATTTGTCCAATGTGACTGAGTTTGGTTTTGAATTGCTACATTTACCTATATCAAAAAACAGAACTCGAACTACCACATGTGAAACAGTGACCACAAAAGCCTACTATCACTAATTAAAAATAATGTAAGGCAATTTGAAAATTTATTATTTGAAAGTATTGAAATTAAGGAATTTTTTTTTTCCTGAAATGTAACAAAACATTTCTTCAAATCAAGAAAATCATTCTGTCTGGCATGTACAGGAAAATAAACTGGTTTTTCTTATTACTTTCATATTTAATATTTACCCTTTCTTAAGGGTGAGCGTCAGTAAATTTTCTACCCTATCCGCGCTTTGTTAACTTTCGCGGCACACATATTTCGCCGAAATTCTGCTCAAACAGTTGCGAAATATTTTCTAAAAGATAAAATGCAATGCTTAGATTATAGTAAAACTAAATTTAATGCCCCAAAAAACATAGAATATATTTTTTATTTTAATACAAAATATTTTTGGTGCTGCCATCTGTTGTCGTAATTTCATTCATACCGATTATTTTTATTTTTTAATGAACATTTTAAAATATCTATTCCTTCTAATACAGTGTTAAATACAACAACAGACCATATATAATAATGCCACAATCACAGAAAGGTAATTTATCATTCAATAAATTTGATAAAGGATCTGAATGTACATCACTGAGGACTGCAGTTTTATCTTCAAGTTCCTTTGTCTTCAAGTCCAAGTTCAATTACGTTTCCGTGATTATGGCATTATATATGATCTGTTGTTGTATTTAATAGCGTATTAGATGGAATAGACATTTAAAAATATTCATTAAAAAATAAAAATAGTCGGTATGAATTAAATTACGACAACAGATGGCAGCACCAAAATTATTTTAAATTAAAATAAAACATATATTCTATGTTTTATTGTGTATTAAATTTAGTTTTAATATAATCTAAGCATAGCATTTTATCTGTAAGAAAATATTTCGCAACTGTTTGAGCAGAATTTCGGCGAAATATGTGTGCCGCGAAAGTTAACAAAGCGCGGATAGGACAGAAAATTTACTGACGCTCACCCTTAAACACATATGGTATTTAGTTATCAATTTTATAGGAGGAATGCAGTTATAAATATTTCCTTGTATATACTGCACTTTTATAAAATTTATATGAATCAATAATATTTTTAAAATTTATGTTTCAATATATAAAATATAAATGCGATCAATTATTAATAAATTATGTACTAGGTCAATTATTTTATTTTTATTGTTGACTTAATGAAAATATAGCCCAAAAAAATTCTCACATTTTCCAAAAAGAAAATCCAATTTTTTTTTTTCATGATAAGAAGGTCACTGCATATATACAGCAAGATACATAAAGAACATGAGCAAAGCAATTATCAGGAAACTTATATGTAGGGTTTATTTGAAAATAATTCCTTTTGTGAGAATTACAAAAGAATTACTTCTTCCAATTTTAAAGCTAAAAAAATTTTTTTTAGTTAAACTGTTATCAAAATGCATGCTGTTTGAAAACAAGCATATATTCTAGGATATTCACATAAAAATATGTGTTTCTGACAATTAGTTTTTATGCATTTTTGATTTTTAATTATATATCTTTATATTTGAAATGCACAAAGCCTAACATGGCAGTCATTAGGACTTTTCAAATATCGTCTTCCTTGACACACAAAAAAATGGTGGATTGCAACAAATTCTTTATACAAAAGCTGTTCCAAAATTTCTGCTTTTTTTGAAAATTTCTTCCACATCCAGGACTACTTTGATATGCCATTCCATTTTTCTCTAGATACTGATAAGTTGTGATGCCATGCTTTTTAAATGACAGAAACAAGATTTTGTTTTTTCAGAGTGTGTAGGGGAAAGTAAAGTTACTGATCATTTTGGCTTTCCTCGATTTATTCTTTTTCTCTATTATTTTGCTTCAGGAATCCAATTTTCTGTAAAAAACTGCCCAGCTTTTCATATTCCTAAAGAAATCATAATACATGGCTCATAAATCATATAATATGCTTTCGATCGAGATGTGCAAAGCTGTTGCATGCAATATCAATTTCTTGGTGAAAACTAAAAAAAATATGTCATCATCTCATCTGCAGTATGGAAATTTGGTAGTAAAATTTTGTTCCCAAACATCAAAAAAGCATTTTATAATTGATTCTCGAAATAAATTTTGACGAAACACAAAGACAAAATATAGCAACTATAAAACTTGCTTTAAAATTTTTTGACTGACCTCTTCAAATACTTAACCCCACCAGTCAACTCTGTATTTTATGTCAGACTGGAGGTTCTTCATGTTTTTGATGAGATTTCCTTGTACAATATTTTTCTGATACATGAATGAAAATGGCTATTTTTGGCCCAAAACCCCAGCTTATTATTTAGTAAAAAATTATTTTTATTATATTTAAGGGTTTTTATGTGTTTCATTTATTAGTTAGTAAGATCATTTATCAGTATCGAGAAAATTTGTTTTTGGACACGATATTTGGTATATTTCATTTTATTTTTAAATATATTTCATTTTTGCAATCAGTTTGTATCCACTAATATTTTTACATTTATTTTGCTTTTTATACAGAAATATTATCTCTCAAGCATCATATTAATAAAATGAAAGTATATGTTTACAATAATGTTATTAAAATATTGTTTATGTAGGCACTTCAAATGATTTAGGTTCATTAGACAACAAACACTACGAAACACTTTTTGTAGAATTTTTCTGTTTGCTTTTCTTTGAAAAAACTTAAGTGAAATATTCAAATGCTAATCAAACTATTGAATTGGTTAGAAATATAAATTTTGTGTAGCAGTTGTTGCTATGCAATTTTTTCTTGCTAAATCAATCCCTGAATCCAACCACAGCAACCAACACAATATTTTATTGGAAGAGTCGTGGTTTTTGCATTCTTTGAGTTTTTGATAGGATTTCCGTGTAATAAATATGTTTAAATAAAATACTATACTCTTTAATAGAAATGGTTATTTTCGGCCGAAAATCCCTGTTTATTATTTCACAAAATTATCTTTTAGTATATTTAAATGTTTTTGATGTGTTTCATTTAGCAGTTAGTGATTTGTTAAAGACCATTTAGCAATATCATGGAAATTTGCTTTTAGAGACAATGATCAGTATATTTCATTTTATATTTAAATATTATATTCCACTTTTGCAATCTGTTTGCATCCACTGATATTTTTATATTTATTCTGTTTTTATACAGGAATATTATCTGTCAAACCACTAATGAAATGAAAATATTTTTTCTCAATAACATTATTAATATATAATTGTTTATTTAGGCACTTAGAATGATTTATGTTCATCAGAAACATTTGAGAGCACTCAAAACACTTTTTGTGGAATATTTCTATTTGCTTATTTTCTGAAAAAAAAAATTAAATGAAATTTTCCATTGCTAATCAAATCCATTGAAACAGATAGATAAATTTTAGCAAGATATCTGGCAAAATAAATGTTGTTGTTGTTGTTGTTGAGACCCAGACCGTCCAACCTACCAGAAAGGTGTAAGGCAACTGTTTGGACGGCCGGGAAGTGCCACCCAATTTAGACCGGAACCCAGTGGGGGAGGCATCCACAGGGACCGTACCCTCCTTCCCCTACCACCAACCTCTCGGAAGGACTTTCGGACCCACATGTTTAACGTGATCGTACTCCGCATGAACACGGCGGCAGTTTTGGCAGTGGCTCGAATCGAACCCGGGAAAAATAAAAAAATAAATGTTGTGTCACAATTGTTGCTATGCAATTTTTTTTTTCTAAATTGATCCCTGTATCTATACGTAGCAACAAACTCAGCATTTTATCAGAAGAGTCATGATTTTTGCATTTAGATTTTTGATGGGATTTCCTCATAAAGTATATTGTTAAATAAAATCCTATACTTGAATAGAAATTATTATTTTCAGCCAAAAACAATAACATGAAAATATATTTTCAGAATAACATTATTAAAATATTATTGTTTATTAAGGCACTTGAAAGGATTTAGGTTCATTAGAAACACATTTGGAGAGCACTCTGAAACACTTTCTGAAGACTTTTTTTTTGTTTGCTTATTTTATAAAAGAATGAAATGAAATTTTCAATTGCTAATCAAAACCACTGAATTGCTATACTATAAAAAATAAATTTTGTGAGGTGATCGATAGAATAGACCCCCACTCTTTTTTCAAAGTACGAAAGTGTGCCAAGTTGGCACGATTCACCGGGTTACACTTTCATTCCATTTACTTCGCCATCTGGTAGCCCATGACTTTCCGAACATCCAATCAGAGCGACTTTTCGGGAATCTGCATTTTAATAGGCAATAAGTATTTCAATAGTATTCTGTGTATTTCATCAGATCTTTTTGCATCGAATTCATTGACCCTTGTTTCTACAGATCCTTTTCGATCGATTTTGCAAAGATTTGCTGTTGCAAACTTTTCTGGAATAAATATTTAAAACTTTCCTCATAATTTACGTACCTCAACATTTTATGCAAATTTTCAGTAGATATTTTTATAGATTTAATTGGATTGGAGTGTGAAATGTGTTCCGGAGTTGAATGTACGTGTATATTCAAGGAAGCATATTCTGGTGCGGATGTAATTAAAAATATGAATATATATCAGTAGATATTTTTGGACTGCAGTGTGAAACATGTCCCGTTAAATAAAGCTATTTATTCGCCCCATGTTTTGAAATTGTCTTTTGTATTTTCCCGTGTTTTTAAAATTGTTCTCTAAGTATTGGTTTTTTTCAAACTTCGTTAAAATACAATCTTTCTTCTAAGTATCGTGCTTTCTTAAGTTTCGCTTAAAGTACAATCTTTTTTCTAAGTGTCATGTTTTCTTAAATTTTGTTAAAGTACAATCTTTTTTCTAAGTTCTGTTTTTCCTTAAATTTTGTTAAAGTGCAATCTTTTCCTAAGTTCTGTTTTTTCTTAAATTTAGTTTAAAGTATGATCTTTTTTCTAAGTTCTGTTTCTTCTTAAATTTAGTTAAAGTTCAATCTTTTATCTAAGTATTGTTTTTTCTTAAATTTAGTTAGCACAAACATTTTTTTAAATTTTCATATTTTTTCTAAGTATTGTCTTTTTTTTTTAATTTTCAATGTTTCGGGTTATAAGTTTTTGATATTGATTTAAAATCAAAAAATAGTTTAAGTATCGAGTGTTTCAATATGGTTTCTAAAATTTTAAAGGTTTATTATTCTGCCATTATGCAATATTTTTATAATACACAAAAATCATATTTTGCAATATTTTTATGAGTATTATTCACTTTTACTCAAATTGAATTGCACTATCATTTATCAAAATTCCAGTTCATAAAACTGTAGAATATGTCACTTTGGTAGGAGAAACCTATTTTAAAACACAGGAATATATGTCACTTGAGTAAGGAGGAGTCAATTTCAAAACATGGAGAAAAGTGCCAACTTGGTGCAATTTTGTACTTAGAAAAAAGAGTGGGGGTCTATTCTACCAATTTACCATTTTGTGTAGCAATTGTTCCTATGCAATTTTTTCTTGCTAAATCAATCCCTGTATTGAACCATATATTTTATCATAAGACATTATTTTTGTATTTTTCTCAGGTAAAAAAGAAAAACTATTTTTGACCAAAAAATCAGATCTGGTCAGCAAAACATTTCCCATTCAGTATATTTATTATGGGTAAAGTTACCATGCATCCTGGTTTGACTGGGGTCGCCCCAGTTTAAAGAATGCATCCTGACCAGTTTCTGGTTTTGTTCTGGTTAGAAGAAAAAAATTAAGGGTGTTTGTTCCATTTTGTATAACTAACCAGCGGTAAATGATTGTGAAAGAATTTTCCACCCTTCATGGTTGCATAATTTTTTTTTCATTTGAAAACAAATTGGATATTCCATAGCACCCAAACTTGAATAACCCGTTAATCACACCACAGCATAAAAAAAAATGGTTACAAAAAAAATATTACAGTAAATCTATGTGTTCTTAATATATTTCATTATTAGTAATTTCTGAAAATTCTCTTAGCTGTATCTCAGAAATTTGCATTTATTCACTATAATTGGTATATTTTGTTTCAATATAAAAATATTTTCTATATTTGACTAATATACTTTTATATTTATTCTGCTTTTTATACATGAAAATTATTTTTCAAGCATATTAGTAATGAAATATAGATACATTTACTAAACAGTTCTTACAAAACATTTAAATTGGCACTTGGAATGATTCTGACTCATTAGACACACATTTGGAAAGAATATATTAAAATTTGATATATTTGGATTTATAATTTTAATTATAAAATAATATATATATATATATATGCATGCATCGCTGATGTTTACTAAACATAAATGTCATTAAGATTTGTCTCTGAAGCATTCGAAGCTACTAGAACTCCGTTGATATTAGAGAATTGTGGTTCTACTGTATGACCACGACGATGGCTGTTCATAGCACTCTTTTGAGTGAAAGACTTATCACAAATATCACACACAAATGGCTTTTCACCTGTATGTACACGCCGATGCCGCTGAAGTGCAACTTTCTGGGTGAAACCTTTATTACAAATTAAGCAAATAAAGGGTCTTTCTTGAGTATGAGTACGCTGATGATTTATCAGAATAGGCTCAAGACGAAATCCTTTCCCACAAGTATTACAAATGAATGGCTTCTCGCCTGTATGAGTAGTATAATGTTGCTGCAGATTAGCTTTTGTAGTAAATGCACTTTCACATACATCACAAACAAAAGGCTTTTCACCCACATGCCTACGCTTATGCACTTCTAATAAACTAAAGCAATGAAAACTATCGTCGCATAGATCACAAGGATGTCGTTTCTTAGCACCACTATGTAGAGCCTGATGATTTCTAAGTGTAGATTTCTTAGCGAAACCCTGATTACATGTCTCACAAATAAATGGTTTTTCCCCAGTGTGGGTCCGATAATGTTCATGTAAGTTATTTCGTGTTCTAAGAGTTTTTTGGCATATATTACATGAAAATGGACGCTCATTAGTATGAGTACGAACATGATTGATTAAAATATTTTTATAATTAAAAGACATGCGACAAATAGAACAGGCAAATGGTTTTTCATTAGTATGAATCCTTTGATGAACAACCATACTTCTTTGACGAGTAAAACGCTTATCACATATATCACAAACAAAAGCTCTCACTTTATTATGAGTAACACGATGACGTTCCATGCGAGATTTCAAGATAAATCTCAATCCACACATATCGCATGCAAATGGTTTAGGTCTAAGTTTCACATCCTTTTGAGGCACATCCATCTTGAAAATGTATCGCGAAAATTATTTATATGACAAAATTAAATTATTTGTTGAAATCATAAATTGCAGTGCTTATCAGATCAGGTAGTGTTCATAGTCTGCTTCAGTTCAGTAATGTTTGAGAAAAGAAGGATTAAATACATGTAGTATTTCAGTATATATAACTTAGCAATGAGAAAAAACTTTAAAAAAATTACAACAGATTTTCTTTTAAAGATAAAAGCTGACATAGCAGTAATGTTAAATATAATAAGATAAGATCAAGATAAGATATTTCCCGACACCGCCAAAATAAAATAGCACAACCCACTGTTGCCAACGATTTGAAGAAAATTCTTGTTCAGTGAATCACAGAATATGAGGGTGAATCACAGACTTGTTCAGTGAATCACAGACTATGACAGTGAATCACAGACTAGTATTCTGTGCAGTGAATTTTCAACTGGTAACCCAAGAAAATCAGTTAAGGTGTGTACAGAGGCTGTGGTTAGGCTGCCTGCATGTGCGGTTGCAGATGGAGTTGTAGTAGGAAACCTGCAAGTGGACTTCCGTCAAATTAGTCGGACGGTTGTCTTCCGGTGAAAAGTAGCGTTATATTCCGATTAGGTCGGCTGACTGCAATATACAAGTATAAGAAATTTTTATACATTTTTAAATTCAAACCCCTTTTTATAGCCATGTTGTGTAATATATGTTTAACTGTAGCTGTAATATAAGAATAAATACATTAAAAAGTCTTTGGACATATTATTCCAGCTAACATGTAATAATGAAAATAATTTCAATAAAATCAAAGCCCCCTCCCCCAATTCCCTCCCTCTATATGCATATAGGTGGAAAAAATTCCATTTTTCAAGATCTATTTTGATGTTATATATGCACTGCTGAGATCTAAAAATAGTATATTTTTAATTTTTTATTTTTAAATATTTTCTTTCTTGATAAAGAAAAGTTATAAAATAATTATTTTTTATCAATAATAGGATTTGTTTAATGATAAATTTAAAACATTACACAAAAGGAATAGCAGGAAAAAATAATTTAAAATTCTTAAAACGTAAATTATTAAATATAATAAATAAGAGTAAATTATTAAATTATAACAACAAATTTAAAAATGCTTTTGAAAAATATATTATTAAATATTATATTAGAATTCGTTTTAAATACTTACCGATGGGAAATCTTTTACCACTTATGAAAAAAATAAAATTAATAACAAAAAAAAAAAAAAACATAATTTACTCAGTTTATTATATACATAAAAAATGAAAAACCGGTTTATAATTAAATCTTTTTTAAGAATATATTATTATATATAATATTAAAAAAAATAGCTGCTTGTAATTGAATGGTTGAATACTATGAAATGGAAGAGAAAATTTGCTGAAAGATAAGTTGTAAGGTTCTGCTGGGGAAAATATCCTGGAGACCTACGTGCCAATAACCCCGCACTCTATGTGCGGTATAAGTTCGGGGAAAAGACCCCACACCAACGAAATATCTCCCAGACTTTGCACGGAGGTTGTATCATGAATGTGTCAGCACAAGGGCTTAACGCCCAAAGAACGGCAGTGTGGGGACATAAACATGTCGATATGGAAACATTAATGTGTCACTTGTGGAGCTTAGGCTCAAAATTCATAGTTCCTAAGAAGACGCCACAGCCAGAGGCCAATGAACTTGGTGGAATATATATACGGCGGACTTTATTGTTCGTCATGATTCACTCGGCGAGCAGCCACGACAAACGGTCGCATTTTTGAATGCCCCGAGGGTTTCATCAAGATCCCTCTCGTCTCCGCAACATGTCTATTAAGACTTTGAGATAATGCAATTTTACTTAGCATCCATTGTCAGGATGTGTCATCTTGGATCATTCGCCTATAATAATTTTAATCTGTAAAATTGTTTAACTGTTAAAATTTAAAATAAATTCTTGTTATGTTTAAAATAAGTTTGCCGTGTCAGAATCCAAATATGTCTCCTGGTTCACTCACGAATTCTCACGGATCGTTACTCATGTGCAAAATCCGCTCGGGCAACGTTACTTTGTTGTAATTACGCATCGGTTCGATTTCGGTCACCCCATCCTGAATATTTGGGGAGAGAGACCGACGGACAGCAATCGTGTTGAGATACTCGTTTTCAACGACGAACGAAACAGAGAATTGCAACAGAATAGCATAAAGCAATTTACAATGGTGGCAGTACGGTGAGATTCGAGCGAACGAACTACGGAAAGTGGAACGGCACGGAGAAGGAATCTACCCGGCAGAAAGACCCATCGTCAGTACAGAAGGCAGAGCTGATCCTGGATCCCCCAGAAAGACAAAAGGTTAGTGACCCTTTAACCCTACTACTCAGTGTTCTTTTTGCTAAGCGTGTGAGAGATCCAGTTAGGAATTGTTTTTATGTGAATCGCGAATATCGGGACGAAATTTTAGAAGCAATTTTAAGAGTTTTATTTTTCATTTTTATTTTATTCATTTATTTCGAAAGTTTAATTAAATTCACTGTATTAATGTATTTTTATATTGTTTTTTTTATTAACTTAGTGCTCTAAATTTAATTTATTTCAACATGACGTTTTTACTGAGAGCAAGGAAAATAGATTTGTGGAAACTCGCTTCCGAGTTAGATTTGGCGGTGCCAGAGAATGCTAAGATGATAGAGATTAAAAGCATCATCTTAGCAAGCGAAAATTATGAAGAGGGGGAGATCAAAGAACTGCTGAACGGTATTACGGCGGAAAGAGTGGAAGTAGAGCAACGAGAGCTCGCAGCTCAGGCTCAGGCTCAGGAGAGAGAGAGGGATTTTAGACTGACCCTAGAACGGGAAAGGCTAAGGGCTGAAACGGAAGTGGAGCTGGAGCGTCTCCGTTTGCAGCATACACCGCAGAACGGTGGTTCGAGTCCCGCGGGAGGGGCAGAAATGGAAATTTCGCATAGACGAAAATCTCTGGACGAAATGGTGAGGACGGTGAAACTTTTAACGGTGAAAGTGCCATCCAAATCAGAGGGATGGGCGTACTTTTTTAAAAGTTTACAGCGGTCGTTTGAGAGCGAGGAGATCCCGGATGATGCCCGAGGATCAATTCTGTTGAATTTACTGGGAGACAAAGCTGCGAACTTTGTAACGCATTTAGAGACGGAGCAGTTTAGGGATTTTGAGGAGATCAAGAAATTGGTTCTGGCTCATTTTCAACCGACTCCGCAGGCATGTTTACAGGATTTTAAGAGAACCCGGCGTAATGCGGACGAGAACTTTGTTCAGCTAGCCTCGAGACTGAGTGCTATGTGGGGACATTATTGTGAGGTCCGAAACGCGGAAGATGCGGAAACGATCAATCAATTGATTGTGTCTGACCGTATTTTCGAGACGCTAGATGCGGAGACAGCGGCGCATGTCTGGATACGACAAGGAAATGGGTGGTTCAAGCCCCAGGAGTTGGCAAGAGAGTGCGATATGTTTTTCGCAGCCAAGGGAAAGTCGTATGGACCGCGAGAGCGCGAGGAATTTTGGGATTTCTGCAAGAAGGAAATGGAACCGGGAGCTACGCCGGAGAAGGGCGAGTACCGATCAGTGAGGGAGCGCACCTCTGCGGGAGGGTCGGGAAAGCAAAAACAGAGATCCGATTGCTATGGTTGTGGGTCAGCGTCGCACTTACGACGAGACTGCCCACTGTACGGTCCTAAGGGGACAGGGGTTCAAAGGAACTCAGATAAATGGGCCAAAAGGGGCGCCAGGTACGAAGTTGGGGGGCGACAGTGCTCCAGAGAAACGGCGCGTATTGCGAGCGCGGAGGCCGTGAGTAAGGAATTGGAGGATTCGGATCATGAAGAAATATTCAGGGAGGAGAGCGGTCGTGCAATTCGGGCCGAATTTGTACAGATATGGGACCCAGAAAACGCATTAGGGGGACAGCGTTTCGAGGCAGAGAGGGTTCAAGTGAGAGTGGAGGGGACCCTAGTGAATGCGGTAAGCGATACGGGCAGTGAAATGGCCATCATCAGAGAGGAAATCCTGCAGGGTAAATCGTTAGAGGGTGAGACGAAAGTTTTTGTGAAAGGAACTTTTGGGGCCGCTGAAAGGTGCCCAGTGACAAGCGTGAGAATGGCCATAGTCGATGAAACGGGGAAGGAAAAGGTACCACAGGAAATTCGATGCGTAGTGGTCAAGGCACTTCCCACCGATTTAATATTACCACCGGGGATGATAAAAGAACTATTAGGAAAGCAGGGAGTTGACAAGGGATCGAATACCGATACCACGGAGAGCGAGCGGATGAAATCTCCGGAGGATAAACATGGGGACCCAACAAGAAAAGTTACTTCCAGGGATGCAGCCGGAGAAATTGGGTCATTCGCTCCCGCTTATCTCGCAAAGAGACGGTCGCCCCTACACCCCTCTAAGGTGGAGGATTTTCATGAGGAAGGGGATGCGATAGGCCGAAACCCGGACCCCCCAGATTTCGCTACTTCGAAAGAGAGGCTCGGTAGTGAAGGGTTACGAGCAGCTGATGAGGGGGAAAGAAGAGAGCAAAGATCATCGCGAGCGCAGGAGACTCGGGCAAGGGAGGAAAACATTCGAAGGGGCTCTGAAAGGATAGCTAGGGACCGATTTGGAGTAGGGTAATCCTAGAAATGTGGGTCAAATAGCTCTCTCTTTTCTGAGCGGGCTAGACTGAACACCGGCGGAGACAGTGTTCATTTGTTTGTTTACTTTTGTTTTGTTTTGATTTTGTTTGTTTTTCTTTGTTGCCACAAGCAGTGCGGTGACTTGGAGTAGGTTTTACTTTATTTTTTTTTGTTTATTGCTTCTAAACGACAGGACTGGGGTAGGAGAAATAACTTTCTCTTTTTGTTTTTGTTTTGGTCCTGGATATCCTAAGTTTTATAGTATCTTATAGTGCATTAAGAAATTTTTTTTGTATAGGGAGTAGAGGTTGGGTGAGCTTAGGTAATTTCTCTGTAGGAAAATTGAGCAGATGAATGTCAGTGTGGCATGTACCATAAGTGCATGGGTCTCTCACGCGAGGGTGAGATGCACTGATTGGGTGAGGGTCACTTACGGACATTCGACGGCGGATATCAGTGCTCGGGTGTGCCTACGGAAGTGTTTTTTTTTGTGTGTGTGTGTGTTCACCTACATCACAGATTCGGGACTCATAACGGGACCCAGTGACAATTGTGCTTCCAATACATTGTGATTTTCAATATGAACAAGTTCATAGTGCATAGGAGTGAATAACAGTAACTATTTTGTCCAGACAGAACTTTGTTTGGGCGAAATTTGCCTATTGGGTAGGCAGAAAGTTTCGCTCTTGGGGGGGGCGTGTAAGGTTCTGCTGGGGAAAATATCCTGGAGACCTACGTGCCAATGACCCCGCACTCTATGTGCGGTATAAGTTCGGGGAAAAGACCCCACACCAACGAAATATCTCCCAGACTTTGCACGGAGGTTGTATCATGAATGTGTCAGCACAAGGGCTTAACGCCCAAAGAACGGCAGTGTGGGGACATAAACATGTCGATATGGAAACATTAATGTGTCACTTGTGGAGCTTAGGCTCAAAATTCATAGTTCCTAAGAAGACGCCACAGCCAGGGGCCAATGAACTTGGTGGAATATATATACGGCGGACTTTATTGTTCGTCATGATTCACTCGGCGAGCAGCCACGACAAACGGTCGCATTTTTGAATGCCCCGAGGGTTTCATCAAGATCCCTCTCGTCTCCGCAACATGTCTATTAAGACTTTGAGATAATGCAATTTTACTTAGCATCCATTGTCAGGATGTGTCATCTTGGATCATTCGCCTATAATAATTTTAATCTGTAAAATTGTTTAACTGTTAAAATTTAAAATAAATTCTTGTTATGTTTAAAATAAGTTTGCCGTGTCAGAATCCAAATATGTCTCCTGGTTCACTCACGAATTCTCACGGATCGTTACTCATGTGCAAAATCCGCTCGGGCAACGTTACTTTGTTGTAATTACGCATCGGTTCGATTTCGGTCACCCCATCCTGAATATTTGGGGAGAGAGACCGACGGACAGCAATCGTGTTGAGATACTCGTTTTCAACGACGAACGAAACAGAGAATTGCAACAGAATAGCATAAAGCAATTTACATAAGTTAAGCATAATTGCGTAAATATTTTATATTCTTCCTTCACAACATTACAGCTTTTTTCTGAGAAGGAGTAAAATGTCACTTGTATCTTTCTCTTATTCTTTTTCTCCAAAATAAAGCACACACATGCAGGCCCGTGGAAAGCGAGGGGGGAGCGAGCCCTCATTTTTGTGCCTAATTTTTCCTATCCGGGCCGAGTTCCCCTGCACACCGGGAGGGGGGGGGGCTCCAGCTCGGGTCTATTAATTAGACAATTTTATGATCAAATACTTCTTGTCAAGTTCCTTAAAAAGTTTGGAAAGATTATTATATTTTATTTTCAGAAAAATAGAAGTGGAAAAGAGGAATTGCTCCATTCTTCAAGCTCTATTTTAATGCTATATATACATTTGTAGGAGGTAGAAACCGTAAAATTCGACTCTTTTATCGATAATTTATTTTTAAATATATTTGAAGAATTACAATTTAAATAACACTGTCGTCTAACGTTAGTAAACGAAATATAATTTGTTACCTTCCGCCGTAAGACAACAACTATCGGGTTAATTTGACGGTAGCCCGCTTGCAGGTAGCTCAATGCGCGTCCGCACTTGACGGCAGCCAAATTACATCGTTTCCGCAACCGCACTTGCAGGTAGCCTAACCACTTCGTGTTTGAAGTGCGCTTTGTCCACACGGGCACACATATTTGACGTCTTATGATAATGAGCTAGTTTCCTTTCATATCTAGTAGATGGCGCTGTTGCACTTGTTTACTAATTTCGTTTGTTTTCAAATCAAGAAAGTGGAAACAAAATTAAAAGTGTCCCAAATCGTTACAATCAGTGGCTTATCCTGATTCTAAGAAGTGTGTGTGTGGGGGGGGGGGAATGTTTAACATTTGCTTATGCCAGAGTTATTTTAAATGAAAAATACGCATGACATTAAAAAGCCTTGAAAAGTGTGTGGGGGGGGAGGGGGGGCAAGCGTACGCTACTGGTTACAATGACTATTAACAATATATAATTAATTCAAATATATTGTTTTACAATTATTATTTAGTTTTGTTTTATTGTCAGTAGAATACTCGATCGATTAGAACCTGTTGATTATTATTTTCTTTATTTTTGCAAACGTATCTGTAGTCAATTATGGCTAAGCAACCAAATATTATAGCTGCTTGTGCAAAAGAACTAAAAACTGTTTTAAGGTTGACAATTAAATCAAAATTATAATTTATATATATGTTTTGTTTTCTTAACCTTTTACTTTTTCAAATAAATATAAAAAAAAAATATGACACTTTTGACTCATTCTGTATTCTCCATTTTACATAAATGTCCTCTAATATATAGAGGGAAAAACATAACTATATCTTGAACCATGAGATGGATTTTGATAATTTGACCCTGCAACAAAGTACAGAATAAGGAGGACTAAATACCTCTTCGAATCTCATACCAGGGTTGTGGAATCTGAGTCGGTAACAGTTTGGGTGAAGTTATTAACAAAATACTAACTTGGGCTCAAAAAAACATTTAAAAATTCTAATTGTTTGATAGTTTTAAGACGATAAATTATGAAACATCAAATGTTTTACAAATTAAAAAAAGTATGAAAAGTAATGTTATTAATTTAACGAAGTATGTTTAAAGCAAAATAATTAAACATAAAATGTTAGCTGAGTAAATTTGCATTCAATGAGCACTTTTTTTTATGTATAAATGCAAAGAAATAATTTAGAAGTCATGCACGATATCACACATGAATGAAAGTACTTTTAATCAAAAACAAATTAACATCATTGTTTAGTAGTTATGAACTGTTCTTAAAATATTAAAATATATAAATATATAATATACTATAATTAATAACATAATAACAGTTCATTCACATTATAAAAACAGATTTACACAACCTGAATGTAACATAATTTTGTTTTATTATGCCATGACAAATAATCAAAATATGCATGCAATATATCAAGATACAAATTTTTTACATACAATTACTTACTTGACACATTCTTAAATTTCACTTCTTCACCTATATCATAATCTAAATCATGCACATGCAAAACATCAAGATACTAAAATTACTACATGAAGCTACTTACATGCCACACTGTACATAAAATCACACATTTTTCAAATCTGCGAGACAAGAAAAATATCCTTAAAAGTTTTCAGGAAAAACAAAACAAAAAAAAACACTAGGAAGATTGCTGACATTTTATATAAGTAGCATAATTCTCTAGTAATTATTATCTTTGTATGACTGTAGTGGAAAAAACCGAACTATAGTTTAGAAATCTCATTGTACAATCCAAGCATTAAACTGAAATTAAAAGAAACACAGAAAGGGTACATAGAATAATACTCAATTCATGAAATAAATGCAGGGCTGGCTGCACATTCCAATGAATAAACAATATACACTCTTGTTAGAAAACATACAGTTCTGTTAATTATTCACCAGAAACATGCAAAATTGTTAGAATCTACGCAATCTATTAAAAACATGCCATTTCAATTCTTAAGTTCCAACTTAGTCTAAGTTATAATCAGGCAAAATATCAAGATGCTAAAATTATTACATGAAACTACTTACGTAAAATCAAACATTCTTCAATTCTGTGAGATGAGAAAAATATCCTTGAAGATTTTCAGCCAAAAAACCACTAGAAAGATTGTTGACATTTTGTAAACAACATAACTCCCTAGTGATTATTTAGCTTTATATGACTGTAGTGGAAGACACCGTAAATATACTTTATGAATCCCATTGTACAATCCAAACATTAAACTGAAATTAAAAGATACACAGAATGGGTACATATAATAATACTCAATTCATGAAATAAATGCAGGGTTGCACATTGAAATCAACAAACAAAATACACTCTTGTTAGAAAACATACAGTTGTGTTAATTATTTCCCCGAAACATGCAAAATTGTTAGGATTTATGCAATCTATTAAAAACATGCTATATCAATTTTTGAGCTCCAAATTTGACAAAGTTATAAAGATGCAAAATGCTAAAATCAAGATGCTAAAATTATTACATGTAACTACTTACGTAAAATCAAACATTCTTCAATTCTGTGAGATGAGAAAAATATCTTTGAAGATTTCCAGGCAAAAAACCACTAGAAATAATTTGTCATTTTATATGCAACATAACTCTCTAGTGATTATTAGCTTTATATGACTGTAGTGGAAGACACCGTAAATATACTTTATAAATCCCATTGTACAATCCAAACATTAAACTGACATTAAAAGATACACAGAATGGGCATATAGAATAATACTCAATTCATGAAATAAATGCAGGGTTGCCCATTGAAATCAACAAACAAAATACACGTCACTCTTCTTAGAAAACATACAGTTCTGTTAATTATTTCCCAGAAACATGCAAAATTGTTAGAATTCATGTAATCTATTAAAAACATGCTATTTCAATTCTTAAACTCTAACTTAGACTAAGTTATAAACATGCAAAATATCAAGATTCTAAAATTATTACATGCAACTACTTACGTAAAAGCAAACAATTTCCAATTCTATGAAATGAAAAATATATCCTTGAAGGTTTTCAGTCAAAAAACACTTGGAAGATAGTATAACTCGCTAGTAATTACACTTTATAAAACTGAAATTAAAAGGCACACAGAAAGGGTATATAGAATAATACTCAATTCATGGAATAAATGCAGGGTTGCTCACTGAAATCAGCAAACAATGAATGAATTAAAAAAATTACAGAAAAGAAAAAGACTACAAATAACAAACAAACGGGCAAAAATATACGCGACACAGAACGATATGATGAATACGGATGCAAATCCGAAATGGCAATATGCTCGTGATTGATCAATACAAATGTCAATCATGCTGACTCCGCAATGTTTGGCGAAAAAGTAGGACGCTGCTCTACAAGAAAAATGTTTGACCTCACACTTTGACAACTACAACAAACACGTGTTCAGATGATCAAAAATAAGTGATCAAGCTTGTTTGACAAACATTCACTGACCATCTGTACGCAGCTTAAAGGTAAAAGGGCATTATTTTTACCATAGAGTGTAATGGTAAACGGAGGATGATGGTTAATAAAAATTGAAACTAAACCCATTAAACATCGAAATTTATCTTTGTGATGAAAATAAGAAATTTAGAATACTTGAATAGCATATATTTAAAGATTTTATTTGCTAAAGTACACTTTAAGTGATTTTAAATGAATGTACATTACTACCCATTTTTACTGTTGTTGTTGTTGTTGAGACCCAGACCGTCCGACCTACCAGAAAGGTGTAAGGTAACCGTTTGGACGGCCGGGTAGACCCATTTTTACTGTGAAGAAGTATACATTTACTAGCAAATTTTGTAGCGTGAAGGGAAATATATGTAACGATTTTACTTGTGTAAATATTTTAAATAAAGTGAATATTTTATTTTCCAGTTAATTAAAAATATTCATTAAACAAGATAAATTTAGTAAAATTAGAGGTTAAACGATTGCAAGTTTCTAAAGTAACCGTTTTCAGAAGAGAAATAATGTAAGTTTCCATGCTGCTAAGCAAACTAGTATTTTGTTTAGGAAACGTCACGAAACGTAAGGGCAAAATGGTCCCTGTGACGTTCCGTGCCCATGCTCTATATCAAGATTGGATTACCCTTAGGCCACCTGGTAATGCACTTTTCTGTCTTCTTTTGGTGCAGGACTTGTTGTAGAAAATGAAAGAAATGTTTAGTGGAATGAGGCCTGAATAATTCTTGTTTTTTTAAAAAATCATTCAGGTCTAATTCCACTTAAAATAACTTTCACATAAACTGGGTGTAGATGTGAAAGAAATGCTGTGAACTTGCGGGGTGTACCCAACAAATTTAATTGTTTATATACACATTAAACCTGTCCGGACACCCTGCAAGTCACTGCTTCTGTAACGGCCATTTTTCCACACCACCCTAGGGCTGATACACCCAAGGGGTAATGGCGAAGGCGCGTTTTTTTTATACTGGTTTCCCCAAGAGGCCTATTCCAGTTTTGGTACATGTAAATTAGACTAGTCTGCACATTTACGTCAGGACTTGTTGTCTCTCCTCCTCTGTCAATTTTTTTTCATACAGGCAGCAAGAAATGGGTCTGGAAACTGAAGAAATACACATATTATAACAAACAAACATTTACGTTATATTATTATATAACCGTCAATATTATTATATTTACCTTTGAATATTCGCAGTCTGTCTCTCTCTCTTGAGTAAGCCATTTAGAATAGAGTTCAGATAATCTTTCGTGTACATGGGACTCCGCTGGAAATAAATTCGCCATAACTAATCCCGCATATAACTGTTTCTTAGAAAATTTTGTTGGGTGAATGTTATACATCTTCTTCTTGTTTCCTCCGAAAGCGATGACTTGTATTCTCTCTTTGAGAGCTAACGTAATGAAATAATTGTTTGTTGTTATGAGTCCTGGTGGGAATTTCTGTTGAGTATGCTGCTGGGTTTTTTTTCCCAGATGTATTTTTAGAATTCCATCTAAATGGTTCCTCAAGTTGTCTAGATTATTTCAACCATGACCTCCATCTAACCACTCAAACCCCTCCTCCCTTGAATGACCCTTGACGTCGTCAAATAAAATATAACGTTTTCCGATGGCATTTCCTAGCATAAAATTCATTCGGTTTTTACCGCCATTAACGGACAGAACAATGCCTTCAAATAACTGGCACCAAGCGTACGCGAAAGTTGTTTTACCGCTATTATATTCCCCCTTCAAGCAAACGTAACAGTCGGTAGCACATAACAGTCGGTTAAGATTTATTATGGATTGTTCTACGGTGTAAGCAACCCGAGACTCATCCGGTATCGGTGTATCCAAATCAGGAGTGTAATCCGGAGATTTTTGTGAGAAAACACACGGAAAAGATGATGATGAAGAAGCCATTATAAATACACACAACAGCAGAGCCGGGAGCCCTTCAAAAAGCGGACTTGTCTAAGTACAAATTGAAAAGGAAGTCTTAATCGCGCGGGCATCCGCCGTCTGAGATACACGCATCCATCCTCTAACGACATCCTGCCGCACCCCGCCTGAAGCAAAGTAAAAGCGCGCGAAACTTCCGGCGCGCGGGAAATTCAAATTCCCCTTCCCAACGTCTTTATTATTATTCAATCAAGAAAATATACAACATGCAACAAGCTATGATGCGCGCGCATCACGATATGTAGCAGTTGCACTAACATTACTGAAGAGTTTCGGAGCAGCTTACGGTCTGATGACGTCACACTTCCGGTCTGAACTAATCAGCACTTCCGATCTCTCCTCGCGGCACGGAAATCCTCAACCTCATCAGAGGATTTATCAGTATGTTCAACCTAGACGATATAAAACATCTTTTGATGCAGCTCGCTGAGTTAATTAAAAAAAAAGAGCGATCCAATGCAAATGGTCTTTGAGACTTTTAAAATAATCGCGGAACTTAATAAAAACAGTGAGAAACAAACCCGCCATGAATAGGTCCCAAAAAGAAAGTTTTAAAATAATATTTTGGAATGCGAACGGCATATCTCCAAGAATAAATGAACTTAGGAACTACGTAAATGAAAATGATGTAGATACCCTGCTAATCCAGGAAACCAAAGTTAGAGAAAACAAAAAACTAAATATAGCAAACTACAATAGCTATCATACCCTTAGCTCAAATATAACTGCTAGAAATCCCCATAGAGGAACAGCAATATATATTAAAAGTAATATTCCCCACGAGAAAATAAACAACATAAATCTTCAAGGTATAGAAAATACTAGTATAAAAATTAAAATAAATAATGTAAACCCATTTATCCTAACTTCAATATATGTCAAAAACATGAGTGGTATAAATGTAGCTGTGCAGCTGGAACTGCTTTTCTCGCGATATCCAAACACAATACTCGCGGGCGACTTCAATGCACACCACCTAGCGTGGGGCAGCAGGAGAGCCAACATACGCGGTACACAGATACATAGATTGCTGAACACAACAATCACTGACATCATTGCACCGTCGAGACTAACCTGCTTCTCATGTGCCAATGGCTCATTCAATAGACTTTGTCCTAACGAGAAACATAGAATACGCTCACACAATTGATACCCTGGATGAATTCGACTCGGATCATCTACCGGTATTGGTGACATTCGATTTGAACACTCCCCTTCCAGCCTCTCTGGGACAAGAGAGGGTGAACTGGAACGTATTCAAAAGAGCACTTTTCGAGCCGTACTTAGCAGTACCCAACATTATGAGCACGGCGGATATCGACTCTGCCACGCACACACTCACAACAGAAATCAGGAGAGCTATTGCCTCTGCCACAACACATCGTGAGTCACCAAAAATGTCAACACTTTCCCACCATGTCAAACAGTTAGTTAAACAGAGAAATAGAATGCGTAAAACATGGCAGGCTAACAGAGACCCTACTCTTAAAAGGGAGCTTAATAGACTCACGTGTAAAGTCAGTGAAAAAATTGTCGCAGAAAAGCAGCAACAGTATAAAGAATTAATCGAATCCCTTAGCCAGGAAGACGTATCGCTCTGGCAATTCGCTGAAAGACTCAGAAAACCTCAAATTAAACTCCCGCCACTAATAGATGGCGCTAATATCGCGTACTCAGACGAAGAAAAGGCAGAGGCACTTGCTAGGCATTACAAAAAGCAATTTGAACCAAACCACGATCTAATGTGTCAGGACACCCTAAGAATGGTTGGGCAAACTCTAAACAATTTCAGGAATTCCCCGGTCGCGGCTGAGATCAACCCAGCCACCCCGCAAGAGATAGTAGAGATTATCAAAAACCGTAAAAGCCCAGGGCACGACAAAATCAGGAATATCACGGTAAAAAAAATTATTTCTCCAAAGAATGGAAGGAAGCGATAATTATAGCGATCCATAAACCTGGTGAGGATGCCTCAATTCCAGCCAACTACAGACCAATCAGTTTGTTACCGACACTTAGTAAAATTACTGAGAAAATAATTCTTAAGAGACTGAACACGCACCTTAGTGAGAATGACATTATCATTCCGGAGCAGTTTGGATTTCGGCCAAAACACTCCACCACTCATCAATTGCTGAGAGTGGTAGAGTACATTTCTTCTGGTTTTAATAATAAGACACCCACAGCTGCGATGTTTCTTGACATCCACAAAGCCTTTAATAAAGTGTGGTACTGTGGATTAGCTTACAAATTGATCACTCTAAAAGTCCCTGACCCACTTGTCAAACTTTTAATTTCATACTTAAATAACAGACACTTTCAAGTCAGAGTAAAAAATAACTTATCTACACCCAAGCTCATTAAAAGTAGTGTACCGCAAGGATCCATCCTGGGCCCGACACTCTTTAACATATATCTAAATGACATTCCCAGGACCCCAGACACGGAGCTGGCACTCTATGCAGACGACAGCGCGATACTTGCAAAACACCCTTACGTCTCAGTAATGCACAGACAGCTACAACAACACTTAGACATACTCCAAACATGGCTGGAAAAATGGCGAATAAAATTAAACCCCAATAAATGTCATTGGATTTATTTCTCTAGAAAACGTAAACCTCCGCCTCCTCTGTGCATAAACAACCATGCCCTAAAAGCGGAAAAATCTACTAAATACCTAGGTGTAACGATAGACTCCCACCTAACTTGGAAACTGCACGTAACGAACATAATCAAAAAAGCGTATATAACCATAGGAGCCTTATACCCAATGATAGGAAACGGAAATCAAAGTTATCAAAATAAACTCCTAATTTATAAATCGGTCATCCGCCCGGGAATGCTGTATGCAGCACCCGTATGGGGATATGCCTGTAAAACTACCATAGACTTATTAGAGACAAGACAAAACAAAACCCTTTATAAGGAAAGCCCCTAGATACTTAAGAAACTCGGTAATTAGGAAAGACTTCAAAATAAAAACTGTTAGAGCCCAAATCAAAAAGCTAGCGCTTAAATTCTACAAAAATCTGCCATTTGTCCCAAATGAACTATTATTTAATCTGCATGGTTATGATCATCGCAAGGCTCTCGATCTTTGATCTCGTAAGAGACCCCGCTCGGTACTTAACTTTGATATTCGGTACTAGGAACGTCCCACCTTAATCAGTTGATATTAAATAAGACTCGCGATCTTTGCTTTTCTACAAAATGTCTTAAATCCTAAACTACTAAAATGCTAGGTTACCCTCAGATCTGCATCAACCCCCCAAACTGCTTAAACTCTAAATGTGCAACAAACTGCCACACTAGGAGCTAGGTCAAATAATAAAAACATTAAATCCAAAACCTTGAACCTCCAAATATGGACCAATGAAATAATGTCACAGTATGAAGATAAGAACCACACCTAGAGATTGGAGATTAAAGGCGCTTCGCGCCTGGTGCTCTGTTCAGGACGAAACTCTATTCCTCGCGGCACGCCGCGGAGAGAGTTTTGATGACGTCACATCCTGTTTGAACTAATCAGACTTCCGATCTCGCCGCGGAGGAGGGATCCATTTCGCCAGCCCCCCCAACTCGGAATTTCAAAATTTCAATGATGGCGGTCATTTGTACTACGTTTGTACCGGATTGTACCGTAAAAATTTTCGTTTGTACCACTTGCGGTACGAAGTTATTATCATTTCAAAGTGGGGGGGGCTGGCGAAACGGCAGCCCCCCACCTCGGAATTTCAAAATTTCAATGATGCCATTCGTTTGTACTACGTTTGTACCGGATTGTACCGTCAAAATTTTCGTTTGTACCACTTCCGGAACGGGGTTATTCTCATTTCAAAGTGGGGGGCTGGCGAAACGACAGCCCCCCACCTCGGAATTTCAAAATTTCGTCGATACCATTCGTTTGTACAACGTTTGTACCGGTTTGTACCGTAAGAGTTTTCGTTTGTACCACTTCCGGTACAGCGTAATTTTAATTTAAAAATGGGTGACCTTGAGTTCCGGCAAACCCCACCTCGAAATTTCAAAATTTCGTCGATGCCATTCGTTTGTATTACGTTTGTACCGTAAAAATTTTCGCTTGTACCACTTCCGGTACGGCGTAATTTTAATTTAAAAGTGGGTGACCTTGAACTCCAGAAACCCCCCCACATCGAAATTTCAAAATTTCGTCGATGCCATTCGTTTGTACTACATTTGTACTGGTTTGTACCGTAAAAATTTTCGTTTGTACCACTTCCGGTACGGCGTATTTTTATTTAAAAGTGGATGACCTTGAGCTCCGCAACCCCCCACCTCGAAATTTCGAAATTTCGTCGATGCCATTCGTTTGTATTACGTTTGTACCAGTTTGTACCGTGAAAATTTTCGTTTGTACCACTTCCGGTACGGCGTAATTTTAATTTAAAAGTGGGTGACCTTGAGTTCCGGCAACCCCCCACCTCGAAATTTCAAAATTTCATCGATGCCATTCGTTTTGTACTACATTTGTACTGGTTTGTACCGTAAATATTTTCGTTTGTACCACTTCTGGTACGGCGTAATTTTTATTTAAATGTGGGTGACCTTGAGCTCCGGCAACCCCCCACTTCGAAATTTCAAAATTTCGTCGATGCCATTCGTTTGTATTACGTTTGTACCGGTTTGTACCGTATAAATTTTCGTTTGTACCACTTCGGTACGGCGTAATTTTTATTTAAAAGTGGGTGACCTTGAGCTCTGGCAACCCCCCACCTCGAAATTTCAAAATTTCGTCGATACCGTTCGTTTGTACTACGTTTGTACCGGTTTGTACCGTAAAACTTTTCGCTTGTACCATTTCCGGTACGGCGTAATTTTTATTTAAAAGTCGGTTACTTGAGCTTCGACAAGCCCCCCACCTCGAAATTTCAGAATTAGTCCATGATTGCATTCGTTTGTACCGGATTGTATCGTGAAAATTTTCGTTTGTACCACTTCCGGTACGGCGTAATTTTTATTTAAAAGTCTGTGACCTTGAGCATCGGCAATCCCCACCTCGAAATTTCAAAATTTCGTGATTCCATTAGTTTGAACTATGTTTGTACTGGATTGTATCGTGAAAGTTTTCGTTTGTATCATTTCCGGTACGGCGTAATTTTAATTTAAAAGTGAGTGGCCTTGAGCATCGGTAATCCTCCCACCTCGGAATTTCAAAATTTCGTCGATGCCATGCGTTTGGACTACGTTTGAACCGGATAATTACCGGATATAATACCATAAAAATTTTCGTTTGTACCAATTCTTAAGCTTACATGCTGTACATTTAAGCTGACATGCTGTACATCTTAAGCTTACATGATATATCTTCTTAATGTTACAGTTTAATTTTCCATCATAGTCTTTTCTGTAAGACAAAATGTCATTAGGTGATTATCAATGCCAATAAGATCTTGTACTTTGTAATTCAAATTCACCTGGATTCAAAATTATGCAAATCAATTAATCTGTCATTAAGAAATATCATATTGTTTTTATTAATCATACCATGTTTCTAGTGATATTCATATATCATATATTTATTTGTACAATTACATAGGTAATAAAATTATTTTTATAGCTTTATAGAAAATATGCAAGACATTAAATTTGAGAAGGGGGACTATTTACTAATGGAATATTATAATTTTTGAAACTAGTTGTGTTCATGGACACCACCACGTTCCAGTATAAAACTGACATTTCTGTGACAAACATTGGTGTTCAACAAGATAACTTCTTATTGTTTTATGTTTTGAACTCTTTTAATTGCTTTTAATTATTAATGTTAGTTTGTTATGAGTATTAATTAGTAATTTTGTCTATTTTTTCATTATTTCTGCATTTAAAATTAATCAGCAGTTTAGATTTTGGGGGAAATCCTTACGTTTCTGACAGATGTTTTTAATTTAAAGGAATTGAAGGAAATATATTTCTATTAGTTATGAGATAAGTATGGTCATCCTACTAGAGGAGTGTTGCCTTTTGTGGCAAATTTCAAAAGGAATCTGTTAGAAACTAAATTTTCTAATACATACTTTTGTCGCCTACTATTTATATCGATCTTTAGTTTCGAAGACATTTCGAGTGAAAGTATAGAGAATTAAAAAAATACTTGCTTGTACAGGTACTTTAATTTTAAAAAAAAAAGTTCAAAATATTACGTTAGTATATTACTAATGCTACATTGTACAACTTTATGCTGATAGAAGTTATAATATTATTATTTTATATTTTTTGTATACAATGAGATAATTCTTCAATAGCATGCAATCTAATTACTCAATGTTACATTTTCTGAAATTTCACAAGTACTAAATGGATACTCATTCGAGGAGATGGGATTAGTCCACTGAAAGGTTGCGACGTCAGAGCGACGGCCTTCCTTCTTTGTTGGCGGATTTTCTGTAAGCAGTAATTGTAATTCATATTTAAACTTTTTTCTTTCTATGTTTTCGGTGATACCCTGGTGTGCAATTGCTAATTGGCCTAATAATAAGGAAATTTGCAATGTTTTGTTTCATAGGATTGTCTAGCAAGCTGCTTGTGCAAATTAATTATCTGCTGGCTCAGAATGGATTAAAAAATCTGATGTGGGCAGAACATGACTTTTCCTACATAATGCAATGATTCTACTTCTTTCACGGCGAAACAATGGTGTACAAGGTCCACAGAACAATGTTTTTGTCATTAAAATAGTACGACGTCAATTGAAATTAGGTGCTTTGGGCAAATTACTAGTCCAAACGAATGACCTTCTCATATTCACGCTCACTTAATTACAATATCATGAAATGACATCAACATTTGTTTAATATCAATTACATGAAATAAATTACTATTGGCGAATTCATAGGCGTCAAATTACTATCACTGTCAAAATGTCTTTTTTCCAGTGAATGGAATGATCTAGATTTATATGAATAATGTTGCATAATATTGTATGTGGAAGGTGTTACTATACTGTTACTAACTGTTATATGGGGCGAAACTTTCTTCCCTTTTTTTTAATTTAACATTATGTTTTGAATAAATTTACATGAAAAATGTGCAATATCTCGAAATGTCGTATGTGGTATGTCAATCGTTTTCTAAGTGAATATTATGTATGAAATAATTAAACATTTAACAGCATTCAGATTCTTAATTTTTTTAATAACTTTTTCAAAAATTTATTAGAAACTTGTGTAGTATCTCGAGAATGGTTCATTCTAACATTCTAAAGTTTCTATCATTTGTCTATCAATTACGTCTGAAATGATTTCTTTTTTTTATCATTATTGAAAGTTCTGGTTAATGATTTTTTCAAGCTTTCGTTCAAAATATGGGGGAGGGGGAGGGGCTTCCAAACTTTCGATTACATTTAAAATTAATTGGAATCCAGTATACACTGAGGTCAATAATCGTACCAAATTATATTCAAAACTCTTCATTCGCGTGTGAGATAACACCTCCGCGGACTCACAGGCACACACATACACTATGTACTGTCCCGATCATGAAGCCTTCAGTGGAAGCACTTTTGAGAACTAGAAGTGAACCAACGTACATGCAGCCATTCCTATGATGTGGATCTAGGGATGCCATTTCAGGACTGTCGAGCCATGGTTGCCAGATTTGGTGATTTATTGGCGACATTTCGAATGTTCGAGAACCTTCTTAAAATGACGAGTATTCTACGAGATATGAGCCCCTTCTGGCAGTTTCTACTGAGAATATATAAAAAGAGTCATCGCTCAATTGGAGAGCAGTTGACGTGATACGAGCTGCATTGAAATTATGAGATAAGTCATTGTTTTCAAGATAGTATCCGCTGTTTTGTGAAATTAACTGAGCATTTAATTGCTATTTTACTGTACCTAGCAGTTGTTTAGTAATCTTGTGAGATAGTTATCGAACCATTTGCTGTATCTTATTCCTGTTTATGTTGTGCTTATAAACGTGTTAGTTATCCAGAAATTTGGATTCTTTCTTGTATCCTGGTCGCACACCCACGATTCCAGAATACGTCGTAACAGTATATTAGTGTGTATTCACACATGCTAACACATACAGAAATGACTTCAAAAACGTTCGGTTCTTGTTCTAGGATGCTTGAAACGTGTTCTTCCGTTGAAAACTTGCCCCAGTTAAATAAGTTCCCTATACTCTATAGGGAAACTAATATGCAGGACAGTAAAAGCAGTACTTCTGCAAAATAATTTCGCTAATTTTTATATAAATAAAATTAAATGAATGCAATTAAAATGATTTGCAACCAAATTTTCACATCCATGATAGCTAATTCCTACTTTACTTTTAAAACTATATTATACTCAATTGTGTTGGGTACATAACATTTTTTAATTAATCAATATTTTATATACTTTATTTCCTGAAACCTATTTTAAATATTCACAAATACCGAAATATATCTTCAAATTTTTCAATGTACATGTGCTACATATTCGTATAAATCTACTTTGTATAAGTGCAAATTGAGCTAAATATTTATATAAATGTCAATTGAGTTAAATATTTGTGAAAATGTAAATTAAACTAAATATTTATATAAATGTAAATTGAGTTGAATATTTGTATAAATATATGTTAAGCAATATATATATATATATATATATATATATATATATTAATGGCCAGGCACTTGACTTTCGTCATTCGCCTTTCGTCAGCGGCCAGAACTTGTACCATTTAGCCGTCCTAAGACGTTGCCCCAGGCGCACCAGAGGGGGGCGGAACACACTACGCCCACAACACACACATCCATGCTTTACGTGGGACTCGAACCTACAACGCGGAGGTCGAGCGATTGCTGTGGAAACACTCGCCTTGACCACTCGACCACTGCGTCGGCTTAAGCAAAATATTTGAATAATGCACTGAATAAATGTGCTGATTTGTAAAAATATATTTATTTGTATTTGTATGTTTTAATACATATATAAATTTTATTGTCATAAAAGCATGTTCTTTAATTATTTGATGCATATTGGAAATTCGGAACTGAGAAGGGGCGAAATGGAGTCTCCCACTTTGAAATGGGAACAACTATATATAGGAAACGGTACAAATGAAAGTACATGCGAACGACGTCATTGAAATATGAAAATTCCGAGGTCAAAGCTGCCATTTTTCCAGCCCCCACTTTGAAATGAATATTACGCCGTACCGGAAGTAGCACACACGAAAATTTTTGCTGTACAATCCGGTACAAACGTAGGACAAACCAATGGCATCGACGAAATTTTGAAATTTCGAGGTGGGGGGTTGCCGATGCTCAAGGACACCCACATTTAAATAAAAATTACGCTGTACCGGAAGTGGTACAAATGAAAATTTTGACGGTACTATTTGGTACAAACGTAATACAAACCAATGGCATCGACGAAATTTTGAAATTCCGAAGTGAACGGGGCTGCCGTTTCTAAAGCAAGCCCACTTTGAAATGAGAACAACACTGTACCGGAAGTGGTACAAACGAATATTTTTACGGTACAAACGTAGTACAAACGAATGGCATTGACGAAATTTTCAAATTCTTAGGTGGGGGCTGATGTTTCTCCCCCCTCACTTTGAAATGAGAATAACGCCGTACCGGAAGTGGTACAAACGAACATTTTTTGGTACAATCCGGTACAAACGTCCTACAAACGAATGGAATCATCAACTAAATTCTGAAATTTCGAGGTGGGGGGCTTGCCGAAACTCAAGGTGACCGACTTTTAAATAAAAATAACGCCGTACCGGAAGTGGTACAAGCGAGAATTTTTACGGTACAAACGTAGTACAAACGAATGGCATCGACGAAATTTTGAAATTTCGAGGTGGGGGGTTGCCGGAGCTCAAGGTCACCAACTTCTAAATAGAAATTACGCCATACCGGAAGTGGTTCAAACGAAAATTTTTATGGTACAAACCGGTACAAACGTATTACAAACGAATGGCATCGACGAAATTTTGAAATTTCGAAGTGGGGGGTTGCCGGAGCTCAAGGTCACCCACTTTTAAATAAAAATTACACCGTACCGGAAGTGGTACAAACGAAAATTTTTACGGTACAAACCGATACAAACGAATGGCATCGACGAAATTTTGAAATTTCGAGGTGGGGGGTTGCCGGAGCTCAAGGTCACCCACTTTAAATAAAAATTACACCGTACCGGAAGTGGTACAAACGAAAAGTTTTACGGTATAAACCGGTACAAACGAATGGCATCGACGAAATTTCGAAATTTCGAGGTGGGGGGTTGCCGGAGCCCAAGGTCACTCACTTTCAAATAAAAATTACGCCGTACCGGAAGTGGTATAAACGAAAATTTTTACGGTACAAACCGGTACAAACGTAGTACAAACGAATGGCATCGACGAAATTTCGAGGTGGGGGGGTTGCCGATCTCAAGCTCACCCACTTTTAAATAAAAATTACACCGTACCGGAAGTGGTACAAACGAAAATTTTTACGGCACAAACCGGTACAAACGTAGTACAAACGAATGGCATCGACGAAATTCTGAAATTTCGAGGTGGGGGGTTGTCGGAGCTCAAGGTCACCCACATTTAAATAAAAATTACGCCGTTCCGGAAGTGGTACAAACGAAAATTTTTACGGTACAAACCAGTGCAAATGTAGTACAAACGAATGGCATCGACGAAATTTTTGAAATTTCGAGGTGGGGGGGTTGCCGGAGCTCAAGGTCACCCACTTTTAAATTAAAATTACGCCGTACAGGAAGTGGAACAAACGAAATTTTTTACGGTACAAACGTAGTACAAACGAATAGCATCGACGAAATTTTGAAATTCCGAGGTGGGGGGGAGGGCTGCCGTTTCCCCAGCCCCCCCCCCCCCCCCCCACTTTGAAATGAGAATAACCCCGTTCCGGAAGTGGTACAAACGAAAATTTTGACGGTACAATCCGGTACAAACGAATGGCATCATTGAAATTTTGAAATTCCGAGGTGGGGGGCTGCCGTTTCGCCAGCCCCCCCACTTTGAAATGAAAATAACTCCGTACCGGAAGTGGTACAAACGAAAATTTTTACGGTACAAACGTAGTACAAACGACCGTCATCATTGAAATTTTGAAATTCCGAGGTGGGGGGGGGGGGCTGGCGAAATGGAGCTGCCTAGTCATACTATTTGCATCTGTACTTTCATCGAGTGCAATGCTAATTACGTCACTAGATAACAAATCATTTTTGACCTGTGCGTCAATATTTTTTGTCATATCTTCAATGCGACACTGAACTGTTTTGGCTGACAATGGCGTTTCTTTATTTCCTTCAAATATTTGTTTTTTTATTTGCGAAGTAATTGAATAAGTGTTCAGAACCATTTATGAATGAGTTTTTCAAAAATTTGCGTTCTGTAAACGATTTTCCGTTGGTACCAATACTATGAGCTGCAACAAAGCAGGCACATGTAGCGTAATTGTGGCTGATAGCAAATCTCTTCAAAAATTTATTTTGTTTTCTATAATTTAATACACGTTTAGCAATGTACTCATATTTTTCATCATTTGGTATTTAGCTCACATCTTTATGTTTTCAAGAAAAGTGTCGATCAATATTGTTTTTCCTTGCGGTAATTATATCTGTACATAAAAGAACTCCAAAATATTTACAGAAGCATTATTAAAATATTTCAGTTATGTATTCGAGTTGAAGGAAAATATTTTGAGAGTGATTTGTGAAATGTATTTTTAGTATTTGTAACGAAATTTGTCCCTTTATATCAGTTGTCTGCATATTTTAACTATGTGCCCCAACCGCGTAGTGAGTACCACTGCTTTATATGATCTCTGTCTGTGTAATGCTTTATTTAGATGCATTTGTGATAAAAAATGTTGGTACATATTATCGTATTTTTGATCTAAACAATTTCCATCGTCAATTTGTTTATGATCCCTATTTTCACTGATGAAACAGCCTTTTACATGGTACGGAAAGGTGGCATAACTTAGATTTTTTTCCTTTATCATAATGCAGTTGATTTTAAAGATACAGATATGCGGGTTTTTTAATGATCTTGTTGCATTAAATATAAAAATTTTCTGATTGACCAAATTTGTTTAAGGGGGGGGGGGTCATATAAACATTTAAAAAGTGTAACTTTTTGAAAATAAATGGGAGGACTATTTCATTAACGTAGTCTTATTTCCTACCTTACTTTCAACATTTTTGCAATTTACATTGCCCACTTATTTCCAACAGGTAAAGAATTAAAGTGTGTTTCAATCTTTTTGGGACACCTTGTATATATATATATATATATATATATATATATATATATATATATATATATATATGTGTGTGTGTGTGTGTGTGTGTGTGTGTGTGTGTGTGTGTGTGTGTGTGTGTATATATATGCATATATATATATACATTTGTCCTTTCATATCAGTGGTCTGCTATCAATATATGCATATTTTAATTATGTGCCCCAACCACGTAGTGAGTACCACTGCTTTATGATTTCTGTCATGATGGAATATAATGATGGAATATATATATTTGTGTGTGTAGAGTTCAAAATCTATAACTTTTTAATTTTAGAATGTTTTGGACACATACCAAGATCTTTATATCCTATTTAAAAAATAAAATCTGTATCATACTGCAAAATACAGGCAAAATCAATTAACAGACTGATCTTTCTTTCTGATTAAATTCCATGTGTGTGAACTTTGAACAGCCTTCACCTTTGTAGTTACCACACTGCTCAGAAATTATTTCTATTTTTTAAGCAATATTTATATTTCGTTTATTGGATATATTTCTAAAAATTTGTATGGTTCTCTTAAAATATATCTGGTGGACTTGTTTTGGAGGATATCTCAACCCCCGCTGATGGCCCTCATGTGAAAACAGTTTGTTGGACCACAAATATACATTTATACAAATTATATCATTTTACTTGTCATTAATATTCATATCATTTTATATATAGCAATTTTTCAACATTTTATATATGTTAATTTGTCATTAATATATATGTCATTTTATTTGTCATTATCTCAGCAAATTTTTATGCAATTTAAATAAAATGTTAACACAATACTCATAATAACAATATAATACTAAATTAAATATAGTATATACAGTGTGTCCAGAAAGCTCCAGAACGGCGCAATAACTCGAGAAATACACTTCGAATAAAAAAATAAAAAAACACGTATTCAGTATTTTTAGAAAATGATACCAAAATTAACCCCCCTCCTGGGGCGAGGGGGTGAGGCAACTTTGAAATCTTCAATGGGACCCCCCCCCCCCATTTTTTATTGCAGATTTGGATTCTCTAGAAAAAATTACATACATTTGACCTACGATTTTGATTCAAGCACCCCGATCATGAGAGGGAAGGGGAGTTACAGAAAAAAAGCACCCTGAAAAACTACTACGTCCACATCGTTGTTCCTGGGTAGTGCTAAAAGTAGTTTTGAACCGTTTTCTAAACTAAAGTCAACAGTTGTCGCTGAAGTGAACGGTTAGCGGGGGGGAGGGGGGTCAATTTTAGCATCATTGGATAATCTTTTTTAAAATATTGAACACGTAATTTTTTATTTTTCTATCCGAAGTTTATTTCCCAAGACATTCCCATTTTTAAACGTTTGTGCCCCACTTCCGTTTTTCTCGATTATAGCGCTGTTTGTGAGAGCAAAAATCAAAAATCGTACGTCAAATGTATGTAATTTTTTCTGGAGAATCTAAATCTGCAATAAAATAGGGGGTTCCCATTACAGATTTCAAAGTTGCCCCACCCCCTCCTGGGGGGAGGGGGGTCAATTTTGGTATCTTTGGATGGCTTTTCTAAAAATATTGAATACGTGTTTTTTTTTTTTTTTTGATCCGGAGTGTATTTCTCGAGATATTGCGCCGTTCCGGAACTTTCTGGACACCCTGTATATATATATATATATATATATATATAGTGTCACCCGAGGTAATTTCTGGTCACTAAGTTTCCGGGGTAATTCTTGGTCACATTCTTTTTTTCATCAAAATAATTATTCATCAAGCTGTAAAAAATCATAAAGACACTTTTAACCCTATACTTTCCAATGTATGACTCAATTATTAAGTTGGCATTTATTAGGGGGAAAAAAAATCCAACCTGCTAGTTAAATTTCTGTAAAACAACATCGGCTTTAATTTTTGCACATTTTGCAAAGATCTTTATCATTCATAAAGTTTTAATTATTTTTCTATTTTTTTCTTTTGTTTCATCTATGAGCTATTACAGCTACCAAAATTGAGTATAAGATTTAATTTCACTACATTGAAACAGTTTACAAGAGTATACTAAACTATACCCCATATTTATGGAGTAATTCCTGGTCAGTGCTGTTTTACAGTATTTATGCTTAACATTTCACACAGTCGGTCTACACAGTGTAAACCGGCTGTGCATTTCACCTAAAATTTATGATCTTGCAACCAAAAAACTATTACAGATCCTTCAAGAGAAAAAGCAGTGGGAGAAAGGGGGAAAAATTGGCTACTGTCGCAGCAATACCTGGTAGAGAATCTGTTACAGTAATGGCATGTTTTTCTGCTTATGGTGAGACATACCCACCACTTATTACTTTCCCTGCAATACATGGTAATGTATAGGGAAAATATTGGAATCATGTCGAAAATCGCAACTCGAGTTATCGACGGATCTACACATTTCAAGACCTCTAGAATTCGAAAAAACCATTTTTAGCGTGACGTCTGTGTGTGTGTGTGTGTCTGTCTGTGCAGATTTTGTATCCACTCTAACTAAAAAACTAATGGACCGAATTTCACAAAATTTGGTAGGAAAGTCACTTGTGAGCGAGCCTGGTGCTGATTAGTTTTGGGTACGATTTAGGATAAAAGAATCCGCCTTTTTTTTTTGCGAAATGGCCCGCAAAAGCTTGTATCCACTCTAACTGAAAAACTAATGGATCGAATTTCACAAAATTCGGTAGATGAGTCACTTGTGATTTACCCTGGTGCTGATTAGATTTTGGTACGATTCGGAAAAAAATAACCTGCCTTTTTTCAAAATGGCCTGCAAAAATCGTCAAAATTTAAACTAAAAAACTAGGTATACTCAAATATATCCATTAAATGCTCGTTTCATAACGTAATTTTTAACGACGAAAAGAATAAGACCAACCCCATTACACTAGGACTAGCCGGTCTCGAGATATTTTAGTTTTTCGTATTTTCTCTACGCCACCTTTGAAAATAAGTCCGGTTACCGACTGAGAACGAAAATTGAATTAAAAGTGAAATAAATTTAATTTAAATAAAGAGAACGTGGATGTAAGTCTGCAGGGAAAGTCATGTGCTGCCCACATCAGATTTTTATATTTGCTGGCAAGAAGCTTCAGAGTACCTGGAAAGCTCCTAACGTTAATAAAAATTTAACATTAGCTATAAGCGAAAGCGGATGGATGACAACAGAAATTTTTGATAATTGGTTTGATCTCTTTTGCAAACAAGTGTCTAAACATCCATTGCTCATTATCTATGATGGGCACAAAATGCATATGTCTATGAATGTAATCAGCAAAGCTTGAAATGAACATATTCCCATTTTGAAACTACCAGCTCATACCACAGACATTCTTCAACCTCTTGATACGTGTTGTTTTAGACCCCTAAAAGCACAATGGGATAAACGACTTGTAGAAGTACAACGTTTATATGATGCGACCAGAATAAGTAAAGCAAACTTTACACAATTAGTTGCTGAAGTGTTGCCAGTATCACTCACCCCAGAAAATATTAAATCTGGTTTCAAGTCCATTGGGGATATGTCCATTAGGTGGAACCATGTATCCAGAGAATAGATTTTGCAGCCAAATGTTAGCATTGTACAATTTGCAAAATTCTCCTCTGAAAAATTTTCCTATTGCTTCTGTCTCTTCGAATCAATGCAACAGACCAGTAGTTAACTTGAACCATGCTAGCTTTCAAACATTGGATTCTGAAGAACAAGGACTGTCCAATAATGTAACAGTTTCAACTTTATCAATTATTTTTTTAGGGTGCATTATTTTTTAGGATGTAAATAAGAGCAATCTTTTGCACATGAAATAAATTTGTATTTACACCCTAAATATTGTCTCTGTGCTGCTTTTTAGTATTTATAAGATGAAAAAACCTTTGCATAATTTAGTCTAATTGTTTTAACACTTTGCTATAAATAATAAATCAATATTTTACTGTATTCACATCAAAAAGGATGCTGGCTAATAATTACCCTGGAAGTGACCAGGAATTACCACAATCCCGGGGTAATTCCTGGTCACTTAAAAATTATAATTATTAAAATATCAAATGCATTTATACTAAAATAAAAATGTTATTACATAACCATGAAAAGGTGCTTACTCCACGCCAAAATTGGAAACATTACCTTCGATAGTTTTTATAATAATTGGATGCTGTTGATTTTTGACCAAGAATTACCCCGGGTAGCACTATATATCATACCAAATAAAAAAATTGCATTGTCCAGAAGTTAAAGAAGAGATTAATTTAATAATTTAAAGCACGAAACAGACAGAAAGTTCATTTTTTAAGTCAGTTCTAGCACACTCAGTTTGAATCTAAATCCCCCAAAAATGTGAAATCCATTTAACCACATTCCACACACTATCCGAAAACGTAGAAAATAAAATTAAAAGAAATCGCATTGTCCAGGAGATCGCATTGACAGGATAAAAGGCTTTTTAAATGTGTTTGCTTATAGATGGCAGTACTGGTCAGCTATGAATAACAAAGCTTTTTCGGACAAATTATTTCTTATATCATTTTATTTGCCATTAATACAAAGATTATAACTTATAATTATATAATTACTTATTTTCCACACAAAATGTAATTAAACATAAACACTATATATAGAATTAGAATAATATTACCCAGATTCTAAATAAACACACACCACTTAAATAATACCTATACGATACATTTATACAATAATTTTTTTTTTATGAACAGATGGTTTAAAGATTTTTTTTCATCTTCGAGCAGTGTGTAAGACCTAGACCATCCAACTCGTCCTAGGACATGAGCAGCTGTTTGAACGGTCGATTTTTCGAGCAGTGTGGAAGAATGCCACCCGACTCACCCGAGGGTATGAGCAGCAAGAGTACTTCATAAAATGTTAATCAGCTACCCAAATCCAGTTTCTTAACAACAGGCAAATATTTCCTTAAATACAATAAATTTAAGACAGTTGGCAGCTGAACTATAAGCAAAAACATAGAAATTTCATTAGAGACCAGTACCCTAACAGCATTTTTTTTCATAGTGACGTAAGATTTACGTCACACTGTGACTTTGGGACGCAACAGGACGTCGCAGTACGTCTCGGCAATGTCATATTGAGGTCACAGCGAAGTCATTTTGGTCATTTTCATGGTTGTTTGTGACGTCGCATATTAACTTGTTTGTGACGTCACATTGTAATTGCCATTGTAATGTAGTCACATTGTTACATATTAATTAAGTTGTGGAAACATCACAGAATATAGTCGCAATGAAGTTACAAAGTTACTAATACGTAACGTCGCATCGGAGTCCCAAATATGATGTCACATTGTGACCCTGGTGTCACGTGACTACAACATCACTGTCACACATGTGACGATCTTTGCTGTGAGGGTAGTATCATACACATTATATAGTATGCCACCGCAGCTGTGTAAATGAAGTGGCTACACAATTATGGGCAATAATTTAAGGATAAGATACAATTTCTAAATACATATTTGTTCTTTAATACTAAAGCTTATTTATACAAGCAAATCAATATTTATTTATATATAGATCTTTAATTATAATTTTTTAATAGGGAAGAGCAAAAATAATCTACAAATTTTATTATAATGATAGTTAATATTTAAGCTGCATCATTGTTTAATGATGCCACTGACGCATCGTAGCGAATCAAATACCTGAAAAAGGTTGCATAAAATTTTAAAACAAGCATTCTGCAAAAATGTTCCCGGTTTTCAGAAAAAAATTTCCGATTCCCGGCAGATGCCGTACTGCAGACAATAAAGGAAAAATCTACATGAGAGTCAGGATAAGAGAAAATGTTTCTAATTTTTGCACAAATTATTCTGTGAGTTCTGACAGATGCCATGCCATAAATAACAGAGGAAAAGTCCAAGTGAGAGGTGAGACACACAAAAATGTTCCCCCGGCCATCCACTTTGCTGCTCTATGTCTTAGAATGAGCCGGACGGTCTGGGCTTTCGACACAAAAATATTCCCAGTTTTCACAATCTTAACAGGCATTAGCATCATGCTGTAGACAACAAATGAAAAGTCTGCACGATAATGCTTTAAAATAAAATTAATCTATAGTAGCCAGTGGCCACTTTGATATTGTTAGTAGTCATATTTCTGTACTCTAATTTTCGATTTCAAACCTTTCCTCCAAACTTCTAACAAAACATAGTTTTTTTTTCTAAACACTTTTCTTTTATTCTTAGCAAATATCTAACAGAGGACTAAGAAATAATGATGATTAAGGATGAAGCAACCTTGGAGGGTGAAGGCTCAAGGTCACAGTTTGATCGTTATGACTGTCTTCACATGAAATACTGATCCTATTTGACAACTTTATTTAGGTGAAACGATAAATATCACTTTGGCTAATACAGGTGTGAGTGAGATTAGATGTTTTATATTCTGCTATATAAAAAAGTAAATTTTATAAGTCGCTACTTTTGGCTACGTACACAATATTTCACTGTTTTCAAAAATAATTCAGCAGTCACTACTGACAATGTGATAACCACTAAGCTCAACCTTTACCATGCAAGAGCCGCTAGTCTCAGTCCAGTTCAACAGCTGTGGTACAGCTTAATTTTCAAATACAATCAGCTGAATAAGCAGTTTCTGAAACACTGCACACAGGCCACTGAACACTTGTACACATCGCTGCAGACCATTTTGATATAATCATTTCATTCCATCTTATTATGCTTTGTTCCAGGATTATGATTTCTGGGAATTAAAAAGGCATGCCTTTGATCAGAATATGTCATACAGAATCCATGGTGTTGTGCATAATTAGTGCAAATTTTCTAAAGAGGACTTTGAAATTACGGAATACAAATTTAGTTCATTAAAATTTTGTTACCAAATATCAAATTTTCTAATCACTGAAATAAATGTCAGTTACTCTTAGTCAAAATACAAAAAAGAAAAATTAGCAACTATAGAACATGATTTAAGACTACTTCTAATTGACATCTTCAAATATTGAACCATGCAACCAACTCAACATTTTGTCCTGAGAGCCAAGACTTTCTGCAAGTTTTACACACACACACACAAAAAAAAAATAATACTAATTCTGGCCTTTTCAACCAAAAATTCTCTTTTGGTATCTTTATGAGTTCTTAATCTAAGGCTCCACAAATTTCTCTACAATCTAGGAACCAGGTCAAAAAGTTAGAAGATAACTTTAATTTTATGGTATTTTGCATATTGACAACAGTTGTCAAAGAGTTTAATATAAATAGTTATGCTTACACTGGTATAATTACACATAGAGATTAACACTAATCCTTAAAAATATTTTAATATAATTTTGATTATTTCAAATTTATAAGGAATGCAAACAAATATACGTATTTAATAACATAATATAAAAATCTGATGTGGGCAGCACATGACTTTCCTTATATAATGCAATGAATTTACTACTAGAAATGAATTTACTAATTAGAAAAAAAAATAGGTTATTCTTATAGTAGATACTTATATTCTTTCCAAAAAATTGAATTCTCGACAATCAATCATCATTTTTATTGATTTAGCGTTATTTTTATCCATTTGGCGAGATTTTTGTTAATTTCGCAAAATTTAAAAAAGTCGCCAAGTTGGCGACATTCCGCCAAATTCGTCGCCAAAATCTCGCCAAGCGTTATGGACGGTGAAATAAGTTATTCTTATAGCAGATAAAACTATTGGCGTTCAAATACAAAAGTATTACTCAAAGTAGCTTTTCTCGTGAATGGAACGAGTTAGATCCACGAGAATGATGTCACCCAATTTATCGCATGATATTACATATGAAAAGTGAACATGTTTCTTAATAGTTAATATTTTTTTTTTAATTTATGGGATTTTTTGATAAATTTATTTGAAAAATGTGCAATATCTCGAGAACGGTTCCTGCTAGCGTTCTAAAGTTTATGTCAATCGTTTTCTAAGGAAAAATTACATAAGAAATGTCTATCTGCATAACTTTATTAGCGGTTTTGATTTTTTAATGATTTTTTCAAAATTTCACTCAAAAATTTAGGGGGGTTCTGGACATTCCATTGCGTTTAAAAAGAATAGGCTTCCAGTATTCACAGATTGTAATTTTTGTACCAAATTTCATTCGAATCCCTCCATTCATTCGCGAGATATCGTCTCCACAGACTCACTGACACACACACAGACAGACATCACTTCAAAAATGTTTGATTCGCGATCAGGGATGCTTGAAACGCGCTCTCCGTCGAAAACTCGAATTTAAATTTTTGACCCCGTCAGAATACTTTCCTTATACATTATGTATATAAGGAAAGTAAAAATATTCAATTTTCAAGCATTATATTTATATTAGCTGCTTTACTGTACACATATCAAATCATATTAAACTTTATCTACACTGACTAATGACTATGTACATGTCTTTTGGTTGTTGAAGCCAAATACTACTTGTCTACAGTTTCTGAAGAATTAAAATCTTTCACAGACAGATCATTCATATTACTAAGTCATTTAGATTTTCAACTTCCATTGATGATCGGAATTTTGTTTTTATTAGGTTCATAAGACTGAAGTCTTTTTCACAACATACTGTAGAATCATGCAACACTGATACAATCTATAATAATAAAAAGATGTCCATGTGACTCTAGTAAAAAAGCTAAATATCATACAGACATAAAATATGGTACACAAGTACTTCAGAACCTGTGACGATAGGGGCATTATTTTTTTAAATTCCAATCAGTTGAATGGATTTTTTAGTTATTTTATGTTTTAGTATGATTTTCACACAAATGCATTCCTTAGTGGCCAAAAATATTGTTTCAGAGTCTCCATCTTAACACCAATGAAAAGATAAAAAATTCTCTTTCAAACTGATTGTGAAAGGAATGCATATAACTAATAGTTTACTTTTCATGAATTTAAAAAATATATATACTTTTTGCTTATTGAACATATGAAGTCCTCAGACCGCAGTATTCCCACAGAGTATGTTAACAATATTGTTTTTTGTTTTTTTGTTATTATAAGTGGGCACATATAAGTTAAAATGTTCTTTGGTTTTCAAGAATTCTTTGTGAATTCCAATGCATATGTAATCAAAAGTTTGCATCTTAAATTCAGGGCAATGCCAAGCACATTTTCTAGAACGTTCCCACATTTCCCACTATTTAAGATGCAAATCTCTGATAAAAACTACAGTTAACTACTACTCACAGTGAATTCGCAAAAAATCGAACAATTTAACAATATGCTGACTTATAACAAAAATAAAATAAAACAACTGTGGTGTTGGTGTACACACGGTTATGCATTTCCCGGGATTTAAGATGCAAATCTCTGATAAAACTACACTTTAAAACTCATAGTGAATACACAAAAAACCAAAGAGCAATTTAACAATACACTGGCTTATAACAAAAATAAAATAACTTTGATCTCGGTGCACATACGGCTATACGCCGAACACGTATCTTAAATCTCGGGTACATTTTCTAGTTGATAATAATATCCTATAATTTGAAATTTTTTTTCATTGCTCAGAGTTAATAGTTTGTATATTTAACATTGTTTTCAGCATTGCTGTCCAATGTACATAGAACAAAGAAACTCATTAAACATGACTGCTTTGTTGTTTTATCAGTTTTATCTGGCAAATACATTTTAATTTTAATACATTTAATAAATTAAAAACAGCACAAATTTATAAGATATTATGATTGGTAAATAAACAAGATTCAAAACAAAGTGAAAGACTCCAAAAATGACACTGCTCGCGGTTCTATTGCGATTACAAAAGTCTCTCCCCTTGAATACCTTTCTTCGGAACTTAAAGCATATGACATGACTCACTCACACAAGCATATGACATAACTACTATCAGAATCTTAATATGTTTCTCAAAGGGAGCGGGCAAATGGCCGGTCTCGAATGGGGGAGATAACTTCATTATTTTCCTCATGAAGTAAGGCACTTTGAAGCTGATTCTTATACTGCAGATGGGGTAGCTCTCAATCATACTCAGCGAACACCTAACCTGTCACACTGTTAAAGGTACGAGAGACTTTTCACTCAGTAGCCGGTGGTTGGGTTACTAGATAAAGCACCTGATTTTCCACACGTGCAGTATGTTTAATTGTATATGATTAAAGTGCGATTGATTATATGCATATCAAATATAATGAAATTACATTTGCATAAGAATACGAATATAAACTCATATACATGCAAAATTAAAAATATATATATATAAAAAAATTAAATTAATCAGTTCATAATATCATTTCAAGGGTTCAAAGAATTCATGTTAAACATATTTATATATTTAATATCACTACCATGAAATTAATGAATACAGAATAGTTAGATTTAAAAACCTTTCTGGTTGATTCTGAGAATAGACCCCCCACTTATTTTTCAAAGTACGATCCAGCACAAAGTTGGCGTGATTCTTCGAGTTACAATTTCATTCCCTATACTTCGCCAATCTGGTAGCCCACGACTTCTAGTAACCAACGGACATCCAATCAGCATGCGACGGTTTGGGAATCTGCATTTTAATAGGCAGTAAGTATTTCAATAGTATTCTGTGTATTTCATCAGAATTTTTTCTAACGTTCTTTCTGGAACTTTTTTGGAATAAATCTTTCTCGGTCAAATGTACTGAGCGTAATTTCTGGAACTGCTTTGGAATAAATATTTAAAACATTCCTTGTAATTTATATACATTAACATTTTATGCAAATTTTCAGTAGATATGCAGATTATTGCAGATTTAATTGGATTGGAGTGTGAAATGTGTTTAGGTGTTGAATGTATGTGTATGTTCAAGAAAACGTGTTCCGATGTCTAAGTATCATTTTTTCTTAAATTTAGTTTAAGTACAATTGTTTTTGTAAATTTTCATATTTCTTCTCGGTATTTGTCGAGCTCTGCTTAATCTATTTTATTATTAGTTCATAATTTGTTAAAGTTTTTCAGCAGTAGGTACTGAGAAAATTTGCATTTATACACTATTATCAGTATATATAACATTTTAATATAAAAATATTTTTCCTTTATGCAAAGAGTTCTTATCTGCAAATATTTTTATACTTATTTTGCACATATACAACTTTCTAAACTTATTAATAATGACATAAGGGTATATTTTCCAAATACCACTAATAAAACATTATAATTATTTACTTGGGCACTTGCTGATTTAAACTCATTGGACACACATCTGGAATTAAATTAAAATTTGATATATTTGTAATTCTAATTTCAATGCAAAAATATATTTTTCATTATTTTATAAGGAAGTCACAATAACTGCCAAAGGATCCATTATTTGGGGCCTGTATGGGTTCCAGGTTATAGCAAACATTCAGAGACTTCATTGCTGTTTACTAAACATAAATGTCACCACTATTTGTCCCTAGATAATTCATAGCCACCAGAGCCCCGTTGAGATTAGAAAATTGCGGCTCTGCTTTATGAGTGAGACAATGGCTGTTCATAGCACTGCTTTGAGTGAACCGCTTATCACAAACATCAATAAAAAATATTTTCTTTATTTGACTAATACTTTTATATTTATTCTGCTTTTCATACATGAAAATTATTTTTCAAGCATATTAATAATGAAATATAGATACATTTACTAAAGACTTCTTACAAAACATTTATATTGGCACTTGGAATGATTCTGATTCATTAGACACACATTTGGAAAGAATATATTAAAATTTGATATATTTGGATTTATAATTTTAATTATAAAATAATATATATATATATATTTCATTATTGTTTAAGGGACCCAGAATAGCTGTCAAAGTGACCATGCTTTTAGGACCATATGGATCCCAGGAAGCCAGGTTATAGTAAACATAGAGGCATGCATCGCTGATATTTACTAAATATAAATGTCACCAAGATTTGTCTCTGAAGCATTTGAAGCTACTAGAACTCCGTTGATATTAGAGAATTGTGGTTCTACAGTATGACCACGACGATGGCTGTTCATAGCACTCTTTTGGGTGAAAGACTTATCACAAATATCACACACAAATGGCTTTTCACCTGTATGTACACGCCGATGCCGCTGAAGTGCAACTTTCTGGGTGAAACCTTTATTACAAATTAAGCAAATAAAGGGTCTTTCTTGAGTATGAGTACGCTGATGATTTATCAGAATAGGCTCAAGACGAAATCTTTTCCCACAAGTGTTACAAATGAATGGCTTCTCGCCTGTGTGAATGCTATAATGTGTCTGCAGATTAGCTTTAGTAATAAATGCAATTTCACATACATCACAAACAAAAGGCTTTTCACCCACATGCCTACGCTTATGCACTTCTAATAAACTAAAGCAATGAAAACTATCGTCGCATAGATCACAAGGGTGCCGTTTTTTAGCACCAGTATGTAGAGCCTGATGATTTTTAAGTGTGGATTTCTGAGCAAATCTCAAATTACATATCTCACAAATAAATGGTTTTTCTCCAGTGTGGGTCCGATAATGTTTTTGTAGGGCAGTTTGTGTTCTAAGAGCCTTTTGACATATATGACAAGAAAATGGTCGCTCATTAGTATGAGTACGAATATGATTGATTAAAATATTTTTATAATTAAAAGACATGTGACAAATAGAACAAGCAAATGGTTTTTCATTTGTATGAATACGTTTATGAACAGTCACAGATCTTGGGTGGGTAAAACGCTTGTCGCATATATCACAAACAAAAGCTCTCACTTTATCATGAGTAACACGATGACGTTTCAGGCGAGATTTCAAAATAAATCTCATTCCACACTTATCACATGCAAACGGTTTAGGGCGAAGTTTCAAATCCTTTTGAGCCACATTCATCTTGAATATGTATCACAAAGATTCTTTAATATGACATTACTAAGCAATTGGTTGAAATAATAAAACTCCAGTATAACTTATCTCTCATAAAAATTCTGAATACACATTTAGAAATTAAATAAAATAGATTTCCACACTTATTGTAGCACTCATTCATAAAACTCTGCAGTTTCATAAGACTGTTGCAATTCAGTAGAGCCACATAGTCTGCTTCACTTCCATAATGATTGAGAAAAGGACTAGATCCATATAGTATGAGAAAAGCTTCGACAGAAAGTTTTTAAATGTAATAAACAGACATAATTGTAATGTTAAATGTAATAAAATAAAATATTCTCGGAAGCCATAAAAAAAAAATCACAATACAAAACCCTGTTGCCAACTGAAAGAAACAATCCATACAATTTTATTTTTTTGTGTGTTTGCAAACTATTCTTCCAACCGGTCCAACCGGTAACCAATGAAAAAATGTTACATAGATGACCAGTAGGTGAAAGAGCATATATTGATACGGGGTGTCCATATTACTACTTACTACAGCTCCGCCTCCGTACCGCCCTCGGAAAGCAAAAAAGTATACTAAGCCAGAGAGCCTTCTTTCAAATCAGACGCCAACGGTTATTTTATCGCCAGCGTGTTCGACGAGCTCCGGTCAGCGACCCTGTGCTTTGCTTTTACCACGTGTTTTGTTTTGTGACTTGTGTTTTTCGTTAGTATATGTGCTTCTTCTGCTCTTTGCGGCCTCTACTATTATCGTTATTACCTTTTGAAAAGTATGCTTCCTTTTCTTTGCTATGGAGGGGATTTCTTTTGAATTGGAGGTTGCTTTCAAGAATCTACCAAGGACAGATATGTCCAACGCCATTTCGCCTGTAGCTGACTCTTCCACGTGCTCAGAGTCGGTAAACATGGACTCTACTGATCTTGTGAATAGCATTATTGCTAGCTCAAATTCTATCGTGGATGATTATATCAAGAAACTGGTATCCAGTGTCTGTGCTAACAATGAAAATCTCCTGGATTACCACGACCACTTAGTAAATTCGCCAAAGGAACTTCCGGATCCTAATTTTATGGGCTTGCTGAATGAACTAAGAGATTTAGGACGTAATGGATTACTGATTGAAAAAAAGACAATAATTGAGAACCTCGTCAAGCTTTCCCTAATGATCTTCCTAGCCCAAAACAGCGATCAACAACCTGGTGAGCTCCACGAGCTGAAAGCTGGATTCAAAGGTATGTGCGATCATATTCTCTTACTGATTTCTAGTCCTTCCCCTGCTAACTTGACTCTTTGTATTGACAATATAGCTAATATTGGACCCAATTTTAAATACTTAACTGATGACCTTTTTAAAATTCAAAGATGCTGATAAACGTGAACACGGTGATAGTGACATCCCCACCCAAAGTAACAAACGTAAATATGTTAAACATTCAAATACTGAAGATACTCAAAAAGTTGAAAATATTACTATTGAAACCAGTAACAGATTTAACTTACTTACTAATGAAAATTCAAATAATGTTGAGAATTCCAATTTGATTACAACTGATAACCCTAGTGTAAAGAATGTTGACAATTTTAATGCATCAATGATACAGCCAAGTCAATTGATGCTGAAAAGTCTAATGTAAACAATACCAGATATACTAACCGTCCTGTTGACTATGACTCTAGTAATGACCAATCCCCCTCCCAGCCCTCTAAACCTGAACCTTTCTACATAAAGATGGTAGAAAACTGGAAGGCACTCTTAAACAATGCCACCAAAGACTTAGTTTTCAAAACCCCCCTCCAGATGGCAGGCGAGTACGTCAGACTAAAACCAAAAAATGTCGAACAGTATAGAGCACTACAAAAATGCTTGTTAGCAAATAAAATCCAATTCCATAGTATGAGCATAAAATCAGAAAGGCCCAAGAAGATCCTCTTAAAAGGAATTCCCATTGACACTAATGGCCAAGAAATTAAAGAGGACCTAGTATCTAAGGGATTTGACATCCAACGTGTGTCCCAACTAAGGAAATTCAAAACAAAAGAGCGACTTCCAATCTTCCTTGTGAATGTCTACAACTCCGATAACTTTGATGAAATTTATGAACTAGAGGAAGTGGTTGGCTTCATTGTCAAAATAACAGATTATGATCCCTTTCCCTGGTTTCAGTGTTATAACTGTCAATCATGGGGACATAGTTCTGACAATTGTAATCTCCCCCCCGCCTGTCTAAAATGTGCAGAGCCCCACCAAACCAAACAATGTACAAAATCAAAAGACCTCCCAGCAAAATGCATAAACTGTAAAGGACCCCACCCGGCCAACTATTTAGGATGCCCAAAAGCCCCAACCAACAAGGGACCCTCTCCCAAAATCCAAACTGCAAGTACTCTCAGCAATAAAACTCAAAACAATCAACCTGGACCCTCTTCCCATCAAAACTCTAACTCTAGTATCACCCATACCTATAAACAATCAAATCCAGTTGCTCCCATCCCACCAACTACTTCAGTGCAGAAGCCTTTCTGCACACCCTCTCCTTCAGAGCCCTCCACTTCCACGGCGTGCCCTGAGCTTGAACCCTTTTCAGTCATACATGAAAGGTATAGGAAAGGAAAACTTGAGGAGAAAGAAAAAGAAACCCGTGAACTTAGCTTCACAGAGAACCAAAACAAGCCTTATTTTGCAAAGAGCTCCAACTCCACTGTCAAAAAAGCTAAGCCCACCTCTTCTCCTTATGCTCTGCCTCCTGTTGAAAATAACCAGTATGTTTCACCAACTCCTGTAGCTCTCCCACCTGAAAATCAAACTAAATCAACTGATAATTCTTCAGCAAACAATAATACCAAACCAAATAACCAAACTAATAAATCCATTCAAAACAACCAATCATATAATCAAACTAACCAGCAAAACCTGACATTCCCCACCCTCCCAATGGAAGTTGTGGACATTCACAGGGAAGCAGAAAGCCCGCCCTCCCTCGGAGGAATCAGTGAAATTATGAACCTAGTTACTGCAATTCAAAAAATATTCTCAAAATTCAATATTCAGGACATAATAAATAAAATCACATTAGCTATCACCGATATGGAAAAAGTTGAGGGTCCCCTCAACAAACTATTTGTATTTATCCGTGCTATTGAATCTATCTTCGGTGCCCAGATAAATCCTACCAATCATGAATAGACACCCATCCAAATTAAATATCCTTTGCTGGAATGCTAACGGCTTATGCAATAAAATCGACGACCTAAGAAACCACTTAACTGACAACCCCGTTGACATCATCCTAATACAGGAACTTAAAACAAAACGCCCAGACCGTTTAAAAATTCAAAACTTTACTCTCTACTACACACTAAGACACAGCGCCGCAGGTCAGCCACTGAGCTATGGAGGAACAGCCGTTTACATCAAAAATCACATCCCACACACACATCTCCCAAGTTCAAACACACATCGTCTTGAAAACACATTGGTGGAAATCCTACTTCCTAGACAGCAAAAACTCATAATTGGTTCCATTTACAACAGAATTAACTCTCCCGACCCCCTTTATAACGATCTTGACCTCATACTTAAACCCCCATCCCCTACTATCTTAGCAGGTGACTTCAATGCGCACCATCCTAGATGGAATGCACGCAGGACTAGCCGGGTAGGAAGAGAACTTAACAACTTTTGTATTGATAATAATTTAGACATTAAATTTCCTCCCCTCCCCACCAGACATAGTAATCACACCAATCCCACTACCATTGATTTTGCATTATTAAAAAATTGTCCCTTCCCAGCCTCTGTAAATGTACTTAATCTTTTTACCTCGGACCATCTACCAATCTTATTAACGCTGCAACTAAATACCCCTCTTCCCGCCCCCTCTCTCCCTACTAAAGTTAACTGGAAAAATTTTGTTAAACTTCTAAACGAGTCCCCCATCCTCTTCCCAACCATCACTTCCACCGAAGATGTTGACAGGGCGATCGAAACACTAACCCAAACATTTAGCTCAGCACTCTCCGACAGCACCTCCACCTACATTCCACAACTCTACCAAAAACTCCCATATTCTATCACTAGCCAAATTAAACTCAGAAACCGCGCTCGCCAACACTGGCAACACACAAGAAATCCTGCCCACAGAGCTAGATACAATCACCTGACGGCACAAATAAAACTTTTAATTTCTAACTATAAACAAGCCAAATGGAAGCAATACGTCGAATCTCTCTCCCCTACTGATCATTCACTTTGGGACTTCTTAAAACGTATTCGTAAAAAGCACAAAAATATTCCCTTACTCACGCACAATAATACCTCTGCTTACACAGTACAAGACAAAGCTAATCTACTCGCTGATGTATATGAAAAACAATTCACACCACATGAAGATATTTTCTGCCCAAATTTCATGGAGGAAGCCGAGGATACCGTGAAGCAGTTCCTTAGTGTTCCAAATACTTCCTCCCTTCCCCACATTTTCCCCACTGACATAGTTAACTACATCAATACTCTCAAAAACAAGAAAAGCCCCGGCCCTGACAATATTTCAAACAAAGCTCTTAAATCCTGCACTATTAATATAATCTTTTACATCACTGTTTTAATCAATTCCATTTTCGATCTCAATTACTTCCCCCGCGACTGGAAGCATGCCGCCATTGTTCCAATCCTTAAACCAAATGAAAATTTAAACTCCCCAAAAAGTTATCGTCCCATTAGTCTGCTGTCCTCTCTTGGCAAACTGGCTGAACATTTCATCGCCATCCAAATCAACAATTTCCTTGCTAATCACAACATTCTCATCCCTGAGCAATTTGGTTTTAGACAGCGTCACTCTACAACACACCAACTGCTCCGCGTGGTGGAGTACATCTCTGATGGACTCCAAAACCGGTCAGCAGTTGGAGGTATACTTATTGACGTCGCTAAGGCCTTCGATAGGGTGTGGTTCATCGGACTCATATACAAACTCATTCAGCTTCGTATGCCACACTCTCTTACCCATATTTTATACTCCTACCTCAGCGACAGAACCTTTCATGTCCGTCTGAACCAGACACACTCATACACCAAACATATCCTGTCTGGAGTACCTCAGGGCAGTAAACTTGGTCCCATTCTTTTTAACATTTACATAAACGACATCCCTAGAACCAACAACACTATACTTTGTTTGTATGCGGACGACACTGCCATTCTTGCCACACACCACAACACCAACTACTTACACCGATACTTACAACATCACATGGAAACTCTCGAACCCTGGTTAGAGAAATACCGCATCAAAATAAACCCTAATAAATGTCAAACTGTTTTTTTCTCACATCAACGTTTTCCGCCCCAACCAATCATAATTAACAATCAGCCAGTTTGCTTTGAGAGGACATGTAAATATCTCGGTGTCACTCTTGACAGCAGACTAACATGGAAACCCCACATTGCAAAACTCAAAGATAAAATAAACTTTGTAAAAGCAGAACTGAGCTCCCTCCTGTACTCGAATGATGTCAGCATTGAGAACAAAATCCTACTTTACAAATCAGTTATCCGCCCCATCATTCTCTATGCCTCCCCAATTTGGGGCTACGCTGCGAAATCTAATGTAAAAAAAGTCCAAATCATTCAGAACAAAATCCTACGTTCTATCAGAAAAGCCCCAAGATACTTGAAAAACTTTGTAATACATCGCGATTTCAAAATAAAACTATTAAGCAAGAGATGCGAAAACTCTCTAACAATTTCTATGATAACCTCGCTAGAATCCCCAACTAACTGATCTATAATATGACCGACTACGACTTCCGTGAATTTCCAAAAAGACCCAGAGCTATCCTAAATCCCGATTTAGACGTCCCATGCTGATTCCTGACTGAATCTCTTCTGCATCCCAGTAGGGGATATTCGCCTGTTTCCCCACCCTCCTTATCTTCAAAACTCTACAATAAGATCACTGTTTACAGCATTCTTTGTTTACTACTATCTTGTTTCTTCATCATTATTGGCCCCTATTGAAGGACTAGGTTCAGTGGAAGACTGTGATCCACATATATGTTACCGGACTAGGGATATGGAGCTCTGCTCCAGGCGCCCTGCTATCGACAAATTACTGGCTGGCGTGTTAGGAGAAGGAGCGCTCTCTCTCTCTAGATTACTATAGCAGCCACATCAACAGAAAGGAGTCTCATAATTTGGTTTATTTTTTCATTATATGGCTTACAATTTAGCAATATAGACACACGTTTTAAATGGATTATCTCTTAGATTGGAATTAAATTAATTCGATATTGATTAGATTAAAAAAGCCGATATATAACTTACAATGAAGCAATATAGACACTTTTTAAATGCATTATCTCTTAGATTAGAATTAAATTAATTCTGTATTGACTCAATTAAAGAATCATTTTATTATTTTTAATGCTATTGTATAGAGGAAGTTCACGGATAATCACGACATTTAGACGAAAAAATACACGTAAAGACATCATGGGCCAACGGCCGTACCGTGCTGAAAACACCGGTTCTCGTTAGATCACCGAAGTCAAGCAGCATCGGGCGCGGTTAGTACTTGGTGGGTGACCACCTCGGAACACCGCGTGCTGTTGGCCATCTCGGGTGCGGTATCCCCGTGGTTTGCGCGCTAGATTTGCACGCTACCACAAATGCCGTCGTGTTCATGCGGAGTACGATCACGTTAAACATGTGGGTCCGTAAGTCCTTCCGAGAGGTTGGTGGTAGGGGAAGGAGGGTACGGTCCCTGTGGATGCCTCCCCCACTGGGTTCCGGTCTAAATTGGGTGGCACTTCCCGGCCGTCCATACAGTTACCTTACACCTTTCTGGTAGGTCGGACGGTCTGGGTCTCAACAACAACAACGTAAAGACATCATGAACATATTTCGAACAATTTGGGAAATATTTCCATCAGTGTGTGTGTGTATCTGTGAGGTGTGAATGCACGTATCACTACGGCAATTTATATGTAGATGCATTCTATAGAAAATTAGAAACAGGTAGAATATTTTGTAATAAATGGGATTAAAACATTATTCGAAAATAGAAGTTTTAAATTAGAGAGAGTACGTACAGCCACGAAATTCTATATGTAGCTGCTTTCTGAAAAAAATTAGAATTAGGTAGATCATCATGTAATTTACGTGATTGGAATGCGGGTGAAAGGGAGGGAGGGAGACACAGAGAGATAGAAAGAGTGTGTGTGTGTCAAAATATAGTACGCTCAAAATATAGTGTGGTAATTGGGTGCAAAAAATTCTGAATAAATGATGGAGAGCGTCAAGTACTTCGGATTTGATTAATTTAATGCATTAAAGACTTCGCATTTACTTTCAAGTTATAACTGAATAATGCGTTAAAGTTATAGCTCTAAGGCAATGGATTGATTTTTACTTTCATATATATAGGCGAAAATTTGAATTCCAGTTTTTGTCGGGAAAGCACGTTTCAAGCAACCTTGACCACGGATCAGACGTTATTAAAGCCATGCATGTATGTGTTTGATGTGTGTGCGTGCGGGTGTGTGTATATGCATGCGGGTGTGTGTATATGCATACGAGTGTGTGTGTGCATATGTGAGTGCGTGATTATGCATGTGTGAGTGTGCCTGTGTGAACGCGTGTGTGTGTCAGGGAATCTGTGGAGACGATATCTCACGAACGAATATATATATATATATATTATATACATATTATTATATATTATATTATATATTATATATAGAGGGTGACCAGAAATAAGTGCCCCAATAAGGAACAGTAATATCTCGAAAACCACTGTACATAAATCGCTCAAACTTTGGGAATAAACAATACTGACAGCCAAATGCCATTGCAGGTGATGGCAGACATATCGAACCTGTGATTTCATAAATTTAGAATATATATCTCTTCTGTAATTGGAATAAAACATATTTATTCACCCGTTTTTTTGTCGTTTCATTTTACTTTTGGGGCACTTTTTTCTGGTCACCCTATATATATATATATATATATATATATATATATATATATATATATATATATATATATATATATATATATATATATATATATATTTCACAAAAAAAATTCATTAATATCAAATTAGTGAGATTTTACATTCTACGGCATAAATATATCTTTAAATCGGTATACAACAATTAAAGTTTATTTAGTCCTTCAGATCTATAATTGTTATATTAGATCCATTTCTGTGACGGATAAAACTGAGTGTAAATGTATATGGTTCACAATCCACTTAAAACTGTAAGTCACAGACAATTTATCTCATGTGTGTACAAAAAATAATAATATAATTTTACTTTAAATAATTTTGAAATGCAGATTTGGGGGGAAAATTTTAGAATTTGCCATTGTTTTTAACGAATTTTTTTAAACATCTATTTCGTAGGGTTTAGATGTTCAAAAAGATATAGTGGCTAATATGGATGCAACATAAAATTACGGAGGAGGTAGGGTTCATGAAGGATTTCCACTTCTTGTTCGGGAGAGAGATGTCACTGACTATTCAAAAATTTATATTTTCATTTCAACATCTGTTTTTCAGACTTTGCTTTAGGTACAGCTTAAATGAAGACTGATATGGATTAAACATTGAATCCCGGAGGGCTTGGTAGGGTTCACTAAGGATTTCCTGGTCTGAATATGTAACTTCTGGTTTGTCCAATAATTCATATGACTGCATGAAATAAGTGTGCTAAAAAGTATAGAAATACTTAACAGTTATTTCGAAATTGAAGTGTACACATCACTTTCCATTGCATAAAGGTTTTTTCATATATTTATAATTTTTTGTATTAAAAATTTCAATTTTGCCAAACTTAGACGTAAAAGTAATTGTAAAACATATTACTAATTTGAATGAACGATTACACGCACGTAAGTTGCTGGAAATGTAATTGGCCAGAGAATTTTTAAATGCAAAGTGCAATTAATTTTGATATTTGTTTACCATATTTAAATTAGGAAATATTTTTATTTATTTTCCAATAACATTTACAATTCTTCAATTTAATAATAAAATATTTAAAATTAAAATAACTTAAAAGTATAAAAGCATTAAAATTTTACCCGTTTTTAAATTTTTAATAAAATTTACTGGAAACTATCACATCGTAGAACCCCAAGGGTTCCGCAGAACAAACACATCTTGAAAAACGTTGCATTATACTACGTGTGTCGGAAAAGCAACATTGCTCCCACAAACTGAAAAATGTCAAGCAAATTTCCTTAAAATGTCACAAATTTTGCATTTTTAAAATGTTAAATATTTCCTCCTTTCAAATAATCTTCAAATTTCGTTACGGATCCTTGTACTATATAAGAATTGAATATTATACGGATTCGACACATATATTTTCTACGAAATCTTAGAATCGTTTTATTCAAATAATAAATTATATGTATGTGTGTGTCGAACATTTCTTTAACTAATTTCAAACAATCCGTATGCAGTACACAAAGTTCTTAAATACATGTATTTTAATGGTATTAATTGAAAACCACATTAGTCGGATTGTTATTTGATTTATAAATACTCAAACCAGTATTTGAAATGCTACTGTAAACTTTGATAAGACAAATATTTCTAACGACATTCTCTTACGCAATCTGATATGCAATCAAATTATGAACAATATTCTTTATTAAACAATTCGTCTTTCCCCTCCAATTGCAGGTGTAGCCAGAATAAACCAGAACTGGCGATGAAACGACGTTTGGCGTGTGGCATGAGAGACTACTTCTGAATGTTCTGAATCGGCATACGTTCTGCCTTATCGCGTCCCGCCCATACTGAGGGCGAGCTATTATAACGTAGCCTAAACGTCACTTCTCTTCCCGTTCATCCTATTTTCTTTCTTTACACTATAATGCTATTATGGTTATTATGCTGGATATAATATTTTAACGAAGTATCAATCGAGTAAGTGTTATATTTTAATATGTATAACAACGCAGATTTCCTTTTAACAATAATCTAACATCATTTCAAAAATTTTTATATCAAATTCAAGTATTATTTACAAAAATGTCAAATTCTTATCAATCGCGCACAAAAGTACACGCTAAAAGACTTCCGGCCGTCCATATGGTTGCTCGTGTCCTCTGGATGAGTCGGACGGTCTGGGTCTTCTACACTAAAAGACTGCATATTTTGCACCTCGGAAAGGCTAGATGAACACAATTAAGCTTTTGCTGTTTATAAAATATCAGCAAACTTTCCAGTGTTTTTTTCGCCAAGAATATGTAAAGATATATGTAAAAATTATATTGCATGTGTAACTAATCAATTATTTACCAATCTTTATAACAATTCATACTATCATCTTTTTACATAAACCACCCCATGCCTCGTAATAAATAGTTACACAATATAGGCATACACACATGTACAACTATATTTTAACTAATTTTGTATGTACTTTTGGACAAACATTCATTCAACAAGCTTTCTTTTGTAGAAGTAAGTAATTCTGTTGCGATATTCAGTTTCTGTTATCATTTATGCTAAACAAGACTTGGTCCAGCTTTGAAACAATCAATGAGTTGCGCATTGTTTTTATTGTATAACTTTTGCACATGTCAAGGGTGTGTTTGAAAAGTTAACTGAATGGTTATCTCCGTTGACAATTGTTTATAAGTTATCAAGTCACTCACCAGGGAAAAAGCAGCATAGTTATTCTGCACGATTCTAGACATCATTTCAAACAAAACACGTGTTCTGTGTATCATGTGACCACATAACATCAATTGAAGAAATCCTTGGTCATTCTGGTCATAACTGCACTGTGACCGAAACAACTTTTTAAAGGGCAGTTGTTATGAAAAAGTTTTCGAACTCTCTGGTCATGACTGGTAGTCACCTGTCATAATTCTAGAAACTCTATAACTGTTTCCCAAATATTATCAGTTTCAATTAGATTTTCTCCACTGGTATGCAGTCTATAGAAGCAATGCAAGCATTGCTTACCTAACATCAGTTTAAAAAAAATTAAAATTTTTACTATAATATTTCAGCAGAATTTGTGAAACGGTGATTGATGATAGATCATTGGTGACCAAGCTCAAATTAATCTTAATTAATAATAGCAAAGATACACTTTTTGTTGCATCTTAAAAAGTTTTCTTAAAATTTGAGAAATACGAAATCTTAATTTCCACGAAAATGTCATTAATGCGTTTGTAAAAAAAGTGGAAGATTGGAATTTATGTACAAATAGGTTCAACAGTACAGTCAACCGTCCCATAATGCAATTAACACTGGAATGACTGATATTTTGAACTACCTAGAACGACGGGCAGTGGCAGACGGGACCGCCATAGAAAAAGTACAATATATCTTTAATTCAAAACCAAAACATCATAGTTACAGCATTTAGGATGTTTCTTCGACACATTTTTGCAAAGAAAATAAGAAAAGTCATAAAATTTCAATGGGCTGGGATTAGTCGTTTTGGAGAAATCCTTTCTCAATGTAGTTATGCGGTCAAAATGACCGCTTCCGTCGTTCTAGTGTTAATTCATACCGCTTTGTATTATGAAACTCAGATTAGTGCACATCAGGTTAATTCGTACCATTTTATAGGGAAACCGCATACCTCGTTATAAGAAACTCAGAATAATTTGTACTGTGTTATACGAAAACCACATTAAGTGGAACTCAGAACATATAAATCAGACTGATTCATTCTACATTATATAAAATTGTATTTTTAGAGTATCATGTTATGGTAAATATAGTTATGAAATATAAGTTTATAGATACAAAAGTAAGGCAAAAATATTTTACATAGTTCGAATTATTTTTATTAAGACATTATAAGAAAATTAAAAAAGTATGTGAAATATAAATTTAATAACTTTTTCCAACAAAAATTCTATTAATATTCATCACCTCTATTAAATATTAGTTAGTGGCCAAATTATTTTAATATCTTCTTCACTTTGCATATCTTCATTTTCGTTTTCAAATGTAGTTTTTATTTGAAATTCTACCAAAATCTCTCTTAAAGGAGCTAAACAATTTTGTAATTATCCTTTAAAATTTGCACTTCGTACTGATGAAGGATCATTTTCAATAAAGTAATTTACTAATTGTTTACCCAAACCCAGTCCCTTTTTCACATCACTTAAATAGAAATTTGAAACCCATTCTTTGCCCATATTTTCATCTACCAATGCATTTGAGTTGAATGTATTAATTTATTTTACAGAGCATTTCCCTGATAACTGAAATTGAAATATGGTGATGTACGTGGATGAAAAAACAGGGAAAGTCCCCATTAATTTCGAACCGTAAAAGTGTAATCGTGCTATAGGGAGACTGCTTAAACTTAATGGTATTACAGAGAAACCGCTTTATAAAACTATAGCGTTTTATGAATATTGCCTTATGACAGTGATGTCGCAATTTTTGCTCCACATTATATAGAATCCGCATTATGAGAGTACCACCATATAGAAGGGTTAACTGTAATATATTTTTTCTATTGTTTCTATATACCAGGATAAAATGTTGTGCTTGCCTAAAGCAAAATATCGCTGCACACCACTGATTTTATCATTCCATTTAAAAATCAATTCGGTAACCTTGTACGTTTATATAAGTAACATGTTACAATTTTGTTTTAAGTTTTTATAAAGAGCTAATTTTATAGAAATATTTTATTTATTTTGGTTTTATGGCTGACAAGGGAGATTGCGTCTATCCAAATAATTTGTAAATAAACAAAGTATGTTTACTTTGTCTAGTAAACTAAGCATCAAGCCGGATTTTCAGGAGTGACGAATCTCTGTCTGTCTACCCACATCGGACGATATTCCATTGGAAATGGAACTTAAAGAAAATATGTACACAATTTATACTCGAGCTACAGCAAGTCTTTGATAGACATGTCTAAGCTATAAGGAAGTTGTTGTTTTCTCAATAGTTAATAGGAAATTTTGGCTTCAAATATCCAGATGTTTTAATTTATTCAATTTCAACTTCCATTCTTTGATATTTATTTATTATTTGCTTCAATTTTTTGTATAAATTAGAAGTAGCATGTTTGTTTATAACAAAGAAATTTACAAGTCCATGTATTAAGGCCAAGGTAAAAAATTCTTATGGAAACCAAATCAATCTTGAATGAAACATACGAATACATATTTGGAATTGTTCTTGATTAAATTATTATCAAATGAAAAAGTAAAGCTTGATAATAAACGCGGCTATTTATTTTGTTATACATTTTCCTTGATTTTTATATTCTAATTAAAATGGAGTTTTCCTTGTATTTTGTTTTCCTGCATATAATATATTACAAAACCGGGGTTTCACTTCAATAAATTTGTTAATGTAACTCTTTAGGATCTGATGGAGGATCCTTTCAGAGAATTGAGCAATGACGACCTGATTTTACTGAAAGCTAAAGCTGCCAGGGCGGAGGTTTACATGAAGCAAAAGAACATGGAAGATGAGGCCCCACGAGTTCTTCTCGTGGGAATATTGTCATACGAAACATTAATGGCATCATGTGAAACATTATTAGATGCTTGCAACATTCAACGAAATTATACATATATTAAAAATGAAATATATATTATTTTGCTCAAAATCATTTAAACTAAAAAGAAACACATGCAGGTACAGGAACTGCGCACTAGTTTGTAGGGAATTCCAATCAAAAAATACCTCATACAGATAATGTATTTATAGTTAAAGCAATTTCTGCATCAGAATTCATATAGCTCTGAAAGGTAACTTAATGCGAGGATTAGCATTAGTTATTACATTTCAAACAAACTTCAATCATTTTAAATTTTTCTCTTACTTTACTCTCTCTTCCTCAACTATTTTGTACGACATCTTGGACTGGATTAACAAACAATTTGTTCCGGTCATAGGCGCCGAGTTTTCAAAATCTCAGGGGGTCACAAACCGATAAAGCTATATAAAAGATTCGCAAAGTCGATAAAGATATAACAACTTACAAGGGCGCCTTGAAGAAAGCAAGCTTATGTCAGTTAGGTGATTACAATTGGTTCGAGGTCATTTTAAGCCCCTACTTCAGTCCAAAAGAACAGTATCCGCCCTTAATAACCGCCAAGAACGAACTGCCCAACGAACGGCAGTAGTGATTGTTAAGAGCGCATACTGTTATTTTGGCCTGAAAACGGGGGTTTATAATGCCATCGAAGCAACTGCAGTCACATAACTAACCTTGACCTAACTGCAGTGGCGGATTTAAGGAGGGGCGATCGCCCCCCCCCCCAAACGTCTGACTAATGTCGACGTTTTATCAAATAAATTATAAAATTAAAAAATATATATATATCATTATATCATTAGGGAGATACTTTGGTCTTGCTCTCCCTCCCTTAGTTTATCCACGAAATCTCGCTCCCATAATAAAAGTAAAAAGAAAGCTCTAGATGCTGTTTTTGATGCAATTACGATAATAAGTGAAATTAAAAAAAATGTGAAATCCGATTTCGGGAATATATGCAGAAGTTGAGGGAATGTGTAATGATCTTGGAATTGAAATAAAAATACCACGTACTGCTAGACGCCAAGTTCATAGATCACCTGCTCCTAACATAACTCCTGAAGATTATTACAGAATAAATGTTTACGTGCCTTTGTTAAACTCCGTCCAAGAAGACTTAAAAGACCGATTCGCACAGGAAAATCTGGATGTCTTATATTTACAAGATTTAGTACCATCGACTCTTTTAGCGAAAATCGACACGGACGAAAAGTCACTCCTCCCATCTTGGACAGAGCTAAGCAAGAAGTATCACAGAATAGCCGAACTGGGAGTGGAAGAAATGAGCAGTACACTTCAAGTTGAGGTGATTAACTGGAGAACCAAATGGATGCGAGAAAATACAGATACCGGCAGAGTACACAAGTCTGCTTTTGAAGCACTACAAAACTGTGATTCTGCAGTGTACCATGTGATCTACGTGTTACTGAAAGTTCTTGTAACATTACCAATTACTGTAGCAACCGCCGAGGGTAGCTTCTCAGCACTAAAACGATTGAAGACATGGCTTCGAAACACAATTAGAGAAGATCTGCTAGTGGGATTGACTTTGTTGCATGTGCATTATGATATCGCAATTTCACCAGTAACAGTTTTAGATCGATTTGCTAAAGAAAAAGCAAGAAGACTTGAGTTGATATTATAATGATGATCCTTCCTGGGAGGTTAACGGCGCCAGGGTTTTTGCGATGGACCCCGTAAGGCTGTTAGGGATAATGATCGACAATAAGCTGAATTGGCAATTACATTTGAATAGTGTTATAGGTACTACCCCTGGCAAAAATTATGGAATCACTTCCATGTTATTTCAATAGGATACGAAGTTCAATACACAGTTCAATTTTAATGCACAGATACCCCTGAAAAACCTTTTTTGAGCGAAATTAAAGAACTTTAAACGCTTAACAAAACAAAAAATATTTGAAAAATTTTGCACTTTTCATTATTTAATAATTCACGATAAAAAAATGGGAAAAAAGCTAGAGGTTGAAAGAAAAAAATCGTAAAAACTAATTTGGAATAATAAATTTGATCATGGAAAATCATTAAGATATAGCTCCTCATGTTTATATGATCAAATTTATTATTCTAAATTAGTTTTTACGAGTTTTTTCTTTCAGCCTACAGCTCTTTTCCCATTTTTTGGTTGTGAATTATTAAATAATGAAAAGTGCAAAATTTTTCAAACATTCTTTTATTTTGTTAAGTTTTTAAAGTTCTTCAATTTCGCTCAAAAATGGTTTTTTAGGGTCTCCGTGCATCAAAAGTTGTAGAGCATTGAACTTCGTTGTTTCCTTATATAGTCACGTAATTTTTTTTCTTCCGATTTTCATTGTTTTGCTTTGGTCTTAAAAAAATGATAGGCCGTATTTTATAAGCTGCAAAGAACTTACTATAAACTTCTGAATTTGTTCTAGTTATTTCAAAAATGTCAAATATCCGTATATAGGAAGCCGTTAAGAAAATCCTAAGTGAACAAACCTCCGAGAACATTTCGATCTACAGATCGCCCTCCACAAACAAGAGGCCAAAATCCGCCACTACCTAACTGACATATATATGCTTTCCTCAAGGAAGTTCTGTAGGTTATTGTCTTACAAGCAGCAGTTTTGGAGTGCGATAACCGAATGGTTAAGTCACGCGGAATGTACTCGGAGGACCCGAGTTCGATTTAAGGCTTTGCCTAAACTGTCCCCGTGTACGAGCATGTTAAATTTGTGAGTTTGGAAGTCCTTCCGAGCGGTGTTGTTGCCCCTGTGGATGTTGCCCCTGTTTGGTTATACTTTTGGATATTTAATAATTTTAGGAATTTTGCTTTTAATCTGAACTTGCTCAGGGGTCTTATTTACATAGTCATTCTCTTTTAGTTATTCATTTTCCAATTGTTTAGGTTTTTGATATTCTTCTGTTTCAAATATATTCTTTTCCATAGGTTTTGTGTTAAAAACGGCGAAAGTTCGTTCCTTTTTAGGTTGGAATTTAAATTTATTTAAATTGGATAATTTGGGATTCCATTTATTGCCCTTTTTATTCCCTTTAATTTGATTCCTCTCGCTATTTTTCTCTCGCTCGATTCCTATTGCTCTCGGTTAAAAATTTGTTAATTGATCGCGATTTTTCAGTTTTATTCTATTTTCAGCTTTTTAAATATTTCAGAATCGTTCATATTTAAATTGTTGCCGAATTCGTATATTCCAAATCGTTTCACTTCATTTCTTTTAATTTTCGTCTGATTTAAAATACCAGTTTTCTTTTTTAAAATTTCGAGTTTTTAATTGGTTGACCGTAATATTAAAATCGTCTGTCATTAATTATTTTATCGTTCATCGATAATTTTGTTTACAATCTGTGGCAGCGATGTTTCGCAGTATATAAATAAACTCGCGCTCTTTTTCACTCTCTTCTCTTATTATTCCTGATTAGAGCTGAAGATGTGATCTATTAAGTTGTTTTTAGCTTCGGCGTAAGCCGAAGTTCGAATTCGACAAGCGTTCTGAGGAACGAAAGTTTTTTTTAAATTCCCGGCCCATTAATTGTGCTCTGTTTATTTATTTTTCCTGCCGTGGAGGCGAGTTTTAATCTAAACATTCAAGAGCTTCTGACAGTGTTACGTCTGATGGCAGAGAGTTGTTGTGTCTATAAGGACTGGATGTTTTGAATTCCTGCCTCTTCTGTCATCCAATTAGTAATCCACCGTATTTCCAGCTATTTGCGGTGTCGGCCGAGGAAGTCTTACCGGCCAAAATAAAAATTTGTTTACCCTGACAAGCTGCGAGCTCTAATTATGATGAATGGAATTCGCATTTCCGAAGTAATTTAAGACGGACATATGCTAAGTTTTCCATTTTGATGTCAGTAGTCCGGTGAAGTTGTTGGGAGAAATGATTTTTATTACTTGACGTTCGGTTGGTGTGGAGGATCCCCTTGGAGTTGAATCTCGTGGAACGGATTTTTTTATTTTTTTTTATTTTCTGCTGGACAAAATTGTGACCCCGTGCCACGGATTCTTCAGGTGTTCTCTGGATCTGCTTCACGTTTGGTGACTCTTCTGGTGATTCTTCCTCCCGCTAATCTTTGCAGCTTATCTTGGAGCCTTGGTGATATTATTCTTTTTTCTTCAAATTTCAAACTATTACTTTCCTTATATACATAATGTATAAGGAAAGTATTGTGACGGGGTCGAAAATTCGAATTCGAGTTTTCGACGGGAGAGCACGTTTCAAGCATCCCTGATCACGAATCACACATTTTTGAAGTGATGTCTGTGTCTGTGTGTGTGTCAGTGAGTCTGTGGAGACGATAACTGACGAACGAATGGACCGATTCGAACCAAATTTGGTACAAAAATCACAATCCGTAAATACTGGAAGCCTATTGTTTTTATACGCAATCGAATGTTCAGAACCACCCTAAATTTTCGAATGAAATTTTGAAAAAATCGTCAAAAAATCAAAACCACTAATAAAGTTACGCAAATAGACATTTCTTATGTAATTTTTTATTTGAAAACGATTGACATAAATTTTAGAATGCTAACATGAACCGTTCTCGAGATATTGTACATTTTTCAAAAAAAAAATTATCAAAAAGTCATATAAAAAAAAAATATTTCCTATTGAGAAACATGTTCACTTTCATATGTAATACCATGTGATAAATTGAGTGACATCATTCTCGTGGATCTAGCTCGTTCCATGCACGAGAAAAGATACTTTGAATAATACTTTTGTATTTGAACGCCAATAGTCATTTATCTGCTGTAAGAATAACTTATTTCTTAGTGCATAACGCTTGACGAGATTTTGGCGACGAATTTGGAGGAATGTCGCCAACTTGGCGACTTTTTTAAAATGTTGCTAAATTAAAGAAAATCTCACCAGATGGATAAAAATGACGCTAAATCAATGAAAATGACGACTAATTGTCGAAAATTCAATATCGTGGAAAGAATATAATTATGCACTATAAGAAAAACCTATTTTTTTACTGTAAAAGTAGTAAATTCATTACATTGTATAAGGAAAGTCATGTGTTGCCCACATCAGATTTTTTTACTTTCGCATTCTTTAAAAATTAATTAACTTGGCTGGAATTAGATCCCCTTGACCAGGGGCGGCGGCAGCGTAGGCTGTAGCCTACTCGGACATTTTGGGTGTTAGTACTCAATTATTCCACAAATGCGCCACAAAATCCCCAAAATTGTGTTATAATAATCTATTACTAAAAATCGTGAATTAATTAAAAAAAAGCTTTAATTAGAATTCCCATTTCGGTAGAAATGGGAATTCTAATTAAAGTTTGTTTGTTCCTTTTGCTGTTCTAAAGTTGTTTGCTCCGGGCGCAAAAATGTCTAGTTACGGCACTGGAATCAGCTGATAAACACCGAGAAGAATAAAACCCTTGAGCATTGAAGCCATGCCCACATACGGCTACTTTTCGCGGCTAGCTACATAGGCTAGATTTACAGCTAGCTATAGCGTCTCTATTGAAGCTTTACCGCGTCATTTTGCCTTTTTAGACGCTTGCTTGGAAGTGTAGCTGGAGCGTTGGTGTTTCGTGTCCGTTGTTTTTAAGAAGTCCGTTGTTTAAAAGAAGATTAACAAGAAAGAAGATTAACATTAAAGAAGTTCTTTTCACAAGGTATATTTTACAATTCTTAAAAACCGTTATATCAAACCGCGTTATATCAAAATTTCTGGATACTACGTTTCCGAGGTTTCTGATTTTTGAAAAAACTATTAATCATCATACAGAAGTTTTAATTATATAGTAATGTTATAATTATGCAGTAATTGTCACAGAAAAAATGGAGAAAAATTTTTCAAAACTAAAATTTTTTTGAAAAGTGGTACCGGATCCCCTGAAATCGTACATGTAAATATTGCTCTGTATAATTACGTATTTAAATTTGGAACTATAAAATTTATCTACAATCTGCAACTGAAATTTATAGATCATTTTTGGTTTTGCCTTTTGCTGAATAGTTTTTGTTTTTATTTTATAGAATAATTCGTTGCATTTGTGAATCAAAATGTGTGAAACTGTGGCAGCACCAATTGACATTAGCAAAGACAAAGATTCCACACCTGTACAGCCTAGATAGAAAACATATCCTAAAACTCAGAAAGAAGGGCAAAACCGCAGCTTTAATTCATCTTGGTATGAAAAGTATAACATGTTTAGAATATTCGGTCGTAAAAGATCAAGTTTATTGTTTCTGTTGTCGACATTTTCCCACTGGCAAACAAAATTCATTCTTGGCTGGATTTTCTGATTGGAAAAATATGCCTAAGCAATTTGAAAATCATTTTGTATCCGCTAAATCCGCACATCATTTTTCCTTTGAAAAATATGCAGCTTACATCCAGTCCAAGGCAAGAGAATCTGTTGTTACTCAGATATCTGTTCACTGCCAAAATGACCTAAAGAGGAATCGTGAAATTTTGGCAACTCATGTTCAAGTAATTTTGCTTTGTGCTCAACAAGACATAGCCCTGAGAGGTCACCGAGGAAACGATGAATCAGTGAATAGAGGGAACTGCTTAGAAATTCTTGAGCTTTTGAAAAGAAAATGTCCGGACTACAAGCTGAAATCAGAGAGCATGCCGAATAATGCAAAGTATATAAATCACGAAGTGCAAAACGAAATTTTGAACATAAGTGGATGCTTGGTCAAAAGTTCAATTACCAAAGAAATTCGTAATCCGACTGAGGCATTTGCAATCATAGCAGATGAGTCCAAAGATAAGGGCGGTATTGAACATTTGAGTCTTTGTTTAAGATACGTACATGGTGAAGACGTGCAAGAAAGATTTATCACATTTCTGGATTTGCACCAATTTGATGCCGAGTCAATTACATCATCTATCATCAAAATTATAAATGAACAAGGATTAAATATAAAAAACTTTGTTGCACAAACATATGATGGAACTAGTACAATGTCAGGAGATATTAGCGGTGTGAAAAAACGAATATCGGACATAATTAAGGGTTTCTGTCCTTATATGCACTGTTATGCACATCGTCTAAATCTGGTTTTAGTCGATTGTTGCTCAAACATTTCAGAGCTGAGGGACTTGTTTGGTTTGCTGCAAGCCTTGCAGATACTCCTACAAATACATTGTAGGAGTATCTGCAGAATCCTGAATTAATTTATACACGAGCTATATCCTTGTGCGAAGCTACAATAAAAACTCTGAAAGAAATGAGAAATGAAGTCAAATTCGAAGAAATATGGAGATCTGCTGCTGTCTTAACAGAAAATATATTTGTGGCAGTACCAAATCCTGATTCCGCACCTGATGCCTTCATCAGTGCTAGAGCCGAAGGCAAGAAACGCAGAAAAATATCGTCAAAGCGACTTAAAAACAGCCTGCTGTTAAGTACAACAGGAAGTCAACGATTTTTTTTTTATTTTGAAATTATTGATCGATTCATTGCTGAGATGTCAAATCGACTTCTGGATAATAATGATCTATTTAAAGGATTATGGGTAGCTGAACCTAAAAGCAATTTATTCATGAAGAAATATTGGAGTTTTGCAACAATTTTAGTCGGTTCAGTTTTAACATAAATTCTTTGAAAAATAAGATGCCTGTTGCGAAGAATTTATTCATTGCTGAGAAAGCTAAGAGCGTCATGGATTGCTACAGAATCCTTTTGCCAATGAAAAAACTTTATCCAATTTATTTCTTTATTACAGGCTAGTTTTAACTATACCGGTGTCTAGTGCTAGCAGTGAAAGAAGTTTTAGTTCATTAAATCGCATAAAATCATTAATACGCACGACTATGACTGAGAACAAACAGATCATCAAATTTAACACTGCTCTCCATTATTGAGCGATTGACTGAAGAAGGATCTTACCATGGTGGTTGACGAATTTGGAAAAGTTTCCAACAGGCGAATCTCATTTGCTCCTTAAATGGGGTTCATTAAATGATTTAATTATGTTGAAATTGTAAATATAATTGACAGCTCTGAAATATACTACGAAAATACTGAAATATACTACAAATTTCATTTTTAGGAGCAGGGGAGGGCAGCAGCCCCCCCTGCCTACGCCCATGCTGTACAACGTATTATTTATTTTAAAAAAACGAACAACTAAAAAAATAAGCAAAGAACTAAAAAATATATATATATACGGGAACCGTGGCTTTAGCCTACTCGCAAAAAAACCCTGGCGCCGCCCCTGCCCTTGACCTATATATTTTAGGTCACCTGAACCTGTGGTTTTCTTTAACTTTTTGTTCTAAATTTCCCTTTTGGCTATCTGATGTTCTTTTTATTCTAAATTGTAATTTTAGGTTTTATATTTTAGGTCACCTGAACCTGTGGTTTTCTTTAACTTTTTGTTCTAAATTTCCCATTTGGCTATCTGATGTTATTTTTATTCTAAATTGTAATTTTGGCAAATAATTGTATAATTTTAACATTGTTAACTTTAAATTTTAATATTCTAACGTTTTTACTACCACTTTACGACCGGCCATTCAAATTTATTTATTTAAGATGTTTAATTTGATTTATTTAGTTAATGAGATGTAAATTTTTATGGATCTTTTAAAATGAAGTTTAAAATTTTAATAAACGTTAGATTTTTGAAAACTAAAAATCTGTGTTCTCTCTTTTATTTTGATGTATTTTTATTTTTAGGAAAGTGTCACTTTTAATATTTTGCAGGAGTACATATTTGTACACTTTAGGGAAACTGGTCAATAGGACCCACTTTGGTTTATTTTTAGAATGTTTTCAGGTTTTAGGAGCTTTAGAACTTTTTCAGATTTTATATATTTTACAAGTTTAGTTTTGCAGTATTCAGATATATTTTAGGTGACTTTGCAAATTTTTAAGAACTTTACAAATTCAGAATGATTTAATGTTTTTTGATATATCATGATGCGTTTTTCTACCGGACACCCCCACTGGGTTCCAGTCTAAATTAGATGGCATTATCCCGGAGATCTAAACAAATATCTTACACCTTCCAGTAGGTCGGACGGGCTGGGTCGAAAGAAAGATATCAGCAGTTGTATTTATTGTACGATAAATATTTTTTATCTTTTTAGGCCTATTTATATTTATAAACTAAGAGTTGATTAGGAAAATCCATTTAGTTACTATGCAACAATATTATAATATATAACAATTACAATGGATTTTAATATAAGAATTAACTAGTAGCAAAGTTGTTAATTAATCAAAAAAAATCTGAATGTTAATACACGTTAACGCTTAATATCAACTCTTAACTACCTATCAGTTGATTTTGGCAGAAGAAATTAAAACAATGAACCCAGCAATAATACAAAAGTATCAAATACTATTCTCTTAATATTTAAATATTTTAAAATTAAATATGTAAATAAATGGATCATCAGTATAACCACACATTCAGCTAAATTAAAAAATCTTTAAAACAAAGCAGGTTATAAAAAAATCTCATACATATTTTTATGCAAAATTTGGATGATATGTTGGTTGACATTTATTATCACAACTAAAACATTAATATTTTTATCAGGGTGGTGGGCTGAGTATACTTCTTGAGGGGGGGGGGCTTAGTTCCCTTTGGCTTTTTCCTGACTACGGTGTTGGGTCAAACGTCCGGTGCTCACCAGGAATAAAGCTAACCTTGGGGTTTGCAACTTCAAACGGAATGGATCCCACCCGCGGGGTATGCAGCTTCAAACGGAATGGATGCCACCTGTAAACGTTAACAAAATTTCTGTTCCTATTGTTTTGAAATTATTGTTTGAGATTATTTCACCTCACTTACTTCTTTTACTTCACTTCACTTTAAAACATACTTTTCTGAAAAAAAATGGGAAGAAAAAGAATTTATTAAATTTTTGTGAGGATCTACTTTCCTGCAAACTCGAACACGCCCAATTCGGTACTCCTTAAATTTCCACCTTGCATCAGAAAAATGTCTTTAACTTTTAAATAATGCAGATACAAATCTAATAGGTGAGTTTCATGTGACGTCACGTTCGCGATTCCACTGCACAGCGGTCATATTCTTTGTAACATCGGTCTATCCGTACGTCAGACGATAACGTTCATATTACATTACAAATTTATTTCCTCAAAATATATTACATAGGAACATACAGAATTAAAATGTACTTTACTTGTGAAATAAATAAACGAGAATAGTTAGGACAAATTAAGGTGATAAGAATATCAACACACCCAAACGAATACAAATTTTTATAGATTTTCAATGTTAAACATCAAATAGTTAGCCTTATTATCTACCAAATAAATAATATGAACTGATTATTTCGCAAATTAGTTAGTTTATTCAATTATAATAAATATATTAAGATTTACACACTATTGCATTATCTTCCCGGTCGTCCACTTTGTTACTCAAGTCCTCTGGACGAGTCGGACGGCCTGGGGTTTCCACACTATTGCATTAAAATAAATTAAATAAATAAGCATCCAAAATACCTTGACTTCTTGTTTTGTAGATTGACTTGGAGTAACTGTAAAATATAGCGTTACATCAGACCATTTGACGGATGGTATCAGAACAGGCGATCAAGAAAAACTTTGCATTGGAATAATATATGGATCGTCAGATAAATCCGTCATAATTAATTTTTCTCTATACCTCTGTTGGCTTTCTACAGGCAATTTCTCGACGTATTCAGATAATTTCAGATTGTAAACCTATCAATATTAAGAATTAATCGCTAAGAATACAATGATGGCGGAAGGCGTCAACAAAGAGTATGGCGGAGAATGTGACTTCGGTGCAACTCATCTATACTTCACACACATACTTGGAAAAGTAGTAGCTTTAATTTGATGCAAAAAAAATTGATATATTGATCATAATTGAGGCAGCGTGTCCCCTTAATTAAAAATATCCATCAAAGAAGATAAATTTAGATATATCTTAATAAAGTTAGTAGTTAAACGATTGTAAAATTCTAAAATAACTGTATTTAATGCAGAAATGATGAACATTTCCATATTGCTAAGCAAACGAGTATTTTGTTTTGGAAACGTATGGGCAAAATTGTTCATCTGACGTCACGTGCCCATTACCACTTCCACAATTGGAGATGGTGAAACCGGCGCGTATTCCAATAATGCAGTCCGGAATGATATGCTTGGCGATTTGGTGAAAATCGTACCGTAGACACTGATAACCTTGCTGATAAGTAAAAGTACGGTAACCCCCACCACCACGAAAACAAACTCATTTGTTTTGAAATTTTCTGTGTCCTTTACATTGTGTTCGCACTGAAATACTTGTTGAACGCGGTCTTAAGTAATAAAGTTTCTTTCTAAGTAAAATCTGTTTCATGCATTTATTGTTATTGTTTTAACATTAATACATTTTATTGGTGAGAATCGTTTAGGGTACTGAACTTTCGTTCAAATTACTGGTATATCGAAATAAAATTACTAAATTATAACCCACTTACTACATGTCAAAGTAGCTGCATATCAAAACTGCATTTTAAAGATAACAAATTATATTTTTCTTTATCGGTGTATATCTTAAATATATCTTATCAGGTACAGCATCCCTAGAGTATTTAGGCGGGGGGGGGGGCGTACGGTTCTGCCAAAAATAAAAAAATTCAGCCAAATATATTGTAAGATGATATAGTAAATCTTAAATTTTCTTGTTTTATGCGAATATGTCCTTCAAATCCCTTTCGAATAATTCAAAATATGACAGTGGTCAGACAGGATTCAAGAAGTATGTGTGTTGTATATTTGTGTGCATAGTGTTTTCACGTAACACATTGTAATTTTCTAAAATTACAATGCCACAATTGTGCATTGAATTTATATATTATGTTGCCAAACATTACTTATTAATATCATTGCATATAAAAATTAATAATTGTATAATTATATTTGGATCTATATAAATTGACTAATAGTTAATAGCAGTTATTTTTAAGCTAATGGTTGACTAACAAACAATATAGATGCTATAAATTAATATTAGTACACAATGTAAATATATTGAGTTCGAGTCTAGACGTTGTCGGAGGAGGTCGCGTTAGCGACTAGCTCCCGAGATTTTGCCATTTTCACGCCATTTTGGCTATGTCCTCAAATCGTGCACCGAATTATCTGTACGCATTCGTTAAACAGTTCGGAGCTGAGCAGTTCCTCGCGGACTACAAGAAGATCCAATCCTAATTTTCTCTGGTACTTATTCGAAATCGGGACATCTTGTGTTAGAAAATACGGATATCGGTCACAAGGAAATCATGGGTCTGATGGAGGATCCTCCCCGAGAAATGATCTATGACGACCTGAATTACTAAAAACTAAATCTGCCAGGGAGGAGGTTTACATGAGGCAAATGGACACTGCAGATGAGGCCCCCATGAGTTCTTCTCGTGGGAGTATTGTCATGTGAGACATGCATGGCATCATGTAAAACATTATTAAATACATGCAACATTCAACGAAATGATACATATATAAAAAAGAAATATATATTATTTTACTCAAAATCATTTAAACTGAAAAAAAAAAAAACACATGCAGGTACAGGAACTGCGCACTCGTTTGTAGGGAATTCCAATCCAGAAAAATGTCGCATACAGATAATGTGTTTATAGTTAAATCAATTTCTGCATCAGAATCCATATAGCTCTAAAAGCTCACTTAATGCAAGGATTAGCATCAATAATTACATTTCAAACAAACTTCAATCATTTTAAATGTTTCTCTTACTTTACTCTCTCTTCCTCAACTATTTTGTACGACATCTTGGACTGGATTAACGAACAGTATGTTCGGGTCATAACACCCTCAAAGGACATCCAGACATTCCCTTATCAACAAGCTTATATAAGCTCGTTGTATAGAAGCTCGCTGCCTCTTATTTGTTTTCCTTTTTAAGACGGCTGGTTCCCCCTCTCAAAATTCGACATATAAGGTTTGATGAAGACTGTTATTCTGCCTGACATTTCCCTCCTACTTTCAACGTTTTTTTTTTTTATTTTTAAACACAGAGCAGGAGGCCTACATCTAGAAACAGAAAATTGAATACGCGTCTGTGTGGAATTTTTTAATGCAGGTTTACTTAGTAAATAGAACCTTTATCTACTATTTTCTTTCAATTCACAGGATGGACTCTTACATATAAACCATATCCCCTTCGATTTTCATGTATTTCTGATTAAATGTGTAGATAATTTATGTGAAATTGAATACCAGAAATATTTTCAAATACTGGAATAATGATATAAAAAATAGAAACGTTTATAGTACAGTGGGAAGCGTATTGCTTTAAATAGAATAGCAACAAAGTATGGACGCATGCGGTTAAAAATGCTGCTTTGAATCAAGGTGCAGTGTGCTTTTATTATTGTCAGCGCGGCAGCCCTGTGGTCCCCGTTCTGAGGTGGTCAAATTCGGCCGTCACTTAGAGGGCCCATTACGGCTAGATAAATAAGTATTACGTCTTCCCGTGCATGATTTTTTTTACAACGTCCTGGATCGGATCAAGGGACAATTGGTCTGGGCCCCACACAGAGCATGGGCTCGAGCGTAAATAAACAGCCTGTGTAGTAGAATGCGCAGAAACGCAAGGGCATTATTTTACAATAGCGTGTAATGGTAAACTGATGAAAATGGCAAATAAAATTTGAAATTAAACCCGTTAAATGTTCGAAATTTATACCTGCGATGTAAATATGCTATTTAGAATATTTGAATAGCAATTTATATTTAAAGATTTCATTTACTAAGTTGCACTTTAAATGAATTTACACTACTATTCCTTTTTACTGTGGTCACTAACTAGCGTTCTATCAATGTATACTTTTACAAACAAATTCTGCAGTGTATATTCGAGCGAGAAGGGAAATGTACATAACGTTTTTTGTTAAAAACAGCTAGTGTACATATTTTAGTGGAAGTAAATATTTTTTTTACGGTTAAGGGGATAATGTACCACTTATTTTTCATTTTGGAATTGAAATAATATTTTTTTATGTTGTAATTACAATAAAAAATTAATTTTGGCGAAAAAAAATATATTCGACTGCCAGTTTAACAGAAATTTAAATTTTTTGATCTTTTTTTAATGTTCTCAAAATCGCTAATCTTTTTTCAATTTTCAATATTTTGACTCCATTTTTTCTCTCAACATTAGTAAAATAATACTAAACAAAATTGGGTATCGATTTTTAAATCAAGATATTGTAAATTTTATATAATTTTTTTACCTGAAAGTTGTAAAAAATTGACAAAATTTTAAAATTCTGAGATTTATTATTTAAAAGAAATAAATATAGCACTCAAAGACTAAACCATACCCAGTTTTATTCCAAAGATAACTAAAAGCATTTATAAAAAATTTCAAAGCTCTAACTTATATAGAAAAGAAGCCTTAACATTTTGAATACACTGTAACGATGAAAAAATTAAAGCTGAGAAAAATGCATTTAAAGTTTTTAACTCGGCTCGGGAGCCGCGTTGGCTCGTGAGGAGGTGCTAAACTGTGTACGTCAATAAAATTTCTGTTCTTATTTTTTTGAAATTATTGTTTGAAATTATTTCACCTCACTTTTTTTACTTCATTTCACTTCAAAACATACCTTGCTGAAAAAAAATGGGAAGAAAAAATTTATTAAATTTTTGTGAGGATCTACTTTCCTGCAAACTCGAACACGCCCAATTCGGTACGCCTTAAATTTCCACCTTGCATCAGAAAAATGTCTATAACTTTTAAATAATGCAGACACAAATCTAATAGATGAGTTTCATGTGACGTCACGTTCGCGATTCCACTGCACAGAGGTCATGTTCTTTGTAACATCGGTCTATCCGTACGTAAAACGATAACGTTCATATTACTAGACAAATTTATTTCCTCACAATATATTACATAGGAACATACAGAATTAAAATGTACTTTAATTGTGAAAAAGATAAACGAGAATAGTTAGAACAATTTAAGGTGATAAGAATATCAACACACCCAAACAAATACAAATTTTTATAGATTTTCAATGTTAAACATCAAATATTTAGCCTTATTATCTACTAAATAAATACTATGAACTGATTATTTCGCAAATTAGTAAGTCTCTTTAATTATTATAAATATATTAAGATTTACACACTATTGCATTAAAATAAATTAAATAAACAAGCATCCAAAATACCTTGACTTCTTCTTTTGTAGATTGACTTGGAGTAACTGTAATATATACCGTTACATGAGACCATTTGACGGATGGTATCAGAACAGGCGATCGAGAAAAACTTTGCATTGGAATAATATATGGATCGTCAGATAAATCCGTAATAATTAATTTTTCTCTACACCTCTGTTGACTTTCAAAAGGCAATTTCTCGACGTAATCAGATAATTTCCTATTGTAAACCTATCTATATTAAGAAAAAATCGCTAAGAATACAATGATGGCGGATGGCGTCTACAAAGAGTATGGCGGTGAATGTGACTTCGGTGCAACTCATCTATACTTTGCACACATACTTGGAAAAGTAGTAGCTTTAATTTGATGCAAAAAAAATTGATATATTGATCATAATTGAGGCAGCGTGTCCCCTTAATTAAAAATATCCATCAAAGAAGATAAATTTAGATATATCTTAATAAAGTTAGTAGTTAAACGATTGTAAAATTCTAAAATAACTGTATTTAATGCAGAAATGATGAACATTTCCATATTGCTAAGCAAACGAGTATTTTGTTTTGGAAACGTATGGGCAAAATTGTTCATCTGACGTCACGTGCCCATTACCACTTCCACAATTGGAGATGGTGAAACCGGCGCGTATTCCAATAATGCAGTCCGGAATGATATGCTTGGCGATTTGGTGAAAATCGTACCGTAGACACTGATAACCTTGCTGATAAGTAAAAGTACGGTAACCCCCACCACCACGAAAACAAACTCATTTGTTTTGAAATTTTCTGTGTCCTTTACATTGTGTTCGCACTGAAATACTTGTTGAACGCGGTCTTAAGTAATAAAGTTTCTTTCTAAGTAAAATCTGTTTCATGCATTTATTGTTATTGTTTTAACATTAATACATTTTATTGGTGAGAATCGTTTAGGGTACTGAACTTTCGTTCAAATTACTGGTATATCGAAATAAAATTACTAAATTATAACCCACTTACTACATGTCAAAGTAGCTGCATATCAAAACTGCATTTTAAAGATAACAAATTATATTTTTCTTTATCGGTGTATATCTTAAATATATCTTATCAGGTACAGCATCCCTAGAGTATTTAGGCGGGGGGGGGCGTACGGTTCTGCCAAAAATAAAAAAATTCAGCCAAATATATTGTAAGATGATATAGTAAATCTTAAATTTTCTTGTTTTATGCGAATATGTCCTTCAAATCCCTTTCGAATAATTCAAAATATGACAGTGGTCAGACAGGATTCAAGAAGTATGTGTGTTGTATATTTGTGTGCATAGTGTTTTCACGTAACACATTGTAATTTTCTAAAATTACAATGCCACAATTGTGCATTGAATTTATATATTATGTTGCCAAACATTACTTATTAATATCATTGCATATAAAAATTAATAATTGTATAATTATATTTGGATCTATATAAATTGACTAATAGTTAATAGCAGTTATTTTTAAGCTAATGGTTGACTAACAAACAATATAGATGCTATAAATTAATATTAGTACACAATGTAAATATATTGAGTTCGAGTCTAGACGTTGTCGGAGGAGGTCGCGTTAGCGACTAGCTCCCGAGATTTTGCCATTTTCACGCCATTTTGGCTATGTCCTCAAATCGTGCACCGAATTATCTGTACGCATTCGTTAAACAGTTCGGAGCTGAGCAGTTCCTAGCGGACTACAAGAAGATCCAATCCTAATTTTCTCTGGTACTTATTCGAAATCGGGACATCTTGTGTTAGAAAATACGGATATCGGTCACAAGGAAATCATGGATCTGATCGAGGATCCTCCCCGAGAATCGATCAATGACGACCTGAATTACTAAAAACTAAATCTGCCAGGGAGAAGGTTTACATGAAGCAAATGGACACGGCAGATGTGGCCCCCATGAGTTCTTCTCGTGGGAGTATTGTCATGTGAGACATGCATGGCATCCTGTAAAACATTATTAAATACATGCAACATTCAACGAAATGATACATATAAAAAAAAGAAATATATATTATTTTACTCAAAATCATTTAAACTGAAAAAAAAACACATGCAGGTACAGGAACTGCGGTCTCGTTTGTAGGGAATTCCAATCCAGAAAAATGTCGCATACAGATAATGTGTTTATAGTTAAATCAATTTCTGCATCAGAATCCATATAGCTCTAAAAGCTCACTTAATGCAAGGATTAGCATCAATAATTACATTTCAAACAAACTTCAATCATTTTAAATGTTTATCTTACTTTACTCTCTCTTCCTCAACTATTTTGTACGACATCTTGGACTGGATTAACGAACAGTATGTTCCGGTCATAACACCCTCAAAGGACATCCAGACATTCCCTTATCAACAAGCTTATATAAGCTCGTTGTATAGAAGCTCGCTGCCTCTTATTTGTTTTCCTTTTTAAGACGGCTGGTTCCCCCTCTCAAAATTCGACATATAAGGTTTGATGAAGACTGTTATTCTGCCTGACATTTCCCTCCTACTTTCAACGTTTTTTTTTTTATTTTTAAACACAGAGCAGGAGGCCTACATCTAGAAACAGAAAATTGAATACGCGTCTGTGTGGAATTTTTTAATGCAGGTTTACTTAGTAAATAGAACCTTTATCTACTATTTTCTTTCAATTCACAGGATGGACTCTTACATATAAACCATATCCCCTTCGATTTTCATGTATTTCTGATTAAATGTGTAGATAATTTATGTGAAATTGAATACCAGAAATATTTTCAAATACTGGAATAATGATATAAAAAATAGAAACGTTTATAGTACAGTGGGAAGCGTATTGCTTTAAATAGAATAGCAACAAAGTATGGACGCATGCGGTTAAAAATGCTGCTTTGAATCAAGGTGCAGTGTGCTTTTATTATTGTCAGCGCGGCAGCCCTGTGGTCCCCGTTCTGAGGTGGTCAAATTCGGCCGTCACTTAGAGGGCCCATTACGGCTAGATAAATAAGTATTACGTCTTCCCGTGCATGATTTTTTTTACAACGTCCTGGATCGGATCAAGGGACAATTGGTCTGGGCCCCACACAGAGCATGGGCTCGAGCGTAAATAAACAGCCTGTGTAGTAGAATGCGCAGAAACGCAAGGGCATTATTTTACAATAGCGTGTAATGGTAAACTGATGAAAATGGCAAATAAAATTTGAAATTAAACCCGTTAAATGTTCGAAATTTATACCTGCGATGTAAATATGCTATTTAGAATATTTGAATAGCAATTTATATTTAAAGATTTCATTTACTAAGTTGCACTTTAAATGAATTTACACTACTATTCCTTTTTACTGTGGTCACTAACTAGCGTTCTATCAATGTATACTTTTACAAACAAATTCTGCAGTGTATATTCGAGCGAGAAGGGAAATGTACATAACGTTTTTTGTTAAAAACAGCTAGTGTACATATTTTAGTGGAAGTAAATATTTTTTTTTACGGTTAAGGGGATAATGTACCACTTATTTTTCATTTTGGAATTGAAATAATATTTTTTTATGTTGTAATTACAATAAAAAATTAATTTTGGCGAAAAAAAATATATTCGACTGCCAGTTTAACAGAAATTTAAATTTTTTGATCTTTTTTTAATGTTCTCAAAATCGCTAATCTTTTTTCAATTTTCAATATTTTGACTCCATTTTTTCTCTCAACATTAGTAAAATAATACTAAACAAAATTGGGTATCGATTTTTAAATCAAGATATTGTAAATTTTATATAATTTTTTTACCTGAAAGTTGTAAAAAATTGACAAAATTTTAAAATTCTGAGATTTATTATTTAAAAGAAATAAATATAGCACTCAAAGACTAAACCATACCCAGTTTTATTCCAAAGATAACTAAAAGCATTTATAAAAAATTTCAAAGCTCTAACTTATATAGAAAAGAAGCCTTAACATTTTGAATACACTGTAACGATGAAAAAATTAAAGCTGAGAAAAATGCATTTAAAGTTTTTAACTCGGCTCGGGAGCCGCGTTGGCTCGTGAGGAGGTGCTAAACTGTGTACGTCAATAAAATTTCTGTTCTTATTTTTTTGAAATTATTGTTTGAAATTATTTCACCTCACTTTTTTTACTTCATTTCACTTCAAAACATACCTTGCTGAAAAAAAATGGGAAGAAAAAATTTATTAAATTTTTGTGAGGATCTACTTTCCTGCAAACTCGAACACGCCCAATTCGGTACGCCTTAAATTTCCACCTTGCATCAGAAAAATGTCTATAACTTTTAAATAATGCAGACACAAATCTAATAGATGAGTTTCATGTGACGTCACGTTCGCGATTCCACTGCACAGAGGTCATGTTCTTTGTAACATCGGTCTATCCGTACGTAAAACGATAACGTTCATATTACTAGACAAATTTATTTCCTCACAATATATTACATAGGAACATACAGAATTAAAATGTACTTTAATTGTGAAAAAGATAAACGAGAATAGTTAGAACAATTTAAGGTGATAAGAATATCAACACACCCAAACAAATACAAATTTTTATAGATTTTCAATGTTAAACATCAAATATTTAGCCTTATTATCTACTAAATAAATACTATGAACTGATTATTTCGCAAATTAGTAAGTCTCTTTAATTATTATAAATATATTAAGATTTACACACTATTGCATTAAAATAAATTAAATAAACAAGCATCCAAAATACCTTGACTTCTTCTTTTGTAGATTGACTTGGAGTAACTGTAATATATACCGTTACATGAGACCATTTGACGGATGGTATCAGAACAGGCGATCGAGAAAAACTTTGCATTGGAATAATATATGGATCGTCAGATAAATCCGTAATAATTAATTTTTCTCTACACCTCTGTTGACTTTCAAAAGGCAATTTCTCGACGTAATCAGATAATTTCCTATTGTAAACCTATCTATATTAAGAAAAAATCGCTAAGAATACAATGATGGCGGATGGCGTCTACAAAGAGTATGGCGGTGAATGTGACTTCGGTGCAACTCATCTATACTTTGCACACATACTTGGAAAAGTAGTAGCTTTAATTTGATGCAAAAAAAATTGATATATTGATCATAATTGAGGCAGCGTGTCCCCTTAATTAAAAATATCCATCAAAGAAGATAAATTTAGATATATCTTAATAAAGTTAGTAGTTAAACGATTGTAAAATTCTAAAATAACTGTATTTAATGCAGAAATGATGAACATTTCCATATTGCTAAGCAAACGAGTATTTTGTTTTGGAAACGTATGGGCAAAATTGTTCATCTGACGTCACGTGCCCATTACCACTTCCACAATTGGAGATGGTGAAACCGGCGCGTATTCCAATAATGCAGTCCGGAATGATATGCTTGGCGATTTGGTGAAAATCGTACCGTAGACACTGATAACCTTGCTGATAAGTAAAAGTACGGTAACCCCCACCACCACGAAAACAAACTCATTTGTTTTGAAATTTTCTGTGTCCTTTACATTGTGTTCGCACTGAAATACTTGTTGAACGCGGTCTTAAGTAATAAAGTTTCTTTCTAAGTAAAATCTGTTTCATGCATTTATTGTTATTGTTTTAACATTAATACATTTTATTGGTGAGAATCGTTTAGGGTACTGAACTTTCGTTCAAATTACTGGTATATCGAAATAAAATTACTAAATTATAACCCACTTACTACATGTCAAAGTAGCTGCATATCAAAACTGCATTTTAAAGATAACAAATTATATTTTTCTTTATCGGTGTATATCTTAAATATATCTTATCAGGTACAGCATCCCTAGAGTATTTAGGCGGGGGGGGGCGTACGGTTCTGCCAAAAATAAAAAAATTCAGCCAAATATATTGTAAGATGATATAGTAAATCTTAAATTTTCTTGTTTTATGCGAATATGTCCTTCAAATCCCTTTCGAATAATTCAAAATATGACAGTGGTCAGACAGGATTCAAGAAGTATGTGTGTTGTATATTTGTGTGCATAGTGTTTTCACGTAACACATTGTAATTTTCTAAAATTACAATGCCACAATTGTGCATTGAATTTATATATTATGTTGCCAAACATTACTTATTAATATCATTGCATATAAAAATTAATAATTGTATAATTATATTTGGATCTATATAAATTGACTAATAGTTAATAGCAGTTATTTTTAAGCTAATGGTTGACTAACAAACAATATAGATGCTATAAATTAATATTAGTACACAATGTAAATATATTGAGTTCGAGTCTAGACGTTGTCGGAGGAGGTCGCGTTAGCGACTAGCTCCCGAGATTTTGCCATTTTCACGCCATTTTGGCTATGTCCTCAAATCGTGCACCGAATTATCTGTACGCATTCGTTAAACAGTTCGGAGCTGAGCAGTTCCTAGCGGACTACAAGAAGATCCAATCCTAATTTTCTCTGGTACTTATTCGAAATCGGGACATCTTGTGTTAGAAAATACGGATATCGGTCACAAGGAAATCATGGATCTGATCGAGGATCCTCCCCGAGAATCGATCAATGACGACCTGAATTACTAAAAACTAAATCTGCCAGGGAGAAGGTTTACATGAAGCAAATGGACACGGCAGATGTGGCCCCCATGAGTTCTTCTCGTGGGAGTATTGTCATGTGAGACATGCATGGCATCCTGTAAAACATTATTAAATACATGCAACATTCAACGAAATGATACATATAAAAAAAAGAAATATATATTATTTTACTCAAAGTCATTTAAACTGAAAAAAAAACACATGCAGGTACAGGAACTGCGCTCTCGTTTGTAGGGAATTCCAATCCAGAAAAATGTCGCATACAGATAATGTGTTTCTAGTTAAATCAATTTCTGCATCAGAATCCATATAGCTCTAAAAGCTCACTTAATGCAAGGATTAGCATCAATAATTACATTTCAAACAAACTTCAATCATTTTAAATGTTTATCTTACTTTACTCTCTCTTCCTCAACTATTTTGTACGACATCTTGGACTGGATTAACGAACAGTATGTTCCGGTCATAACACCCTCAAAGGACATCCAGACATTCCCTTATCAACAAGCTTATATAAGCTCGTTGTATAGAAGCTCGCTGCCTCTTATTTGTTTTCCTTTTTAAGACGGCTGGTTCCCCCTCTCAAAATTCGACATATAAGGTTTGATGAAGACTGTTATTCTGCCTGACATTTCCCTCCTACTTTCAACGTTTTTTTTTTTTATTTTTAAACACAGAGCAGGAGGCCTACATCTAGAAACAGAAAATTGAATACGCGTCTGTGTGGAATTTTTTAATGCAGGTTTACTTAGTAAATAGAACCTTTATCTACTATTTTCTTTCAATTCACAGGATGGACTCTTACATATAAACCATATCCCCTTCGATTTTCATGTATTTCTGATTAAATGTGTAGATAATTTATGTGAAATTGAATACCAGAAATATTTTCAAATACTGGAATAATGATATAAAAAATAGAAACGTTTATAGTACAGTGGGAAGCGTATTGCTTTAAATAGAATAGCAACAAAGTATGGACGCATGCGGTTAAAAATGCTGCTTTGAATCAAGGTGCAGTGTGCTTTTATTATTGTCAGCGCGGCAGCCCTGTGGTCCCCGTTCTGAGGTGGTCAAATTCGGCCGTCACTTAGAGGGCCCATTACGGCTAGATAAATAAGTATTACGTCTTCCCGTGCATGATTTTTTTTACAACGTCCTGGATCGGATCAAGGGACAATTGGTCTGGGCCCCACACAGAGCATGGGCTCGAGCGTAAATAAACAGCCTGTGTAGTAGAATGCGCAGAAACGCAAGGGCATTATTTTACAATAGCGTGTAATGGTAAACTGATGAAAATGGCAAATAAAATTTGAAATTAAACCCGTTAAATGTTCGAAATTTATACCTGCGATGTAAATATGCTATTTAGAATATTTGAATAGCAATTTATATTTAAAGATTTCATTTACTAAGTTGCACTTTAAATGAATTTACACTACTATTCCTTTTTACTGTGGTCACTAACTAGCGTTCTATCAATGTATACTTTTACAAACAAATTCTGCAGTGTATATTCGAGCGAGAAGGGAAATGTACATAACGTTTTTTGTTAAAAACAGCTAGTGTACATATTTTAGTGGAAGTAAATATTTTTTTTACGGTTAAGGGGATAATGTACCACTTATTTTTCATTTTGGAATTGAAATAATATTTTTTTATGTTGTAATTACAATAAAAAATTAATTTTGGCGAAAAAAAATATATTCGACTGCCAGTTTAACAGAAATTTAAATTTTTTGATCTTTTTTTAATGTTCTCAAAATCGCTAATCTTTTTTCAATTTTCAATATTTTGACTCCATTTTTTCTCTCAACATTAGTAAAATAATACTAAACAAAATTGGGTATCGATTTTTAAATCAAGATATTGTAAATTTTATATAATTTTTTTACCTGAAAGTTGTAAAAAATTGACAAAATTTTAAAATTCTGAGATTTATTATTTAAAAGAAATAAATATAGCACTCAAAGACTAAACCATACCCAGTTTTATTCCAAAGATAACTAAAAGCATTTATAAAAAATTTCAAAGCTCTAACTTATATAGAAAAGAAGCCTTAACATTTTGAATACACTGTAACGATGAAAAAATTAAAGCTGAGAAAAATGCATTTAAAGTTTTTAACTCGGCTCGGGAGCCGCGTTGGCTCGTGAGGAGGTGCTAAACTGTGTACGTCAATAAAATTTCTGTTCTTATTTTTTTGAAATTATTGTTTGAAATTATTTCACCTCACTTTTTTTACTTCATTTCACTTCAAAACATACCTTGCTGAAAAAAAATGGGAAGAAAAAATTTATTAAATTTTTGTGAGGATCTACTTTCCTGCAAACTCGAACACGCCCAATTCGGTACGCCTTAAATTTCCACCTTGCATCAGAAAAATGTCTATAACTTTTAAATAATGCAGACACAAATCTAATAGATGAGTTTCATGTGACGTCACGTTCGCGATTCCACTGCACAGAGGTCATGTTCTTTGTAACATCGGTCTATCCGTACGTAAAACGATAACGTTCATATTACTAGACAAATTTATTTCCTCACAATATATTACATAGGAACATACAGAATTAAAATGTACTTTAATTGTGAAAAAGATAAACGAGAATAGTTAGAACAATTTAAGGTGATAAGAATATCAACACACCCAAACAAATACAAATTTTTATAGATTTTCAATGTTAAACATCAAATATTTAGCCTTATTATCTACTAAATAAATAATATGAACTGATTATTTCGCAAATTAGTAAGTCTCTTTAATTATTATAAATATATTAAGATTTACACACTATTGCATTAAAATAAATTAAATAAACAAGCATCCAAAATACCTTGACTTCTTCTTTTGTAGATTGACTTGGAGTAACTGTAATATATACCGTTACATGAGACCATTTGACGGATGGTATCAGAACAGGCGATCGAGAAAAACTTTGCATTGGAATAATATATGGATCGTCAGATAAATCCGTAATAATTAATTTTTCTCTACACCTCTGTTGACTTTCAAAAGGCAATTTCTCGACGTAATCAGATAATTTCCTATTGTAAACCTATCTATATTAAGAAAAAATCGCTAAGAATACAATGATGGCGGATGGCGTCTACAAAGTGTATGGCGGTGAATGTGACTTCGGTGCAACTCATCTATACTTTGCACACATACTTGGAAAAGTAGTAGCTTTAATTTGATGCAAAAAAAATTGATATATTGATCATAATTGAGGCAGCGTGTCCCCTTAATTAAAAATATCCATCAAAGAAGATAAATTTAGATATATCTTAATAAAGTTAGTAGTTAAACGATTGTAAAATTCTAAAATAACTGTATTTAATGCAGAAATGATGAACATTTCCATATTGCTAAGCAAACGAGTATTTTGTTTTGGAAACGTATGGGCAAAATTGTTCATCTGACGTCACGTGCCCATTACCACTTCCACAATTGGAGATGGTGAAACCGGCGCGTATTCCAATAATGCAGTCCGGAATGATATGCTTGGCGATTTGGTGAAAATCGTACCGTAGACACTGATAACCTTGCTGATAAGTAAAAGTACGGTAACCCCCACCACCACGAAAACAAACTCATTTGTTTTGAAATTTTCTGTGTCCTTTACATTGTGTTCGCACTGAAATACTTGTTGAACGCGGTCTTAAGTAATAAAGTTTCTTTCTAAGTAAAATCTGTTTCATGCATTTATTGTTATTGTTTTAACATTAATACGTTTTATTGGTGAGAATCGTTTAGGGTACTGAACTTTCGTTCAAATTACTGGTATATCGAAATAAAATTACTAAATTATAACCCACTTACTACATGTCAAAGTAGCTGCATATCAAAACTGCATTTTAAAGATAACAAATTATATTTTTCTTTATCGGTGTATATCTTAAATATATCTTATCAGGTACAGCATCCCTAGAGTATTTAGGCGGGGGGGGGCGTACGGTTCTGCCAAAAATAAAAAAATTCAGCCAAATATATTGTAAGATGATATAGTAAATCTTAAATTTTCTTGTTTTATGCGAATATGTCCTTCAAATCCCTTTCGAATAATTCAAAATATGACAGTGGTCAGACAGGATTCAAGAAGTATGTGTGTTGTATATTTGTGTGCATAGTGTTTTCACGTAACACATTGTAATTTTCTAAAATTACAATGCCACAATTGTGCATTGAATTTATATATTATGTTGCCAAACATTACTTATTAATATCATTGCATATAAAAATTAATAATTGTATAATTATATTTGGATCTATATAAATTGACTAATAGTTAATAGCAGTTATTTTTAAGCTAATGGTTGACTAACAAACAATATAGATGCTATAAATTAATATTAGTACACAATGTAAATATATTGAGTTCGAGTCTAGACGTTGTCGGAGGAGGTCGCGTTAGCGACTAGCTCCCGAGATTTTGCCATTTTCACGCCATTTTGGCTATGTCCTCAAATCGTGCACCGAATTATCTGTACGCATTCGTTAAACAGTTCGGAGCTGAGCAGTTCCTCGCGGACTACAAGAAGATCCAATCCTAATTTTCTCTGGTACTTATTCGAAATCGGGACATCTTGTGTTAGAAAATACGGATATCGGTCACAAGGAAATCATGGATCTGATCGAGGATCCTCCCCGAGAATCGATCAATGACGACCTGAATTACTAAAAACTAAATCTGCCAGGGAGAAGGTTTACATGAAGCAAATGGACACGGCAGATGTGGCCCCCATGAGTTCTTCTCGTGGGAGTATTGTCATGTGAGACATGCATGGCATCCTGTAAAACATTATTAAATACATGCAACATTCAACGAAATGATACATATAAAAAAAAGAAATATATATTATTTTACTCAAAATCATTTAAACTGAAAAAAAAACACATGCAGGTACAGGAACTGCGGTCTCGTTTGTAGGGAATTCCAATCCAGAAAAATGTCGCATACAGATAATGTGTTTATAGTTAAATCAATTTCTGCATCAGAATCCATATAGCTCTAAAAGCTCACTTAATGCAAGGATTAGCATCAATAATTACATTTCAAACAAACTTCAATCATTTTAAATGTTTATCTTACTTTACTCTCTCTTCCTCAACTATTTTGTACGACATCTTGGACTGGATTAACGAACAGTATGTTCCGGTCATAACACCCTCAAAGGACATCCAGACATTCCCTTATCAACAAGCTTATATAAGCTCGTTGTATAGAAGCTCGCTGCCTCTTATTTGTTTTCCTTTTTAAGACGGCTGGTTCCCCCTCTCAAAATTCGACATATAAGGTTTGATGAAGACTGTTATTCTGCCTGACATTTCCCTCCTACTTTCAACGTTTTTTTTTTTATTTTTAAACACAGAGCAGGAGGCCTACATCTAGAAACAGAAAATTGAATACGCGTCTGTGTGGAATTTTTTAATGCAGGTTTACTTAGTAAATAGAACCTTTATCTACTATTTTCTTTCAATTCACAGGATGGACTCTTACATATAAACCATATCCCCTTCGATTTTCATGTATTTCTGATTAAATGTGTAGATAATTTATGTGAAATTGAATACCAGAAATATTTTCAAATACTGGAATAATGATATAAAAAATAGAAACGTTTATAGTACAGTGGGAAGCGTATTGCTTTAAATAGAATAGCAACAAAGTATGGACGCATGCGGTTAAAAATGCTGCTTTGAATCAAGGTGCAGTGTGCTTTTATTATTGTCAGCGCGGCAGCCCTGTGGTCCCCGTTCTGAGGTGGTCAAATTCGGCCGTCACTTAGAGGGCCCATTACGGCTAGATAAATAAGTATTACGTCTTCCCGTGCATGATTTTTTTTACAACGTCCTGGATCGGATCAAGGGACAATTGGTCTGGGCCCCACACAGAGCATGGGCTCGAGCGTAAATAAACAGCCTGTGTAGTAGAATGCGCAGAAACGCAAGGGCATTATTTTACAATAGCGTGTAATGGTAAACTGATGAAAATGGCAAATAAAATTTGAAATTAAACCCGTTAAATGTTCGAAATTTATACCTGCGATGTAAATATGCTATTTAGAATATTTGAATAGCAATTTATATTTAAAGATTTCATTTACTAAGTTGCACTTTAAATGAATTTACACTACTATTCCTTTTTACTGTGGTCACTAACTAGCGTTCTATCAATGTATACTTTTACAAACAAATTCTGCAGTGTATATTCGAGCGAGAAGGGAAATGTACATAACGTTTTTTGTTAAAAACAGCTAGTGTACATATTTTAGTGGAAGTAAATATTTTTTTTACGGTTAAGGGGATAATGTACCACTTATTTTTCATTTTGGAATTGAAATAATATTTTTTTATGTTGTAATTACAATAAAAAATTAATTTTGGCGAAAAAAAATATATTCGACTGCCAGTTTAACAGAAATTTAAATTTTTTGATCTTTTTTTAATGTTCTCAAAATCGCTAATCTTTTTTCAATTTTCAATATTTTGACTCCATTTTTTCTCTCAACATTAGTAAAATAATACTAAACAAAATTGGGTATCGATTTTTAAATCAAGATATTGTAAATTTTATATAATTTTTTTACCTGAAAGTTGTAAAAAATTGACAAAATTTTAAAATTCTGAGATTTATTATTTAAAAGAAATAAATATAGCACTCAAAGACTAAACCATACCCAGTTTTATTCCAAAGATAACTAAAAGCATTTATAAAAAATTTCAAAGCTCTAACTTATATAGAAAAGAAGCCTTAACATTTTGAATACACTGTAACGATGAAAAAATTAAAGCTGAGAAAAATGCATTTAAAGTTTTTAACTCGGCTCGGGAGCCGCGTTGGCTCGTGAGGAGGTGCTAAACTGTGTACGTCAATAAAATTTCTGTTCTTATTTTTTTGAAATTATTGTTTGAAATTATTTCACCTCACTTTTTTTACTTCATTTCACTTCAAAACATACCTTGCTGAAAAAAAATGGGAAGAAAAAATTTATTAAATTTTTGTGAGGATCTACTTTCCTGCAAACTCGAACACGCCCAATTCGGTACGCCTTAAATTTCCACCTTGCATCAGAAAAATGTCTATAACTTTTAAATAATGCAGACACAAATCTAATAGATGAGTTTCATGTGACGTCACGTTCGCGATTCCACTGCACAGAGGTCATGTTCTTTGTAACATCGGTCTATCCGTACGTAAAACGATAACGTTCATATTACTAGACAAATTTATTTCCTCACAATATATTACATAGGAACATACAGAATTAAAATGTACTTTAATTGTGAAAAAGATAAACGAGAATAGTTAGAACAATTTAAGGTGATAAGAATATCAACACACCCAAACAAATACAAATTTTTATAGATTTTCAATGTTAAACATCAAATATTTAGCCTTATTATCTACTAAATAAATAATATGAACTGATTATTTCGCAAATTAGTAAGTCTCTTTAATTATTATAAATATATTAAGATTTACACACTATTGCATTAAAATAAATTAAATAAACAAGCATCCAAAATACCTTGACTTCTTCTTTTGTAGATTGACTTGGAGTAACTGTAATATATACCGTTACATGAGACCATTTGACGGATGGTATCAGAACAGGCGATCGAGAAAAACTTTGCATTGGAATAATATATGGATCGTCAGATAAATCCGTAATAATTAATTTTTCTCTACACCTCTGTTGACTTTCAAAAGGCAATTTCTCGACGTAATCAGATAATTTCCTATTGTAAACCTATCTATATTAAGAAAAAATCGCTAAGAATACAATGATGGCGGATGGCGTCTACAAAGAGTATGGCGGTGAATGTGACTTCGGTGCAACTCATCTATACTTTGCACACATACTTGGAAAAGTAGTAGCTTTAATTTGATGCAAAAAAAATTGATATATTGATCATAATTGAGGCAGCGTGTCCCCTTAATTAAAAATATCCATCAAAGAAGATAAATTTAGATATATCTTAATAAAGTTAGTAGTTAAACGATTGTAAAATTCTAAAATAACTGTATTTAATGCAGAAATGATGAACATTTCCATATTGCTAAGCAAACGAGTATTTTGTTTTGGAAACGTAAGGGCAAAATTGTTCATCTGACGTCACGTGCCCATTACCACTTCCACAATTGGAGATGGTGAAACCGGCGCGTATTCCAATAATGCAGTCCGGAATGATATGCTTGGCGATTTGGTGAAAATCGTACCGTAGACACTGATAACCTTGCTGATAAGTAAAAGTACGGTAACCCCCACCACCACGAAAACAAACTCATTTGTTTTGAAATTTTCTGTGTCCTTTACATTGTGTTCGCACTGAAATACTTGTTGAACGCGGTCTTAAGTAATAAAGTTTCTTTCTAAGTAAAATCTGTTTCATGCATTTATTGTTATTGTTTTAACATTAATACGTTTTATTGGTGAGAATCGTTTAGGGTACTGAACTTTCGTTCAAATTACTGGTATATCGAAATAAAATTACTAAATTATAACCCACTTACTACATGTCAAAGTAGCTGCATATCAAAACTGCATTTTAAAGATAACAAATTATATTTTTCTTTATCGGTGTATATCTTAAATATATCTTATCAGGTACAGCATCCCTAGAGTATTTAGGCGGGGGGGGGGGCGTACGGTTCTGCCAAAAATAAAAAAATTCAGCCAAATATATTGTAAGATGATATAGTAAATCTTAAATTTTCTTGTTTTATGCGAATATGTCCTTCAAATCCCTTTCGAATAATTCAAAATATGACAGTGGTCAGACAGGATTCAAGAAGTATGTGTGTTGTATATTTGTGTGCATAGTGTTTTCACGTAACACATTGTAATTTTCTAAAATTACAATGCCACAATTGTGCATTGAATTTATATATTATGTTGCCAAACATTACTTATTAATATCATTGCATATAAAAATTAATAATTGTATAATTATATTTGGATCTATATAAATTGACTAATAGTTAATAGCAGTTATTTTTAAGCTAATGGTTGACTAACAAACAATATAGATGCTATAAATTAATATTAGTACACAATGTAAATATATTGAGTTCGAGTCTAGACGTTGTCGGAGGAGGTCGCGTTAGCGACTAGCTCCCGAGATTTTGCCATTTTCACGCCATTTTGGCTATGTCCTCAAATCGTGCACCGAATTATCTGTACGCATTCGTTAAACAGTTCGGAGCTGAGCAGTTCCTAGCGGACTACAAGAAGATCCAATCCTAATTTTCTCTGGTACTTATTCGAAATCGGGACATCTTGTGTTAGAAAATACGGATATCGGTCACAAGGAAATCATGGATCTGATCGAGGATCCTCCCCGAGAATCGATCAATGACGACCTGAATTACTAAAAACTAAATCTGCCAGGGAGAAGGTTTACATGAAGCAAATGGACACGGCAGATGTGGCCCCCATGAGTTCTTCTCGTGGGAGTATTGTCATGTGAGACATGCATGGCATCCTGTAAAACATTATTAAATACATGCAACATTCAACGAAATGATACATATAAAAAAAAGAAATATATATTATTTTACTCAAAGTCATTTAAACTGAAAAAAAAACACATGCAGGTACAGGAACTGCGCTCTCGTTTGTAGGGAATTCCAATCCAGAAAAATGTCGCATACAGATAATGTGTTTCTAGTTAAATCAATTTCTGCATCAGAATCCATATAGCTCTAAAAGCTCACTTAATGCAAGGATTAGCATCAATAATTACATTTCAAACAAACTTCAATCATGTTAAATGTTTATCTTACTTTACTCTCTCTTCCTCAACTATTTTGTACGACATCTTGGACTGGATTAACGAACAGTATGTTCCGGTCATAACACCCTCAAAGGACATCCAGACATTCCCTTATCAACAAGCTTATATAAGCTCGCTGCCTCTTATTTGTTTTCCTTTTTAAGACGGCTGGTTCCCCCTCTCAAAATTCGACATATAAGGTTTGATGAAGACTGTTATTCTGCCTGACATTTCCCTCCTACTTTCAACGTTTTTTTTTTTTATTTTTAAACACAGAGCAGGAGGCCTACATCTAGAAACAGAAAATTGAATACGCGTCTGTGTGGAATTTTTTAATGCAGGTTTACTTAGTAAATAGAACCTTTATCTACTATTTTCTTTCAATTCACAGGATGGACTCTTACATATAAACCATATCCCCTTCGATTTTCATGTATTTCTGATTAAATGTGTAGATAATTTATGTGAAATTGAATACCAGAAATATTTTCAAATACTGGAATAATGATATAAAAAATAGAAACGTTTATAGTACAGTGGGAAGCGTATTGCTTTAAATAGAATAGCAACAAAGTATGGACGCATGCGGTTAAAAATGCTGCTTTGAATCAAGGTGCAGTGTGCTTTTATTATTGTCAGCGCGGCAGCCCTGTGGTCCCCGTTCTGAGGTGGTCAAATTCGGCCGTCACTTAGAGGGCCCATTACGGCTAGATAAATAAGTATTACGTCTTCCCGTGCATGATTTTTTTTACAACGTCCTGGATCGGATCAAGGGACAATTGGTCTGGGCCCCACACAGAGCATGGGCTCGAGCGTAAATAAACAGCCTGTGTAGTAGAATGCGCAGAAACGCAAGGGCATTATTTTACAATAGCGTGTAATGGTAAACTGATGAAAATGGCAAATAAAATTTGAAATTAAACCCGTTAAATGTTCGAAATTTATACCTGCGATGTAAATATGCTATTTAGAATATTTGAATAGCAATTTATATTTAAAGATTTCATTTACTAAGTTGCACTTTAAATGAATTTACACTACTATTCCTTTTTACTGTGGTCACTAACTAGCGTTCTATCAATGTATACTTTTACAAACAAATTCTGCAGTGTATATTCGAGCGAGAAGGGAAATGTACATAACGTTTTTTGTTAAAAACAGCTAGTGTACATATTTTAGTGGAAGTAAATATTTTTTTTACGGTTAAGGGGATAATGTACCACTTATTTTTCATTTTGGAATTGAAATAATATTTTTTTATGTTGTAATTACAATAAAAAATTAATTTTGGCGAAAAAAAATATATTCGACTGCCAGTTTAACAGAAATTTAAATTTTTTGATCTTTTTTTAATGTTCTCAAAATCGCTAATCTTTTTTCAATTTTCAATATTTTGACTCCATTTTTTCTCTCAACATTAGTAAAATAATACTAAACAAAATTGGGTATCGATTTTTAAATCAAGATATTGTAAATTTTATATAATTTTTTTACCTGAAAGTTGTAAAAAATTGACAAAATTTTAAAATTCTGAGATTTATTATTTAAAAGAAATAAATATAGCACTCAAAGACTAAACCATACCCAGTTTTATTCCAAAGATAACTAAAAGCATTTATAAAAAATTTCAAAGCTCTAACTTATATAGAAAAGAAGCCTTAACATTTTGAATACACTGTAACGATGAAAAAATTAAAGCTGAGAAAAATGCATTTAAAGTTTTTAACTCGGCTCGGGAGCCGCGTTGGCTCGTGAGGAGGTGCTAAACTGTGTACGTCAATAAAATTTCTGTTCTTATTTTTTTGAAATTATTGTTTGAAATTATTTCACCTCACTTTTTTTACTTCATTTCACTTCAAAACATACCTTGCTGAAAAAAAATGGGAAGAAAAAATTTATTAAATTTTTGTGAGGATCTACTTTCCTGCAAACTCGAACACGCCCAATTCGGTACGCCTTAAATTTCCACCTTGCATCAGAAAAATGTCTATAACTTTTAAATAATGCAGACACAAATCTAATAGATGAGTTTCATGTGACGTCACGTTCGCGATTCCACTGCACAGAGGTCATGTTCTTTGTAACATCGGTCTATCCGTACGTAAAACGATAACGTTCATATTACTAGACAAATTTATTTCCTCACAATATATTACATAGGAACATACAGAATTAAAATGTACTTTAATTGTGAAAAAGATAAACGAGAATAGTTAGAACAATTTAAGGTGATAAGAATATCAACACACCCAAACAAATACAAATTTTTATAGATTTTCAATGTTAAACATCAAATATTTAGCCTTATTATCTACTAAATAAATAATATGAACTGATTATTTCGCAAATTAGTAAGTCTCTTTAATTATTATAAATATATTAAGATTTACACACTATTGCATTAAAATAAATTAAATAAACAAGCATCCAAAATACCTTGACTTCTTCTTTTGTAGATTGACTTGGAGTAACTGTAATATATACCGTTACATGAGACCATTTGACGGATGGTATCAGAACAGGCGATCGAGAAAAACTTTGCATTGGAATAATATATGGATCGTCAGATAAATCCGTAATAATTAATTTTTCTCTACACCTCTGTTGACTTTCAAAAGGCAATTTCTCGACGTAATCAGATAATTTCCTATTGTAAACCTATCTATATTAAGAAAAAATCGCTAAGAATACAATGATGGCGGATGGCGTCTACAAAGAGTATGGCGGTGAATGTGACTTCGGTGCAACTCATCTATACTTTGCACACATACTTGGAAAAGTAGTAGCTTTAATTTGATGCAATAAAAAAATTGATATATTGACCATAATTGAGGCAGCGTGCCCCCTTAGTTAAAAATATCCATCAAAGAAGATAAATTTAGATATATCTTACTAAAGTTAGAGGTTAAACGATTGTAAATTTCTAAAATAGCTGTATTTAATGCAGAAATAATGAAAATTTCCATACTGCTAAGCAGACGAGTATTTTGTTTTGGAAACGTATGGGCAAAATTGTTCATCTGACGTCACGTGCCCATTACCACTTCCACAATTGGAGATGGTGAAACCGGCGCGTATTCCAATAATGCAGTCCGGAATGATATGCTTGGCCATTCGGAGCTCAGACTCCGAGCTACGAGGTTGTGATTTTGTGAAGCTGCTGCTTTTTGATTGTGGTGACTTTCTTTGCTTAAGTTTGGCGTGTTATATCTAGTTACGATAGAACACGTCGGGCTAAGCAATTACAGCTTTGTTGTGTACGCATTTCTCGCCATTTTGGATTCGTGCTTTTTCAACTTTGGAGTGCCACGTGTGTTTTTCCCACGTGGTAGTGCTATTGCTTTGATCGTTTCTACGCTGACGACATGGATTTGGATGCATTCGATACGGAAGCTACTCGCGGACTTGCTGGTGAGCTAGACGAAGATGGACTGCGGCCTCTCAGGGATGCCATGATTGAATATTGTGATACTCTGCCCAAGGATGGATTGATGCCCGCTTGGAAGGAAGAAGTGAAAAACGCTGTGAACTTTTGTGCACTGGCAATCTACACTGTGACGCTACACATCAGGGAGCTACTGACGAATGGCCTACTCGGACGGGACGAGGACCAAGTCTCCAAGATTCTGGGTTCGTTTCTTTCTGTAAATTCTTTTTTGTTGGTCCAGAATTTGGATAGGTTTTATGCTAGTAATTTAAATGAGATTTATAACTGTGAAGGAAGTAATTCTAGTGATGTAATTAAATGTAAAATGATAGAACTAGGCTTAATTAAAGAAATTAAAGATGAAGATAAACTTAAACCTGTTGAAAATCCAAATAAAAAGAGGAGGATAGAGGGGCAATCTACTATGGATGCTCCTACTAAAAACCAGAATGGAGAATTAAACTTAAAATCTAATGACAAGGATAACATGGATTGTAGTGAAAAAATTGATAAAGATGTAAATGATAATGTTAAAACTAAGAGTTATGCTGAAATTGTCGCGCAACCTATAGTGTTCAAAAGTGCACCAAAACCAAAAACGGTTCAAAATAGTGTAGTGGTTGAGAAAAAAGACCCAAAAGCGGAATGTTTTTTCATCAAGTTTAATGACAATTACCAGGCTCTCCTTAAAAAATTAAATGAAATCTCAGGTAATAAAGTATCTGGCAAGCTCACAGGAGACATGCTAAAATTGATTCCAAATGACGCTGACGCCTATAGGGTTGTACAACGCCATTTATCTAGTGAGAAAATCCCCTTCCACAGTTTAAACTTAAAGACGGAAAGGCCCAAAAAGGTAGTTTTGAAGGGGCTACCAACAAACTATAACATTGAGGAAATAAAAATCACTCTAACATCAGAAGGATTAGATGTAGTCCGGGTTTCTCAACTGAGAAACACAAAAACGAGATTGCCCCTGCCGATCTTCTTAGTCAGCATTAGGCCTACGGAAGACTGGCAGAGGGTATACCGACTGACAAGATTAGGATACTTGGCTGTGAAGGTAGAGGCCTTCAGAGCACGGGGCTTCAAAATCTGCTACCGGTGCCAGCAATTCAATCATTCCTCTGAGAATTGCAGCATGCCACCAAAGTGCCTTAAGTGTGCTGAAGAACACTTCACACGTGACTGCCAAAGACCAAGGACAGAGAAGGCAACGTGTGCTAACTGCAATGGAGATCACCCGGCGAACTTCAGGCAATGCCCGAAGAACCCCTGGAACAGAGGAAAGGCACCGGGGTATGCCCCCCCTCCCCCCAAAAATCAGATACCCCCTTGGAGGCAAAAGGCCCTCGGTCTAAACCCTCAGACACCCCATCAGGACTCCTCGCACTCTGTGCCACAGGTTAAAAGAACTCAAACTTCAGCACCTACCAGATCGGTGCAAGAGCAGGCCCCTAAACCGTCGACCTCCAGAGAAATGACTGTGGAGGAAGTGCGAATAGCTCATGAAGACATAAATCAGAGGATAGCAATTGATAAAGCCGCCAAAGAGGCAAGAGAAGCAAAACAAAGATTAGAAAAAAAGGTTCAGGAATGGCAGAAAACTAAACGCGCCCGAGAAGAGCTCGTGCAAACACAGCAGTTAGACAAATCGGCTGAAAAAAAACAAAAGACTACCGAGGTCCAAAAGGATACTCACAAAACAGATCAAACCGCGGTTGAGGCTGAGGAAATTGTAGCTGAGACTGAGGAAATGGAAGCTGAGACTGAACTTGCTGATAAATCCAATGATGAAAAGATGGATGAAATCCTCAACCTCGTCAGAGGATTTATCAGTATGTTCAACCTAGACGATATAAAACATCTGTTGATGCAGCTCGCTGAGTTAATTAAAAAAAAGAGCGATCCAATGCAAATGGTCTTTGAGGCTTTTAAATTAATCGCGGAATTTAATAAAAACAGTGAGAAACAAACCCGCCATGAATAGGTCCCAAAAAGAAAGTTTTAAAATAATATTTTGGAATGCGAACGGCATATCTCCAAGAATAAATGAACTTAGGAGCTACGTAAATGAAAATGATGTAGATGCCCTGCTAATCCAGGAAACTAAAGTTAGAGAAAACAAAAAACTAAATATAGCAAACTATAATAGCTATCATACCCTTAGCTCAAATATAACTGCTAGAAATCCCCATGGAGGAACAGCAATATATATTAAAAGTAATATTCCCCACGAGGAAATAAACAACATAAATCTTCAAGGTATAGAAAATACTAGTATAAAAATTAAAATAAATAATGTAAACCCATTTATCCTAACTTCAATATATGTCAAAAACATGAGTGGTATAAATGTAGCTGCGCAGCTGGAACTGCTTTTCTCGCGATATTCAAACACAATACTCGCGGGCGACTTCAATGCACACCACCGAGCGTGGGGCAGCAGGAGAGCCAACACACGCGGTACACAGATACATAGATTGCTAAACACAACAAACACTGACATCATTGCACCGTCGAGACCAACCTGCTTCTCAGGTGCCAATGGCTCATTCATAGACTTTGTCCTAACGAGAAACATAGAATACGCTCACACAATTGATACCCTGGATGAATTCGACTCGGATCATCTACCGGTACTGGTGACATTCGATTTGAACACTCCCCTTCCAGCCTCTCTGGGACAAGAGAGGGTGAACTGGAACGTTTTCAAAAGAGCACTTTTCGAGCCGCATTTAGCAGTACCCAACATTATGAGCACGGCGGATATTGACTCTGCCACGCACACACTCACAACAGAAATCAGGAGAGCTATTGCATCTGCCACAACACATCGTGAGTCATCAAAAATGCCAACACTTTCCCACCATGTCAAACAGTTAGTTAAACAGAGAAATAGAATGCGTAAGACATGGCAGGCTAACAGAGACCCTACCCTTAAAAGGGAGCTTAATAGACTCACGTGTAAAGTCAGTGAAAAAATTGTCGCAGAAAAGCAGCAACAGTATAAAGAATTAATCGAATCCCTTAGCCAGGAAGACGTATCGCTCTGGCAATTCGCTAAAAGACTCAGAAAACCTCAAATTAAACTCCCGCCACTAATAGATGGCGCTAATATTGCGTACTCAGACGAAGAAAAGGCAGAGGCGCTTGCTAGGCATTACGAAAAGCAATTTGAACCAAACCACGATCTAATGTGTCAGGACACCCTAAGAATGGTTAGACAAACTCTAAACAATTTCAGGAACTCCCCGGTCACGGCTGAGATTAACCCAGCCACCCCGCAAGGAATAGTAGAGATTATCAAAAACCTTAAAAACCGTAAAAGCCCAGGGCACGACAAAATCAGGAATATCGCGGTAAAAAACCTACCCTTAAATATAATATTTTACTTGACCATCTTAATAAATAAAATACTAGAACTAAATTATTTCCCCAAAGAATGGAAGGAAGCTATAATTATAGCGATCCATAAACCTGGTGAGGATGCCTCAATTCCAGCCAACTACAGACCAATCAGTTTGTTGCCGACACTTAGTAAAATTACTGAGAAAATAATTCTTAAGAGACTGAACACGCACCTTAGTGAGAATGACATTATCATTCCGGAGCAGTTTGGATTTCGGCCAAAACACTCCACCACTCATCAATTGCTGAGTGGTAGAGTACATTTCTTCTGGTTTTAATAATAAGACACCCACAGCTGCGATTTTTCTTGACATCCAAAAAGCCTTTGATAAAGTGTGGCACTGTGGATTAGCTTACAAATTGATCACTCTAAAAGTCCCTGACGCACTTGTCAAACTTTTAATTTCATACCTAAATAACAGACACTTTCAAGTCAGAGTAAAAAATAACTTATCTACACCCAAGCTCATTAAAAGTAGTGTACCGCAAGGATCCATCCTGGGCTCGACACTCTTTAACATATATCTAAATGACATTCCCAGGACCCCAGACATGGAGCTGGCACTCTATGCAGACGACAGCGCGATACTTGCAAAACACCCTTACGTCTCAGTAATGCACAGACAGCTACAACAACACTTAGACATACTCCAAACATGGCTGGAAAAATGGCGAATAAAATTAAATCCCAATAAATGTCATTGGATTTATTTCTCAAGAAAACGTAAACCTCCGCCGCCTCTGTACATAAACAACCATGCCCTAAAAGCGGAAAAATCTACTAAATACCTAGGTGTAACGATAGATTCCCACCTAACCTGGAAACAGCACATAACGAACTTAATCAAAAAAGCGTATATGGCCACAGGAGCCTTATACCCAATGATAGGAAACGGAAATCTAAGTTATCAAAATAAACTCCTAATTTATAAATCGGTCATCCGCCCGGGAATGCTGTATGCAGCACCCGTATGGGGATATGCCTGTAAAACTACCATAGACTTATTAGAGACAAGACAAAACAAAACCCTAAGGATTATAAGGAAAGCCCCTAGATACTTAAGAAACTCGGTAATTAGGAAAGACTTCAAAATAAAAACTGTTAGAGCCCAAATCAAAAAGCTAGCGCTTAAATTCTACAAAAATCTGCCATCTGTCCCAAATGAACTATTATTTAATCTGCATGACTATGATCATCGCAAGGCTAAATCTCGTAAGAGACCCCGCTCGGTACTTAACTTTGATATTCGGTACTAGGAACGTCCCACCTTAATCAGTTGATATTAAAGAAAACTCACGATCTTTGGTTTTCTACAAAATGTTTAAAATCCTAAACTGCTAAAATGCTAGGTTACCCTCAGATCTGCATCAACCCCCCCAAACTGCTTAAACTCTTAATGTGCAACAAACTGCCACACTAGGAGCTAGGACAAATAATAATAAAAACAGTAAATCAAAAACCTCGAACCTCCAACTATGGACCAATGAAATAATGTCACAGTATGAAGATAAGAACCACACCTAGAGATTGGAGATTAAAGACGCTTCGCGCCTGGTGCTCTGTTCTGGACGAAACTCTATGAAGGATATGCTTGGCGATTTGGTGAAAATCGTACCGTAGACACTGATAACCTTGCTGATAAGTAAAAGTACGGTAACCCCCACCACCACGAAAACAAACTCATTTGTTTTGAAATTTTCTGTGTCCTTTACATTGTGTTCGCACTGAAATACTTGTTGAACGCGGTCTTAAGTAATAAAGTTTCTTTCTAAGTAAAATCTGTTTCATGCATTTATTGTTATTGTTTTAACATTAATACATTTTATTGGTGAGAATCGTTTAGGGTACTGAACTTTCGTTCAAATTACTGGTATATCGAAATAAAATTACTAAATTATAACCCACTTACTACATGTCAAAGTAGCTGCATATCAAAACTGCATTTTAAAGATAACAAATTATATTTTTCTTTATCGGTGTATATCTTAAATATATCTTATCAGGTACAGCATACCTAGAGTATTTAGGCGGGGGGGGGGGCGTACGGTTCTGCCAAAAATAAAAAAATTCAGCCAAATATATTGTAAGATGATATAGTAAATCTTGAATTTTCTTGTTTTATACGAATATGTCCTTCAAATCCCTTTCGAATAATTCAAAATATGACAGTGGTCAGACAGGATTCAAGAAGTATGTGTGTTGTATATTTGTGTGCATAGTGTTTTCACGTAACACATTGTAATTTTCTAAAATTACAATGCCACAATTGTGCATTGAATTTATATATTATGTTGCCAAACATTACTTATTAATACCATTGCATATAAAAATTAATAATTGTATAATTATATTTGGATCTATATAAATTGACTAATAGTTAATAGCAGTTATTTTTAAGCTAATGGTTGACTAACAAACAATATAGATGCTATAAATTAACATTAGTACACAATGTAAATATATTGAGTTCGAGTCTAGACGTTGTCGGAGGAGGTCGCGTTAGCGACTAGCTCCCGAGATTTTGCCATTTTTTGCCATTTTTGCCATTTTTGCCTCCCGAGATTTTGCCATTCATTTCCGAGATTTTGCCATTTCTATGTCCTCAAATCGTGCACCGAATTATCTGTACGCATTCGTTAAACAGTTCGGAGCTGAGCAGTTCCTCGCGGACTACAAGAAGATCCAATCCTAATTTTCTCTGGTACTTATTCGAAATCGGGACATCTTGTGTTAGAAAATACGGATATCGGTCACAAGGAAATCATGGATCTGATCGAGGATCCTCCCCGAGAATCGATCAATGACGACCTGAATTACTAAAAACTAAATCTGCCAGGGAGAAGGTTTACATGAAGCAAATGGACACGGCAGATGTGGCCCCCATGAGTTCTTCTCGTGGGAGTATTGTCATGTGAGACATGCATGGCATCCTGTAAAACATTATTAAATACATGCAACATTCAACGAAATGATACATATAAAAAAAAGAAATATATATTATTTTACTCAAAATCATTTAAACTGAAAAAAAAACACATGCAGGTACAGGAACTGCGCTCTCGTTTGTAGGGAATTCCAATCCAGAAAAATGTCGCATACAGATAATGTGTTTATAGTTAAATCAATTTCTGCATCAGAATCCATATAGCTCTAAAAGCTCACTTAATGCAAGGATTAGCATCAATAATTACATTTCAAACAAACTTCAATCATTTTAAATGTTTATCTTACTTTACTCTCTCTTCCTCAACTATTTTGTACGACATCTTGGACTGGATTAACGAACAGTATGTTCCGGTCATAACACCCTCAAAGGACATCCAGACATTCCCTTATCAACAAGCTTATATAAGCTCGTTGTATAGAAGCTCGCTGCCTCTTATTTGTTTTCCTTTTTAAGACGGCTGGTTCCCCCTCTCAAAATTCGACATATAAGGTTTGATGAAGACTGTTATTCTGCCTGACATTTCCCTCCTACTTTCAACGTTTTTTTTTTTTATTTTTAAACACAGAGCAGGAGGCCTACATCTAGAAACAGAAAATTGAATACGCGTCTGTGTGGAATTTTTTAATGCAGGTTTACTTAGTAAATAGAACCTTTATCTACTATTTTCTTTCAATTCACAGAATGGACTCTTACATATAAACCATATCCCCTTCGATTTTCATGTATTTCTGATTAAATGTGTAGATAATTTATGTGAAATTGAATACCAGAAATATTTTCAAATACTGGAATAATGATATAAAAAATAGAAACGTTTATAGTACAGTGGGAAGCGTATTGCTTTAAATAGAATAGCAACAAAGTATGGACGCATGCGGTTAAAAATGCTGCTTTGAATCAAGGTGCAGTGTGCTTTTATTATTGTCAGCGCGGCAGCCCTGTGGTCCCCGTTCTGAGGTGGTCAAATTCGGCCGTCACTTAGAGGGCCCATTACGGCTAGATAAATAAGTATTACGTCTTCCCGTGCATGATTTTTTTTACAACGTCCTGGATCGGATCAAGGGACAATTGGTCTGGGCCCCACACAGAGCATGGGCTCGAGCGTAAATAAACAGCCTGTGTAGTAGAATGCGCAGAAACGCAAGGGCATTATTTTACAATAGCGTGTAATGGTAAACTGATGAAAATGGCAAATAAAATTTGAAATTAAACCCGTTAAATGTTCGAAATTTATACCTGCGATGTAAATATGCTATTTAGAATATTTGAATAGCAATTTATATTTAAAGATTTCATTTACTAAGTTGCACTTTAAATGAATTTACACTACTATTCCTTTTTACTGTGGTCACTAACTAGCGTTCTATCAATGTATACTTTTACAAACAAATTCTGCAGTGTATATTCGAGCGAGAAGGGAAATGTACATAACGTTTTTTGTTAAAAACAGCTAGTGTACATATTTTAGTGGAAGTAAATATTTTTTTTACGGTTAAGGGGATAATGTACCACTTATTTTTCATTTTGGAATTGAAATAATATTTTTTTATGTTGTAATTACAATAAAAAATTAATTTTGGCGAAAAAAAATATATTCGACTGCCAGTTTAACAGAAATTTAAATTTTTTGATCTTTTTTTAATGTTCTCAAAATCGCTAATCTTTTTTCAATTTTCAATATTTTGACTCCATTTTTTCTCTCAACATTAGTAAAATAATACTAAACAAAATTGGGTATCGATTTTTAAATCAAGATATTGTAAATTTTATATAATTTTTTTACCTGAAAGTTGTAAAAAATTGACAAAATTTTAAAATTCTGAGATTTATTATTTAAAAGAAATAAATATAGCACTCAAAGACTAAACCATACCCAGTTTTATTCCAAAGATAACTAAAAGCATTTATAAAAAATTTCAAAGCTCTAACTTATATAGAAAAGAAGCCTTAACATTTTGAATACACTGTAACGATGAAAAAATTAAAGCTGAGAAAAATGCATTTAAAGTTTTTAACTCGGCTCGGGAGCCGCGTTGGCTCGTGAGGAGGTGCTAAACTGTGTACGTCAATAAAATTTCTGTTCTTATTTTTTTGAAATTATTGTTTGAAATTATTTCACCTCACTTTTTTTACTTCATTTCACTTCAAAACATACCTTGCTGAAAAAAAATGGGAAGAAAAAATTTATTAAATTTTTGTGAGGATCTACTTTCCTGCAAACTCGAACACGCCCAATTCGGTACGCCTTAAATTTCCACCTTGCATCAGAAAAATGTCTATAACTTTTAAATAATGCAGACACAAATCTAATAGATGAGTTTCATGTGACGTCACGTTCGCGATTCCACTGCACAGAGGTCATGTTCTTTGTAACATCGGTCTATCCGTACGTAAAACGATAACGTTCATATTACTAGACAAATTTATTTCCTCACAATATATTACATAGGAACATACAGAATTAAAATGTACTTTAATTGTGAAAAAGATAAACGAGAATAGTTAGAACAATTTAAGGTGATAAGAATATCAACACACCCAAACAAATACAAATTTTTATAGATTTTCAATGTTAAACATCAAATATTTAGCCTTATTATCTACTAAATAAATAATATGAACTGATTATTTCGCAAATTAGTAAGTCTCTTTAATTATTATAAATATATTAAGATTTACACACTATTGCATTAAAATAAATTAAATAAACAAGCATCCAAAATACCTTGACTTCTTCTTTTGTAGATTGACTTGGAGTAACTGTAATATATACCGTTACATGAGACCATTTGACGGATGGTATCAGAACAGGCGATCGAGAAAAACTTTGCATTGGAATAATATATGGATCGTCAGATAAATCCGTAATAATTAATTTTTCTCTACACCTCTGTTGACTTTCAAAAGGCAATTTCTCGACGTAATCAGATAATTTCCTATTGTAAACCTATCTATATTAAGAAAAAATCGCTAAGAATACAATGATGGCGGATGGCGTCTACAAAGAGTATGGCGGTGAATGTGACTTCGGTGCAACTCATCTATACTTTGCACACATACTTGGAAAAGTAGTAGCTTTAATTTGATGCAAAAAAAATTGATATATTGATCATAATTGAGGCAGCGTGTCCCCTTAATTAAAAATATCCATCAAAGAAGATAAATTTAGATATATCTTAATAAAGTTAGTAGTTAAACGATTGTAAAATTCTAAAATAACTGTATTTAATGCAGAAATGATGAACATTTCCATATTGCTAAGCAAACGAGTATTTTGTTTTGGAAACGTATGGGCAAAATTGTTCATCTGACGTCACGTGCCCATTACCACTTCCACAATTGGAGATGGTGAAACCGGCGCGTATTCCAATAATGCAGTCCGGAATGATATGCTTGGCGATTTGGTGAAAATCGTACCGTAGACACTGATAACCTTGCTGATAAGTAAAAGTACGGTAACCCCCACCACCACGAAAACAAACTCATTTGTTTTGAAATTTTCTGTGTCCTTTACATTGTGTTCGCACTGAAATACTTGTTGAACGCGGTCTTAAGTAATAAAGTTTCTTTCTAAGTAAAATCTGTTTCATGCATTTATTGTTATTGTTTTAACATTAATACATTTTATTGGTGAGAATCGTTTAGGGTACTGAACTTTCGTTCAAATTACTGGTATATCGAAATAAAATTACTAAATTATAACCCACTTACTACATGTCAAAGTAGCTGCATATCAAAACTGCATTTTAAAGATAACAAATTATATTTTTCTTTATCGGTGTATATCTTAAATATATCTTATCAGGTACAGCATCCCTAGAGTATTTAGGCGGGGGGGGGGCGTACGGTTCTGCCAAAAATAAAAAAATTCAGCCAAATATATTGTAAGATGATATAGTAAATCTTAAATTTTCTTGTTTTATGCGAATATGTCCTTCAAATCCCTTTCGAATAATTCAAAATATGACAGTGGTCAGACAGGATTCAAGAAGTATGTGTGTTGTATATTTGTGTGCATAGTGTTTTCACGTAACACATTGTAATTTTCTAAAATTACAATGCCACAATTGTGCATTGAATTTATATATTATGTTGCCAAACATTACTTATTAATATCATTGCATATAAAAATTAATAATTGTATAATTATATTTGGATCTATATAAATTGACTAATAGTTAATAGCAGTTATTTTTAAGCTAATGGTTGACTAACAAACAATATAGATGCTATAAATTAATATTAGTACACAATGTAAATATATTGAGTTCGAGTCTAGACGTTGTCGGAGGAGGTCGCGTTAGCGACTAGCTCCCGAGATTTTGCCATTTTCACGCCATTTTGGCTATGTCCTCAAATCGTGCACCGAATTATCTGTACGCATTCGTTAAACAGTTCGGAGCTGAGCAGTTCCTAGCGGACTACAAGAAGATCCAATCCTAATTTTCTCTGGTACTTATTCGAAATCGGGACATCTTGTGTTAGAAAATACGGATATCGGTCACAAGGAAATCATGGATCTGATCGAGGATCCTCCCCGAGAATCGATCAATGACGACCTGAATTACTAAAAACTAAATCTGCCAGGGAGAAGGTTTACATGAAGCAAATGGACACGGCAGATGTGGCCCCCATGAGTTCTTCTCGTGGGAGTATTGTCATGTGAGACATGCATGGCATCCTGTAAAACATTATTAAATACATGCAACATTCAACGAAATGATACATATAAAAAAAAGAAATATATATTATTTTACTCAAAGTCATTTAAACTGAAAAAAAAACACATGCAGGTACAGGAACTGCGCTCTCGTTTGTAGGGAATTCCAATCCAGAAAAATGTCGCATACAGATAATGTGTTTCTAGTTAAATCAATTTCTGCATCAGAATCCATATAGCTCTAAAAGCTCACTTAATGCAAGGATTAGCATCAATAATTACATTTCAAACAAACTTCAATCATTTTAAATGTTTATCTTACTTTACTCTCTCTTCCTCAACTATTTTGTACGACATCTTGGACTGGATTAACGAACAGTATGTTCCGGTCATAACACCCTCAAAGGACATCCAGACATTCCCTTATCAACAAGCTTATATAAGCTCGTTGTATAGAAGCTCGCTGCCTCTTATTTGTTTTCCTTTTTAAGACGGCTGGTTCCCCCTCTCAAAATTCGACATATAAGGTTTGATGAAGACTGTTATTCTGCCTGACATTTCCCTCCTACTTTCAACGTTTTTTTTTTTTATTTTTAAACACAGAGCAGGAGGCCTACATCTAGAAACAGAAAATTGAATACGCGTCTGTGTGGAATTTTTTAATGCAGGTTTACTTAGTAAATAGAACCTTTATCTACTATTTTCTTTCAATTCACAGGATGGACTCTTACATATAAACCATATCCCCTTCGATTTTCATGTATTTCTGATTAAATGTGTAGATAATTTATGTGAAATTGAATACCAGAAATATTTTCAAATACTGGAATAATGATATAAAAAATAGAAACGTTTATAGTACAGTGGGAAGCGTATTGCTTTAAATAGAATAGCAACAAAGTATGGACGCATGCGGTTAAAAATGCTGCTTTGAATCAAGGTGCAGTGTGCTTTTATTATTGTCAGCGCGGCAGCCCTGTGGTCCCCGTTCTGAGGTGGTCAAATTCGGCCGTCACTTAGAGGGCCCATTACGGCTAGATAAATAAGTATTACGTCTTCCCGTGCATGATTTTTTTTACAACGTCCTGGATCGGATCAAGGGACAATTGGTCTGGGCCCCACACAGAGCATGGGCTCGAGCGTAAATAAACAGCCTGTGTAGTAGAATGCGCAGAAACGCAAGGGCATTATTTTACAATAGCGTGTAATGGTAAACTGATGAAAATGGCAAATAAAATTTGAAATTAAACCCGTTAAATGTTCGAAATTTATACCTGCGATGTAAATATGCTATTTAGAATATTTGAATAGCAATTTATATTTAAAGATTTCATTTACTAAGTTGCACTTTAAATGAATTTACACTACTATTCCTTTTTACTGTGGTCACTAACTAGCGTTCTATCAATGTATACTTTTACAAACAAATTCTGCAGTGTATATTCGAGCGAGAAGGGAAATGTACATAACGTTTTTTGTTAAAAACAGCTAGTGTACATATTTTAGTGGAAGTAAATATTTTTTTTACGGTTAAGGGGATAATGTACCACTTATTTTTCATTTTGGAATTGAAATAATATTTTTTTATGTTGTAATTACAATAAAAAATTAATTTTGGCGAAAAAAAATATATTCGACTGCCAGTTTAACAGAAATTTAAATTTTTTGATCTTTTTTTAATGTTCTCAAAATCGCTAATCTTTTTTCAATTTTCAATATTTTGACTCCATTTTTTCTCTCAACATTAGTAAAATAATACTAAACAAAATTGGGTATCGATTTTTAAATCAAGATATTGTAAATTTTATATAATTTTTTTACCTGAAAGTTGTAAAAAATTGACAAAATTTTAAAATTCTGAGATTTATTATTTAAAAGAAATAAATATAGCACTCAAAGACTAAACCATACCCAGTTTTATTCCAAAGATAACTAAAAGCATTTATAAAAAATTTCAAAGCTCTAACTTATATAGAAAAGAAGCCTTAACATTTTGAATACACTGTAACGATGAAAAAATTAAAGCTGAGAAAAATGCATTTAAAGTTTTTAACTCGGCTCGGGAGCCGCGTTGGCTCGTGAGGAGGTGCTAAACTGTGTACGTCAATAAAATTTCTGTTCTTATTTTTTTGAAATTATTGTTTGAAATTATTTCACCTCACTTTTTTTACTTCATTTCACTTCAAAACATACCTTGCTGAAAAAAAATGGGAAGAAAAAATTTATTAAATTTTTGTGAGGATCTACTTTCCTGCAAACTCGAACACGCCCAATTCGGTACGCCTTAAATTTCCACCTTGCATCAGAAAAATGTCTATAACTTTTAAATAATGCAGACACAAATCTAATAGATGAGTTTCATGTGACGTCACGTTCGCGATTCCACTGCACAGAGGTCATGTTCTTTGTAACATCGGTCTATCCGTACGTAAAACGATAACGTTCATATTACTAGACAAATTTATTTCCTCACAATATATTACATAGGAACATACAGAATTAAAATGTACTTTAATTGTGAAAAAGATAAACGAGAATAGTTAGAACAATTTAAGGTGATAAGAATATCAACACACCCAAACAAATACAAATTTTTATAGATTTTCAATGTTAAACATCAAATATTTAGCCTTATTATCTACTAAATAAATAATATGAACTGATTATTTCGCAAATTAGTAAGTCTCTTTAATTATTATAAATATATTAAGATTTACACACTATTGCATTAAAATAAATTAAATAAACAAGCATCCAAAATACCTTGACTTCTTCTTTTGTAGATTGACTTGGAGTAACTGTAATATATACCGTTACATGAGACCATTTGACGGATGGTATCAGAACAGGCGATCGAGAAAAACTTTGCATTGGAATAATATATGGATCGTCAGATAAATCCGTAATAATTAATTTTTCTCTACACCTCTGTTGACTTTCAAAAGGCAATTTCTCGACGTAATCAGATAATTTCCTATTGTAAACCTATCTATATTAAGAAAAAATCGCTAAGAATACAATGATGGCGGATGGCGTCTACAAAGAGTATGGCGGTGAATGTGACTTCGGTGCAACTCATCTATACTTTGCACACATACTTGGAAAAGTAGTAGCTTTAATTTGATGCAAAAAAAATTGATATATTGATCATAATTGAGGCAGCGTGTCCCCTTAATTAAAAATATCCATCAAAGAAGATAAATTTAGATATATCTTAATAAAGTTAGTAGTTAAACGATTGTAAAATTCTAAAATAACTGTATTTAATGCAGAAATGATGAACATTTCCATATTGCTAAGCAAACGAGTATTTTGTTTTGGAAACGTACGGGCAAAATTGTTCATCTGACGTCACGTGCCCATTACCACTTCCACAATTGGAGATGGTGAAACCGGCGCGTATTCCAATAATGCAGTCCGGAATGATATGCTTGGCGATTTGGTGAAAATCGTACCGTAGACACTGATAACCTTGCTGATAAGTAAAAGTACGGTAACCCCCACCACCACGAAAACAAACTCATTTGTTTTGAAATTTTCTGTGTCCTTTACATTGTGTTCGCACTGAAATACTTGTTGAACGCGGTCTTAAGTAATAAAGTTTCTTTCTAAGTAAAATCTGTTTCATGCATTTATTGTTATTGTTTTAACATTAATACATTTTATTGGTGAGAATCGTTTAGGGTACTGAACTTTCGTTCAAATTACTGGTATATCGAAATAAAATTACTAAATTATAACCCACTTACTACATGTCAAAGTAGCTGCATATCAAAACTGCATTTTAAAGATAACAAATTATATTTTTCTTTATCGGTGTATATCTTAAATATATCTTATCAGGTACAGCATCCCTAGAGTATTTAGGCGGGGGGGGGCGTACGGTTCTGCCAAAAATAAAAAAATTCAGCCAAATATATTGTAAGATGATATAGTAAATCTTAAATTTTCTTGTTTTATGCGAATATGTCCTTCAAATCCCTTTCGAATAATTCAAAATATGACAGTGGTCAGACAGGATTCAAGAAGTATGTGTGTTGTATATTTGTGTGCATAGTGTTTTCACGTAACACATTGTAATTTTCTAAAATTACAATGCCACAATTGTGCATTGAATTTATATATTATGTTGCCAAACATTACTTATTAATATCATTGCATATAAAAATTAATAATTGTATAATTATATTTGGATCTATATAAATTGACTAATAGTTAATAGCAGTTATTTTTAAGCTAATGGTTGACTAACAAACAATATAGATGCTATAAATTAATATTAGTACACAATGTAAATATATTGAGTTCGAGTCTAGACGTTGTCGGAGGAGGTCGCGTTAGCGACTAGCTCCCGAGATTTTGCCATTTTCACGCCATTTTGTCTATGTCCTCAAATCGTGCACCGAATTATCTGTACGCATTCGTTAAACAGTTCGGAGCTGAGCAGTTCCTAGCGGACTACAAGAAGATCCAATCCTAATTTTCTCTGGTACTTATTCGAAATCGGGACATCTTGTGTTAGAAAATACGGATATCGGTCACAAGGAAATCATGGATCTGATCGAGGATCCTCCCCGAGAATCGATCAATGACGACCTGAATTACTAAAAACTAAATCTGCCAGGGAGAAGGTTTACATGAAGCAAATGGACACGGCAGATGTGGCCCCCATGAGTTCTTCTCGTGGGAGTATTGTCATGTGAGACATGCATGGCATCCTGTAAAACATTATTAAATACATGCAACATTCAACGAAATGATACATATAAAAAAAAGAAATATATATTATTTTACTCAAAGTCATTTAAACTGAAAAAAAAACACATGCAGGTACAGGAACTGCGCTCTCGTTTGTAGGGAATTCCAATCCAGAAAAATGTCGCATACAGATAATGTGTTTCTAGTTAAATCAATTTCTGCATCAGAATCCATATAGCTCTAAAAGCTCACTTAATGCAAGGATTAGCATCAATAATTACATTTCAAACAAACTTCAATCATTTTAAATGTTTATCTTACTTTACTCTCTCTTCCTCAACTATTTTGTACGACATCTTGGACTGGATTAACGAACAGTATGTTCCGGTCATAACACCCTCAAAGGACATCCAGACATTCCCTTATCAACAAGCTTATATAAGCTCGTTGTATAGAAGCTCGCTGCCTCTTATTTGTTTTCCTTTTTAAGACGGCTGGTTCCCCCTCTCAAAATTCGACATATAAGGTTTGATGAAGACTGTTATTCTGCCTGACATTTCCCTCCTACTTTCAACGTTTTTTTTTTTTATTTTTAAACACAGAGCAGGAGGCCTACATCTAGAAACAGAAAATTGAATACGCGTCTGTGTGGAATTTTTTAATGCAGGTTTACTTAGTAAATAGAACCTTTATCTACTATTTTCTTTCAATTCACAGGATGGACTCTTACATATAAACCATATCCCCTTCGATTTTCATGTATTTCTGATTAAATGTGTAGATAATTTATGTGAAATTGAATACCAGAAATATTTTCAAATACTGGAATAATGATATAAAAAATAGAAACGTTTATAGTACAGTGGGAAGCGTATTGCTTTAAATAGAATAGCAACAAAGTATGGACGCATGCGGTTAAAAATGCTGCTTTGAATCAAGGTGCAGTGTGCTTTTATTATTGTCAGCGCGGCAGCCCTGTGGTCCCCGTTCTGAGGTGGTCAAATTCGGCCGTCACTTAGAGGGCCCATTACGGCTAGATAAATAAGTATTACGTCTTCCCGTGCATGATTTTTTTTACAACGTCCTGGATCGGATCAAGGGACAATTGGTCTGGGCCCCACACAGAGCATGGGCTCGAGCGTAAATAAACAGCCTGTGTAGTAGAATGCGCAGAAACGCAAGGGCATTATTTTACAATAGCGTGTAATGGTAAACTGATGAAAATGGCAAATAAAATTTGAAATTAAACCCGTTAAATGTTCGAAATTTATACCTGCGATGTAAATATGCTATTTAGAATATTTGAATAGCAATTTATATTTAAAGATTTCATTTACTAAGTTGCACTTTAAATGAATTTACACTACTATTCCTTTTTACTGTGGTCACTAACTAGCGTTCTATCAATGTATACTTTTACAAACAAATTCTGCAGTGTATATTCGAGCGAGAAGGGAAATGTACATAACGTTTTTTGTTAAAAACAGCTAGTGTACATATTTTAGTGGAAGTAAATATTTTTTTTACGGTTAAGGGGATAATGTACCACTTATTTTTCATTTTGGAATTGAAATAATATTTTTTTATGTTGTAATTACAATAAAAAATTAATTTTGGCGAAAAAAAATATATTCGACTGCCAGTTTAACAGAAATTTAAATTTTTTGATCTTTTTTTAATGTTCTCAAAATCGCTAATCTTTTTTCAATTTTCAATATTTTGACTCCATTTTTTCTCTCAACATTAGTAAAATAATACTAAACAAAATTGGGTATCGATTTTTAAATCAAGATATTGTAAATTTTATATAATTTTTTTACCTGAAAGTTGTAAAAAATTGACAAAATTTTAAAATTCTGAGATTTATTATTTAAAAGAAATAAATATAGCACTCAAAGACTAAACCATACCCAGTTTTATTCCAAAGATAACTAAAAGCATTTATAAAAAATTTCAAAGCTCTAACTTATATAGAAAAGAAGCCTTAACATTTTGAATACACTGTAACGATGAAAAAATTAAAGCTGAGAAAAATGCATTTAAAGTTTTTAACTCGGCTCGGGAGCCGCGTTGGCTCGTGAGGAGGTGCTAAACTGTGTACGTCAATAAAATTTCTGTTCTTATTTTTTTGAAATTATTGTTTGAAATTATTTCACCTCACTTTTTTTACTTCATTTCACTTCAAAACATACCTTGCTGAAAAAAAATGGGAAGAAAAAATTTATTAAATTTTTGTGAGGATCTACTTTCCTGCAAACTCGAACACGCCCAATTCGGTACGCCTTAAATTTCCACCTTGCATCAGAAAAATGTCTATAACTTTTAAATAATGCAGACACAAATCTAATAGATGAGTTTCATGTGACGTCACGTTCGCGATTCCACTGCACAGAGGTCATGTTCTTTGTAACATCGGTCTATCCGTACGTAAAACGATAACGTTCATATTACTAGACAAATTTATTTCCTCACAATATATTACATAGGAACATACAGAATTAAAATGTACTTTAATTGTGAAAAAGATAAACGAGAATAGTTAGAACAATTTAAGGTGATAAGAATATCAACACACCCAAACAAATACAAATTTTTATAGATTTTCAATGTTAAACATCAAATATTTAGCCTTATTATCTACTAAATAAATAATATGAACTGATTATTTCGCAAATTAGTAAGTCTCTTTAATTATTATAAATATATTAAGATTTACACACTATTGCATTAAAATAAATTAAATAAACAAGCATCCAAAATACCTTGACTTCTTCTTTTGTAGATTGACTTGGAGTAACTGTAATATATACCGTTACATGAGACCATTTGACGGATGGTATCAGAACAGGCGATCGAGAAAAACTTTGCATTGGAATAATATATGGATCGTCAGATAAATCCGTAATAATTAATTTTTCTCTACACCTCTGTTGACTTTCAAAAGGCAATTTCTCGACGTAATCAGATAATTTCCTATTGTAAACCTATCTATATTAAGAAAAAATCGCTAAGAATACAATGATGGCGGATGGCGTCTACAAAGAGTATGGCGGTGAATGTGACTTCGGTGCAACTCATCTATACTTTGCACACATACTTGGAAAAGTAGTAGCTTTAATTTGATGCAATAAAAAAATTGATATATTGACCATAATTGAGGCAGCGTGCCCCCTTAGTTAAAAATATCCATCAAAGAAGATAAATTTAGATATATCTTACTAAAGTTAGAGGTTAAACGATTGTAAATTTCTAAAATAGCTGTATTTAATGCAGAAATAATGAAAATTTCCATACTGCTAAGCAGACGAGTATTTTGTTTTGGAAACGTATGGGCAAAATTGTTCATCTGACGTCACGTGCCCATTACCACTTCCACAATTGGAGATGGTGAAACCGGCGCGTATTCCAATAATGCAGTCCGGAATGATATGCTTGGCCATTCGGAGCTCAGACTCCGAGCTACGAGGTTGTGATTTTGTGAAGCTGCTGCTTTTTGATTGTGGTGACTTTCTTTGCTTAAGTTTGGCGTGTTATATCTAGTTACGATAGAACACGTCGGGCTAAGCAATTACAGCTTTGTTGTGTACGGATTTCTCGCCATTTTGGATTCGTGCTTTTTCAACTTTGGAGTGCCACGTGTGTTTTTCCCACGTGGTAGTGCTATTGCTTTGATCGTTTCTACGCTGACGACATGGATTTGGATGCATTCGATACGGAAGCTACTCGCGGACTTGCTGGTGAGCTAGACGAAGATGGACTGCGGCCTCTCAGGGATGCCATGATTGAATATTGTGATACTCTGCCCAAGGATGGATTGATGCCCGCTTGGAAGGAAGAAGTGAAAAACGCTGTGAACTTTTGTGCACTGGCAATCTACACTCTGACGCTACACATCAGGGAGCTACTGACGAATGGCCTACTCGGACGGGACGAGGACCAAGTCTCCAAGATTCTGGGTTCGTTTCTTTCTGTAAATTCTTTTTTGTTGGTCCAGAATTTGGATAGGTTTTATGCTAGTAATTTAAATGAGATTTATAACTGTGAAGGAAGTAATTCTAGTGATGTAATTAAATGTAAAATGATAGAACTAGGCTTAATTAAAGAAATTAAAGATGAAGATAAACTTAAACCTGTTGAAAATCCAAATAAAAAGAGGAGGATAGAGGGGCAATCTACTATGGATGCTCCTACTAAAAACCAGAATGGAGAATTAAACTTAAAATCTAATGACAAGGATAACATGGATTGTAGTGAAAAAATTGATAAAGATGTAAATGATAATGTTAAAACTAAGAGTTATGCTGAAATTGTCGCGCAACCTATAGTGTTCAAAAGTGCACCAAAACCAAAAACGGTTCAAAATAGTGTAGTGGTTGAGAAAAAAGACCCAAAAGCGGAATGTTTTTTCATCAAGTTTAATGACAATTACCAGGCTCTCCTTAAAAAATTAAATGAAATCTCAGGTAATAAAGTATCTGGCAAGCTCACAGGAGACATGCTAAAATTGATTCCAAATGACGCTGACGCCTATAGGGTTGTACAACGCCATTTATCTAGTGAGAAAATCCCCTTCCACAGTTTAAACTTAAAGACGGAAAGGCCCAAAAAGGTAGTTTTGAAGGGGCTACCAACAAACTATAACATTGAGGAAATAAAAATCACTCTAACATCAGAAGGATTAGATGTAGTCCGGGTTTCTCAACTGAGAAACACAAAAACGAGATTGCCCCTGCCGATCTTCTTAGTCAGCATTAGGCCTACGGAAGACTGGCAGAGGGTATACCGACTGACAAGATTAGGATACTTGGCTGTGAAGGTAGAGGCCTTCAGAGCACGGGGCTTCAAAATCTGCTACCGGTGCCAGCAATTCAATCATTCCTCTGAGAATTGCAGCATGCCACCAAAGTGCCTTAAGTGTGCTGAAGAACACTTCACACGTGACTGCCAAAGACCAAGGACAGAGAAGGCAACGTGTGCTAACTGCAATGGAGATCACCCGGCGAACTTCAGGCAATGCCCGAAGAACCCCTGGAACAGAGGAAAGGCACCGGGGTATGCCCCCCCTCCCCCCAAAAATCAGATACCCCCTTGGAGGCAAAAGGCCCTCGGTCTAAACCCTCAGACACCCCATCAGGACTCCTCGCACTCTGTGCCACAGGTTAAAAGAACTCAAACTTCAGCACCTACCAGATCGGTGCAAGAGCAGGCCCCTAAACCGTCGACCTCCAGAGAAATGACTGTGGAGGAAGTGCGAATAGCTCATGAAGACATAAATCAGAGGATAGCAATTGATAAAGCCGCCAAAGAGGCAAGAGAAGCAAAACAAAGATTAGAAAAAAAGGTTCAGGAATGGCAGAAAACTAAACGCGCCCGAGAAGAGCTCGTGCAAACACAGCAGTTAGACAAATCGGCTGAAAAAAAACAAAAGACTACCGAGGTCCAAAAGGATACTCACAAAACAGATCAAACCGCGGTTGAGGCTGAGGAAATTGTAGCTGAGACTGAGGAAATGGAAGCTGAGACTGAACTTGCTGATAAATCCAATGATGAAAAGATGGATGAAATCCTCAACCTCGTCAGAGGATTTATCAGTATGTTCAACCTAGACGATATAAAACATCTGTTGATGCAGCTCGCTGAGTTAATTAAAAAAAAGAGCGATCCAATGCAAATGGTCTTTGAGGCTTTTAAATTAATCGCGGAATTTAATAAAAACAGTGAGAAACAAACCCGCCATGAATAGGTCCCAAAAAGAAAGTTTTAAAATAATATTTTGGAATGCGAACGGCATATCTCCAAGAATAAATGAACTTAGGAGCTACGTAAATGAAAATGATGTAGATGCCCTGCTAATCCAGGAAACTAAAGTTAGAGAAAACAAAAAACTAAATATAGCAAACTATAATAGCTATCATACCCTTAGCTCAAATATAACTGCTAGAAATCCCCATGGAGGAACAGCAATATATATTAAAAGTAATATTCCCCACGAGGAAATAAACAACATAAATCTTCAAGGTATAGAAAATACTAGTATAAAAATTAAAATAAATAATGTAAACCCATTTATCCTAACTTCAATATATGTCAAAAACATGAGTGGTATAAATGTAGCTGCGCAGCTGGAACTGCTTTTCTCGCGATATTCAAACACAATACTCGCGGGCGACTTCAATGCACACCACCGAGCGTGGGGCAGCAGGAGAGCCAACACACGCGGTACACAGATACATAGATTGCTAAACACAACAAACACTGACATCATTGCACCGCTAGACCAACCTGCTTCTCAGGTGCCAATGGCTCATTCATAGACTTTGTCCTAACGAGAAACATAGAATACGCTCACACAATTGATACCCTGGATGAATTCGACTCGGATCATCTACCGATACTGGTGACATTCGATTTGAACACTCCCCTTCCAGCCTCTCTGGGACAAGAGAGGGTGAACTGGAACGTTTTCAAAAGAGCACTTTTCGAGCCGCATTTAGCAGTACCCAACATTATGAGCACGGCGGATATTGACTCTGCCACGCACACACTCACAACAGAAATCAGGAGAGCTATTGCATCTGCCACAACACATCGTGAGTCATCAAAAATGCCAACACTTTCCCACCATGTCAAACAGTTAGTTAAACAGAGAAATAGAATGCGTAAGACATGGCAGGCTAACAGAGACCCTACCCTTAAAAGGGAGCTTAATAGACTCACGTGTAAAGTCAGTGAAAAAATTGTCGCAGAAAAGCAGCAACAGTATAAAGAATTAATCGAATCCCTTAGCCAGGAAGACGTATCGCTCTGGCAATTCGCTAAAAGACTCAGAAAACCTCAAATTAAACTCCCGCCACTAATAGATGGCGCTAATATTGCGTACTCAGACGAAGAAAAGGCAGAGGCGCTTGCTAGGCATTACGAAAAGCAATTTGAACCAAACCACGATCTAATGTGTCAGGACACCCTAAGAATGGTTAGACAAACTCTAAACAATTTCAGGAACTCCCCGGTCACGGCTGAGATTAACCCAGCCACCCCGCAAGGAATAGTAGAGATTATCAAAAACCTTAAAAACCGTAAAAGCCCAGGGCACGACAAAATCAGGAATATCGCGGTAAAAAACCTACCCTTAAATATAATATTTTACTTGACCATCTTAATAAATAAAATACTAGAACTAAATTATTTCCCCAAAGAATGGAAGGAAGCTATAATTATAGCGATCCATAAACCTGGTGAGGATGCCTCAATTCCAGCCAACTACAGACCAATCAGTTTGTTGCCGACACTTAGTAAAATTACTGAGAAAATAATTCTTAAGAGACTGAACACGCACCTTAGTGAGAATGACATTATCATTCCGGAGCAGTTTGGATTTCGGCCAAAACACTCCACCACTCATCAATTGCTGAGTGGTAGAGTACATTTCTTCTGGTTTTAATAATAAGACACCCACAGCTGCGATTTTTCTTGACATCCAAAAAGCCTTTGATAAAGTGTGGCACTGTGGATTAGCTTACAAATTGATCACTCTAAAAGTCCCTGACGCACTTGTCAAACTTTTAATTTCATACCTAAATAACAGACACTTTCAAGTCAGAGTAAAAAATAACTTATCTACACCCAAGCTCATTAAAAGTAGTGTACCGCAAGGATCCATCCTGGGCTCGACACTCTTTAACATATATCTAAATGACATTCCCAGGACCCCAGACACGGAGCTGGCACTCTATGCAGACGACAGCGCGATACTTGCAAAACACCCTTACGTCTCAGTAATGCACAGACAGCTACAACAACACTTAGACATACTCCAAACATGGCTGGAAAAATGGCGAATAAAATTAAATCCCAATAAATGTCATTGGATTTATTTCTCAAGAAAACGTAAACCTCCGCCGCCTCTGTACATAAACAACCATGCCCTAAAAGCGGAAAAATCTACTAAATACCTAGGTGTAACGATAGATTCCCACCTAACCTGGAAACAGCACATAACGAACTTAATCAAAAAAGCGTATATGGCCACAGGAGCCTTATACCCAATGATAGGAAACGGAAATCTAAGTTATCAAAATAAACTCCTAATTTATAAATCGGTCATCCGCCCGGGAATGCTGTATGCAGCACCCGTATGGGGATATGCCTGTAAAACTACCATAGACTTATTAGAGACAAGACAAAACAAAACCCTAAGGATTATAAGGAAAGCCCCTAGATACTTAAGAAACTCGGTAATTAGGAAAGACTTCAAAATAAAAACTGTTAGAGCCCAAATCAAAAAGCTAGCGCTTAAATTCTACAAAAATCTGCCATCTGTCCCAAATGAACTATTATTTAATCTGCATGACTATGATCATCGCAAGGCTAAATCTCGTAAGAGACCCCGCTCGGTACTTAACTTTGATATTCGGTACTAGGAACGTCCCACCTTAATCAGTTGATATTAAAGAAAACTCACGATCTTTGGTTTTCTACAAAATGTTTAAAATCCTAAACTGCTAAAATGCTAGGTTACCCTCAGATCTGCATCAACCCCCCCAAACTGCTTAAACTCTTAATGTGCAACAAACTGCCACACTAGGAGCTAGGACAAATAATAATAAAAACAGTAAATCAAAAACCTCGAACCTCCAACTATGGACCAATGAAATAATGTCACAGTATGAAGATAAGAACCACACCTAGAGATTGGAGATTAAAGACGCTTCGCGCCTGGTGCTCTGTTCTGGACGAAACTCTATGAAGGATATGCTTGGCGATTTGGTGAAAATCGTACCGTAGACACTGATAACCTTGCTGATAAGTAAAAGTACGGTAACCCCCACCACCACGAAAACAAACTCATTTGTTTTGAAATTTTCTGTGTCCTTTACATTGTGTTCGCACTGAAATACTTGTTGAACGCGGTCTTAAGTAATAAAGTTTCTTTCTAAGTAAAATCTGTTTCATGCATTTATTGTTATTGTTTTAACATTAATACATTTTATTGGTGAGAATCGTTTAGGGTACTGAACTTTCGTTCAAATTACTGGTATATCGAAATAAAATTACTAAATTATAACCCACTTACTACATGTCAAAGTAGCTGCATATCAAAACTGCATTTTAAAGATAACAAATTATATTTTTCTTTATCGGTGTATATCTTAAATATATCTTATCAGGTACAGCATACCTAGAGTATTTAGGCGGGGGGGGGGGGGCGTACGGTTCTGCCAAAAATAAAAAAATTCAGCCAAATATATTGTAAGATGATATAGTAAATCTTGAATTTTCTTGTTTTATACGAATATGTCCTTCAAATCCCTTTCGAATAATTCAAAATATGACAGTGGTCAGACAGGATTCAAGAAGTATGTGTGTTGTATATTTGTGTGCATAGTGTTTTCACGTAACACATTGTAATTTTCTAAAATTACAATGCCACAATTGTGCATTGAATTTATATATTATGTTGCCAAACATTACTTATTAATATCATTGCATATAAAAATTAATAATTGTATAATTATATTTGGATCTATATAAATTGACTAATAGTTAATAGCAGTTATTTTTAAGCTAATGGTTGACTAACAAACAATATAGATGCTATAAATTAATATTAGTACACAATGTAAATATATTGAGTTCGAGTCTAGACGTTGTCGGAGGAGGTCGCGTTAGCGACTAGCTCCCGAGATTTTGCCATTTTCACGCCATTTTGGCTATGTCCTCAAATCGTGCACCGAATTATCTGTACGCATTCGTTAAACAGTTCGGAGCTGAGCAGTTCCTAGCGGACTACAAGAGGATCCAATCCTAATTTTCTCTGGTACTTATTCGAAATCGGGACATCTTGTGTTAGAAAATACGGATATCGGTCACAAGTAAATCATGGATCTGATCGAGGATCCTCCCCGAGAATCAATCAATGACGACCTGAATTACTAAAAACTAAATCTGCCAGGGAGGAGGTTTACATGAAGCAAATGGACACGGCAGATGAGGCCCCCATGAGTTCTTCTCGTGGGAGTATTGTCATGTGAGACATGCATGGCATCCTGTAAAACATTATTAAATACATGCAACATTCAACGAAATGATACATATAAAAAAAAGAAATATATATTATTTTACTCAAAATCATTTAAACTGAAAAAAAAAACACATGCAGGTACAGGAACTGCGCACTCGTTTGTAGGGAATTCCAATCCAGAAAAATGTCGCATACAGATAATGTGTTTATAGTTAAATCAATTTCTGCATCAGAATCCATATAGCTCTAAAAGCTCACTTAATGCAAGGATTAGCATCAATAATTACATTTCAAACAAACTTCAATCATTTTAAATGTTTCTCTTACTTTACTCTCTCTTCCTCAACTATTTTGTACGACATCTTGGACTGGATTAACGAACAGTATGTTCGGGTCATAACACCCTCAAAGGACATCCAGACATTCCCTTATCAACAAGCTTATATAAGCTCGTTGTATAGAAGCTCGCTGCCTCTTATTTGTTTTCCTTTTTAAGACGGCTGGTTCCCCCTCTCAAAATTCGACATATAAGGTTTGATGAAGACTGTTATTCTGCCTGACATTTCCCTCCTACTTTCAAGGTTTTTTTTTTTATTTTTTAAACACAGAGCAGGAGGCCTACATCTAGAAACAGAAAATTGAATACGCGTCTGTGTGGAATTTTTTAATACAGGTTTACTTAGTAAATAGAACCTTTAACTACTATTTTTTTTTCAATTCACGGGATGGACTCTTATATATAAACCATATCCCCTTCGATTTTCATGTATTTCTGATTAAATGTGTAGATAATTTATGTGAAATTGAATACCAGAAATATTTTCAAATACTGGAATAATGATATAAAAAATAGAAACGTTTATAGTACAGTGGGAAGCGTATTGCTTTAAATAGAATAGCAACAAAGTATGGACGCATGCGGTTAAAAATGCTGCTTTGAATCAAGGTGCAGTGTGCTTTTATTATTGTCAGCGCGGCAGCCCTGTGATCCCCGTTCTGAGGTGGTCAAATTCGGCCGTCACTTAGAGGGCCCATTACGGCTAGATAAATAAGTATTACGTCTTCCCGTGTATGATTTTTTTTACAATTGTTGCATTTCTTTAGCGCAAAATTATTTAGCTCTGCAGTATAGCTGATATGAATGAAATATTAATTGATTTTACAGAGAAACAGACGATTCTTTCGATGAAGTTTTAAGCATTTTATGTTTAAGCATGAGTTTAATTACTTGTACCTCCAAGGTCTTAAGTTTTTAAATAAAATAAATTATTATAGTATTGTGATGAATGAAAGCAATGGAAAAAAGTTATGAATGAAATTTTGCTTTTATAGAGAGAGCCAGGCGATTTATATTTCGATGATGTCATTTGAATAAAGTTCATTTGTTTTCGATGAAGTTTTCAAATATAATAAATTATTGTAGTAATATGATAATTTAAAAGATATTACCGAGGAATGTATCGCATTTTAGAGATGTTTAAACCAGGCAATTTATATCTCAGTGCTGTCATTTGAATGAAGTTCATTTTTTTCGATGAAGTTTTAAGTTTTCAAATTTAATAAATTAATGTAGTTTTGTGATAATTTTAAAAATATTACCGAGGAATGTATTGCATTTTAGACTTGTTTAAATAAAATTGCATTGAAGTTGGAAAGTGTTTCATAATCAATGCTTTAAGCATGATTGATCTTTCTTGTTTATTATTTTTTCGGTAACGTTTCTTCTTACAGTAACGATTCTTTACAGTAACGTTTCTTGATATTCTTACATATTAAGATAAAGACAAACAGAATTGAATTAATTACGTTGCGTGTTCACGGGTTGGAAGTAAGGATAATCTTCATATCTTAGCTCAAAATGGTAGAACAGCTAATATTGTGTATCCAGAAGCTCTTCAATATTAATATTAATGCCGGGTTATAAATGATAACATAAATTATACCTAACAATTTATTTGATATTTTACAGAAGTTACTCTTCTCTTACTGTACATACATTTTTTACATGCTTTCTAACTTTAATTCAGCAATTTCCACAAATATTATGTCGAAAAGGCCCATAATATACTTGATATAATTTATAAATTTTGGCTGCAAAGAACTATGTAATTTTTTAAGAAAAAACAGCTGAACTAGGAAATATGCCTATAGCGAAACCCGCCTCATTTAACGGTGTGTAACAAAAGGGGTTATACATCCAAGTACTCTACCTCAACAAGGATGGATGTGGAAATGAGTACAAAGGAGTAGCATTTTTTTTATTTTTACACTTTCGAAACATGTCGGCGTGGTGGCCGAACGATCAAGGCGAGGGTTTCCAACGATTGATCGGCCGCCGCGTTATGGGTTCGAGTCCCACGTAAGACATGGATGTTGTGTGATGTGGGCGCAGTGTGTACCGACCCCTCTGGTGCGCCCGGGCCAACGTCCTAGGATGACGAAATGGTTCACGATTACGGCCGAATATAGGGCGAAAGACGATTAGTCTAGTGCCTGGCCATTGGGGGGAAAAAAACTTTCAAAACATGTGATCACAATTACAAGATTTAAAAAATCTGATGTGGGCAGCACATGACTTTCCCTGCAGACTTATATCCACATTCTCTTTATTTTAATTAAATTTATTTCACTTTTAATTCAATTTTCTTTTTCATTCGGTAACCGGACCCATTTTCAAAGGTGGCGTAGAGAAAATACGAAAAACTAATAAATCTCGAGAACGGCTAGTCCTAGTGTAATGGGGTTGGTCTTATTCTTTTCTTCGTTAAAAATTAAGTATTAAACAAGCATTTAATGGATATATTTAAGCATACGTAGTTCTTTAGTTTAGATTTTGACGATTTTTGCGGGCCATTTTGAAAAAAAAGGCGGGTTATTTTTTTCCGAATCGTACCAAAATATAATCAGCACCAGGGTGAGACACAAGTGACTTATCTACTGAATTTTGTGAAATTCGGTCCATTAGTTTTTCAGTTAAGTGGATACAAACTTTTGGGGGCCATTTCGCAAAAAAAGGCGGGTTCTTTTATCCCGAATCGTACCCAAAACTAATCAGCACCAGACTCGCCCACAAGTGACTTACCTACCAAATTTTGTGAAATTCGGTGAATTAGTATTTTAGTGAGAGTGGATACAAAATCTGCACAGACAGACACACAGACAGGCACACAGACACACACACAGACGTCACGCTAAAAATAGTTTTTTCGTATTCTAGAGGTCTCGAAACGTGTAGATCCGTCGAAAACTCGAGTTGCGATTTTCGGCATGATTCCAATACTTTCCTTATACATTACCATGCATTGCAGGGAAAGTAAAAATCTGATGTGAGCAGCACATGACTTTCCCTGCAGACTCAAATTCATATTTTTTTTTCTTTAATAATTCATTAAATTGAGTTTAATTGCACAAAATAACACTAAATTGGCATTTTTAATTCAATTTCCGTTTTTATTTGGTAATTAGACATTTTTCTAAAAGTGGCATAACTAAATGCGAAAAATCTCAAATATATCGAGAATGGTTAGTCCTAGAGTAATGGAGGTGTTCTTATTATTTTACTCATCAAAAATTAAGTATAAAACAAGCGTTTAATTGATATATTTGAACATACATAGCTTTTTTTAGATTTTGCGATTTTTGAGGGCCATTTCGTAAAAAAGGCAGGTTGCTTTTCCGAATAATACCAAAATCTAATCAGCACCAGAGTTTCCCCCAAGTCACTCATCTATCAAATTTTATGAAATTTAGTCATTTAATATTTTAGTTAGAGTAGATACATGACATTTTTGCGGGCCATTTCGTAAAAAAAGGCAGGTTGTTCTTTTCCGATTAATACCAAAATCTAATCAGCACCAAAGTATCGTACAAGTAACTTATCTACCAAATTTTGTGAAATTTGGTCAAATAGTATTTTAGCTAGAGTGGATACATGAAATTTTTACGGGCCATTTCGCAAAAAAAGGCGGGTTCTGTTTTTACGAATCGTACCAAAAACTAATGAGCACCAGGGTCATACCCAAGTGACTTACCTACCAAATTTTATGAAATTCGGTCCATTAGTTTTTGAGTTAGAGTGGATACATACATTGCACAGACAGACACACAGACAGGCAGGCCGACAGACAGACAGACACACACACACAGACGTCACGGTAAAAATGATTTTTTCGTATTCTAGAGGTCTCGAAACGTGTAGATCCGTCGAAAACTCGAGTTGTGATTTTCGGCATGATTCTAATACTTTCCCTATACATTACCATGTATTGCAGGGAAAGTAACAAGCGATATAAATTTTTAATTGCATTTTTCTTCTTCATATTTTATTTCTTGCCCAATTATGTTCATCAAAGATTTTTGATGGGTTTTTTACTTTCCTTATATACATAATGTATAAGGAAAGTATTGTGACGGGGTCGAAAATTTGAATTCGAGTTTTCGACGGGAGAGCACGTTTCAAGCATCCCTGATCACGAATCGAACATTTTTGAGGTGATGTCTGTGTGTGTGTCAGTGAGTCTGTGGAGACGATATCTCACAAACGAATAGAGTGATTCAAATGAAATTTGGTACAAAAATCACAATCCGTGAATATTGGAAACCTATTGTTTTTAAACGTAATCGAATGTTCAGATCCCCCCTAAATTGTAGAGTGAAATTTTGAGAAAATCATAAAATCAAAACCTTTAATAAAGTTACGCAAATAGACATTTCTAATGTAATTTTACCGTAGAAAAAGATTGATATAAACTTTAGAACGCTAGCATGAACCGTTCTCGAGATATTGCACATTTTTAAAATAAATTTATCAAAAAATTCCATAAATTAAAAAAAATATTTTAACTGTTGAGAAACATGTTCACTTCTCATATGTAATATCATGCGATAAATTGGGTGACATCATTCTCGTAGATCTAGCTTGTTCCATTCATGAGAAAAGATACTTTAAGTAATACTTTTGTATTTGAACGCCAATAGTTATTTATCTGCTATAAGAATCTTATTTCTCCGTCCATAACGCTTGGCGAAATTTTGGCGCCGAATTTGGCGGAATGTCGCCAACTTAGCGACTTTTTTTAATGTTGCCAAATTAACGAGAATCTCGCCAAATGGATAAAAATGACACTAAATCAGTGAAAATGGCGACTAATTGACGAAAATTCAATTTCTTGGAAAGAATATAAATAGCTACTATACAAGAAAAACCTTTTTTTTTTATTATTGTAAAAATAGTAAATTTATTGCTTTATATAAGGAAAGTCATGTGTTGCCCACATCAGATTTTTTTATTTGACTGCACCCATTGATTTCGCCAAACTACGCCGACCAGCCATCGTCTGGTACAGCTATCATTTATCACCCTAACAGCCACCTGGTTGACCTGCAGGGCCCAACCACTTTCACCATTATGCTGAGAGATAGTTTTTAAACGAGCAGCATCCGGTTAGACACCCAGGGCCCGTCCACAGTTTTCGTAAAAAATCGATATTTGCACATTTTCTGGTAGCTGTACCAGACGAAGGCTGGTCGCCGTAGGCAGCTAGTATATAATAAATTACAAAGTTGCATAAAAAAAGGTACAGAATTTTATCAAATCGATAAAAATTTTCGAGGGAATAAATTTGAAGAAATACAAAATTTAAATTTTTATACGCCCCTTGTACAAAAACATTTCCAATGAGTAAAATGTGCCCCATACACTAATAAGGTGATGTACAAAATTTCAGCATTTTATCATAAAAAGTCCCAGAGATAACTTTAAACAAATTTGGTGAGGGATTAATTACAAATTAAAATGTAAATGTTTACAGCAAGAGTGCAAATGACGCAAAAATTCATCATAAGCAAATAATATCTGCCTCTTATTTTTAATGGATCTTTGGCATGGATGGAAAACATTTTGAACAAGATTTGTAAACTTCGTGTAAAGTTATTATTTCTACACAGTGTAGATACTTTTGTACCAATAAGTAGCAAAAATATTATTTATTTATGTAATCATTGTTTTCTTTCGCAATTTGTGTATGACCCCTGAAACGCGATCTGCCGACATGATTTTTCCCCTCTGAGAGCCCATGTCGATGCATCGAAAAGTGGTTTAAGTCAGCATTTTTGTCTTTTTATATCTTTGGGATTTTTTATGATAAAATGCTGAAATTTTGTACATCACCTTATTAGTGTATGGGACACATTTTACTCATTGAAAATGTTTTTGTACGGGGGTCCGTTTCTGAATAAATCTTCCGTTTCTGAATAAATCCGTCCGTTTCTGAATAAATTCAAGGTGTCGAGGACCCAGACCACCCGACTCACCCTAGGGTATGAGCAACAGGGATGAGTGGCAGGAAAAAAAAAATTCAAGGTGTGCAAACTTCGAACAGCCTTCACCTTCGGGGTTAGCACATTTCTTCTCAGAAATGATTTCTATTTTTCAAGTAATATTTATATTTTGTTAATAGGCCATATTTCTAAAAATATTTATGGTTCTTTTAAAATTTATCTGGTGGATCAGGTGGATTTGTTTTAGGGGACATCTCAACTCCCACCTGTGGTCTTCATGTGAAAACAGTAATAAAAGAGTTTGTTTGACCACATGAATACATTTATACAATATCATTTTATTTGGCATTAATACAAAGATTATAATTTATAATTATGTAATTTTTTTTATTTTCCACACAAAATATAATTAAACATTAGCACTGTATATAGAATGAGAACAATATTACTCAGGTTCTAAATAAACACCCAATACTTGAATAATACACATAACACCACTCAATTTCCAACTCACCTATTTGAACTAAAATCATTCTCATAACACAAATAAATGAAAATACTTGAAGAGACAAAAAGTTACTTTTATCCCTGAATTATTTCTATCTCAGTAAATTTTTATGCAATTTAAATAAAATTTTAACACATTACTCATAATAATAATATAATACTAAATTAAATATATATACATATATCATACCAAATAAAAAAATCACATTGTCCAGGAGTTACAGCAGAGATTAATTTAATAAAGCAAGAAACAGAAAGAAAGTTCACTTTAAGTCAGTACTAGTCCCCCTCAGTTTGAATCTAAATCTCCAAAAAATGTGAAATTCATTTAACCATATTCCACACGTTCGCCGAAAATGTAGAAAATAAAATTAAAATAAATCGCATTGACAGGAGAAAAGGCTTTTTAAATATGTTTGCTAATAGATGGCAGTACTGGTCAATTGTGAAGAACAGAGCTCTTTCGGCCAGATTATGTCTGCCAAAATTATATCATTTTATTTATCATTAATACAAAGATTATAACTTATAATTATATAATTACTTATTTTCCACCCAAAATGTAATTAAACATAAACACTATATATCGAATTAGAACAATATTACCTGGATTCTAAATAAACACCCACCACTTAAATAATACTCATACGTTACATTTATACCATATTTTTTTTTTATTAACAGATGGCTTAAAGTTTATTTTTTCATTTTCGAGCAGTGTGTAATATTTAAATAAACTGCTACAAAATTATAAATATCAGATTACCAGTCAATCTTTTTATAATGCAATATAAAAACCAAGGACATTTTAAACACATAAAAAGTATATATATATATATATATATATATATAATCCAAATAGAATAAAAGAGCAGTACCAAAAAGTGGTTGTGAAGGAGTTGTGATCCCCAACTCCCCGGTTAAAGCATGCTTTTAGAGCCACGGCAACATTCCAAGAAAACTGGTACTATTCATCGAAAGTCCTCTAGACCAAAGCAATTGCCAAGTACACAAGACCCAATAATAAATACATAAAGCATAGTACAAATGAAATACGTTACAATTAAAACCAAAGGAATCTATAAACACTGATAAAATAATCACAATAACCCGCGCTACAATACATCCTGACAAAGTTACCTTGTGTATCGCCAGAAGAACCCAAAAAGTTTAGAAATCACAATATCACACATTAAGTACTCTATGAACCGTTGCCACCGTTCCCTTTAAATTTCAATAATCTTGCATATCGACGTTATAAAAATCCGATGCGATTCCATAAAGAAATCCATTCGGAAATCCAACCTTTCTAGCTTCCCTGAAATCATCACACACGAATACTGGTCCTCTGTTCTTGTATTCAATCTCTTACTTCTAATCAAATAATTCCTGATAATATTTCTGAACACTCTTTTATGAATATTCGATGTCCAGGGAATAAGAGAATTGATGTCAAATACAAATTAATTACGTATATATATATATATATATAAATATAAAGTATATATATAAATTTTTAATTCATGAAAATTACTAAATTGTAAGGATTCTGTTTAGTTTGTTTGAAAGAAAAGTATTCAGTGTGTTCCGATAGTGTTAAGATGGAAGCTCTGTGATAATACTTTCAGTCATTAAACAACCTATTTGTGTGAAAGTTGTGCTAAAACATAACCAAAAAATTAATTCAAATGTAAAATAAAAAATGCAGAGGCACACTTTTCTGTAACTTGAAGCACCTCTGTATCAAATTTCATGGCCACATACCACTTAGATTTCTTGTTATAACCATACAGACAGACAGACAGAAATCTTCCATTTTTATGCAAGATCGATATCAACATATGGTTGAAGAGCTTTATAAAATAATTGTGGCAAAGGAGCTTTAATTCTGATCCTGTACGTAAATAACCACTGACCATTACATATTTTTGTTACTTTTAATTATCATTCTTATGGTAGCCAAGCTTTTAATTTTCAGACTATGACTGCAGTTTGAACCATTTTATATGCTTTTAAGTGTATTTAAATGTAAAACATTAACATCCAAATTTTAATAATTTCTAACTAACAGTTACATTTTTACTTTCATAAAATGTTAATTAGTTACCCAAATACACTTTCCTATTAACAGGCAAATATTTTCTTAAATACAATAAATTTAAGACAGCTGCCAGCTGCACTATAGGCAAAAACATAGAAATTTCATTAAAGGCCAGTTGTATTATACACATTATATGGTATGCAGCCGCAGCTGTGTAAATGAAGTGGCTACACAATTATGGGCAAATAATTTAAGGAAAAGATACAATTTCTAAATACATATTTGTTCTCAAACACTATAGCTTATTTATACAAACAAATCCATATTCATTTATATGTAGATCTTTAATTATCATTTTTAATAAGGAAGAGAAAAAATTATCTACAAATTTTAATATGACAAAAGTTAATATTTAAGCTGCATAATTGTTTAATGATGCTACCAACGTGTCATAACATAACGTATCAAATACCTGAAAAAGGTTGCATAAAATTTTAAAACAAGCATCCAGCAAAAATGTTCCCAGGTTTTGGAAAAAAATTACCCTAACTCCCGATAGATGTCATACTGCAGATAATATAGGGAAAATCCATGTGAGAGTCAGGACACGAGAAAACGATTTTGATTTTTGCAAAAAAAATTCTGTGAGTTTTGACAGATGCCATACCACAAAGAACAAAGGAAAAGTCCACATGAGAGCTGGGACACACAAAAGTGTTTCCGGTTTTTGCAATCCCAACAGGAGTCAGCATCATGCTGCAGACAACAGAGGAAAAGTCTACACAAAAATTTATAAATCTATAGCAGCCACTTTGATATTGTTAGTGGCCATATTTCTGTACTCTAATTTTCGATTTCAAACCCCTCCTCCAAACTTCTAACAAAACATAGATTTTTTCCAAACACTTTTCTTTTGCTCTTAGCAAATATCCATATTTAACAGGGGACTAAAAAATAAGGATAAAGCAACGTTGGAGTGAAGGGTCAAGGTTACAGTTTAATCGCTATGACTCTCTTCACATGAAGTAGTGGTCCTATTTGACAACTTTATTTGGATCGATGGATATCAGTTTGGCTAATACAAAAGTGAGTGAGATTAGATGTTTTACATTCTGCAACATAAAAATATAAATTTTATAGGTCGCTACTTTTGGCAATAGACACAATATTTTACAGTCATCAAAAATAATTCCGCAGTCACTATTGACAATGTGGTAACCATTAAGCTCAACCTTTACCATGCAAGAGTCTCTGAAAGGTACAGCTTTTGTGCTAGTCTGAATCCAATTCAACAGCTGTGGTACATACCAATTTGCAAATGCAAGCAGCTAAATAACTAGTTTTTAAAACACTGCATACAAGGATAAACTTGTACACAATGCTGTGGACCATTCTAATTTGCCTGTTTCATTGTCTTATTGTGCTTTGTTCCAGGATTGTGATTTCCAAAAATTAAGAAGGCATGCCTTTGATCACAATATGTCATGCAGGATCCGTGCTGCTGTACATAATTAGTACAAAATTTCTGAAGAGAGCTTGGAAATTATTAAATACAAATTCAGTCCATTAAAATTTTGTTACCAAATATCAAATTTCATGTTTTCTAATCAGTGAAACAAATGTCAGTTACTCTTAGTCAAAATACAAAGAAAAATAATTAGCAACTATAAAACATGATTTAAGGCTACTTCTAATTGACTTTTTTCAATATAGATATTTTTCAGTAGCAACCAACTCAACATTTTATCCGGAAAATCAGGATCTGCATTATCTGCAGGTTTCACACATGCACACACACACAAAATCTAATTCTGGCCAAAATATCTGGCCTTTTCAGCCAAAAATTCTCTTTTGGTATCTTTATGAGTTTTTAATCCAGGGCTCGACAAATTTCCCTGCAATTTATTAACCAGGTCAAAAAGTTAGGAGTTAACTTTTAATTTTATGGTATTTTGCATTTTGACGACATTTGTCAAAGAGCTTATGATAAATAGTTACACAGGTATAATTACACATAGAGTATAATTACACACTGGTATAATTACACACTAATCCATAAAATATTTTAATTTACTTTTGATTATTTCAAATTTAAATTTATAAGGATAGCACAAAAATAATATATTTAACATAATATAAAAATATGAAATTTTCAAGCATTATATTCATATTAGATGCCTTACTGTGCACATATGAAATCATATTGCACTTTATCTGTACTGACAAATGACTATGTACAAACACGTCTTTTGGCTGTTGAAGCAAAGTATTACTTGTCCATAGTTTTTGAAGAATTAAAATCTTTCACAGACAGACCATTCATATTCATCATTATTAAGTCATTTAGACTTTCAATTTAAATTGATGATCGGAATTTTGTTCTTATTAGGTTCATAAGACAGCAGTCTCTTTCATAACATACTACAGAAACATGCAACACTAATGTAATTTATATCGATAAAAGGAAGATGTCTGTGAGTCTCGGTGTCATCTGTAGTAGAAAAGATAAATATTGTACAGACATGAAATTTGGTACACAAGTACTTCAGAACCCATGACGATACGGGCATTATTTTTTTAAATTCCAATTAGTTGAATGAGTTTTTTAGTTATTTTATGTTTTAGTACGATTTTCACACAAATATGTTTCTTAGTGGCCAAAAATATTGTTTCAGAGTTTCCATCTTAACACCAGTGAAAAGATCGAAAAATTCTCTTTCAAACTGACTGTGAAAGGAATGCATGTGATTAATAGTTTACTTTTAGTGAATTAAATATATATATATACTTTCTTCTTCTTGTTTAAAACTCACAGGAAATTCACAAAAAAAACCAAAGAACGATTTAACAATACACTGGCTTATAACAAAAATAAAATAATTGTGGTGTCGGTGCATACACGGCTATGCCCCGAATGCTTATCTTAAATCTCAGGTACATTTTCTAGTTGATAATAATATCCTATAATTTGAAATTTTTTTCATTGCTCAGTTTAAAGTTTGTGTAATAAACGTTATTTTCATCATTTCTGTTCAATGTATGTGGAACAAAGAAACTCATTAAACATAACTGATTTGCTTTATCAGTTTTATCTGGCAAATTACATTTTAATTTTAATACATTTTATAAATTAAAAACAGCACAAATTTATAAGATATTATGATCGGTAAATAAACAAGATTCAAAACACAAGTGAAAGACTTACAAACTGGCGATGCTTGCGGCTCTGTTGTGATTACGAAAGCCTCTCCCCTTGGATACTTTTCTTCGGAACTTAAAGCATATGACGTGACTCACTCACACAAGCATATGAAGTGACTACTATCAGAATCTTAATATGCTTCTCAAAGGGCACGGGCAAATGGCTGGTCTCGAATGGGGGAGATCATTATTTTCCACATGAAATGAGGCACTTTGAAGCTGATTCTTATACTGCAGATAGGGAAGATCTCAAACATACTCAGCGAACACCTATAACAATATCCTATAATTTGAAATCTTTTTTCATTGCTCAGAGTTAAAAGTATGTATAATAAACGTTATTTTCATCATTTCTGTCCAATGTATGTGGAACAAAGAAATTCGTTAAATACGAGTGCTTTGTTGTTTCATCAGCTTTATCTGGCAAATTAGTTTTAATTTTAATACATTTTATAAGTTAGAAAAAGTACAAATTTATAAAATATTACGATTGGTAAATAAGCAAGATTCAAAACACATGTGAAAGACTTGCAAACTGGCGATGCTTGTGGCTCTGTTGCAATTGCGAAAGACTCTCCCCCTCCTAGATACCTTTCTTCGGTACTTAAAACATATGACGTGACTCACTCACGCATACATGTGACTACTATCAGAATCTTAAATTGCTCCTCAAAGGGTGCAAGCAAGTGGCTGGTCTCAAATGGGGAGATAACTGTTCATTATTTTCTACATGAAATGAGGCACTGGGAAACTGATTCTTACTGCAGATGGAATAGAGCAAAGCTCTCAACTATAGGTGCTCAGCGAACACCTAACCTATAGTACTGTGAAAGGTATGAGAAACTTTTCACTCAGCCAGTGGTTGAGTAACCAGAAAAAGCACCTGATGCAAATTTTGGAAACAGAGAATTATTGTAAAAGAAATTTTCCACTCGCCCAATATGTTTGATTATACAATTAAAGTGCAATTGATTATATGTATATCAAATATAATGGAATTACATTTGCATAAGAATATTAATATAAACTTATATACATGCAAAATTAAAAATATATATATAAAATTAACATAAATTAATCGGTTCATAATATAAATTCAAGGGTTCAAAGAATTCATGTTAAACATATTTAATATCACTATCATAAAAGTTAATGAATACAGAATAGTTAGATTAAAAAACATTTAATTCTATTTTTACAACCTTTTATTTAACTTCCTCTGGTATTTGTCAGAGTGATTCAAATCTTTGAGGCCCTTACTAATCAAGTTCTATTAATCATAGTAACACGAAATTTGGTATGTCATTATCCTGCAGTAAATTTTAGATTTGTTCTATTTTGAGTCATATCGGGCCCATCCTAGGCTTCCCATATGAATGTACTCGCTCATGAGGAATAACTCGGTTTAAATTTTTGTTCTATCTTTGATAGTTTTCAAAATAGAAAAGTCAATTGGAAATACAAATTACTTTTAACTTTCTCAAAAATGATTGCAGAAATTTGCCATACAGTGATTTTTTGCCAATACCAAACCAACTAATTCGGCCTTTAAAGCGAACAAATACAAATATTTTACTTATATGTAAATTTTACATTAAATACATTTTATTTACTCTTTCTATACATTTTGCAGTTGAAATATTAAAAGAAATTCTGGTTTACAAATATTATTGTTTGGCAAATTATTTCTTTTAGCGGAAGATTACATTTCGTACCTTCTACTCCACTACAGGTTAGGTGCTTGTTAAATATAGAAAAATTTATATTTTCCCTAATCAATGATTTTTTTTGCCTATCTGCCAAAATGTAAATGTATTGTTTCAGAGTTTCCATCTTAACACCAGTGAAAAGATCGAAAAATTATCTTTCAAGCTGACTGTGAAAGGAATGCATGTGATTAATAGTTTATTTTTAGTGAATTAAAAATATATATACTTTCTTCGGTACTTACGTATTATCGCAACCATGACAAAACGTAATTGATGTATCGTCCAATAAAGGTCCCGATCGATTCCAAGGACAACATGCAACAAAGGGATCTGTATGAGGACCCACGTTCGAGCGGGCTCGAACTGGTTGGGGGACGTACGCACCACTGGGACTGTGTCGTCAGACAGGCCGGCTTCGCCGGACCAAGTCACAGAGCATACTAGACTCGCTTCTGGGACCGTCGCACGGCGCAAGGACCGTGACAACATGCAGCCAAGTGATCTGTATGAGGACCCACGTTCGAGTAGGCTCGAACTGGTTGAGAAAAACCCAGAAGCGAGTCCCAGAAGCGAGTCTAGTATGCTCTGTGACTTGGTCCGGCGAAGCCGGCCTGTCTGACGACACAGTCCCAGCGGTGCGTACGTCCCCCAACCAGTTCGAGCCCGCTCGAATGTGGGTCCTCATACAGATCACTTTGTTGCATGTTGTCCTTGGAATCGATCGGGACCTTTATTGGACGATACATCAATTACGTTTTGTCATGGTTGCGATAATACGTAAGTACCCTTTCTTCTTCTTGTTTAAAACTCACATGAAATTCACAAAAAAAAAAAAACGATTTAACAATACGCTATCTGCCAAAATGTATAGTCATCAGCGCTTATTTTTTAGGTGGCACGATGACCTGGCACTCGGAATTTGTAGAGTCCTGTTTTAATCTATTTCATTATTAGTTCATAACTTGTTAAAGTTTTTTCAGAAGTACTGAGGAAATTTGTATTTATACACTATCGGTATATATATATATTAGTATAAATCAGTATTAGCACTATCAGTATATATATATACATTTCAATATAAAAATATTTTTTCTTTATGCAAAGAGTTCTTATCTGCAAATATTTTTATATTTATTTTGCACAAATACTAGTTTCCAAACTAATTAATAATAAAATAAGGATATATTTTCCAAATACCACTAATAAAACATTATCATTATTTACATAGGCACTTAGACTGATTTAAACTCATTAGACACATATCTGGAAAGCATAGGTAAATCCGGAGAATAAGTCACTACAGGTATTTTTTCTAAGTACAAATCGCGCCAAGTTTGTGCATTCTCCCGGGTTTTGAAATTGGTACCACCCATCCTGAGTGACGTATCTTCCGTGTTTAGAAATAAGCTACACCTACCAAAATGACGTTTGTTAGTGTATTCTAAACAAGAGTTTTTAATGTATATGATAGTGTAATTTAATTTGCAGAACAGTGAATAATACTCACAAAAACATTACAAAATAAAATTTTTGTGAATTTTAAAATTTTCATGCTACAATTTTATCTGTGCATGTCGCATGTAGCAAGATCACTTTCTCCAAACAACCGAGGATCTGTACAGACGCAGGGGTTCAATCTAAAGGTTGAAATCTGTGGAACGAATGTACCAGTGCTCCATGTAGGGGCAGGGGTTCGACCTAAAGGTTGAAATCTGTGGTCCGTATGTACCAGAAGTCCCTGTAGAGGCAAGGGTTCAACCTAAAGTTCAAAATCTGTGGAACAAATGTACCAGTGGTCTGTGTAGGAGCAGAGGTTCGACCTAAAGGTCGAAATCTGTGAAACGAATGTACCAGTGGTTCGTATGTAAAAGTGATTCATGTAGGGGTAGGAGTTTGACCTAAAAGTTAAACAAAAAACACTAACCTTCAGAATTCATCTTCCGACTCAGAGTCAGAACAATATTGAAACTTGTCTTCTGTCCTCTGTTTCAATTCATCTTCATCACTTTAATGGGGAGGGAAGATAGTAATAATTGCTTTCAAAAATTCATTCCATGCTTCCCCCCCCCCCCCTAAGTAAATGGCCCAAGTGTCCTTTAAACACATATTCAAACAAATAAGAATCAAAATGACTTTTAACTTTATGGGATTTGCTTTTTTTTAGTTGCCGACCACGTTCCCTCAATCGAATTGGTATGCGTGCCTGTCTCGGGATCCTTAAATTCGTAACTGTGATTCACTTCAAGGTGCATGAAGCCTTTATGTTTTAGACAATAATAGGCCTTCTAAAAGTCTGAAATTATTAAGGTCCTCTTGTCGATATACCTTTCAACGAACATTCACTCGACTTATTAGGCACCTTAGCAAAAAAACATTTATTCGACCCTCTTTCAATTCCTCCAAACACGTCACTTATTTTTACTAAACTTACTTTCATCTATTTCAACAATCACACCATTATCACCAATATTAATCTCTTCATTAAATAAAACACTCATACAAATATCCTGACAAAACTGTTTTCAATCAATTAAATCCGGAGAATAAATCACCACAAAATGTTGATAGAATGCACTTTTACATTAGAAAACTGTAGCAACCACAGAAACGTATTCTTATACATATTCTTATTGGATGTTACACAATTCCCACTGAAAACATCCGATACAAGAGGTTACCACATTACAACATAAAGCGATTGTAAGGTGGGTGACTTATTCTCCGATTCAACCAAGGTGACCTATTCTCCGGTTTAACCAAAGCATATATTAAAGTTTGATATACTTGCAATTATTTTAATAAAAAAATATTTTTTTCGTTATTTTTTTAAGAACCCATAATAACTACCAATAACTACATTATTTGAGGCATGTATGGGTTACAGGTTATAAATAACAAGCACTGTTGTTTATTAAACATAAATGTCACCTAAATCATTCATAGCCACCAGAGCTCCATTGACATTAGAAAATTGCGGCTCTGCTCTATGAGTGAGACGATGGCTGTTCATAGCACTCTTCTGAGTGAACCGCTTATCACAAACATTACACACAAATGGCTTTTCACCTGTATGTACACGCTGATGCCGTTGAAGAGCAACTTTTTGTGTGAAACCTTTATTACAAATTAAACAAATAAAGGGCCTTTCTTGAGAATGAGTACGTTGATGATTTATCAGAATAGGCTCAAGACGAAATCTTTTCCCACAAGTGTTACAAATGAATGGCTTCTCACCTGTGTGAATGCTGTAATGTGTCTGTAGATTAGCTTTTGTAGTAAATGCACTTTGACATATATCACAAACAAAAGGCTTTTCACCGACATGCCTACGCTTATGCATTTCTAATTCACTAGGGCTATTAAAACTACCATCACATAGATCACAAGGGTGTCGTCTTTTAGCACCAGTATGTACAATCTGATGATTTCTAAGTGTGGATTTCTGCGCAAAACTCAAATTACACATCTCACAAATAAATGGTTTTTCTCCAGTGTGGGTCCGATAGTGTTTTTGTAGGGCAGTTTGTGTTCTAAGAGCCTTTTGACATATATGACAAGAAAATGGCCGCTCATTAGTATGAGTACGAATATGATTGATTAGAATATTTTTATAATTAAAAGATCTGTGACAAATAGAACAAGCAAATGGTTTTTCATTAGTATGAATACGCTGATGAACAATCATAGATCTTCGCTGGGTAAAACGCTTGTCACATATATCACAAACAAAAGCTCTCACTTTATCATGAGTAACACGATGACGTTCCATGCGAGATTTCAAAATAAATCTCATTCCACACTTATCGCATGCAAACGGTTTAGGGCGAAGTTTCAAATCCTTTTGAGCCACATTCATCTTGAATATGTATCGCGAAGATTCTTTAATATGACATTACTAAGTCATTCGTTGAAATCATAAAATTCTACTATATCTTATCTCCAATAGAAATTCAGAATAAATATTTAGAAGTTACATAAAATAGATTTCTACACTTAGTGGAGCACTCATTCATAAAAGTCAATCCAGTACAGACCAATAGTCTTCTTCAATTCAGTAATGTTTGAGAAAAGGATTAGATCCATACAGTCTAAGAAAAACTTTGAAAAGCTTACTACAGAATGTTTTTAAATGTGATAAACAGACATGACAGTTCTGTTAAATGTAATAAAATAAGATAATTTTCACGGATGTCACAAAAAAATAAAAAAAAGTATCACAACACAAAACCCTGTTGCCAAATGTCTGAAAAAAAAATTCAAACAATTTTCTTTTCTTGGTGAAAACTATTATTTCAACCGGTCCCTAATGAAAATCATCTTGATGCTTATATTGAGACAAGGTGTCTGTAGTACGTATGACCTGACGGGAGAGGGCCACTGTGACACAAAAGCCCAGGCGTCACTTCGCTTCCGTATCATCATTTTTTCTTTCTTTACCCTTATAGTCAGATATGAAGTTTCCTGAAAATCCAGTGTTATTTGTGGCTGCTATCCTATACACAAGTAATTGCACACAGACATTAGACAGACAGACGGACATCATTCCAAAAATAGTCAAAACGTTTTCAAGAGGTCTTAAAACATATATTGGTATCAAAATCCCGAAATCTAAAATTTTCAAGAAAACAATAGATGAGTTTCACGTGACGTCACGTTCGCGATTCCATTGCACAGCGGCCATGTTCTTTGTAACATCGGTCCATCCGTACTATTCAAGAATGGGAAATTAAGGTAAAAATTATGCTACATAATAAAATGATAACTTACATATTACTTGACAAATTTATTTCCTCATAATATATTACATAGAAAAATACAAAATTAAAATGTACTTTACTTGTGAAATAGATAAAAAACAATTTAAGGGACAATTTTGTTGGGACAATTTAAGGTGATAAGAATATCAACACACCCAAACGAATATAAATTTTTATAGATTTTCAATGTTAAATATCAAATAGTTAGCCTTATTATCTACCAAAAAATAATATGAACTGATTATTTTGCAAATGAGTTAGTTTATTCAATTATAATAAATATATTAAGATTTACACACTATTGCATTAAAATAAATTAAATAAGTATGCATCAAAAGTACCTTGACTTCTTGTTTTGTAGCCTAACTTGGAGTAACTGTAAAATATAGCGTTACATCAGACCATTTGACGGATGGTATCAGAACAGGCGATCGAGAAAATCTTTGTACTGGAATAATATATGGATCGTCAAATAAACCCGTAATAATTAATTTTTCTCTATACCTCTGTTGGCTTTCTAAAGGCAATTTCTCGACGTAATCAGATAATTTCATATTGGAAACCTATCTATATTAAGAAAAAATCGCTACACTATGTTAACAACTTACACTTTAACATTGAAAGAATACAGTGATGGCGGACGGCGTCTACAGAGAGTATGGCGGTGAATGTGACGTCGGCTGTACCGGGGGCGGGCAATTGTGACGTACAACCCAAATGTAGAGCTCCTCTACTACAGGCTGACTTATCAAGCATATTGATGCCCAGTAGGGTTGCTTCATAAACATGGGCTACCATATTTGGCGATCTAACGCGTGCTCCAAATATGGAGTTTCACACTTATTTCAGAACGTTAACAAATTTTCAATTGAGTTATATTTTTATAAATGAATAAGATTAGAGTAACATTTGTAATTTCGTAACACTTATTGACAAGAATTAAATATACGATTCTCACTCTACAAACAGATTAACAAATAAGGAATGAAATATATATATGGATATATTTTTTTACTTTTTTTGCAAAAATTCATGAAATACTTGGATGTATATTTCTACTATTTTATATCTATTCCAGTTCCAACGTTTTATAAAAAGGAAAAGTATTATTATCTTATTATAAACTCAGAAAGACCTTGAAATATTTGAAACACCTATAATAGTGAAAAAAGTTGTTTCTGAAATACATTTATGATACATAGTAGTGTGTGAATTACTCGGGGAGGGGGGGGGGCGCAGAAAACTTAAATAACTTATTCTGTTTAGCATTACAAATAGAAAATAGTTTTTCCAAGTATTCATATTTTTTATTATCAGAAGCATATTTTCTATTCCAAGTACTCTTTATACAACAAACAATTCCATAATTGAAGAATCCTATTTAAAGTTCAGAAACCACTGTAATGTATATTATGATTTCGTAAAGGACCTATTTTGAAAAAAAAAAATGGTTTTAATGTTTTATTAAAAATTTTTATAAAGGGAAATGTAAATTGTACTCTGAAAAATCTCATCTTTACAGCAAAAGCTATTTTTTTTAAGACTAAAATTATAGTAATTAGCGTATTATGTTAATTTTATCAAATGAAAATTGCAGAACCTGTAGATCTGAAACATTTTCTAAGTGCAACTTTTAAAAAGAAAAATAATAATGCCATGTTGCCCAAAGATAAAACCACAGTAGTGTGATCCATTGTTAGTTTTCTTAATTATAACCCTATATTGCTAATTCAAAGCCTTTTTAGAAGTCAGGCACCATAAATTTTTTCATGTGGTCTTAAATGACATCTCTCCAACAAATTTTATAAAATCAGAAAAATAAATAGGACATATTTATTTTTATCGTTTTTCTATTTTATTTTGTTAATACTTTTCTATGCAGTAGCAAAGCATGAAATATTCTTTGAAATAAACTTCATGACATTTAGTCAAATTATAGGTGTTCATTTTGATGTAAATATTGATTATTGTCAACTCCAGTAAACAATAGTTACCTCAATAAGTAAAACTTTCTTATTCTTCCTTGAAGAAAACATGCATGTAAAAATCAGGTGACTGCAATTGTTTCGAGAGAGTTTTAATTCCATTGAAACAATTGCAGTCACCTAATTTTTATAATACTTCTTTAAAGAAAGCATGCATATAAAGTTTTATAAATAGTCATAAGACTTTATATTCTATATTTTACTTACTTCAAATTTACAGGAGATCGATCAGCACACTGAATAAAAAAAATAAAATAAAATTTTCATGCTATACTTCAAACAGCTATTATTTCTCAAAATATTTATAATTTTAAACTAATTAATATTCAAATTGCAAACAAATTAGAATTTTACCTGAAAATATGCAATATTATTTAAATTACATGAAAAGTTTTTGAAAAATTACTTTTCTGTATGTACTTATGTATATTACTTTGTGTACCGTTAATTATTTTTTGTTACAAAGTCATTTACTTTCATCACTGAATAATACACACCCCAAGGAGACAAGTCCAATATTCAGTCAAAACTTTAAGAAATCTAAGTTACCATGAAAATACTTTCTTATATTGCAATTTTACTAAAACATTTTAATGAAATTTTTATAAAGTTCCTTCCAAAATTTAAGTAATAAAATTATGTTTTTATAAGCAACCAATTTGTTTTATGTTTTTTTTTCTTTCTCATAAAACTGTATCTTAGGTTTTATTGAACTAACTGATACATGCTTATAGCTAAATACTAATATAGTATCATGTAAATAGGTTATTTAAACAATATTTTATTATGATTGATAGATTTTACCCAAGTTAAAAAAAAAAAAAAAACTCTTATTTATGTTTAAATCACTTTAAAAAAGCTGGTTTTTCTTTAGTAGACAAAATATAGCTTTTTCCGAATAAAAAAACTGAATTGTATAAATAAGTCATTAAAAAATTGATATTTCATGCAGTTTTTATCAAGAGCATCATGGACATACTATGACAACTGATTTATTGAAATTGGCTAAATAAATCAATATTAAGGTGAGAAAATACAAAAATGTAGCAAAAAAAAATGTGCTTACTTGATAATCAACATAACCCTGCAAGCACTCAAACTTGAAAAATTGTATTGGAAAAATAGGAAATGACAAAAACCACTTTGCAAAAACAAATTTACTTTACTTTTACTGGTTACATTAATTACAGTAAAATCCTTTTTAAGATACAAAATTATTAATAAACAAATCTGTATCTGACATATCCAATGGAGATAAACTGCACTAAAAACACATACCTTCCTTTTAATTTTAGCTGGCATTTTTGCAACCCTGTATTTTTTAAATGTACATTTCAATTAAAACATTCACATATAAACATTATTTCAAATATAACTGAAAAAGAAAAATAATTCAGAACAGATTAGTTTCAAATAACCAGTAAATTTATTGCACAGATATTAAAATGAGGAACATGAGGCTCCAAGTAGCTAATTAATTATGTTTAAAGTGTAATGTTAATGAAGTTTGTTATTTTATAGTATTAAACAAATAAACAGGGCGGGGGCACTTCAGGACCAATCAAATCATTTCTTTGCATGTCTTTATCAAACTCCGACAACTAATAAGAATTATACACTCACTAATATATGGAAATATTCTTTATATTGTTTAACATCCAATATGGTCCATCAAAAATTATTTTTAAAGAAAATCAAATTGAAATCAAACTAAAATATAAAACTTAGATGTAAACAATGGAAAATTTGCTTTCCCTAAAACAGATTAAATATTTACAGATCCAACAGTACTTTTAACTATAGCAATTTTTGTTGTGTACAAATATAAATTATTTTCTGATTATTTCATACAATTAAAAAATAGTACAGAATTTTTCTCATCATGTTAAATATTTCAAAAATATCAATATTCTAATTTCAAAATCAAAATTAGAGCTTTGAAGTTTTTAATTAATCTGCAAAGTACCTATTTTCTTTAACATAACACACAAACAGCATCTTCCCAATTCTGGATGTCCAACATAATTTGATTACTTGAGGGTTAATTGTCATAAAGATTGTTCAACAAGCTATGGGGCTTAAGGTTTATGAAAGCATCTCACCTATAAATAACGGCAATCAAATCTTAAAACTAACAGATTTATTAAGATTATATACAATCAATGGACATAACGATACAATCCTTTCGAGCTACCTTTTTCATATCAAAAGGTAAACTGCGAAATCTGTTGCCACTTTCATAAAAACCACCCCATTACGGTTACGGGTTTTCCAACATTCTCCCATCTTTGAAGTGTGGTAACTTTTCAAAGAAGTTATACATCAAGTGTTACATTTACAATCTACATTTAGTCAGTTTCAGAGATCAAGTTTATTTGCTGGTCACACTATGCATCCACTATGGGTTTTAAAGGTAACATTTTGTCCTCTTCATCAGACAAGAACTCATATTTCTCATCAGGTTTCACTATGAAAATTTCAACCTCCAAAAGCTTTGGACAAATGCTTCCAAAAGATTGTAATAAAGGTTGTACTCTATCCTTACCATGGATTTTGAAAGAATATAATCATTGTAGAGGTTGGAGTAGGTATCCCTTTGCTGTTTTTATTCGAACAAGGTGATTAAAGTTATCTTTTCCTGGAAACAACTCAATAACTTTTGCAAGAGTTAGTGGTCATAATTTTGTACTCTATTTTGACCTCCCCTCCCCCCATCTTTAAAAAAAGGGGCACATTGCATACGAAAGGGGCATATTACATACAAAAGGGAACAATTATAAATTTTAGCTAAAGAATGCATTGCATAATGTGGCCCACATGTAAAATGTAAAAAAGATACAGATAATTTATCTATTTCAAAACTTAAATTCAAAGCATATAAATACTTAATTAAACAAAATTGCAAATATACAGAAAATTTTATAATTACATATCTCTTACTTTAAAATATATTTTTTTAACTGCACAAATCGAAGATAATAGTTAGAATCTTCATAATTTAGGCTGCTTACTTAAGAACAGAAAAGTAGATAGAAATACTTAATTACTTATGCATCATTTTATATATACAAACATAAATTTTTATAATATGGGGGGGGGGGGGTATTTATAAGGGGTTCATAAAAGAACAATGATGATTATTCATAAGTTATTTCCTAATCTGTGTGGCAATGGCGCTTAACAACCCTGCCTTAAATAAATATTCATGTGTCATGCAAGTGCTAATACACTTCTTATTTATAGGAAACATTAAGGAACATTAATTAAAGTGAAGGAATAAAACCCATTTTAAACAATGCCTGGGCTCAAAGCAGTCAGTCACTTGCTGGTAGGTTCATGATGAGGTCAATTGTTGACAACTGAAAAAAGTGTGATTTTTTTTTTTCAACTTGTTTAAAGTTATGCAAAATTGTGTTTAAATATTTTATATAATAATTAAAAAATTTACAGATATATAATCATACTTATTTACAGGTTTATTATATGGTAGACATAAGTCAAACAACAAATCTATCCTTCTCTCCATACCTTGAGCTGGCGAGTACTTCAGTTAGGTGCAAGACATTACTATATGCGTTAACAAGGAAAACTGTCCTTAAAGGCCCTATCACATTCAACAACTTTTCCGGCAATTTTTCGGACAACCAACTTTTCGAACAATTTTTACATCGAGTTGGGGGAAAACTCGTGTGAAATAAGGTCAAAAAATTGGGACAACTTTATCTGACCGCTATAGAAAAAGTTGTTCATTTGGGACAATTTTTTACCAACCAGCCAATCACAGATGAGTAGCGAAGGAATCACGTGTGTAGAAAGGTTGGCGCAGATTCTACTACATTCTGGTTTGACGTGAAATCCTCGTGCAAGTTTGAATCTGTGGAGCGCGAACAGATAGAATATAATAACAGATAGATTATATTGATATAATAACCAGGCAGCGTGAAGTATTATTTTAGTTTAGAATTTTGTTAAGTATTTAATATTTCTGTCATAAAGGTGGATATCAATGGAAGTCGTCTCGAAGTCGAAAAAAAGTAGTCATGTGAGATGGAAATGGAGTTAATTGAATCAATACGTGAAAAATCATTTTTGTGGAATCTAAAAGATCCACTGTATTTAATGGTAAATTTAATGCTTCATGGTAAATGCATTTACCATGAAGCATTCAGAATTTATTTTCGTAGTTAACACTAATTAATTTTTTGTTTTTTGTTAGCAGAAGCAGAGCTAAAATAAGTATTGTGTGCTTTTCTGTTAATGGCATGACTTTTCAGCCCTTTACATCTCACAATTAAATAATGATTTATAACTGCTTCTTTTACATTACAACATGTAGGCAAAATTACATTTACACATTTTTCTTTTATACTTTGTACAAGAAGATCCGTAATAGGAAGTTCTTGTAAAAGAAACTTATCTTTGTTATCTTGAAAAACACGTTCTGCTTCCCGACAAATTCTGTATAATCCTGATTTAGGTTTTTGAAGTCCACCCATATCACAATATTCCACCAACAATGTACGGTACCTGGGCACTGATAGTTCAGTGGAATCTTCTGAAGCTTTGAGGGTCTCAAGACAAATTTTACATATATTTTTCTTATTTAAAATAGCATTTAATGTTGCACCTGCAATAAAATATATATCATTTTCTAGAACTGCTGGTGGCAAAGTGTGACTTGAAACTTGCCGAGAAGTAGAAGGTTCGCTCATTGCTACATTGTTATATCCTTGTGAAGTAGTTGGTATATCTTTCAAAGAAAATGATAGATCTAAAGAATCAAAGAGATGATAATCGCTATCAGATGCATAATTTGAATTATTTACATCAGATATAAATTGTGACATGCAAATTAATTTTAAAGCTCGCTTTGCTTGAAGGGCTGTTGGCTTCGTAGCAGATTTTCGTCTTATCTGGGAGAAAACATTTTCTAATGCATCTTGTGTTAGTCTACCAGGAAGGAAAAAGGTGAATCCATCAGAAAATAATTCACTTGTTATATTCATTAGACTTATGGTAGACATAATCATGCCAGTTTGCAATGGTTTCCAACCATTTCCCAGTTTGATGACTTGCATAATATCAACAAATGATTGCAGAAACTCAAATTTTTTGGTTTTATTTCTTATGGTTATACCACATTTTGGATGTCTAGCTGACATAATACTAAACCATTTTGAAATCATTCGTATCCACCATGCTGATGGTAAAGCTTCTTTCGGAAGCTGGCGCAAGCTAACAGATTTCTCTATAGCAGCAGCTGTTTTGAGAGAAAACAGTTGTACTGCAGTGGCAACATTCATTTTAGAAAAATGAGTAGGAAACAGATGAATCCTGTTTAAGTGCTGCAAGGATCGCAGAGCTGTTTCCGTTTCAATTTCTGATATCCATAAATGCTTTAAATAGCCTGACGTAATAGTGCATGATGGCAAGTCATTCTCATTGCAGATGGTTTGAGGCAAAATAAAAATGTTAGATAAAAAAGCATTTCTCATATTTTTTAATAAATGTGGGACATCTGCAAAAGAATGAATTGTTATATCTGAACTCCCAATTTTGTAAGACGTGTCTCTTTCTTGTCTTGACACACAAACTCCCAACGAGCACCACATAGCTTTGTTGTTACTGCCCATGTCTGAAGTGCTTGCTCGTACTTTAAGTCCAATTTCTCGTGCTGCATCCACAGTTTGGTGCAACAGTCTTTTCATGTCAGGGCCTGATGTAGATTGATTGGTAAGTTCACAGGCCACAACTTGCTTCCACTGAAATTTAAGTCCACGAAGCATAACTACGGTCAAATGTTTGGCAATTCCTGGTTGCCCTAAAGTTGTATTTCCTATGAAGGATTTTGATGATGCATCAAAGTCCTGATAGGAAGCAATTTCCATTTCGTCTACTAAAATGCAGCAGTTTTTATCCAACATGTCCATGTTTTCAACCTTTGTTTTTAACAGGGAAAAAAGCGTATGCAAGACGCCAAAGTTAAGCTGTATGTTTTGTACACGGCGGTTGAGGGTACTATATGATGGAGCTGGGTACCCAGTCGATCTTAGGTAATTATAACCATGTTTACCTAAGGCAAACCTAAGTTTTAACCCTTTAATGACTGCATCATTTGTCCAGTTTAATCTGTCTACAGTAAGAGAAGCTATTTGCTCATCAGATAAGAAAGAAGACATTTTATTTTCCTTTTCTTACATCTGTTGTTTTAGCACACTATTCTCCTTTTCGAGAACTTCAATTCTCTTCAACAAATCAGCCGATGACACATTTTCCTAAAAAAAAAAAATTCTATCATTGAACAAAAGATCAAGAACCAGAAAAGTTTAATGAAAGAAAGTTAGGGAATTTATCTAAAAGTTAAATTATACGGCAAAAGCATTTATAGTACTTTTGTATTATTGTGGTCAGGGTAAGAAATTTCAGCCCAAAGTTTACTCGTAAAAATAAAAAATATTGGCTAGTACCATATAAATATAATAACATTGCATAATGCTTTCACCATTTCTTTCAAAAAAATTAATTGCAGTAAAATTTATCGGTAATCATTGTATAAAAAATGTAACATAAATATACATATAACATATGAGCAATTAGGATATTGCGCATGCACACATCCCATAGTAGTATCAGCCATGGTAGGGCCACATGAAGTGCACATGCAATGAAACCACATGACATAGCAAGTAATTTTGCAATTCTATAAAATGGAAACATATTAATTACCTTTTCATGTTCTATTTTTTCTAACGAAGAGCCTGGCTTGGGATTTCCAATTCCCTTTTTTCTTTTATCACTTAATAAAGGAGATAGGTTAGGCACATCAGTAAGAGTTGGAATTGCAGTTTGCAGATTCTTTCTCTCATCCATACACTGGTTTTCAAATTGTGATTCTTCAAAGTAAGCCTATAAGTAACAATATTAAAATTTTAAAAGTTGTAATTTAAATTAAATATATCTTTTAATGAACTTTGAAGAAACTAGACAATGTTTACTGTTCAAATTATGCAGCACTCTGACCAAGATCAGTGGTGAAGCATCAGAGGAGACAGCCTGTATCCAAATAATTTACGATCAATATATATAATTGTATCAAAATCTAAAGGTCAAAATATTGGATCAAAAACAATACTGTATTTATAACTGATAAATTAGAAATGGTAAGACTACTGTACATGATACAAGTAGTTGACCTAAGAAATTGACTTTTCAAGTTTTTTATGCTCAACTTTTAATTTACAGGCAATTTGGCAAACAAACAATTTTTTTCACTCCCGCAAATTTGGTCTAAACACAGTTTAAATACGTAACTACATGTATGCATTACCCCATGCTAATTTACTATCATGAGAAGAAATATAAAATAAAGGTTCTATTTATGAATTTAATTATTCATACTTACAGCTGATTTTAATTTAGGTAAGCCAATGCCTTTAATACGGCGATTTGCAATTAACTTAGGAGGATTGGGAATACTGAACAATGTTGGCACTGCTGTAGCTTTCAACAATTTTTTCATGTCCACTCTCTTACATTCAAATTGACTTTCCTCAAAATGAACCTAGAAAAAAAAAGTAAGGCATGTTACACTTATAATAATTATTTTTTCTAAATGCTTAAAATAAGAATTAAGAAACAGAAATCTCAATTACTAATACAATACTGCAAATGGAAACTGTTGAAAATCTTTGATGAAAAAAAAAGCCGAGCTCAGTAGGTTATTAGGGTATTTTCCTCTTTAGATACAAAGTAGTTAAACTTTTAAATATGTGAGGCAAACATTCATACATGTTACTAAAAAAACATTAAAGTAAAACTGTTTTGAAAAAGTTATTCAAAATGTAGAGAATACATCCAATAAGCATTAGTACCAATAAGCGTAATCTAATAAGATATGAAAGTTCAATTCATTTCTAATTTCCATTTATGAGATATCGGTTACTACAGAATGTAAAAATGCCATTATGTAGTCCCACCTAACAAATGATATGCTATTGTACAACACACATTTTTATTGTAAACAGTGTAGAAGACCCAGACCGTCCGACTCATCCTATGAGGAGTTGGATGAGTCGGAGGATGAGGACTTGAGTATCTATTTGGATGGCCGGATTGTAAACAGTGTATGTATTTTAACCTATCTCAATCATTTATTCGTGAGATATCGCTGATCAAAGGTGAAACACCATTAGTGTATATTGCCAGAACTATAAATCCAATGAAATTTGAAATCAACAAGCTTTTGATCTTTATTACTATAGATATGATTAAAAAATTTCAAACAGTTTTCTCGATTCATTCATGAAAAATCACTGACCACATAAAAAAAATCTAGCAGATAATATTGCCAAAACTATACATCCAATAAGCATTAGTACCAATAAGCGTAATCCAATAAGATATGAAAAGTTCAATTAATTTCTAATTTCCATTTATAAGCCTATCGGTTACTACAGAATGTAAAAATATTTTTCTGTAGTCCCACCCAACAAATGATATGCTACTGCACAACACACATTTTTATTGAAAACAGTGTATGTATTTTAACCTATCTCAATCATTTATTCGTGAGATATCACTGATCAAAGGTAAAACACCATTAGTGTATATTGCCAGAACTATAAATCCAATGAAATTTGAAATCAACAGGCTTTTGATCTTTATTACTATAGATATGATAAAAAAATTTCCACCAGTTTCCTCGATTCATTCATGAAAAATCGCTGACCACATAGAAACATCCTAGCAGATAATACTGCCAAAACTATACATCCAATACGCATTAGTACCAATAAGTGTAATCCGATAAGTTATGAAAAGTTCAATTAATTTCTACTTTCCATTTATGAGATATCGGTTACCACAGAATGTAAAAATATTTTTCTGTAGTCCCACCCAACAAATGATATGCTACTGCACAACACACATTTTTATTGAAAACAGTGCAATACATTTAAAATTTCAGAATTGTAACCACATCCAGGTGAAGGATTTCCAATTTCCCCTGTTTTTGCTAAAATACTGAAGTTCTGGTGGAAATTAAAACAGAATTGATAATTTTGTGGAGGGGAGGGGGAGGAGCAGTGGAGGTACACTGTCATTGTAAAAAGAGCAAAAAGAAAAGTAATTGTAGGGTTATTTTATCTGACACCTTTGACCTGAAAATTTAAAGAGAGGCAATTTTGGTATAAACTTGTGTATGTACAGATTTACAGATTATATAAATATAACATTTAAAATCTTTGTAATAATAATAAATTTTATAAATCTGTATTACAAACGATATATTTATGCCTAATACGAAAGAATTTAAGTATCTTATTGGGAAAATCCTATAAACGGAATGACAGAACGCCAATGTTTACATCAAATGATTGGCGCCAAACATCGACTTGGCGATAAAATAATCGGTGCCATTTAAAAGTAATTTCGTGTCATTTGAACATAATTTTTTATCAGTTTTTCGAAAAAATAATAGCTAATCATTAAGTAGCTTATATGATAAACGTATTTCGATTTATTTACCATTTTAGCTTATGTTTGCATAATTACTATAACATGGCAAGTTTTCCACTTGGCGACAGTTTGTTGATAGTAGGATTCACCAATTTTGTGATTCATTATGATCTAAAAATACAACAAAGTGTATAAAACTTGAAAGATATTTGTGTAAGAGGAATAAATCTTTAATATATATATATAATTTGAAGCTATTTTCTTCTAGGTTTGAAAGTGCGTATAATGCATTCAAGATGATGTTTACATTACAAACTACGTGTACTAAGATAAGACTATAACAAATAAAAATCATTAATAATCCATACTACAGTTACAGAAATTATAAAATAAGTGTTTAAAATAAATACTTTATATGAAAAAAGAAGTTTCAATTAGAATATTGCAGAACTTACCTCACATAAGTATGATCCATTACCGGGTATCCAATTATCACGCCGACTATTTATTAGCCATTGTTTTCTTCTTTCTTCGTTTCTAGGAAAGCGAAATAGTCTAAAACCGTTTCTAGAATGATTAGAGCAGTTCGGTGCAGAACAACCACCCATAATTATTTCAATAATACTTCCTAAAGTGAAAATACGAATAGAGCTAATGCTAATGAATAGCGCTACCAGCTATGGTGGGCATCAATATGCTTGATGAGTCAGCTCGTATATAGAGGAGTCTTACCCAAATGTCACTTCGCTTCCCATACATTCCATTTTCTATCTTTACGCTATAATGCTATTATGGTTATTATTTTGGATATAATTTTATATTGAAGTATCAATCAAGTAAGTGTTATATTTCAATATGTATAATGACCCATATTTCCTTTTAACAGTAATCCAACGTCATTTCAAGATTGTTTTACATCAAATTCAAGTATTTACAAAAATATCAAATTCTTATGAATCGTGTATAAAAGTACACGCTAAAAGACTGCATATATTGTTAAATATCTGATAGGCTAGATGAACATAATGAAGTTTTTGCTGTTTATAAAATCTCAGCAAACCTTGCAGTGTATTTCTGGCCAAAGAATTTGTAAAGATAACTATATATGTAAAAGTTATGTTTCATGTGTAACTGATCAATTATTTGTCAATCTTTATAACAATTCATACCAGCACCTTTTTACACAAACCACCCCGTGTTTGGTAATGAATAGTTATAGAATGCAGACATACATACATGTAAATATATATTTTAACTAATTTTGTATGTACTTTTGGACAAACTTTCATTCAACAAGCTTTCTTTTGTAGAAGTAAGTAATTTTATTGCGATATTCATTTTCTGTTATCATTTATGTTAAACAAAACTTGATCCAGCTTTCAAACAATCAATGAGTTGCGCATAGATTTTATTGTATAACTTTTGCACACGTCAAGGGTGTGTTTGAAAAGTTAACTGAATGGTCAGCTCCGTTAACAATTGTTTATCAGTTATTAGGTCACTCATTAGAGAAAAAACAACTTGGTAATTCTATACGATTCTAGACAGCATTTCGAGCAAAACAAGTATTCTGTGTATCATGTAACCCCATAACATCGATGGAGAAAATCCTTAGTCATTCTGGTGATAACTGCACTGTGACCGAAACAAGTTTTTAAATGGCAGTGGTTATGAAAATGTTTTCGAACACTCTGGTCATGGCTTTTGGTCACCTGTCATAATTGTAGAAACTTTTCAAATGTTTCTCCAAATATTATCAGTTTTATTTAGATTTTGTCCAATGGCATGTAACCCATAGAAGCGATGCAAGCATTGCTTACCTAACATCAGTTTAAAAAAAATAAATAATTTAGTATAATATTTCAGTAGAATTTTTGAAACTGTGATTGATGATAGATCATTGGTCACCAAGTTCAAATTAATCTTCCCAATATCAATGTTGCTTTGCATGCTTACAACGTCAGCGCCAACATAAAAGTTTAATTAGCACAAAATAATTTCATTAGAGAAGCAATCTGCCAATTTCTTATTGATATGTGATGACGTCATCTAATAGCAAAAATACAGATTTTTGTTGTAGCAAAGTTTTCTTCAAACATGAGAAATAAAAACTCTTAATTTCCTCGAAAATGTTATTAATGCGTTTGCAAAAAAATAGAAGATAGGAATTTATGTACAAATAGGTTCAGCGGTATAGTCAACCCTCCCTTAATTCGATTAATTCATACAGCGTTATATGAAACTCAGATGAATGCAAATCAGATTAATTCGTACCATGTTATATGAAAACCGCATACTGCGTTATAAGGAACTCAGAATTAGTGCAAAACAGGACAATCCGTACCATGTTATACGAAAACCGCATTAAATGGAACTCAGAACATATAAATCAGGCTGATTCATTTGAAAAATTGTTAAACTATAGATGCTTTGATATTATAGGGTTGTTTCGTATTTTCCAAAATTAAAAACTCGACATGTGGAATTGATATTTTTAAAAAATGAGACATTCATCTCAAATATCCGGATGTTCTAATTTATCCAATTTCACCCTACATTCCTTGATTTTTATTTATTATTTACTTCAATTTTTTTTATATAAATTAGAAGTAACATAGTTGTTTATAGTAAAGAAATGTACAAGTCTATGTATTAAGGTCAAGGTAAAAGATTCTTATGGAAACCAAATCAATCTTGAATGTAATATGCGAATACACATTTGTATGAAATGAAAATTGTATTTATGGTTCACTTTGAAATGTTGGAAACTTTCCTCTTCCAGTTTTTCAATGCAATATGATTTCCACAAATCGGAATATATTATAGTTCCTTCCTCGATATTTTTCTTAATTGCTTCTAATATAATGCTCATGGATTGGTTTGGCACCTTCACAAGGGAACATTCGTTTGTTTCACAGCAAACTCCACCAAAGATCCACTGTTGTGGTAGAATCAGTCTTACATTGTTTTTGCACTTTGTGAACATATTTTCATCCACTTCGACGATCATATCAGGTCCTCCTATTTCCGTTGTTGATGTTTAAGCAAAGAATCAACACAAACCTCGTGCATGTAGTTATTCCAGTCCACAACTGTTCCGTGACTGATTTCCAACTGCTTTTCACACCATTTAACTAAAGTTAATTCTTCGCTCCAACCATATATAAACATCACACACTTCAAGAAACTCAATTTCGATGACTCAAACCATGTGCCTTTCCAGATACTTCTTTTACTGCGACAAGTTGAAAGGTTGCAGCGCCATTGAATTTCGTTTCCGAAATACAATTTTATTTCATGATTATTATCACAAGTAGCAATTTTATACAAAACGCCTTTCGCTTGAAAGAATCTGACAGATTCTTCCTCTGTTCTGGGCAGATTCTAAATTTTCATTGGTTTTTTATCCATTTTTGACGTATTAAGAAAAAGACGTGACTGATAAGAAATGGCCGCGACTTGTTTTGAAAATGTGGCGGTAAAAGGTTACCAGTGGGGATATTCCGTTTGGCGTCGGTTGTAGTACTTTTGGTGACTTTATCGCCTACGCCGGCGAAATGGAAAAGTATCATTGTTTTTAATTTAAAACAAAATCAGAATACCTTGATATTTAAATTCAAATAAATGAAAAATTATTTTTAATTGTTGCTAGTATTTCAATATTTTAAAGGTATTTATGTACTTGTATTGTTGTAAGGATAATATTTTAAAATTACTTGCTTCTTTTTTTTTTATAATGTTCAAATTTATATGGGTGATCAAAATTATAATGATTGACATGGTGGTTTTATTGTTTTTAAATCAAATTCCCCATATGTGTGCAGCTTTTGGATTTTTAACAGTTTTATCAGGTTAAAACACGGATTAAACCAATGTCACGCCAAAAATCTAGCCCTGAAATTAAAGGGTGCAGGATTTAACCTTTTAATTTGAATGCCCACATAGGAAGGGAGGAATACATATAATGAACCTTAAGTAGCCATTGATAATTATATTTACTGTTATGGCTCAGCTATTTCAATGAATTAAAAATATGTGCAGTTGAATTTTCAATCAAATAGCAAACATTTCCAATGCTCATTAAGTGGATTTAGGGGCAATAAAAAAAAAGGCATGAAATTGTCAAGATCATGTCCTGCCAAGTTTTCATTTTGTCCTGTGTGTTCTACTAGCATTGACACAGAGGTACAGGAAGGAAGTGGTCAAGATTCTTTTGAGTCAAGATAAGTAGAAGTGATTTTTTTCATAAAATGATGTTTAAGTATTCAATTTTTAGAATTTTGTTTGTTGTACACTATATTATCAAAGGAATAAAAGACATATAGTGTATAAAGTAGCTCAGCAAATGTGTAAGAACATATAAGTTAGATACAAGCATCCATATTTAAAGTGTTGAAATTTCAAATATAGTCCTACAACAATAAATACGTTTTACATGAACATATTTGTTCATTTTCTTTAATAGTTAAGAATTAAACATAAAAGGATACATATATCATATTATGAATACATGCAAAATATTCACAATGCAAGTACTGGAATTTACCAACCCATCAGCAATAGAAAAAAAAAGAGTTTAAAACATAGTGAACACGACAAGCAAACTTATTTAAAGTGTTAAAATTTCAAATACAATTTAACAGCAATCAATAAGTTAGCATGTCAATTTCCCATCAACACTTATAAAACATAACAGACTTTCATTACATTATGAATACGCATTCTACGAATTTTATTTACATTTTGAATACGCATATATGATTTAAATTGAATTTTATTATCAATATGAAGAAAATTTTCACATACTTTTATTTTCACATACTTTTTTTAGTTACTCTAAGTCCTCTGGACGAGTCGGACGGTCTGGGTCTTCAACATACTTTTATTTAGGGGTCGCGGTAGCCCATTGGTTAGCGCGCTGGAGTTGCACTCGGTAGGCCCGGGTTCGATTCCAGCCACTGCCAAAACTGCCGCCGTGTTCATGCGGAGTACGATCACGTTAAACATGTGGGTCCGAAAGTCCTTCCGAGAGGTTGGTGGTAGGGGAAGGAGGGTACGGTCCCTGTGGATGCCTCCCCCACTGGGTTCCGGTCTAAATTGGGTGGCACTTCCCGATCGTCCAAACAGTTACCTTACACCTTTCTGGTAGGTCGGACGGTCTGGGTTTCAACATCAACAACAACATACTTTTATTTATAGTCCACGTTATGAATTTATCAGCCGATAAAACCAAGTTCTAATTTGAATGCATTTCATAACATTCGGTTTCAGGATTAATCCGGAAGTGAGACTATGGCTACCGCAAATTGAACGTAATCGCTGTTTGGCGCAAGGTCGGATCTCGCCAAACCTGCGATATTCAGAGCCATCTATCGGAAAATGGTAACTTTTTGGATCGGTTTAACTCCGCCTTAAGATTGATAAATGGTCTATTATTTTCTTATATATATTATCCTTGATTTTTATATTCTAATTAAAATGGAGTTTTCCGTGTATTTCCTTTGCTTGCATATAATGTTTGTATTACAAAACCAGCGTTTCACTTCAATAAATTTGTAAATATCATTTATTTATTTTAATTGTAATTCAGTCATTACCGAAGCATTACTTAAAACAGTATTGCATACCTCTCAAACCGCAGCCTAGTACAGAGACACTAATAGATAAGGCAAAATAATACTTTGCATAGGGTCCCGGGAGGCTTCATTTTCTTACCCAGACCATCTGATCTACCCGAAGGTTTAAGGTATCTGTTTAAATGGCGGGGAAGTGCCATCCAATTTAGACCAGAACTCAGTGGGAGCAGCATCCACAGGAACTGTACCTTTCGGAAGAACTTATGGGCCACATACTTAACGTTCCCGTACCCCGCATGAACACATAGATAGTTTTGGCAAAGCTAGAAATCAAACTTGGGTGATCCGAGTGCAATCCCTGTGCATTAACAACTGGACTGTTCCGCCACCTGGACCTCATGTTGCCTAAACCGTTTGTGAAAATAGATCAATATCTTGTAAAATAAGGAGGGATGCACATTTGTTGCATATGCACCAAAATTTCTGACGGCGGCTATGTTCAGGTCCATTCAGCTCTACTAAGGTATATTTATTTAATAGACTAAATGCTTTTGTATACATATTTCTGTTTATCGAAGTTTACTTTATAATATATAAATTAATTTAAATGTTTTTCACACGTACTGTACAGTCCTTCCCGGCCACACATGTTGCTACCATAAACCCTAGGGTTGGTCGTGTGGTCTGGGTCTTCAACGTACTGTACAGTGTAATTCATTCTGTCTAATGCTTTTGGGAAAATATATTTATTACTGAATATTTTGTTTCGAATTATTTTTTTATTTCTTATCCCATTTTAATTCGATATCTGATAATCCGGCACCAATTTAAGTCTTAAGTGTAACCTAGCTAAAATATATATCATGGAACATTATATTTGCAAATATTGGACCCCCTGTTTTTCTATCTCCCCAAATTATTTTTACATGACTGATCTGTTATCATGACTACTATCATGACTGGTCCGTCCTCCTCAAAGGTAAAAACTAAATAATCAAAGACTTGTAAAGTTACTTGCTTTTCAAAAAGCAGTGTAAAAACAGTTAATTTCAAATCTATTGAAATGAAATAAAAATGGGAAATTTACCTATACACATCTCTAACTATGTCTGAAAAGATATGGTATGATATTTATATGATGTTTTTAAATAACAATCTCAGGATGCATATAATTTTTTTAAATCATTGTGCAGGTAAATCTTTAGTGTAGTTTAAAAAAAAATATTTGACTTTCTTACTTTCATGGAATTATACGTTTTAGTTATCCCTGTACACAAATCACAATTTTAAAATTATTTCTGAACAAATTATTGTGTAAAATAACGTTAACATTCTAAGTACTCATTCGTTTAACGTTATATGAAGTAAGGGATAGTTATATTTTATTAAACTTGTTATCAACATGGAATAATTAATACCTGCAATGGCAGCAAAAAAAACTTGCTATATGACACAATAACGTGAATTTCTATGGGGACTGTTATATTAAGTGCTATCATGCAGCCGGCTTCTAATTTATTGAAGGTTAAACTCTTGAGAGAACTTCGCTTATAAAAGATATTCCCAAAGTTTGAATCAGGCTCTCATTCAGGGTGCAAAAAAAAAGGAATTTTTTTTCGTAACAAACTTCTAATCAAAATTTCATTTCTGTAGCAGTTTCGATATTTTGACTAACAGTTCACAGCTATTATTTCGAGAGTTCTTAAAAAATGCACCTATAAACATATCGAGATGTCGGGTTTGAAATATAAAAAAACATGAATATTATAGGAGCTATGTACGTTTGCGGAAAGATTTTTTTTCTTTTATCATTATAAATCATTTGTTGTGATTTTTAAAATTAAGTCGCAAGATTCGATTCAAATTTATTTTGACATAGCAAAAAACAAATTTTCTATCGCGATTTGCAATACAATACCGCTTAGTTTAAATCAAATATCAGATTCACAACAGCATTCCTATGAAGTAATTTAGAATCTTTTAATGGTATATTATACTAAATTTTTTGGAATGTACTACAAGGGATCATATTGGGGGCCATTGTTTATAAAATGCAGTGGTTGAAGTATTAGGTAGTTGTGAAATATTGTAACTACATACATGAATCATGCAATACTATTTACTAATTGTCATTTGTAGCAAGAAAACATTAAAAACAGAATAAAAATATTTGATATTCCTGTTTGCAAGCTTTAAATATGTTGTAGAAAACTTGAAAGTAATAGGAACTCGAATTCAACACAAAATAATACTGATGATTAAAATGATTTTAAAAATGCGAGCAAGATAAATTTACTTTGAATCAGATGTTTTAAAATTACCTAATCCAAAGAAAAATACCCAGCTCGCTGAAATATTTCAAAAATTACATTATGGGCTCAAATACGAATCGTAGTTTGAATGAGTTCCGATAATTATATATACGTAAATAGAAAAAGATGCTTTACTTACATAGAGATGTTTCCATCCGGAATACGATGAAGACAAAAAAAAAATTAAATCTCCGTGTTTCAGAACACATAAATGGCAAATTAATGAAAATCCTCGTTCTGAAATACATTAAATAACTTCAAATTGTTTAAAAATATTATATCCAGCTATTACTCACATAAATCTCTGTTTCTTGATTGACATATCTTTTAAGGTATGTGTGTTAGATCACATTAGTTCCGCCTCTGGTCCCGCCCTTATTTACTACTGACACCCCGTATCGATATATGTTGGGTCGATATTTAGTAACTGGCTGTTTGTTCTAAACATAGGTCTTGTTGAAAACATCCAAGTGAAATCAGAAATCAAAAGGCTAGCTCCGACGGACATTTTTTGAAATTCTGCCTAACCGAGCGCAAGTCTTTATGTTTCGTTGGCCAAGATTTTTTATGACTAGGAGGTAAAAAGCGCAAATTTTTGACCAGATACTCCTTTGCGCCTTTGATCGTTCAAACTTCCGATCCGATCGGTCGTCACTTCTGAACACAGTCACGTGCTTGGACTTTACAAACGTATCCGAAGTGAAGTGAAGATTCGTGCGTGATGCGTTATTGCTTTTATATTGTGTGGTTATTTCATCTACATTTATTAGTTAATGATTGCTGTTAATTATTTTATGACATTCTCAGTTTAGAGATGTTAGTTTCCAATGTATTAAAAACTGATAACGGTGTCACTAGTCTTACCGTTATTCCTCATTTATGTCACTTGTGTCGGAAGGCATTTACAAAAAATTGTGATTTGACACAGCATCTATTAACACATGGAATTAAAATAGAAAACATCGCTGAAATAGTTCAAACGGAAATAGAAAGAGAGAATACCGCGAAGCCATATTCCTGTAATATATGCCACAAAGGATTCACAAGTAAAGCATATCTTGTAAAGCACCAACTGCTTCATATTGGCGAAAAACCGTACTCCTGTGATGCTTGTGATAAAGGCTTTAGCCACAAGTCAAATCTTCAAAAACATTACTTAACTCATGATCCCGAAAAAGCCAAACGTTATGAGTGCCATGTTTGTGGTAAGGACTTCACATCTAAAGCTTATCTGAAGAAACACGATTTGATACATACAGGTCAAAAGCCTCATGTTTGTAACATCTGTGGCAGAGCATTCACATTAAAAACTAATTTGCAAAAACATGTTCTCACTCATTCAGATCGAAAACCCTTGCATTTTTGTGATGTGTGTGATAAGGGGTTCACTTCAAAGGGTTATTTAGACAAACATAGGCTTATTCATATTAATGAGAAACCTCATGTTTGTGGTGTTTGTTTTAAAGCATTTACTTTAAAGACTAACTTGCATAAACATTACAGCACTCATTCATCAAGAAGGCCTTTTGAGTGTGAAGAATGTGGGAAATGTTTCAAAATGAAGATTGGTCTCGAGCAACATTATGCAGTACATTCAGATATTAAACCTTTTGCTTGTGGGTTATGTGAAAAAAGTTTTAAGAATAAAAACGCACTGGATAGGCATGAACATGTTCATATTGATGGACATGACTCTTACGGCTAAGAATGATAGCAATGTAGCTTAGATTTACGAATAAGAATAATGTTAAACTAATGTATACATCATTGTCTGAAAACATTTCTTTTCTAGAATTATGTTTTTAAAAGTAAAATTACGCACATCTTAACAAGTAAATTCTGTCTTTAAGTTCCATAGACATTCCAAATTATATAAATGAATGCCATTGCTGCTTATATCAAGGATATTTGTTAGCCTCCTTCATCAGATCAAAAACAATGTGTACTGATCGAAATTTTAAATACAACTGGGAGAAAGTAATGAGCAAAAAACAATCAACCAGAAAGGAAACAACATGTCATATCGGCTTTCAAGCTAAAACCAAAACATTAAGTTTCAGGGCTTATTCACTGATACAGCTGGGTCTGTTCATGTCCACTTATCTACTAGACGAGGGAAAATAAGACAAGATACTAATATTAGATTTGAAATAAAGTGAAGTATTAATACAGATTGTAAAATCATTAAAATACTGGGAAAACCAAAAAAATTCTGAGACATTAAGAGAGAAGAAATAAATATTATAATAGGAAAAGATAAAATAAGTAAAATAATAACTAAAAGATAAAAACATAAGTAAAATAAATGTGTATCACACCCTTCTCCCTGTTTTTTCAGCTTTTATATAAGAATTAGTATGGCTCTCTGTTTTGATTTTTTTAAATTCTAAAAATAGTTCCTTGCATTTTCTTTTTTAATCTTTTCTGGCCACTTTATTTTTTAATATACAATGTTAACTTTCCATTGCAGAAAAAGAAACAAGTCAAATTTTAAAAGTGAGTGAAAGACGTCATACCGTGATATTGCTTCACAGTGAAATCCATCTGGACAAGCTATTTCCCAGGAAGTCGCCATAATCTCACTATTCCCACGAAGCAAGTCTCTTTATACCCCCTGACTATTTATTACGCATTAAGAAAGAGCTATTCACCCGCTCACTTCTTTAATTTTGGCAAATTGCTAAAATAGTTCAAAACAAATGTAACTTGTGAAAAGGTAAAAATCTGAAATATCCATATAAGTATAACCATTGATCCTATTAATAACATGAAAAAAAAGTAAGATAATAATAGTAAAAAGTCATACAGAAAATTATCACCCCCATCCCTCCCACACAAAAAAAACTATTATTTTTTCAACACATAATCTATTTCAAAATTTCTTGTAAAAACAATTCATTTACTCAACCGCAAATTTGAGATCAAAATGTGATTAGCCATTCTAAATGATTTTTTTACAAACATTCTAACATTGAAATCACTAAGGAAGGGAGTTATGTTCAACAATAATTAGAGGATTATAAGATTGGACAAACTGATGAGTAGAAAGAGGAAAAATTCCATTTATGCCTCACCCCCCTCTTCAACCACCCAAATTCCGTATAGAGACCTTTGAATTTTGCTGAATGGCACCAATTCTAGTAAAAAAAATTTTTTTTTTTTTTTAATATCATCTACACATTGACCACTAGTTATAGAAATCATTTTCATCAAAATCTGATATGCCATTCTAAAGTCACTCAAGCCGGGAACTACACTTGCTTCGCTCCAATTACTCAGATTGCATTCTTCGTAAAAATTTTTAAAAATCCTATATTTTTTCTGCTTTCCTAAATTTTCAATATTTCATTAAATTACTTAATAAACACTATCTATAAAACCCAGGAAGTTAAATTTTTGTATTTTATCAGCCAGTTTGTATTATCTGCGATTGAAGTTCACGGCTTGGAGCTGACCAAAAAAGAAAAAAAAAATCTTTTACCAAAAGAACTAAAATTAAAAAATAAAGTTTTCATCAGAAATTTTTTAATGCAATACTTATAGTGATAAATGTCATGTTTAAACCTTCTAAACAATGTCTCTAAAATTCAAAAAGTTTGACTTTTAGATTTTAAAAACTACTATCTATCTGAGAACTTGCAGCTACTGTCAGCTATCTTATATTGTTGATGGAATCGTCTGTTCAATAAATTTGATTTGAAAAGGGTGAAGTTTTGGTCGAATTTCATAACAATTTTTAAATTTAATTCATTTTTTTTTTTTTTTTTTTCAAATCTTACCGAGATACATTGTTCTGGAAATTTAGCTAACTCTGTAATAAATTTCACAGCTACAAGTAACTTAATTTTTTTTGTGCCAGACACACAGATATCTCCTGTTATTATGTAAGATGAAAGAACATAAATATAATTTTAATTAATAAGAATCATTTAATTTGAATTCAAACTATCAGTTCATGATAGTAAAATTTTTGTTTTTATTATTTAAATCACATTAGTAAACTGCACAGGTTTACAATTTTTCCTGTCTTTTCAATGTCAATTTAGGATTTTTGCAGGTATCCATAGCAAACTATAGCTATTAAAAATGTAATTTGCATTTAAGGTTTTTTTTTTTTTTTTCTTATAGCCATGTACTTAAGTTTGTTATATTTGAGTTCTACGTTCTACTTTATTTTATTATCGAGTCATCTCCCAATCATATAATTTACCTTTATAGTTTGGTAACTGCTATAGCTTTATTGGTAATTATTTATGTGACAACGACTAGCAACTGACTAGTAACCTTCAAATTTAGCTAGTAAATCTTTATCTTATAATAACCACTGCGTGGCTAGATAGTGTACTTAAACATATATGAAAATTTTGCAATAATCTATGGGAAGAAAAGAAGCAAAAGATTAAAACTCTGTTAGGAAAAAACGTTTTGAATTTTTTAATAACAATGATGAATAATTAGTTTACTTTTCTGTTTTATATTTGTTCTTTTTAATAAGTCATATTCATGAATAGATTGTTTTTGTAGTGTTTTGTAGTAATCAGTTATTAGTCGATTAATAAAGATTGTTAATATTAAAGATTATGTCAAAAAGTTGATCAGTTTCTTGGTCTGTAAGTACTGATAACATGTATAATTTATTTATTTTTTATGAAATAAACATGAATTACATATTATTTTATGAAAATTTATAATTAGTTGTTTTCATGTGTAATGCAATACATTGCTTAATCAATATATGAAAATTTTACAATAATTGTACTTTAATTAAAATTACTCCTGAAAAGGAAAGTATACTCCTTTAGTAAAATCAAGGAGTATTTTTACTCTTTTGGAACAATCTCAACTTGTTCTTTCGAGCTGCAAGAAATCAAAGCTTTTTATAAGGGAATTAACTAAGCATAGTAACCAAAATTCTGAAATAACAATTTTTATTTTTTTCAACTAATAAAATAACCTATGTTCATCAGTGTTTGAGGCAAGTCAGGCTTTGACTTCAATGTTGGATATTTCCTTGGGAAGTTACTTAAACATGTCCCCTTTCTGAATTTTTGAAAATTCCTATGAATCCTCGATCAACTGTAAATGCTTTGATCCCATACTTTTTGAACAGTTGAGGTAGAGCGAAAATAAAATGTAATTATATGCAGAAACATTCCTCTTTCTTTACCACCTTGAAAGGTATAACTATGGGGGAAAAAAAGAATCACCTTCACTATTCTGCCATTGTTTATAGTAGAACGCATTGAAAGACATTATATAATAGGGAATAACATCTGATCTCATACAAATTTATATGCAAAACATTTGTTTAAAGGGCCATCTTCATATAAAATTTTGAGCAAACTTCAAAATTTGCAATGGCAATATGCAATTTTGATGTCATAAAAAAATTCTGCATCTCCAAATTAATCTAAAAGTTCTTAAATGAAATCATTATTGTTTGATCTAAACCTTTCTAATAAAGTGGGCCATTTGATGCTTTACTGAAAGACATTACTGGTTTATTCTGATTTCTTATCTTGTGTTTGAGAACCTCAAATCCTCTTTAACCAATCAACTTATGGGATTCTAAAAATAGCCAAATCAGCACTTTATAAGAAAAGAACAGTCGAATAAGGCAAAATAATGAGACAACTTTAACGAATGGATATTTTAAAGATGGTTAACAGTAATTTTTTTTAATCTCTATACCAAAGTAAACCCAAGTGTGAGGATATGTTTCAACATTTGGTAATAAGTTTCTACCAAAAGTATTTTACAAATTCTTATTTCAAATGAAAGATTTTAAATCTCTTTCCGTGGTAGTACTAGTTTTGCATACTTAATTTTAGTCATGTTCCCGCAGATGCCGGTATTTTCAATTAAACATGAATGTATTTAAAATAATGATTTATCAAATATCCTTTTGATAGTTTTTATCAAACCATATAGTGCTGTATAAAATGTAATTAACTGTCTCCGAGTATCCTCAACTAACTTTTCACAAAATGACATCATCATAAAGGAATATATCAGAGGGAAAAAATCCTAATTCCTACTGAATTGAACAACTGCTGCAAGCATGTCTTTTTCTCTATCATTTGATGATACTATTTACTAACTTTGATCCATGAAAATGACATATAAATCAATATTTTGGGCAATAATGGTTCGGACTATTTCTTTCGCAAATAATGAAAATTCGTTTAACCTTTTTTCATTTTTGATATTTTCAGACACATGCCAAGTAACTCCCATTTAAAAAAAAATTGCAATTTTCTATGCCAAGAATTAGCATTTTTTATCAATATACATGCATAATACATGTATGATCGAATGTATTTTACTAGTTTATTTATATTGCTGTTAATTGCTCACAAGCAACATTTTAATTCAAAATTTGAGATTTCTGTTAACCTGTAACTTTTATCATATTTCTGAAATCAAACTTTCAGTTGGAAATGCATAGTCATATGCATTGTAATTCATAAAAAAACAGGTATTCATTTGACTTGCTATCGAGCAAGGGAGATTTTTTCAATTGAAATTAATACTTTTCTTACGATTCATTAAAATATTCATAAAAGGATTCATTCTTCAAACCTATTGCCTTTACCCTTACTTTCTTCTCATTTTTTATTTGAGTTAGTGATTGTATATGATACAAGAATTGCAATAAATTAGATTATTTGCTTTCATCAGTTTATTATTTTTATTTTATTTGTTGTAATATTTTACATTACATTTATAAGCTTTTAGAATAAATTTTATGCTTTTGTGTGTATTTCACCAACTTATGTGATGTTCTCTGTTTGAGTATACTCTAATTAAATTTCTCTCATGATGCGAGTTAAATTCTCTGCTTTTTCATTAGAAAAATTTTGTGAAACACTAATGCTATATTTATATATATTGTAGTTCAAAATAGTTTGAATTAAAAACTATAGATTTTCTGTAATTATCTGTTTGTGTTTAACTAAACAATGTACCTGGCATTGCTCGGGATTTAAAGCATGGATTAACTGTATTCATTCAATGTTTCAAAAAGCATAATCATCTGTTGTGCATTACTCTTAATTAGGGATGTGGCTCGTCAGAAGATGCAGGTGAAATGCTGCTTCACTTAAAGTTATTGGTTGAATGGGTTATTATTATTTGGCAAATTTTTTAGACCTGTTTGGCTATTTTTAGATAATATTTGAATACACTTGTGCCAGTAGCACAATGCGTTTTGATGATGCTTGTTGTCGAGGAGGAAAGGAATCACGCCACTGAATCTGCTTTACCCATTTCTAAAGTTACAAGCCACCATTGGATGTGGTACATGTTAACTTGCATTAATTCTTAACTATTGAACTCATCTCCCACAGCATTTAAAGAGCTGAAACTTGGCACATAGTTTCATCTCGAAGAACATTTTCATTTATAAATTTTCACATTATATTACTTTATGTCATTTATCTACATCATGACAATGTTTTTGCTCTTTTTATGCATTTTTTTGCCAATTACAGTTGCATCTTGATGTGTTCAACATGTCGAATGAAATGTTCAACATGTCGATCCATATATAAATACTACATAGGTTTGTATGTTAATTACGTCAAAAAACTAAAATGAAAACTAAAATGTAAGAATAAATTAGGAGAAAAAACAATGTTTTCCGCTACATAACAATGGGACGTGGAAAAGTATAAAATAAATTTTAATCAAACACAAAACTAAGGCTGTAGGCAGTTTCAATTCAGAACAGTACTATATACATCTTATCATATTGATATGCAAAATTGTCAAACTATTTCATCTGCCTACACCCTCATTTCCCTTTGGCAATTTTGCATAGTACCAATTTTTGATGATAAGATTTTTATAGTATTGTTTTAAATTGAATCTGCTTACACCATCATGTTGGTTCATTTTCATGTCATTAATTTTTTTTTCTACTTTTCAGTGAACTACTGTTATGTAGAGAACAACAATGAAAAACTTATTTTCATAATTTACTATTATTCCTAGCATGTTCAGCCCTGTGGCTGAATGGTTAGCAGTACTGTAACTATGCTTTTGGTGCTCTGAAGCAAATAATTTTAGAGTGTCCTTTCCCATAATATATTCTTTGAGCTGTAGTGCAAATATATGTTCAGCTCAACAGGGGCCCTGGAGCAATTACTCTGTCCCATTCTGACAGTATGCCACTGATGGTCTGCAATCTAGCTTTCAGATGCACAGGTATAGGGCACAATGAGGAAGCCCTGAGTATGTATGCATGCTCATAGTTTGGAATGCCCATTACACTAGATTGAAGTAGGGGGGCAATTCCTTCATGCATCTTAATGTTTTTCTTATATTTTTCCCTTCTGAATCATGTTTTCATCATTAGAACAATAGTGCATCAACTTTTGGACTACCCCATCCCCAAGAAATTATTAAAATAGCATCTTTGGGTCCAAGTCAATTTAGCTATTAAATGTGTAAAATGAGTAGGTAAAGTGCCTAGACAATCCAACCTGGGATTTAAAGCAATCGATGTGTCCTAAAAATTTCATATTTTGTAAAGAAATAAAGGAGATACTTTTTGCCCTTTTAACCCCCATCAAGTAAATAAACGAAGATATGCAGAAGCATGCTTAGTTACACATATTTTTCTTTGTTTTTCCGTCCTTCTTGAGCTGAATTAAAATATGACAACCATTCTTTCAAAGTAGATAACCTGCCTTACATATTTTCTTTACTAGTGCGGTGCACATCTTTCAAGGAATTACAACATTTTACTTGCCGTCACAGGCAATGCTTTAGAATAAAATATTATAGTTTAAAATTTTTAAAAAGCAATTCTGTTATGGAGTTTTTTTATGACCTGATAGCCGGCATTATTTTATTATAGCACATTAATAATAGTAAATTATAACACAGAATGTATTTTATAGATTAAATGCCATATTTTATACTACAGTATTTCGATAATAAATGAGATAATTATTTATCGGGTTGCAACCTTTATATCTATAAAATTTAAGAATCCCAATATTTCCCTATATACTGCTGTGGTCATTAAGCTGAAAATTTTTCCCTTTAAGTGTTCCTTCATTTATGTACAATCTATTTCATTCCGGAATTTTTTATTTATAAAGCTACGAAGAAATAATATAATACATCTGACATGAGAATATAAAGTTTACAGATCTGTTATTTATGAAAATTTTCCTAATTATTAAATTAGGTAAATTGCATTAAAAATGAAATTTTTATTTTTAAAAATGGATTTCCTTGGGACAGATTTCCTTCATATTAAAAATACTTTTAGTTAATTAAAATATATGCATCAACTTTACTGCAAATCATGTGTTTGAAATGCTTTCAAACTAATATATTTTTAAAATAACAAGTAATGCTGCTAACACATAGATGGAGAGAAATAACTAAATATAAATAAGATTACTCTGGGTATTTCTGCTAGTAAACGGAAATGGAAGTACATTTAGAAAAAAAAGAATAATATGGCAGGAAAAATTGAAAATTGATTATAGCAAAAAAAAAAAGGCTGCTTTGCTGAGTATTTTCAAATTATATTGACTTGGGAGCATTCCAAACACACTAGTAGTAAAATCAATATATATGATTTAATGAAATACAAAAAAAAAAAATCTATGAACACAAATGAAACTATCATAATTAGGGCAGTAATTTTATTATGGATATAAAAAAGACAAAATTTGCTGGGTGGTCATAAAATAAAAAATTTCACGGTTGAGGATTTACAATAACATTTCCAAAGAAAGTTAACCAGTTATGAGACAGTAATGCAAATAACTACTACGTAACTCAATAAGCATTATATTACAACTTTTTTAAATTGGAATTTACATTTATAAACCATTCAAATTCTGGCAATGTAGTCAACGCCGTTATAGGAAATCGGATCAAAATTCACATTTTGGTGTGTCCTCATCTTCGAACATAGAAATGTGGCAAAAAACAAACAGGCCTTCATTGTCTAAAAGGTTCAAGGATATGATATTTGTGAAATTTCAGAGAAAATACTAAAACTTTGTAGAAATGAATCACGGAAATTCACGCTATGAAACAATCTAAAAATTATAGTAAATATTCAACAATAGGGGGAAAAAATCTTGAAATTTGTGAATATATTTAATATTCATGAAATTTCAGAAATTTCCCATAAAATTTGCAGAAATTCATGCCTCGCAATAATTACTGCTTTAATCACAAGTTCTACAGCTACTTATGGGCATTGACTGTCTAAAAAGAATTTTCCAGTGGTCTTTGTTGATGATGCCTTTTTCACAGATGCACTTTCCAACTCCTCTCATAATAAATAAATCTCATTTTTGGTCTTCTAAATTTGCATTTATCTATTGATTACTACTTTAGTTCTATTTTTACCTGGACAGTCCTTCAACATTCTTATTACAGCCTGCACGGTGGCTGAGAGATTTAAGCCATGTGTTTCCTTGCATTCTCTCGGCTGCCAGGTTGTGGATTTGAGTCCTACCTGCAAGCATGGATGCTGTGGTGTCCATTAAGGGTTGTCCCCTCTCTTGGTGCACCAGAGCAACATCATATGATGGAAAATGGTTCCCAATCTGGCTGGTAAAGTGGGCAAATGATTGGAGATTAAAGTGCCAGGCCATTAAAAATACATTCTCATTAAATATCTTATGTATATGGTAATTGAAAAATTATGAGCACATCAAATTTTAAAATCATAGTGTCTAGAGAAATTGAGATAGAATATTTTTCAATTAGGTGACACTAGTATACCCTCAGAAAGAAATCAAATACTGTCTGCTATTTTTAATATATGAGATGATATAGACATTTTTATTAATCGAGGAACACATGACATTTTTTTAGAATAAAATAATTTTAGTTTTAGAGCAATATTTCTCTAAACATTCTTATAAGAGTGTCATTGAAGAGTTTCAGAAAAAATGCCACAAAACCTCTAACAATTCAACAACTATGAAGTTAGAAAAAAGCTTTCGAGAAATTGGATCTGTTGTAGACAAAGTGAGAACAGGCAGGCCTCCCATTTTAACTCGGGATAAACTGTCTGAAATAGAGACTGTATTATTGAAACTCAATGAAGTCTTCTGAAACTTTTCAATGACACTCATGAAAATGAGTAGAGAAATATTGCTCCAAAATAAAAATTCTTTAACTTTGCCGATAATGCCAATGTTCTTCCATTGATAAAAAAAAAGGTCTGTAATTATTGTCTAACACAGACTGCAGACAATATTTTTGTGATATATTTTTGAGGGTCTAGTAGTGAATAAAATAAAAAAAAATTTCAATTTTTCAGTACATTTTATGATTTTAAAATTTCATGTGCACTAATTTTTGATCACCATGTACAGTGGTGAAGTGCAAGGGCAATTTGGGGAGACAGAGGTTACATAAACAATCCACTTCTAAACAACTTTCACTTTAATTATACATTAGAGGGAATATTTTATTCACTTAAGTTTCGTGGGCGACTAGAAAGAAAGTAACTTGGTAGCAGGTTGTTTTTGTGCACACTGTCTCCCCTGATTTCCTTCATACTTAACTTTGCTACTGACCATGTAGTTCAGTTTGAAACATTTGATATCTTGAAAAGTTAGTAAATTTTGAAGTTACAGTGGAAACTGGTTCAAAGGGCAATTGAAGATATTTATTATAAAGAAAGCAATGAACATCTGTAAGTATGCTAAACCTTTATTTTGCAATGTATTTGCAAATGTGGCATGTAATATCCATATAAAAATATGGTGATGTGTAAAGTAATCCGTTATTCTCTAATGATTTTTTTTTTTAAATATTGATTCGTAAATTTAGAAATAAGAACAATCTCATGTGTATTAACTGGTCTATAAATATTCATTAACTCAAAAAGTGCTCAAACTTGCATTTACTGAATTAATCAACCTTTTTTAACTAAATTATTTCTCTATTTAAAAGCTGAGTCAAATATAACTTATAAAATTCACCATTTTTGCAAGTTTTCGATGTCTGGCCTATGTTTAAAGAGTGCAATAATTATAATACAATAGCTTTAATAGAAGTTATAATTATTCAGCATTTCAAAAATTTAAATTTTTTGCACTGCTATTTTTAGTTTAAATGTGTGCAGTATATATGGGCGAGGCATCGGCTTTTTTTTTCACCATTTTTTAATTAAACTTACAAATGTTAGCAAAAAAAATCTCAAATTTGAAAGTTGACTTATACTTTTGAGATGTATGTGCTAATCTGACTCACAATTTTACAAGCCAAGAGCAAACTCTTGATTAGACTAATAATATATATATATATATATATATATATATATATATACACAACTGAAAGTCTGCCTGTTCCATATGCAAATTCACAGTTTTTTTACTTTGGTAGGGTTATACTCTACTACTGAGTAACTCTCTATGGTTTGAGTTTGTAGGTTCAGGGGTTATCGAGATAACCTAGAAACAGCAAAGTGTATACAATTATTTTCTGAAACTTCATTTGAAGAAAATTATATATCACTTAACAACAGAATTAATTCAAATATGTTTATATGTATCTAATTTAAATAATAAATTGATATAAAAATAAATTTTATAAATGAATGGTATTATATCTTTGATTCGAGGTTATAGGATGTAAGATTCTGAAAATGATTGATATTTTCAATTTAAGTCATCTGTTTTATTTAGGCCACATATTTCAAATTCATATATTTTCTACTGTGTCAAACCGATTGTTACAACTTGATAAAAATAATATGGTATAACTTTTAATTCCATTTTAGCATTTTCATCTGGGTATATGCTTATCAAAAAACCAATTTTTGTAAATTGGCTAAAATGACCAGGATGTCCAATCCTTCTGATTTGTCAGTGCAGATTTTTGTATAGCGATAACAGGGATTCTTATTTATCTTTTTTAAGAAAATTTAGTTAGAAGAACAATATCATTCAGTTTATCTAAATTTGCATATTTTTTAGTGAAGAGCAACACAGAGATATTTGCTAGTGAAGTATAATTAATGGTAATGTAAGCAATACTATTATGTATATATATATATATTTTAATTTAATGAGTTTGTTTAACTGAATATATAACTACAAAAGTAATCAATTTAAACAAATTAAAAGATTTAGTTAAATATAAAGAAATTTAGCAAATGATCTAAAAATTTGAAATATTCATTTACCTATAAGCACGATTTATGTAAGACTTACAGTAACATTAAAAAATTAATTATAATCTTTAATGAACATAATAAAAAACCAAGTAACCAAAATCAAATTAAGAAAATATATATATATTAATCTTTAATTGACTAAAGTGGTGATTCAAATTTTTTATATTTGATCTGTCAGTTTCATATTACACCATAATAATTTCAATTTTCATTGTTCAAAGTAATTAAATAGTAATTTAATAAGTATTCATAATAATATTCTAGTTCATTATGATGTCAGTATTGTGGACAGCACTTTTATGACAGTTACCTTATCACCCAAACAGCATAATAAAATGTATTTTCAAGGTTAAAATAACCAACAGGTCATAGTAATGGAACTCTGACATCAGTTTGTCAATTGTCAAAAAGTAAACAAAAGGTTATTTTAAAAAAAGTGGCCAAAGTTCTTACTGGCTAAAAAAGTAGTTTTATCTTTTACATACTTTACATTCTAAGCTTCACAATCACTGCTACAACAAAATTTACACTAGGCAATAAAACTCTGTGTCTTTAAGTGACCAGTTTTTGCGAATGACATTCCTTGGCAATATATTCTGGAATCTTTAAAATTACAACTATGCAGTCTTTATCACTTGGCACATCTGAATGCAGCTCTGTGCATGAAGCCAATGGCAGTGATGTTATATAGTGGTGGTTCTTAACCAATGGTATGGGTACCACTGGTGGTACATTAGAAGATAATAATTTGTAACATTAGCCGAATATCTTTCTTCTAAGGAAAAGAGCAATTCATTGATATTTCATATGATAGAAATTTAGTGGATCATTTTAAAGACAATTCTGGATTAAAAAAATATAAATAAAGGCATTTCAAAAAGAGCAATTATACTTTCAATGTTAATCTGTTGCCGGACTTGTGAAGTAGGATTTTCTTCAATTATGTACTTAAAATAAAATTAAAATATGTTACAATAACCTAATTAATTATATAATAGTCTTCATTTACTATTTGTATACACGGAATATTTTTATTGGTGGTACTAAAAATTTTGGTTTTGGTGGTATACATTTATTAAAATGTTGAGAACCTGTATTATATACTATTACATCATCTTTCTATTGTATATAATAAAAGAAGGTGTCTCTGTGTGAGTTGTCTGCAGCGGAAAATCTCAGGTTCGAATAGCCACAAAATTCAGGACTGGGTAGTTGAGCTCCCAGTACAATATATCTCAGTGAGATTTTTTAAAAATTCGAATTATTCATTTATTTACTTAATGTTAAAGAAGAATTTTGAGTGATATTCACAGAAAACGGTTTGTCCCCAATTGAAAATATTTTCACAGAGTTTCCATCTTGACATCATCAGAAAGATTGAAAAACATTCTATCCAGCGATCTTTGAATCGAATCCATAGGGAAATCCTTTCATATAAATTCTCAAATACATCAAAATATGAATTTTTTTCAGTTATCTGATTCCTATTTCGTCAAAGAAGAAGGAAGAATAGCACAATTATATATTTTTGAAAAAAGATATGTGTATATGTTTGCATTCTAAGAAAGGAAAAATAAAATTACTGTATTATTTGATTTTCTGTAAATTTTTAAGCAGACACATAAAAATTTAAAGTTCAGATTTTGCTACTGAAGTACTTCAATTTTCTCCTGTTCCCCATTGCAATGGGTTGGATGTTGCTAGGCGAAAAGTTGTGAACAAGTATTGGCAGCAAAAGAGGCAATTTGGAAATTAAGTAGTGTTATATCTGTATACGTATTATTTAAGCAGTGGACACTCATTCAGGACCAGGGCAATGCTGGGTAATATGTTCTAGTAAATGAAATAAGGGAATATATAGACATTGCAAACATGTATATTTCTGCGGGAAAGCAGAATGGCCAATGATATTTTGTCTGCTTTCACATTTTAATGCTTCTGAATCATAACTTTTATTCTGCTTTACAATCTCTACAAATTATAAATGTCATGAAAATCTTATATTCTTTAATAATTACTGTTAAAGTTAGGATTAAGATACAAACAATATATTTTGCGCGCTGGATTTGCACGCTGCCACAACTGCCGCCGTGTTCATGTGGAGTATGATCACGTTAAACATGTGGGTCCATAAGTCCTTCCGAGAGGTTGGTGGTAGGGGAAGGAGGGTACGGTCCCTGTGGATGCCTCTCCCACTGGGTTCCGGTCTAAATTGGGTGGCACTTCCCGGCCGTCCAAACGGTTACCTTTAACCTTTCTGGTGGGTCGGACGGTCTGGGTCTCAACAACAACAACAAACAATATATAGGTACTTTCTTTATAAATAAACAAATAAAAATTATACTTTCTTTATAAATAAACAAATAAAAGTTATACTTTCTTTATAAATAAACAAATAAAAATTATATAACAATTTTTGAAAGGCATTGTGATCCTCCTCTGTTTGGTTAGAAAAGCAATTTGTATTAACTGAGAATTTATACAAGGTGTCAATGGAAAGTCATGGATCATGCACATAACCAGAGAAGTATTTAGAGCAATCATACATTTTTTATGCAGGTGTATGGAAAACCTAAATAGGACTGAACCCTTTTCTAATGGGGTATTTTAGGAGCTATCTTGCTTCATGTTAGAGATAGGGGAAAAGTCAATTATAAAGTTGTAGAACATTGTAAAATTAGTACAAACTGTCTGTTACTCTCTCCCCCCCCCCCCCCCACATACACACAAAAAGTGGAAAGGAACTCTGAAAAGAAATGTATTCAATGTAACTCCCCAAACCTGAATTGAACATTTAGACACTGTGGCAGAGTAAAATTGACTTCATATACAAAATATTCACTTTTAGCAATAATTCATGCTTGCACACATATAATAAGATCTCTCCACATTTTTTCCAGTGTCTAAACATTTACATGCAGATAAATAAAATTGCCTTTCATAAAATCATTAGAGTTATTTTCCATTTTTTATGGAAAACAACTCTAAGGACAAAAATGCTTAGTACTTACTAATTTTGCAATGCTTTACAACTTCCTAATTGACAATTTATCCCATCTCTAACAGGAATCAAGGTACCCCGCTAAAGAAGTCATCAGCCCCTGAAAGATGTCTCATTGGATAGTGGCTGAATTGTCACCTCTGAAAGCAGAGTCCAGAGCACTAACTTTTGACGTCTTTGCTTGTAGGCCCACTGCGAGTGGTCTTCCAGATCGCGATCAGAGCTTTTGCTATTTGCTTCCCTTTTAATTTTCTGTTCGATGTAAAGGAATCATAATTTATCAGTAAATCAAATAATATTCATGAAATTTGGAAGTATTTTCGATAATGTTCATTAAAATGGGTGATTTAAAATATTAATATTGCTGTACATTTCCTTAAATAAATTATTTATAATGACTCAAATTCACTGTGGGAGCAGATGAAAGGATTCCATTCAGTTAGTGTTTTAATAAAAGTTTGAAAAAGAACCCTGTGTATTTATTGCTTAATCAGGCATTTTATTTGAATAATTCTTCAGTACATTCAGCTAAAGTATGCGTACTTACAGATAAAGTATGCAGAAACTAAAATGATTACTGAATACTATATCTTTAAATATCATAAGACAATCATTAAAAAGAAACTCGGAATTTAACTTTTAATATGCTTATGTGTTTATTTATTTTTATTTCATTTTATTTTATTCATTTTTTGTTGTTATAAATTGTAAAATTATTTAGAATTAAGATAAAATACTAGTTTAATGTCATTGTAGAAGTTCAGGTTTTCTAATATAGCACATCTTATATTCCTTTTTTTACTACCACACATTAACAAATTGTACACAATTTTGCTTAATTATAGAGTTTGAAATACCTCAGGGGCTTTGAAAATTTAATAAAGCTGTATAATAGAACTTTTTGGTATTAATATTTCATTTACAATCCATTGAAGTGAAAATGTAAGAAAGACTAAATTAGCTTTGTATTATTAAAATAATATTAACTATAATATAATGAAATATACAATGGTAACTTAAAATTGTAAGTTAGTTACTTTGCTTTTTTCCAAGTTATTTTAACAATTTTCAATAACATAATAACTCGCTACATAAAAAAAAGTGTGCACAACCTAAACACAAATAACTTCTTAACCTATTCTTTTAAAATTTCAGCATGCCATAACAAATAATAAAAAATATACATACAATATATTAAGATACTAAATCTGTTATATGCCATTACTTACTTATCAAACATTTGAAAATATGTTATTTGATGTGAAAAATATTACATTTTACTTTCATAACTTTAGTGTAGCATTTTTATTGCTACAATTTCTTACTATTGACAATATCTTGAAAAGAGAATGACATTTTTTTATCTATATAAATAAAATTAAAAATACATCTATCTGTCTGTGTGTTTATCTATCTCATCGTCACGGTAGAACTGCTGCATAGAATTTCATGAAAATTTTGTGGGTAGCCTTGAAATAGCCCTACTTAAAATTTAGTCCATGTTTCGAGTTTCTAGGACCAGGGATTGTCGAGATATGAATAAAAATTCCACAATTAAACCTTCCATAAAAATAGAATTATGCAGATGATATATTTTCCGCAAATTTACTAAGAAAATTATATCATGATGCTTAGCAACGCAATTAAATCAAATGTGTTTATTAGGCAGACAATTATTAAATTTTTTAAGATTTAAATAATAAAGAAATTGATATAAAAGAAAATTTTATAACCATTTTTATACCATTTTAGCGCTTTCCTTTTAGTTTATATTGATCCAATTTCATATATATTTTATAATTTGTTTTCAAATAAAGATGTTTTATTCTTCAGATCTGCTTGAAGATAATTTTGTATAGAAAACACAGAAAGGAGAATTAAATTTAGAAGAATTAAGTGAAGGGAGAATTAAATGAAATATTTTAATAGAATGTTTTGAGTAAGAATGTCATTTAGAATATTGCAGGAATTTGCACATATTTTAAATTATGGGCAATGTCGGGTATATCTGCTATTAACAGTATACATAAAATTGTATGTTGTACATCTATCTGTCTGTTTATTATCTCAGCACGGTAGAGCTCACCTATTTTCTTTTCATTAGAATTATTATAAAATTTTTAAATAGAGACTCCAAATATTAAAACTTCACATCAAATTCTGAATTTTAAGTTTCTTGTATTATATAATCAGTACGAAGAACGGACATACTGCTAGTCTATTATAAAATATCACACAACTAACAACATTATTAAAGTAAATTTTAAATATTTGCAGGAAACTGAATAATTTATGACAACATATTAAGTACACTAGGTAAATGCAATGAATGACACAAGCTAACTTGATAAAATATACATTTTAAACATTGAATGATTTTAAATACTTCACAATTACTTAACAAAACTTAATTTTACAAGTGCCTAGGCAGTTTTCTTAATTAATATGACAACAATAAAATTTTAAAACAAACTAAGAAAACTCTAAAAGGTTTGTTGACGTTATAATTAGCAACAAAACAATTTAGAATCCAGTTAACTTTAATTAAATAGCAATAATTTAATTGCCATATATTTAAAATTCTAAGTAATTTTAAATGACATGATAATAAGCAAAAAATGGTAAGCACTTACTTCTAAATAGCATTTTCAGTATCTAACATTAGGGTAATAAGGTAATTAGTAATCCAATGTTATAAGGTATGTAGTCGAAGGTATGCAGGTCAAAATGTTTATTAAATCATGAACTAACATATTATACATTCAAAAATACGATAAAAAAACCGTTATGTATCCACGAGCGCGAGCCTACATACTGCACTGCACATACGATACTTCTTTGTGTAGGCTACTCTACTAGGGGAGAACTTTCCCGAAAAGTTGAGACGGAGCAATTCGAAGGCCAGACTTGGGCCTACAGCTCATACGTTTCGAGGTGCAGAGGGGGGCAGTAGTTTGGCCTCTTCTATCGGGGGTGATGGCTGAATCCTTTCTGTAAAATTGGGGTTTCCCATAAACCTGCATAAAAAAATATACAAACTCAATTACATTTTACGTTAACTTACAATACTTTCTTGAAAAACGCAAGCATATGGCAGTTTGTTAGATGACTGTCCTTCTTCAGCACTTTCTTTAAAGAAGTAAAGTCACTTTCTTACAGACAGCAGTTTTAATTATTGTAACTTTTTGAGTTAGTTGCCTGATCCATGACTTTACTTGAAATCCTGTATATACAACTGCAAACATAAGAAGCAAAAATCAAACACATGAAGTCAAAATTCTAATTAGTCATCAGTCATTGAAACTGAATAACATAATTAGGAAACCAAAAATTGAGCTCAGGATATGCAATAAAAAGGGCTGAGAAGTTTTGAACACAACTCGTACTAGATACTCCCCAATGTGGGGCCACAATACTTCATAGTCCAAGGCTTCCCAAACCTTAATCCAGCACTGCTTTTAATGGCAGTATTTTGATGTAGAATTATAAAGAAAGTCAGAAATAATGTAAAAATTAAAAACATAAAATAATAAAATTGCACACGTCTGTAATTTTATAATTAGTGAAACATTATTAACTATTAGCAATGTTAAGTAATAAAAATGAAAATTTTACAGACCAAATATTATAGCTATTCAGTAATCACATTCATAATAATTTAAAAAAAAATACTTTAAAGGGAAAACATTTTAACAAATCATGTAACAGACAACTTCATCATCTATTTTCCCATTGGCTGGCTCACTACTAAAAGGTGCTAATTCCGAAGAAAAAGAAGTTTTATCCCTTCTGCAAAAGTCAGGAGGATAGAGATGCAAGATTTTGATGTGTTAATGTTACATAAAAATGTAACATGTAAGTAAATAAAAATTCTGTTCTTTTTTTTGTGAAATTGTGAATCGAAAAGTGTTATAATTTAGTTCACATACTGAGAATTAAACTCAGACCCTTTGGGTGAAAGCCAAAAATTAAGTGAAAGAGACATGTGCTAAAGCCCAATACATTATTCAAAAACATATTTTACCAGTTTGATTGGAAAATATATTCAATGTGACTATACACTTGATAAATTTATAGCTACTAAATACAGTAGGTATTGTTACATACCTGCCAACCTGGGAATATTGGAATGTGTAAAATTTTGCGTGAATGACATTTATAATGATTTTTTAAACTACACGCGCAAACGACATTTCCAATTCATTTAACTATGTAGAAGTACCTGCATTAAAAAAATACTGCATTAAATATCAGGCATAGTACTGGTAGAATATGAAAACTCAGGACACCAATTTTATAAAATTTCAGGACAATAAATTATAAAACAAAAAATATATAAAGGTTTTATCCAGTGAAAATTACTTTATAATGAAAACAAATATTTATATTTTGTAAAACACATGCTTTCACTGAAGAGAGTAACAAATATTGATCTTCAATAAAAAAAAATAATAATAAAAAAAAAATAGCACCAAGTTATATTCCTGCCAAAATGGTTTCTTTTTCATTTGCCTAAATCATTGCTTTAATACCACTTTTTGGAAAATATCCCTTCACAGAGTTCATACCCATTTTTCAAAATAGAAAAATTTGTATTATGCAAATATAATTAAAAATTAACTTTAATAATTAATCAGAATATGAAAATAAGCTAGTTTAGTTGATCTAATATGCAACATTTAAATGATGGAGATGGATGGGAAAAGATACTAACATACTCTCGGCAATTCACGCGAAGTAACTGAATTGTATAATCGCCCTGTTTATGCGAAAATAATTAAGAAATTAACCATAATAATTAATTAGAATATGAAAATAAGCTAGTTTACTCAATCAAAAATGCAATATTTAGAAGATTGAGATAGATGGAGAAAGATACTATTGTACTCTCGGCGATTCATGAGAACAAACTGAATTGCGCAATCACAGTGTTTATTCGAAATTAATAAACAAAATAATATTTTAGCGATTTATGCTGAATTAGACAACCTTTGAAGAAGTACATTTATTACTTTCATAAAATAAGCGATCAAGATCTTAATTTACATTACACGCAGCCGTAAATCTCCGTTAATTTGATTGGCATTACCCTGTACTTTATTATGGATTTGCTACGATCCCGGGAGTGGTAGAAATCAGTGCTAAAAAAAAGCCGAAAATCGGTGTTTCCGAGGAATTATACCATGTCTGATTAATTGATAAATTTCAAACAAAAAAAGCCGGAGAATTTCGCCGGAGATTGATATCCTAGTAATGTTAAAAAATTCAAATAAATGCGGAAATGCGTAAAACATAGCAATATATGCGTAAAAGCGTAAAGAGCAGTAAAAATGCGTAAATTTTACGCATAATGCATAAAAGTTGGCAGGTATGTTGTTATATACAGCATTTAAGGACAAGTAAATTTTCTAACAGGGCAATAAATTTGAGGAACTTTATAAAATGAGATAAAGCTAGCTAAAATTTTAAAATCCTGAAACATTTTAAAAGGTTTCCATGACTTTTGAGACAATATTTTAATGAATGACTTTATTAAATATGTGTGTATCATATACATTTTAACATTTGGTATTTGTATTAATTATATGGACCACATGCACATTACAGCCACTTTTAACAAATGACTACCATGTTAGTCATTTTCTCCAAATTTGCAACTACAGAGATGTTATGAATCTGTAACATACAATATGAATAATGACATAAAAATATGAAAGAAATAAAGATTTCAATGCAATAAAAGATAATATACATGGAAATCAAAACCTTGGTATTGGCAATAATTCAAAACCTCAGCAATTAAATGACAAATGTATTGATGCTGTAAAGTTAGAGAAATTTAAATTTTGAAATGTTTGCTTACTTCATGAAGACTAGATAGAAGGAGTAGACAAGCCATAGTAAGGAATGGCATTTTTTTTCACGGATAGAACAATGTACTGGTGGGGTCTGCTAATAGTACCGCCCTCTCGTGCACATTGCATAAACTAAAAACTCTAAATTTTCACTGCTTTTTTTTCCAATTGTCATACGCAGTTTTAATATAAATGTTTTAGTTTGAAAATAATATCTCATGCAATATTAGCATGTTTGATTTAAAAAATGCAAGACGTGTTAATTTTCTTTTTCACCTATAAGAATTATAATAGAATTATAGCATGTGTTCATTAATTTTAAAATACGGATGTATAAATTTTGGGATATGAATGTATTAAAATGTAACATTATCTATAATATATTTAAGATTTTACTTTCTTGATTGATATTTTCCTGCAGTGAAGTTCTAATCCACTTTTTACAAAAATAATGAGAATATGCATATTGTTAAGCACATAAAACAAATTGTAATAATTACACATTTACAATTTATTTTATGTACTTAACAATGCTTTAGAAAGTTTACTTTTAAGTTTGTATTTTTGAAGATGTTTCAAATATACCACTGTTAAAATGCTTATCTTCAACTTGAAACACTGCAAAATTACCTTTACCTTGAAATAATGCAAAAATTTTAATATTTGAACTCATTTATGTCTAATAATTTTATCCAAACCTGTAGCATTATATTATCTATTATCAGAAATTTCGAATTCTAATAACTCAGTTTAGAATGTATTTATAAAGGTAGCACTCTGCTATTAATAGAATATTAATTTTAAAATGCAATCTATATTTCAATCTATGCACTGTTTTAAGAATATATATTAATTACAAGTAAACAGAGAGAAATGTTAAGAGAAACAAAAAATTGTAAGCTGTTATCAATATAAAGTTGAAAATCTGCCTGTGTGTTTGTATCATCAAGGGAGAACTGGTGTACTGAATTTCATGAAATTTTTTGGTTAGTCATAAAATAGACCTACTTAAAATTTAATCCATGTCTCGAGTTTCCAGCACCAGGGCTTATCGAGACATTTATGTAAAAAGAATCTCCCATAGACAAGATTTGAGAGAGTGGGAACAGAGAATTTTCATGACTTTTTTTTATGGCCTCATCTAACTGGTGCACCGAATTTCATGAAAGTTTGTGGATAATCATAAAGTAGAATTTAGTTCATGTCTCGAGTTTCTAGGACCAGGGGTTATCGAGACATTCACTTAAAAAGAACCTCTCATAAACAGAACCTGATTAATGTACAGGTCTTCGGGGCCGCGACCCTGGGGCCCCTACATTTTGTATGTGATAAAAATTTTTAAACAGAAATAATATTTTAATTTAAAACTGATAATATTAGTTTTTATTTTAAATTAAAAAATATGCAAATAGTTTAAAAAATTTACATTCTTTAAAGTCTTAATATATTATTTATTTATAAAATAAAAAATTTGGAAGTTCTCTGCATGTACCAAAAGGCCTCCGGAGGTGTGAGCTTGAATCCCAAATCTGTTATATGTTAATGTTTTGAACGTTTTTTACATTCAATTTTACGTTGTTTTCTGTCACTGACATACCCCGATTTACAACCAGCACTAACAACATGCACTAGAAACTAGAGATGCATGCAGATTTGCGGTGGCCAGGTCGCCATTGGCGACTAAGTTTGCAGTCATGGTGACAAAATTATTGCAGTGAATCGCCATTTCTGGCGACCAAAATTTCTTCGGAATCTTTTCTATTCTACACAACAGGTGGCCACACAACCGGTTATCGGCCGGTAAATCCGGCCGATTGCCTTGTGGATCGCGGACTGAATCTGTAGCTACGTGCGAATCGCGGACCGAATTCATAGCTACGTGCAAATCACAGACCGAACACGTAGTTATGAGCGAATAGCGAGCCGAATCCGCAGCTAAGAACGAATCACAATCAATCGCGATTTTGCCACACTAAGGGGATCAGACTGGCGCTGTCTTATTAGCTGACGTTTTTATTGGTGTAGTAGGAGAGAGAACGTACTGTCTCTGTTATAATAACCTTGCACTTTTCAAGTCACATGGTTCAGATGACATTGTCAAGTACTACGTACTCCTAAATTAGCGAAAACTCTAAACATGTGTGTCTCCATGTATGCCTGTCGCAAATTCAATCGAATAAAATTTTATCTCTTTTGTTACGGGATTCTTCTGCGGATCCAAAATTTTCCGCTTTTATTTTTTCACGGTCTAAAATCCTTTTCTCTGTTCATAGGATCGCTACAGATCACGAAAATCCTGATAAAGTCATTAAATCGATCTTGAATGTCCCCCAAAATATCACGAAATTGGAACAAAGTCACGAGTTTTGAGATCAAAATTTGCCCTTTCTTACATCTGAAATCTGTTTCTCTGTGATTGCAAAATCGGGAATTCTCACATGTCCAGAGAGAAAAGAACAGTGATTATCTTTCCGCCACACTTACAATCTATTTGCATGGACTAAAATTTTTATAATTATTTCGTTTTATATACAAAAATAACTTTTTTTTCAGACATATTATTAATAAAATGAAGGATTATTAAGAACTATTTTTATTAATAAACATCGCGAAAAATTACATTAGTACGCAATCCTCAGCATATGTCGTTTAATGGGAAATATATTTTCCACTTTTGCAATCTGATTACATCGACTACAATTTCATAGATTTTTTAATATTTTATACAGAAAAACTATTTTTCAAAAGTATTATTAATAAAATAATGGTCTATTTTGCAGCCTATCATTTTATTAATAAACATAGCGAAAAACTGCATTTGTACGCGTTCCTTGGCATATGAGAAAAATAATGAAAGGTCTAATGAGAAAAATATTTTCCACTTTTGCAATCTGATTGCTTTCTAATATTTTTATGGTTATTGTGTCAAAAAATCTCTTATAAATCCTTTATTTATGAAAAATTGAGATATTTGTGTTTTTTAGGTATTTCTCAGCCATGGCAATCCCATTAAATCTTTATTATCAAATCTTTATCAAATCTTTTATTATTAAATGTTGTGTTGCTCTGTGACTGTCATATTTTAAAGAATCATCATTTTCTAATTACTGTCTTCATTTTGGAAACATACAAATTTTTGTATGCAACTGTTTTATGGCTATAGTGAGTACTTTCAATCAACAGCCAGGTAAATAACATATCACTATAAACTTAATTATAAACACCTGTCTTTGTTGAATATTTTTTGGCCACCAAATATTTTTCTGGTTGGCCACTAAAAATTTTGTTCTTAGTGGCCACTATTAAAACATCTGAAGCTGAATCTTTGTAGAAACCATATTTTGAGAGAATAGAAGTACTGATAATAAAGGAATAAATAAAAATCAAATAAAACTCTAATCAACCTAATGCTATTTGAATGGAACAATAAGGACGGTACTAACAGCAGTGCTACTAAACTGGAATCTTTCTTCTGAGAAATTATTTGTCACTTTTCTCTGGAGCAGCCTATTTCGTTTCCCCTCCTTCCCTTCAGTTACATTGTTTACTTTTAAATATTTATATTTCTAAGGATGCTTGATTAGTTTTAAATACATATGTTTTGAAATATGTTTACTTTTTAATATTTAAATTTGGCATTTTGTTAACTTATTTTAAATGATAGATGTTTTTGTATTTTAAGATTAGGCATGATGTCCAAAGTTCATATTCTTTTGCAAAAAAACAATTTTTAGAAGTTGTCTATGAGGATTGGAGCATTTTTCTGAACATTAAACAAAAAATAAAACCAAGATTCTGCAGAAGTTTTTCTTAGAGGTAGGTCTCTTGGCCTTGTATCAGCTACACAACTCTTGCCATACAAAATATTCCTTTGAATTACATTACAATGCCCACACACACATACACACACAAAAAAATCAAAAACATTTTTTTTTATTTACTAAATTTATAAAGTATCAGTGATGTAATAAAAATTTATCATGTTTAAAGCAATAAAACTAATATCTCAATGTACAAAATTAAATTATTTTGTACACTGGTAAAAATTAAATAAGTTTTTCATTCTAAGCGTCTGAAAAATCATTAAAATTTCTGATTTTCAAGAAAATATGTGAATTCACGATCACAATTTTATGAAAAAATGATATTTTATAATTTTAATTCGCAATATTACGAAAAAATGCTGAAATTCAGAATCCTTACAAAAGAATGTTGAATTTTTTATTTATTACAAAAAATAGTTAAAATTTGTGATTTTCATGGGAGAATAGTACTAAATTTTACAATTCTTATATCGTATTCAGAAATAAAAGATCTTGCTGAAATTACTAGCACTTTTCCAGGTTTATTTTCCAATTTTCAGGAGTTTAAAACTAAAATGAATAAAATAAGGAGTTTTTAATGGCCCTTGAATTTATTTTGGCATAAAGCATTGTTTTGATCGGTATAATAGTCAATTATTACTTTCAGTTTAGTAATTAAACAAGCACATCTTCATTAAATATACAAATATTTATCTTATATTCTAGTTTATAATTGTTTTGATTTCACACATTTTTTCACTCCAAGTTTCATCAATATTTGTAGAACAATCAGCTTCAACAGAGTCTTCATTGCCATGAGTATCAGGAATTGAATGGCTTTGCACATGTTTAACCAAATGACTTTTCTGTTTAAATGTCCGAGAGCAATATTGACAAGAAAATGGTCTTGCACCAGAATGAACAAAACAATGCTGTTCCAAAGCACCTTTAGTTTTAAATCTTTTGTGACAAATATTACACCCAAACTTTCTGTAGCCTGTATGCGTCAAGTAATGCTTATGTAAATTTGTTTTCAATGTGAAAGCTTTGAAACAAACACCACAAACATGAGGTCGCTCCCCAACATGGATAAGATGGTGCTTTTCTAAATATGCTTTTGAAGAAAACCCTCTATTACATATGTCACACATATAAAACATTTTTTCACCAGAATGCAATACATAGTGCTTATTAAGATTAGTTTTCAATGTAAAAGCTTTCTGGCAAATGTCGCAAACATGAGGTCTTTCTCCTGTATGTATGAGTTCATGTTTCTGAAGATACTGTTTAGATGTAAAATCTTTATGACATTCTGGACAGCAAAACCTCTGTTTCTGAGGATCATGAATTCTATAATGCTTTTGCAAGCTATCTTTTAAGGTAAAACGTTTACTACAAATCGTACACGCATGAGGCTTTAGATCACTGTGCAATAAGATATGTTTCTGCAAGTAAGTATTGGAGGAAAAAGAACGATCGCAAAGATCGCATGCATGGATTTTATGCTCTTTTACACCCTTTTCATTAATATTTGACAAAACACTTTCAGTTTCATCTTTTACATGACATTTTAAATGCTCGATGAGAGCATTTTGACGAAGAAATGCTTTTCTACAAACGGTACAAACATGTGGAATGACGGTCAATTGAGTAGTACCATTTTCAATTTTTACTGAATTTACTACAAACATCATAAATACAAAATTAAAATACACCGAGTCTTTCTGATTTCAAAATTTGACTCAAATTACATGTAAATCATGATGTTTATAGAAGCTACAAAAGTATACCCTACACCAAAACAATATGAATCATTCTTAATGGGTCATTCTCGCTCATGAATGACTTATGATTATATAAGGCATTCAGTAAGGATATTTTATTTTCCTCTTCTATTTCGTCCCACGTGAAATTTTACGTACTCTAATTGGATGAAAGAAGTCAGAAGTCATCACATTTCCGAACAAAATTCTACATGGGGTCCGGAGTGACACGCTTGGCGATTTGGTGAAATTTGCAATAAAGCAATTTTCTCGCCAAGAACGAAAACATTTATGTTATTCAATTTGTGCTGTGAGCTGCGTGTTGCATGTGAAAAATGAATTTGTGTTTACTTGTTGTATTATTATGAATTATTAAATTCTTTAAAAATGGCTGTCAACATTACAATATTCACTTCACAAATCATTATTTCAATTCTGCAATCGTAAATGCGTGCAGTACAATGTTAGTGTTCGTAATTAATACAATTTGACATTTATTTATTTATTTTTTGACAGTTTTAAAACATCAAATTTAGAATAAATGACGGCATATAAAATAGTGCATTTAGATATTTTAGAAAATCAAACGGATAAAGTTTTACTTTCCCTGCAATACATGGTAATGTATAGGGAAAGTATTGGAATCATATTGAAAATCACAACTCAAGTTTTCGACAGATCTACACGTTTTGAGACCTCTAGAATACGAAAAAACTATTTTTAGCATGACGTCAGTGTGTGTGTATGTGTGTCTGTCTGTGCAATGTATGTATCCACTCTAACTCAAAAACTAATGGACCGAATTTCATAAAATTTGGTAGGTAAGTCACTTGTGTGTGACCCTGGTGCTGATTAGTTTTTAGTAGGATACGTAAATACAGAACCCGCCCTTTTTTGCGAAATGGCAGTAAAAATTTCATGTATCCTACTCTAACTAAAATACTAATTGACCAAATTTTACATAATTTGGTAGATAAGTCACCTGTGGGATACTCTGGTGCTGATTAGATTTTGGTACGATTCGAAAAAGAACAACCTGCCTTTTTTTACGAAATGGCCCGCAAAAATCGCCAAAATTAAAAAAAAAAAAAAGATGTCTACGTATACCCAAATGTATGAATTAAATGCTTGTTTTATACGCAATTTTTGACGAGAAAAGGAATATAACATACTCCAGTACACTTTAGGACTAACCGTTCTTAAGATAGTTGAGATTTCTTGCATTTTTGTTACGCCGATTTCGGAAAAATGTCCAATTACCAAATAAACGCAAAAATTGAATTAAAAATGCAAATTTAGTGTTATTTGGTGCAATTAAACTTAATCTAATGCATTATTAAAGAAATAAAGGAAATATGAATTTGAATCTGCAAGGAAAGTCATGTGCTGCCCACATCAGATTTTTACTTTTCCTGCAATACATGGTAATGTATAGGGAAAATATTGGAATCATGCCGAAAATTGCAACTCGAGTTTTCGACGGATCTACACATTTCGGGACCTCTAGAACTCGAAAAAACCATTTTTAGCATGACGTCTGTGTGTGTGTCTGTCTGTCAGTGTAATATGTATCCACTAAAACTCAAAAACTAATGGATCGAATTTCACAAAATTCGGTAGATAAGTCGCTTGTGGGTTACACTGGTGCTAATTAGATTTTGATACGATTCGGAAAAAAATAACCTAGCTTTTTTTGCGAAAGGCCCGCAAAAATCGTCAAAATCTAAAACAAAAAACTACGTATGCTGAAATATATCCATTAAATGCTTGTTTTAAGTTATTTTGTATAATGCGTGTTTTGTTAACGAAGAAAAGAATAAAACCAACCCCATTACACTAGTATTAGCCGTTCTCAATATATTTTAGTTTTTTCGTATTTTCTCTAAGAAACCTTTGAAAATCAGTTACCAAATGAGAACGAAAATTGAATTGAAAGTGAATTAAATTTAATTAAAATAAAGGGACCATGGATATAAGTCTGCAGGAAAAATCATGTGCTGCCCACATCAGATTTTTACTTCCCCTGCAATACATGGAATGTATGGAGAAATTATTGGAATCATGGCGAAAATCAGATCTATACGTTTCGGGACTACTAGAATACTTAAAAACAATTTTTAGCTTGACGTCTGTGTATGTGTCTGTGAGTCTGTGTGTCTGTGCAATGTATGTATCCACTCTAACTAAAAAAAAATTATAGACCGAATTTCATAAAATTTGGTAAGTCACTTGGGTATGACCCTAGTGCTGATTAATTTTTAGTCCGAGAAAAGAACCCGCCTTTTCTTGCGAAATGGGACGCAAAAATCTCTCCATTCTAGCTGAAATACTAATTGACCCAATTTCACAAAATTTGGCAAATAAATTACTCTTGGGATACTCTGGTGCTGATTAGATTTTGGTACGATTCGTAGAAGAACAACCTGCCTTTTTTTACGAAAAGGCCCCGCAAAAATCGCCAAAATTAAAAAAAAAAGACTACGTATGCTCAAATGCATCAACTAAATGCTTGTTTTATACGTAATTTGTAACGAGGAAAAGAATAAAAATCAACGCCATTACTCTAGGATTAGTCGTTCTCGAGATATTTTAGTTTTTTCACATTTTTGCGAAGCCGGTTTGGAGAATAATTCCAGTTAAAAAAAAACCGAAAGCTGAATTAAAAGTGCAAATTTATTGCCACCTCAATTAATTATGCTTGTTATTTAAAGCAATTGAACTTAATTTAATGAGTTATTAATGAAGTAAAGAGAAAATGAATTTGAGTCTGCAGGAAAAGTCATGTGCTGCTCACATCAGATTTTTACTTTCCTTGTATACATAATGTATAAGAAAGTATTGTGACGGGGTCGAAAATTGGAATTCGAGTTTCTGACGGGAGAGTACGTTTCAAGCATCCCTGATCACGAATTAAACATTTTTGAAGTGGTGTGTGTGTGTGAGTGTGTGGAGACGAGACGATAACTGACGAACGAATGGACCGATTCAAACGAAATTTAGTACAAAAATCACAATCCGTAAATACTGGAAGCCTGTTGTTTTTATACGCAATCGAAAGTTCAGAACCCCTCTAAATTTTCGAGTGAAATTTTGAAAAAATCGTCAAAAAATCAAAACCGCTAATAAAGTTACGCAAATAGACATTTCTTATGTAATTTTTCATTAGAAAACGATTGATATAAATTTTAGAACGCTATCATGAACTGTTCTCGAGATATTGCACATTTTTCAAAAAAATTATCAAAAAGTTATATAAAATTAAAAAAAAATATTTACTATTGAGAAACATGTTCACTTTTCATATGTAATACCATGCGATAAATTTGGTGACATCATTCTCGTGGAAGTAGCTCGTTCCATTCAGGAAAAAAAATGCTTTGAATAATACTTTTGTATTTGAACGTCAATTGTCATTTATCTGCTGTAAGAATAACTTATTTCTCCGTCCATAACGCTTGGCGAGATTTTGGCGACGAATTTGGCGAAATGTCGCCAACTTGGCTACATTTTTAATTGTTACCAAATGAACAAAAATCTCGCCAAATGGATAAAAATGACGCTAAATCAATGAAAATGACGACTAATTGAAGAAAATTCAATATCTTGGAAAGAATATAAGTATCTACTATAAGAATAACGTTTTTTTTTAACTGTAAAAGTAGTAAATTCATTGCATTATATAAGGAAAGTCATGTGTTGCCCACATCAGATTTTTTTTATTGTAGTGAAATTAAAAAAATTATGCATGCTGTAAACCAATAAAACCGCACCTAATAAAATGTACATAAGCAAAAAGAAAAAATACCTATTTTGAGAGATATCTTGTTTACAAAATTTCATTATAAGTGGGTACAATTGTGTTTGACATATAAAATTCAATGTGTTGTCATGGATTATTACTAACGGAATTTATATTTTATAATAATGAAGTTTACATATAATGTAAATTAGTCTGCTCTTCTTTAATAAACTTCCTATCGTTAATAATTTCATAGATGCTTCTATTGTTAATAATTTCATATATGCTTAGATCGCAGATGCTCTGCGCGGGTACAGCTATACAATAAAAGAAGATATTTTTCTGTGTGTATGTGCACTATGTAACGGAAAATCTAAGCCTCGTAAGTCTATGAAGTTAGGTACACAGGTACTTTAGAACACGGGACGATGCGCTTCAGAGAGATTTTTGTGGTTGTTATTAGCGGGTGTATTATTGTAGCGTTCAATCAACTTCGTTCTTACGGCGAATTCTCGGAAATCCAAGAACGCTTTACCATTACGCCCGCGTAGAACAAAAATAAATAAACTACTGCGTGTCCAGCCTACGACGCGACTCCTGGGTAACGCCAAGCACATTTTGTAGTATATAATAAAATTGGTTAACAATGTGCGCATAACAATATCAAATTTCGTTGTTTAACCGCAATTTAGTGGACTAATGTATTATGACAAAATACACTTTTTATTAACACTTTACAACAAAGTTGAAAAGTGTTTCTGACTTTGTTCATTCTGTCTGTCTGTCCGTTAGCACGATAACTGCCGTAAAAATGACTTAATCAAAATGAAATTTTAGTATGTTGTTCAGACGGTCTGTAGAACCTATGGGAATATAAAGGAATAATATCACCCAATTAGTTTTGGATTGAACCCGGGTCGAAAAAATGAAATACATTGAGCCCTATGGGACCTAATTTTTCAAGCATTTTTTAAGCGGATTTAAAATTCACAAATTGCTTCGAAAATTTTAGGTAATATTCAAATTGTTCCATAAAATATATAAAAAAAAATTCAGCGAAATATATTCAGTAGTTTTTTAAATAAAAATTAAAATAATAATTACACCTCTTATATGAAACGATCACGTGACCATGATATGAAACGATCACATGACCCACTTCAAAATGATATATGGCATCCATCTTGTTTCAAAATCGTGATTTTAAGTTCTTTTAAATTCATATTGAGTGTTGTATCCGTCCTAAAACTACTTTATTTTTGCTTAAATTCTGTGCATCTATCTTCTGTACTGAAACAACGCAATGACAATATATTTGAGTTTAAATGCTCATCTAAATTTGATTATTTCTACAACTAAGCCTATTTTTCACCTATGTAAAATGTAAACAGCAAAATATATAGAATGAGTTGTATTAGAATTCCTGTATTTTTTTAACACAAAATAATTTAGTCCATGGAGTCTGCATGGCTGATATGAATGAAATATTAATTGATTTCATAAAGAGAAGGATGATTTTTGTCGATGAAGTTTCAAGCATAGAGTTTAATTTTTTGTTGCTCCATGGTTTTAAACAAAATGTTTAAATAAAATAAATTATTATAGTATTGTGATGAATGAAATGAATGGGAGAAAGTTATGAATGAAATCCTGTTTTTATAGAGAGATCCAGGCGTGTTATTTTTTCTATGACGTCATTTGAATTACAGTTGTTTTCGATGAAGTTTTCAAATATAATAAATTATCGTAGTATTATGATAATTCTAAAACTATTACCGAGGAATGTATAACATTTTAGAGATGTTTAAACCAGGCAATTTATATTTCAATGCCGTCATTTGAATGAAGTTCATTTTTTTCGATGAAGGTTTAAGTTTTCAAATATAATAAATTAATGCAGTATAGTGATAAGTTTCAAAATATTACCGAGGAATGTATTGCATTTTAGACTTGTTTAAATAAAATTGCATTGAAGTTGGAAAGTGTTTCATAATCAATGCTTTCAGCATGATTGATCTTTCTTGTTTTACTTTTCTTATATACATAATGTATAAGGAAAGTATTGTGACGGGGTCGAAAATTCGAATTCGAGTTTTCGATGAGAGAGCACGTTTCAAGCATCCCTGATCACGAATCAAACATTTTTGAGGTTGATGTGTGTGTGTGTGTGTGTGTGTGTGTGTGTGTGTGTGTGTGTGTGTGTGTGTGTGTGTGTGTGTGTGTGTGTGTGTGTGTGTGTGTGTGTGGAGACGATATCTCACGAACGAATGGAGAGATTCGAATGATATTTGTGCAAAAATCACAATCCGTGTATACTGGAATCCTATTGTTTTTAAACAGAATCGAATCTTCAGAACCCCCTAAATTTTCGAGTGAAATTTTGAAAAAATCGTCAAAAAAATCAAAACCTTTAATAAAGTTAACGCAAATAGACGTTTCTTATGTAATTTTTCCTTAAAAGACGATTGACATAAACTGTAGGACGCTAGCTTGAACCGTTCTCGAGATATTGCACATATTTCAAATAAATTTATCAAAAATTCAAGTAAAATAAAAAAAAATATTAACTCTTAAGAAACATGTTCACTTTTCATATGTAATATCATGCGATAAATTGGGTGATATCATTCTCGTGGATCTAACTCGTTCCATTCACGAAAAAAGATATTTTGAGTATTACTTTTGTATTTGAACGCCAATATTCATTTATCCGTTGTAAGAATAACTTATTTTTTGTCCACAACGTACAAAAATAACAATCCATGAATACTGGAAGCCAATTGTTTTTATACTCAATCGAACCCACCTAAATTTTCGAGTGAAATTTTGAAAAAATCATCAAAATCAAAACCTCTAATAATGTTACGCAAATAGACATTTCTTATGTAATTTTTTATTAGAAAACGAGTATTATAATTTTTAGAACGCTAGCATGAACCATTCTCGAGATATTGCACATTTTGCAAATAAATTATAAAAAAATTATATAAAATGAAAAAAAAATTTCCTATTGAAAAACATGGTCACTTTTCATATGTAATACCATACGATAAATTTGGTGACATTATTCTCGTGGATCTAGATCGTTCCATTCATGAAAAAAGATACTTTGAGTAATACTTTTGTATTTGAACGCCAATAGTCATTTATCTGCTGTAAGAATAACTTATTTCTTCGCCCATAACGCTTGACGAGATTTTGGTGACGAATTTAGCGGAATATCGTCAACTTGGCGACTTTTTTAAATGTTGCCAAATTAACTAAAATCTCGCCAAATGGATGAAAATGACGCTACATCAATGAAAATGACGACTAATTGAAGACAATTCAATATCTTGGAAGATATGGAAGAATATAAGTATCTAATATAAGAATAACATTTTTTTAACTGTAAAAGTAGTCAATTCATTGCATTATATAAGGAAAGCAATGTGCTGCTCATATCAGATTTTTTTAACAATGCATTTTCCTTTATTACTAACCATTGAATATAACAATATATTTTCACTTCAAATTAAGATTTTATGTGAGTAGCAATTCATGCGATTTTGTGCGAACATTTAAAAGGATGAAAACGTTTAAAAAAATTTTATAACTTTTATTTTCAATATTTTATAACACGCTGTTATACGCTTTGTTTAAGCATTACTTAGTTATAACAACTAATTTCATATATAGCTCTTTCCATCTATTTGTTGAAATCAAGTTTTCTCTTTATGTCTAATTTTGAACATCGGCTTAAAACCAAGGTTCTCCGGCAATTAATCAAGGTGTTGTCATCCTAATGCTGGCGAGAGTAGCATTTTGTCATTCGTGACGTCACGGACTAGGAGAGTTGGTGCCGAAACACAGTAAGTTTTCCCATTATTACAATTAAAAATTGTTTGTTAATTTTGAAGTGGCAATATCCAGACGTAAACAACCTGCTCAGAGAGTTCTAATTGTGCTGTGCATATCTTCCATAATGACTTCGAAAGAGATTATCGCTCTCTCCAGAGAATCCGAGAACAAAATGAGAGTGTTTGCTATTCTTATGACACATGTTCAGAGCCAGAATAAAAAAAATCTGATGTGGGCAGCACATGACTTTCCCTGCAGACTCAAATTCATATTTTCTTTATATCTTTAATAATTCATTAGATTGAGTTTAATTGAACCAAATAATACTAAATTTGCATTTTTAATTCAATTGTTGTTTTTGTTTGGTAATTGGACATTTTTCCGATAGCGGCGTAACAAAAATACAAGAAATCACAAATATCTTGAGAACGGTTAGTCCTAAAGTATAATGGAGTCTATTATATTCTTTCCCTCGTCAAAAATTGCATATTAAACAAGAATTTAATTGATACACTTCAGCATACGTAGCCTTTTTTTTTTTTTTTTTTAGATTTTTGAGGGCCATTTCGTAAAAAAAGGCAGGTTGTTATTTTCTGAATCGTACTAAAATCGAATCAGCACCAAAGTGTCCCACAAGTAACTTCTCTACCAAATATTGTGAAATTTGGTCAATTAGTATTTTAGCTGGGGTGGATACATGAAATTTTTGCGGGCCATTTCGTAAAAAAAGGCGGGTTCTTCTTTTCCGAATCATACCAAATTCCAATCAGCACCAAAGTATCTAACAAGTAACTTATCTACCAAATTTTGTGAAATTTGGTCAATTAGTATTTTTGCTAAAGCGGATAAATGAAATTTTTAAGGGCCATTTCGCAAAAAAAGGCGGGTTCTGCTTTTACGAATCGTACCGAACACTAATCAGCACCAGGGTCACATCCAAGTGACTTAGCTACCAAATTTTATGAAATTCGGTCCATTAGTTATTGAGTTAGAGTGGATACATACATTGCACAGACACACAGACAGACAGACACACAGACAAACACACAGACACACACACAGACGTCACGCTAAAAAAAATTTTTTTCGTACTCTAGAGGTCTCGAAACGTGTAGATCCGTCGAAAACTCGAGTTGCAATTTTCGGCATGATTCCAATACTTTCCCTGTAATACATGGTAATGTATTACAGGGAAAGTAAGAAAATGCAGCCATGCCCGGGATGACCCCCTCCTGGTATTAGCAATGAAAAAAAAGTATTGATATGGAAGATGTACAACTCCAATTTGAAAATAGGAGAATTTTCATGAAGAATATTTAACTGTACAGGTTGGAATGATAATTTCAAATGTTCGAAAAACACCTGAACTATACATTTTCCAAATTTCTTGTGCCTTTGACAATGTTGTAGAGTTGGTTAAACTTGGCGGTCGAACTTCAGTGGCCATGAAAGTATTTCTAAAAATCTGATATGGGCAGCACATGACTTTCCCTGCAAACTTATATCTACGTTCTCTTTATTTTAATTAAATTTAATTCACTTTTAATTCAATTTTCGTTCTTATTTGGTAAATGGATTTATTTTCAAAGGTGGCGTAGAGAAAACACCAAAAAACTGAAATATCTTGAAAACGGCTAGTCCTAGGGTAATGGGGTTGGTCTTATTCTTTTATTCGTTAAAAATTACGTATAAAACATGCATTTAATGGATATATTTGAACATACGTAGTTTTTTATTTTAGGTTTTAACAATTTTCGCGGGCCATTTTGAAAAAAAAGGCAGGTTATTTTTTTGCAAATCGTACCAAAATCTAATCAGCACCAGAGTGACCTACAAGCGACTTATCTACCTTATTTTGTGAAATTTGGTCAATTAGTATTTTAGTTAGAGTGGATACATGAAAATTTTGCGGGCCATTTCGCAAAAAAAGACGGGTTCCGTATTTACGAATCCTATCGAAAACTAATCAGCACCAGGGTCACGTCCAAGTGACTTACCTACCAAGTTTTATGAAATTAGGTCCATTAATTTATGAGTTGGAGTGGATACATACATCGCACAGACACACAGAACACATAAACAGACAGACACACAGACAGACTGACACACATACAGACGTCAAGCTAAAAATGGTTTTATCGTATTCTACAGGTGTCAAAAAGTGTAGATCCGTCGAAAACTCGAATTGCGATTTTCAACATGATTCCAATACTTTCCCTATACATTACCATGTATTGCAGGGAAAGTAAAAAGAACAACACCTATGGAGATTTTGACGTGGCCCCAATTCTCTCATGCAAACATCCAATCTGTCATTAAGGACATCTCTATAGAGCCGTCACAAGCTTGAGTATATCTGGTGATTAGTTAAATCTGATAACTGTCTGTGATTGATTCCTTGTGTGTAACATAGATGGAACAAATATCGATGAATTTTCACGAAACTTTTTATCCGGCTTTGTTAACGAAAAATCAAGAACTAGATAGAATTTTTTTAAATTCAAGCGAACGAAATTTATTCGAAATTCTATACTTTTTTAACAGGGCAACATAGAACAAAATTTTACATAATCATACATAAAAGGGTTTATTCATGACTTAATGATCACAAAACTTGATAGTTTCAATCATTGTTGTGAAAGTTAGCCGCAATGCAATATTCTTTGTTCATAACGTCGTTAGACGTTATTACATTGTCAAGAATGGTACCAATCAGTAGATTTTTTAAAGCCCTTTAAAGAGAAGGATAACAAGCTAGTATTGGCTTCTGGACCAAACCTAACGGATCCATACTATTTTTGATTTCTCTCCCGGAAAAAACAAAATGGGGAAGCAAGGGTAAAGTTTTGTAGATCCTTCCCGAAGCCCCCATACCAGGGACATAAAAGAAAAAATCTGATGTGGGCAGCACATGACTTTCCCTGCAGACGTTTATATTCACGTTCTCTTTATTTAATTAAATTTATTTCACTTTTAATTCAATTTTCGTTCTCATTCGGTAACCGGACTTATTATCAAAGGTGGCGTAAAGAAAATACGAAAAACTAAAATATCTAGAGAACGGTTAGTCCTAGTGTAATGGGGTTGATCTTATTCTTTTCGTCGTTAAAAATTACGTATTAAACGAGCATTTAATGGATATATTTGAGTATACCTAGTTCTTTAGTTTAGATTTTGACGATTTTTGCGGGCCTTTCGCAAAAAAAGCTAGGTTATTTTTTTTCGAATCGTACCAAAATCTAACCAGCACCAGGGTAACCCACAAGTGACTGATCTACCAATTTTTGTGAAATTCGGTCCATTAGTTTTTCAGTTACAGTTCATACAAGCTTTTGTGGGCCATTTCGCAAAAAAAAAGGCGGGTTCTTTTATCCCGAATCGTACCCAAAACTAATCAGCACCAGACTCGCCCACAAGTGACTTACTTACCAAATTTTATGAAATTCGGTCAATTAGTTAGAGTGGATACAAAATCTGCACAGACAGACATACACACAGACACACAGACACACACACAGACGCCACGCTAAAAATAGTTTTTTCGCATTCTGGAGGTCTCGAAACGTATAGATCCGTCGAAAACTCGAGTTGTGATTTTCGGCATGATTCCAATACTTTCCCTATACATTACCATGAATTGCAGGGAAAGTAAAAATCTGATGTGGGCAGCACATGACTTCCCTTATATAATGCAATGTATTTACTACTTTTACAGTAAAAACAAAAAAATCTGATGTGGGCAACACATGACTTTCCTTATATAATATAATGAATTTACTACTTTTACAGTAAAAAAAATAGGTTTTTCTTATAGTAGATACTAATATTCTTTCCAAGATATTGAATTTTCGACAATTAGTAGTCATTTTCATTGATTTAGCGTCATTTTTATCCATTTGGCGAGATTTTTGTTAATTTGGTAACAATTTAAAATGTCGCCAAGTTGGCGGCATTCCGCCAAATTCGTCGCAAAAATATCGCCAAGCGTTATGGACGGAGAAATAAGTTATTCTTACAGCAGATAAATGACTATTGGCGTTCCAATACAAAAGTATTACTCAAAGTATCTTTTTTCATAAATGGAACGAACTAGATCCACGAAAATGATGTCACCCAATTTATCGCATGGTATTACATATGAAAAGTGAACATGTTTCTCAATAGGAATTTTTTTTTTTTTCATTTTATATGACTTTTTGATAATTTTTTAGAAAAATGTGCAATATCACGAAAACGGTTTATGTTAGCATTCTAAAATTAATGTCAATCGTTTTCTAATGAAAAATTACATAAGAAATGTCTATTTGCGTAACTTTATTAGTGGTTTTGATTTTTTGACGATTTTTTCAAAATTTTATTCGAAAATTTAGGGGGGTTCGGAACATTCGATTACGTATAAAAACAATAGGCTTCCAGTGTTTACGGATTGTGATTTTTGTACCAAGTTTGGGTTCGAATCGGTCCATTCGTTCGTCAGTTATCGTCTCCACAGACTTACTGACACACACACACACACACACACACACACACATCACTTCAAAAATGTTTGAATCGTGATCAGGGATGTTTGAAACGTGCCCTCCCGTCGAAAACTCGAATTCGAATTTTCGACCCCGTCACAATACTCTCCTTATACATTATGTATATAAGGAAAGTAATAGGTTATTCTTAGTGGATACTTATATTTTTTCCAAGAAATTGAATTTTCGTTATATAGTCGTTATTTTCATTGATTTAGCGTCATTTTTATCCATTTGATGCGATTTTCATTGATTTGGTAGCATTTAAAAAGTCGCCAAGTTGGCGTTATTCCGCCAAATTCATCGCCAAAACCTCACAAAGCGTTATGGACGGAGAAATAATTTATCCTTATAGCAGATAAATGACTATTGGCGTTCAAATATAAAAGTATTACTCAAAGTGTCTTTTTTCATGAATGGAACGAGCTAGATCCACGAGAATGATGTTAACAAATTTATCGCATGACAGTACAATTGAAAAGTGACCATATTTCTCAATAGGAAATATTTTTTTTTCATTTATATAATTTTTACTTTCCTTATATACATATAATGTATAAGAGGAAAGTATTGTGACGGTGTCGAAAATTCGAAATCGAGTTTTCGACGGGAGAGCACGTTTCAAGCATCCCTGATCACGAATCGAACATTTTTCAGATGAAGTCTGTGTGTGTGTGTGTGTGTGTGTGTGTGTGTGTGAAAGTATGTGTGTGTGTGTGTCAGTGAGTCTGTGGAGACGATAACTGACGAAGGAATGGACCGATTCGAACCAAATTTGGTACAAAAATCACAATCCGTAAACACTGGAAGCCTATTGTTTTTATACGTAATCGAATGTTCAGAACCCCCCCTAAATTTTCGAATAAAATTTTGAAAAAATCGTCAAAAAATCAAAACCACTAATAAAGTTACGCAAATAGACATTTCTTATGTAATTTTTCATTAGAAAACGATTGACATAAATTTTAGAACGCTAACATGAACCGTTCTCTAGATATTGCACATTTTTCAAAAAAATTATTAAAAAGTCATATAAAATAAAAAAAAAATATTTCCTATTGAGAAACATGTTCACTTTTCATATGTAATACCATGCGATACATTGGGTGACATCATTCTCGTGGATCTAGCTCGTTCCATTCATGAAAAAATATACTTTGGGTAATACTTTTGTATTTGAACGCCAATAGTCATTTATCTACTGAAAGAACAACATATTTCTTCGTCCATAACGCTTGGCGAGATTTTGGCGACGAATTGGGCGGAATATCGCCAACTAGGCGACTTTTTGAAATGTTGCCAAATTAACGAAAATCTCGCCAAATGGATAAAAATGACTCTAAATCAATGAAAATGACGACTAATTGTCGAAAATTTAATATCTTGGAAAGAATATTAGTATCTACTATAAGAAAAACTTATTTTTTTACTGTAAAAGTAGTAAATTTATTACATTATATAAGGAAAGTCATGTGTTGCCCACATTAGATTTTTTTTTATAATTTTTTTGCAAAATGTGCAATATCTCGAGAACGGTTCATGATAGCGTTCTAAAAATTATGTTAATGGTTTTCTAATAAAAAATTACATATGTCTATTTTCGTAACTTTATTAGAGGTTTTGATTTTTTGATGATTTTTTAAAAATTTTACTCGAAAATTTTGAGGGGTTCTGGACATTCAATTGGGTATAAACACAATAGGTTTTCAGTATTCACGAATTGAAATTTTTGTACCAAATTTCATTTGAATTGGTCCGTTCGTTCGTCAGTTATCGTCTCCACTCCCACACACACCTCAAAAATGTTCGATTCGTGATCAGGGATGCTTGAAACGTGCTCTCCCGTCGAAAACTCGAATTCGAATTTTCGACCCTGCCACAATTCTTTCCTTATATATTATTGTATATAAGGAAAGTAATAAATTCGACCTCGGGGAAGAACCTAACTGGGACAATTTTCATTTGAGACAACTATTTTCGGCTTTAAACACCACACATTGTTAAACAATTTTTTTTTTTAATTGTAGCTTAATTTTTTATGAGTGTCGGTTTAACCCTGTCTTTTGCATATCTATAAATTCTATAGCTTCATATATTATCTTATGCAAAGAAATTCAATTTATGAATACAGAAAAATAGTTTAAATCGCTAAGGAACATCAAGCGTTGCCCACGTCAGATTCTTTATTCTTTTCACTAGAGTTTTTTGGATCCTATGTTGTGTTAAGTTACCTATTCCCACTCACAGTCATATTGGCTGACCTGAGGCCATGAAACACCTCCGTTGTCATAATGAATTAATAACCTCTCTAGCTGGGAAGGGCACCGTGCGGGGGTTACTATGCAATTCACAAGGAGAATATGTGCTGTGGGCCACCATGCAGGAACTAATTACCTGAATGACATGATTGAGGGGAATGACCCTAGAAACAGGGGCGGACTTAGGAAACGCGGTATTAGGCATAAATGTAAGAGTTCGCCCGGCGCAAGAAAAATGAATGGTGCGATATATATAATTGAAGATTTTTTATAATTACTTGTAATATATACTCGAGAAATACCAAAGTAAATAGCTTATAAACTGAAGGTAAAGGTGAAAATTTGCAAAACGGAGACCAAGTGTAGCAAGATGAGCTAGGCCTTTTCTAGCTCCCATGAAATTTGTAAATGGAGTAAATGGAATAAAGTGAATATAAAAGGAATATGATGAAGATGAAAAGCATTTCTGAAACCATATACGTTATCAAGGGCCATACATGTTTCATTAATGCTGATTCTACGTTTCTGTGTACACAACTGTAAAATGCATTACAGAAATAATGTACATGGCCCAATATATATATATATATATATATATATATATATATATATATATTGTATATATATATTATATATATATATATATATATATATATATATATATACTGTTGAATATCTCTTTTTATTGCTTTTACGCAGTACAGTTTTTATTACTCTCTTTGGCAACAGCAAATCACATCTTTTCATTTCTGCATATGGCAACATTGGTCTAGCCATATTTTGCTTGTCATGGTTGCTCTAATGAAATGTATTTCAAGGTATTTATGTTTCCTTTATTGTTCCACTCTATATGCTTGTCGTCCATATAACACAAGTTTATAGATAAAATCTATCTTGTGTTTCAGAAACAAGCATTTTCGTGTTCATTTCGAAGGGATATATGGACCCGAAGAGAATTTTTTCGAAATGAACTTATCGTAAGCCTAAATCTCTTCCATGTGCAAGCTTTTTTGCTTGATTTTTTTGTTTTCTTATTAGCATTCCTCATTTTTGAAATTTGTTGATTGTCTTTGTCTTTATGACCTGCATTACGCTTTATTATTTCCTCTTTATGCCTAAATTTCTTTTATTTCTTTGTATTTTGTAGAAAATTTTGGAATAGTGTATTATGAGTTACTACATACATTCTAACTTTGGATTTACTAATTTATATTTATATATATATATATATATATATATATATATATATATATATATATATATATATATATAAAAAATGAAAGATTTTAATCGTAAATTATGCATGAACTACTGTATGAACTAAAAAACCCATCTCTAGCATATCTGTTACAAATGAGTAACTATAGACCAAGACTAAGGATAAAAATGGAAGGTAACATATCACTACAATGGAAAGGGGGATGAGAAGAATATTAGGATTCAAAATTCACAATTAAAAGTATATAAATATAAATAAAAATAAGAAGAAAACACGGCAAAAATGAGAAAAGGCAATAATAATTAGCTCAAGATAAAAGATGAAGACATAGAGAACAATCAATTGAAACTACACAAAAAATGGCGGTTAGTTCGAAATTGCATTCTCATCAGGACAGCCATATACAATTCGAATTAAAACCGATAGAATAGCCAGTTTCTGACAATGGCGATAGTATTTAACTATAGGCACCATTGGAACTGTCTACTGGCTAGTGGAAGGAGAAAAATAAATCAATTGAATTACAAATCAGAAAATTAATACCTCCTCGAACAGAAATATGAACTCAGAAGCAGAGTTACCACGTATAAGTGGAAGAAGCGACTGAGCATTTCACCTCACTTTGTCAATGCGAGTGGGCACCGGAATGAATACATTTGAACGATACATAATATGTATGGAGATTTTAAAAAAAAAGATATATATATATATATATATATATATATAATGAAATACAATCCCAAAAAGAATAAAATTCAAGAAAGAGAAAGGCGCAAATTGCCGCACTATCAGAGTCTTGAAATATAAGATTTAAAATGAAAAATGAAAAATATAAGTGGAATGATTGTGTTTACAGGGTTGCAGAAAGGTCAAGGGCGATTGCGACCCCTATTTCCTGGTTAGAAGTTAGCTTTGACTTCATGAAAACGCTCCCAGAGACTCTGCACGCCCGAAACAACAATCGAATAAGTCCGTGGGGAAAAATGGCCGAATCCCAGACAACATAAAAATAATCAAAATAACAATAAAATTGTAAATTTTACAAACCAGCAAGACGAGAATCATGGAAGAGTTGCATAAAGCTTATAAACTTCGGATAGGAAAGCATACATAAAAAAGTCGCGTCTAATATATAGAGCATTCTGGATGTGAAACAATCAGATAATCCTAGGTAAGAGTTGAGTTGTATTCCATGATGTCGGATAAATTAACATAATTTTTATCACAATAATTTCTGCAAAAAACATCATAATAGTACTAGACAAAGCGGAAGTTCCCGAGTTCCGTTGATTAAATGCATCATGCATTTATTAAATTCTGTAATATATATAAGTATATATATATATATATATATATATATATATATATATATATATATATATATATATATATATACATATATATATATATATATATATATGTATATATATATGTATATATATATATATATGTATATATATATATGTATATTTATATATATATATATATACATATATATATATTTATATGTATATACAGTTATATATAGTTATATATATATATATATATATATATATAAATTTTTTTTTCTCCTAACGTTAATATTCAGAGGGCTTCAGTTTGTGGAATACAGTATTGGATCCTAATGTGAATGTTGTATATGCGCCAAAAATTGTATTATTTTTGTGTGTTCTAGTATTATTTTTGTATATTTTAGAATTATACATTGGGACTTCAAATCTTAGTGTTCGGGGGAGGGGTAACAATTTTTCTTATAGAAAACAATGATAATTCCCTGAACAATGATGGCGAAAGTGATTATTTGAATTACGTTATGGTTGTTAATGGCATCAAAATAGGTCGTATTAACATATAAATAAACCAAATACATAAATCGGTGTCACCGAGCTATTGCCAACTTGAAAATAAAACATTTAAAAGGGATTTCACGGAATAATTTAAAAAAAAATAGTTGGGGGACGAAACTTAAAAACAATATATATTTTTTCCCCTAACATTATGAAATATGAATATATGATAGGTGAAAACTTATGCTTAAGACAATTCGGTATATGCCGCTAAATTATTTCTCCTACCCACCAAGAAACATTTATTTCATTTGGCACTCCAGTAAATAAGTTTGTCCCTACATGCGACTGCCTAGAGTAGCTTAGGATGAATTACACAGAACAAACTGTTGAAAGTAAATATTTGAAACTTTTCACACAGGTGGAACTTGATCTTTAAGTAATGAAAAATATTTAAAATCTTAGAATTTAGTTCGAAAAATTTATAAATCCTGGTGTTTTATCCCACACAAAATGTGCTTTTATACCATTCTACGCAGAAAAAAATATCCTAAATGTTCTTAATTTATTCTATTGGTGTACAGTCAATCGTTCTTGAGATATTTTAATTTATAGTTACAGCAGACGATTTTTTTATTGTATTTTATCAACGAATTTATTTATAGTTTTTTATTGATTTAAGAAAATTAGATTATTTAATATAATTATCCTAAAAGGTAGTATAAATGTCTCTGTTCTCGCTGTACAAAATTATCTTCACAAGCAGGTCTGACAAATAAAACATCCTTGTCCTGTTTGTAAACAAATTTATAAAAATATGAAATTGGATGATTATATGCTAAAATGAAAGCGATAAAATTGTATTAGAAGATATATCCGTACCATTTTATTATATTTCCAGAATTGATTAAACACAATATATGAGTTTACCTGGGAAAACAGCGTGCTGTTGGCACATTTCGGACGCGGTAGCCCGGTGGTTTGCGCGCTGGATTTGCACGCTGCCACAACTGCCGCCGTCTTCATGCGGAGTACGATCATGTTAAACATGTGGATCCGTAAGTCCTTCCGAGCAGTTGGTGGTAGGGGAAGGAGGGTACGGTCTCTGTGGATGCCTCCCCTACTGGGTTCCGGTCTAAATTGGGTGGCACTTCCCTGCCGTCCAAACGACCTTGCACCTTTCTGGTAGGTCGGACGGTCTGGGTCTCAACAACAACAACAATATATGAGTTTGAAAAATTTATTTATATACGTTTCTTTATTATTTAAATGGAGAGAGAAATTAATTAAAATCGTCTGCGGTATAAATTCATTGGGTTTAATTAGTTGCTTAGCAACATGATATATTTTTCTTCAAATAAATTTGAGGATAAAATATTGTCCGCGCATAATACTATTTCTATGGGAGGTTTAATTGTGTGCTTTTTATTAATATCTCGATAACCCCTGGTCCTAAAAACTCGAAATATATTCTAAATTTTAAGTGGAGCTGTTCCAAGTCTACCCCGAAAATTTAATCGAATTCTGTGTAGTCGTTCTCCCGTGATGATGAGACAAACATACACACACAAACAAACGTAGAGACAGATTTCCAATTTTATTTATATAAATACACTAGCAGTATACCCGTTCTTCGTGCGGAATGTATAATATAAGAAAACTTAAAATTCACAATCATGTGCAAATTCCTATAGTATTTAAATGACATTGTTATTCAAAGAATTATGTATATTAAAATATTTAAATTAATATTCCTATAAAGAAGATTAAAATCCTCTGTTCTCGCTATACAAAAATTACCTTCATCGGAAGATCTAGAGAATGAAACATCCTGGTCCCGCTTGTAAACAAATTTACAAAAATATGACATTAAATCAATATATGCTCTAAAATTGTATAAGATATATCCGAACTACTTATATTCTCGAATATTAGAAGATTACGCGTCTACAATATATGAGTTTCAAAAATATTTGCCAAACAATAACAGATAACGTAATAAATTAAAAATACAATCAATAACAATCTCCGTAGTCTTTAAACCAAAATGTCGTAATTGATGCCAATATATGCCAATATGAACACGCTAAAATTGTATGGAAAGTACTCGTACTACGTGCATTCTCGTAGATTGGAAGATATATACTCGTGTATTAGTAGAATAATACCCGTTCTACATGGCCATTCTTCGTACGGAATATATAATATAAAGAAACATAAAATTCACAATCATGTGCAAATTACTATATTCTGAATGACATTGTTATTCAGAACATCCTATTAAAATATTTAAATTAATGCTCCTAAAAATAAATTTAAGAATCCCTGTTCTCGCTGTACAAAATTATCGTCACAGGCAGATGTGAAGAATAAAACAGCCTGGTTCCGTTTGTAAACAAATTTACAAAAAATATGAAATTGAATCAATATATGCCAAAATAAAAGCGCTAAAATTGTTAGGAAGATATATATTCCTGGATATTAGAAGATATACCCGTGTATTAGTAGAAAATTATCCGTACTACTGTATATGAATTTCAAAAATATTTTCCAAAATAAAACAGATGACGTAATAAAGTGAAAATATCAATTATACCCACAATCTTTAAACTTGAGGACCGTAATTGATTCCAATATATGCCAAAATGAAAGCGCTAACATTATATCGAAAGATATAACCGTACTACTTTTACTCTCGCAGATTAGAAGAAATACCGGTGTACTAATGGAAGATTAGATTACCCATTTACAATATATGAGTTTTAACCGTTTTAGCCAAAATAAAGCAGATAGCGTAATAAATTGAAAATATCGATAATCCCAGTAATCGTTTAATTGATATAATCAAGCAAAAACGCAATTTCGATAAAAGTTATTTCATATACATTACTTTATTATCTAAATAGGAAACGATTTAATAAAAATCGTCTGCTGCATAAACACATTGGATTTTAAAACCTTTGCTAAGCAACATGATATCATTTTCTTCAAATAAACGTCTGCACAATGTTATCTATGTCTATGGAAGGTTTAACTGTGCATTTATAATTAATTTCTAGACAACCCTTGGTCCTAGAAACTCGAAACATGGACTAAAATTTAAGTGGGACTATTCCAAGGCAACCTACAAAATTTCATGCAATTCGGTTCAGCCTTTTCCCCGTGATGATGAGACAAACATACAGACAGACAGATTAACAATTTTATGTATACAGATTTCTTTATGATTTAAATCTGAAAGATTTTATAAAAATCGTCTGCCGTATAAACAACCTTGTATTTAATTCCGTAGTTAAGTCACATGATTTATTTTTCTTCAAATAAATTAACGGAAAAAATCATCGTCTGCATAATGCTATCTCTATGGGAGATTCAATTTTTATTAATATCTCGACAACCCCTGGGCCTAGAAACTCGAAACACGGACTAAATTTTAAGTGGGGCCAATTCAAGCCTATCCACGAAATTTGGGGAAATTCGGTGCAGCTGTTTGTTCTCTGGTGATGATGAGACAAAAACAAAAGAATTTCCCTTTACAAATTTTAAAAGATGTAAGGCCTTATTAATATCTCACCGGAGCCCAAATCTCAGTCAGGCCGACGAATTTGTTCCTTTATTCCGTCTGAAGCAACTTGCTCTTACCACTAATTGGAAACTGTATCATTCTAATACAAGAGGGGATAAATGTATTCAAGTTTCACGATTCTACAATACGAAAGGGAACAATAATATTTCCTCACAACTGTATAATTCATTGGAGTTCATATCTTTGGCGAGGTCACCTCTAAGTGTTGTCCGCCCATGTGTATGCAAATTAATTCCGTTTAGTGTTATTATTCCCTATCTCCACCTGCCTTCCATGATAGCTCGTTCGTTATGCATGTGCATATGACGGCTCTCTGGGCGTTTATTGAAAACGTGTCTTGCTAAGGAGACTAATTGCGGATTTTCTTTTTTCAGTTAACTGTCAATAGATGGAATTCCCACCTACATATTGGTTTCGGCGAATAGTTAAAAGTCATACATTGTAAATAGTTCTGTAATCACGTGACTTTGCAGACAATCAATTATAAACTGGTTTACAACGTAAAATGCAGCACAAATCGAGATAAATAAGCGTACGTACGTTTCGGAAATCAGCTGGATTTCCTTCTTGAGTGCAAAATGTTTGGACTTAAACGCCCAAATAAGCGTAAAGCAGTGTCGCCTAAGAGGTATTATAATAGGTGTTGTCATACTATTTTTTTTTCTTTTTACTTTCTCTCCAATACATGGCAATGTATAGGGAAAGTATTGGAATCATGCCGAAAATCGCAACGCAAGTTTTCGATGGATCTACATGTTTCGAGACCTCTAGAATACAAAAAACTATTTTTAGCATGACATCTGTGTATGTGTCGGTGTGCCTGTGTGTCTGTCTGTGTGTCTGTCTGTCGGCCTGTCTGTCTGTCTGTCTGTCTGTCTGTGTAATGTATGTATCCACTCTAACTCAAAAATTAATGGACCAAATTTCATAAAATTTGGTAGGTAAGTCACTTGGGTGTGACCCTGGTGCTGATTAGTTTTTAGTATGATTCGGGATACATGAACTCGCCTTTTTTGCAAAATGGCCCGCAAAAATTGCTTGTATCCACTCTAGCTGAAGAACTAATGGACCGAATTTCACAAAATTCGGTAGATAAGTCGCTTGTAGGTTACCCTGGTGCTGATTAGATTTTGGTATGATTCGGAAAAAAATAACCTTCCTTTTTTTGCGAAATGGCCAGCAAAAATCGTCAAAATCTAAAATAAAAATCAAGTATTCTCAAATATATCCATTAAATGCTTGTTTTATACGTAAATTTTAACGCTAAGAAGAATAAAACAAACCCCATTACATTAGAGCTAGCTGTTCTCGAGATATTTTAGTTTTTTCGCATTTTCGCTAAGCCACCTTTGAAAATAAGTGCAGTTACCAAATGACAACGAAAATTGAATTAAAAGTTAATTAAATTGAATTAGAAAAAATGAGAACGTGAATATAAGTCTGCAGGGAAAGTCATGTGCTGCCCACATCAGATTTTTTAATTTCATATTCCATGCCTTTTATTTATTTTTATTTTCAAATACTATAGAATATACTATAAGGAAAGTATACTGTTTTCACGAAAATTTTTGTTTTTGGGATTTTACTGCCAATATATATTTTAGGCCATCTCTTGAACACGGTTCGATTAATTTTAGAGTGATATCCGCCTGTCTGTGGTCCATTTCTACCAAATTTCACAAAATTTGGTAGATAAGTTAGTTACTAGTGGGACACTCTGGTGCTGATTCGATTTTGGTACGATTCGGAAAAGAACAACCTGCCTTTATTTACGAAATGGCCCGCAAAAATGTCATGTATCCACCCTAGCTAAAATACTAATTGACCAAATTTCACAAAATTTGGTAGATAAGTTAGTTACTTGTGGGACACTCTGGTGCTGATTCGATTTTGGTACGATTCGGAAAAGAACAACCTGCCTTTATTTACGAAATGGCCCGCAAAAATGTCATGTATCCACCCTAGCTAAAATACTAATTGACCAAATTTCACAAAATTTGGTAGATAAGTTAGTTACTTGTGGGACACTCTGGTGCTGATTAGATTTTGGTACGATTCGGAAAAAAACAACCTGCCTTTATTTACGAAATGGCCCGCAAAAATGTCATGTATCCACCCTAGCTAAAATACTAATTGACCAAATTTCACAAAATTTGGTAGATAAGTTAGTTACTTGTGGGACACTCTGGTGCTGATTAGATTTTGGTACGATTCGGAAAAGAACAACCTGCCTTTTTTTACGCCAAAATCACCAAACCCGCCAAAATCACCAAAATCTAAAAGAAAAAAACCTAAGTAGTGTATGCTCAAATGTATCAATTAAATTGTTGTTTTATACGCAATTTTTGAAGAAAAATATAATATAACACACTCCATTATACTTTAGGACTAACCGTTCTCAAGATATTTGAGATTAATTGCATTTTTGTTACGCCACTATCGTAAAAATGTCCAATTACCAAATAAAAACAAAAATTGAATTAAAAATGCAAATTTAGTGTTATTTGGTGCAATTAAACTCAATCTAATGAATTATTAAAGAATTAAAGAAAATATGAATTTAAGTCTGCAGGGAAAGTCATGATGCCCACATCAGATTTTTTGTGTCTTGCGTATACACTCATTTCGGAGGATACGTCACAACAATATACTAATTATATAAGAGCTAAGGAATATGGAATATAATATTAATGTATGAGAAAATCGAGTGAAGAATCACTTACACGCAGAAAGTTCAAAATGGTATCATTACATGCTTTTTGCTCAGAGCAACCATTCGTTTTCGATCATCAGTGTATGAATGAAATTTCGCAGCACTTTTCTTGGAATTCTGAGGGATATCGTCACACTCCGACTGCAATCTGACATAAAAACGCAAAATGTTTTGTCTCACTACTGCAAATAGAGTTAGTTCTTCACAGGAAAAAACATAAATTGCATAGCAACTATCTTAGTTTCACGGAGGTTTCTATTGTTGAGCAAAAAAAGAAAAAAGATTCTTCAGAATATTGCAGCTTTTTAAAGATTCTTTGGGGTTACTGACGCTATACCTAAGGTCAGCGTGGCCTTCAAACTCTTGATGATATATTTGGAAATGCATCTTGAAGTGCATATATATTTCATCCAGCAAATATATCTGGAGGAGAGCGAATTTCCATTCGATTTTCTCATCTATAATAATAAAAGCAGATGAATGTTTGTTACTTTCCCTGCAATACATGGTAATGTATAGGGAAAGTATTGGAATCATGTCGAAAATCGCAACTCGAGTTTTCGACGGATCAACACGTTTCAATACCTCTAGAATACGAAAAAACCACTTTTAGCGTGACGTCTGTGTGTGTGTGTGTGTGTCTGTGTGTCTGTCTGTGCAGATTTTGTATCCACTCTAACTAAAAAACTAATGAACCGAATTTCATAAAATTTAGTAGATAAGTCACTTGTGGGCGAATCTGGTGCTGATTAGTTTTGGGTACGATTCGAGATAAAAGAACCCGCCTTTTTTGCGATATGGCCCGCAAAAACTTGTATCCACTCTAGCTGGAAATCTAATGGACCGAATTTCACAAAATTTGGTAGATAAGTCTCTTGTGGGTCACTCTGGAGCTGATTAGATTCTGGTATGATTCGGAAAAAAATAACTTGCCTTTTTTTGCGAAATGGCCTGAAAAAATCGTCAAAATGTAAACTAAAAAACTACGTATACTGAAATATATCCATTGAATGCTTGTTTTATACCTAATTTTTAACGAAGAAAAGAATAAGATCAACCCCATTACACTAGGACTAGCAGTTCTCGAGATATTTTCGTTTTTTCGCTACGCTACCTTTGAAAATGAGTCCAGTTACCAAATGAGAACGAAAATTGAATTAATAGTGAATTAAATTTAATTCAAATAAAGAGAATGAGTATATAAGTCCGCAGGGAAAGTCATGTGCTGCCCACATCAGATTTTTTAGATGCTTTGAGATTACTAACGCTATACCTAAGGTCAGTATGACCTTCAAACTCTTGATGATATATTTGGAAATGCATCTTGAAGTACATATATATTTCATCCAGCAAATATATCTGGAGAAAAGCGAGTTTCCATTCGATTTTCTCATCTATGATAATAAAAGAAGATGAATATTTGTTTGTATATGTTGAATAAGAAATAGAGATTTTCACTTTCCCTACAATACATGGTACTGTATATATATATATAAAAAAATCTGATGTGGTCAGTACATGACTTTTCTTATATAATGGAATGAATTAACTAAAAAGAATGTTATTCTTATAGCAGATACTTATATTCTTTCCAAGATATTGAATTTTCTTTAATTAGTCTTCATTTTCATTGATTTAGCGTCATTTTTATCCATTTGGCGAGATTTTCGTTAATTTGGCAACATTTAAAAATGTCGCCAAGTTTCCAACATTCCGCTAAATTCGTCGCCAAAGCTCGCCAAGCGTTATGGACGGAGAAATAAGTAAATCTTACAGTAGATAAATAACTATTGGCGTTCAAATTCATGTATTCAAGCGTTTAAGTATTACTCAAAATATCTTCTCTCGTGAATGGAACGAGTTAGATCCACGAGAATGATGTCACCCAATTTATCGCATGATATTACATATGAAAAGTGAACAGTTTCTTAACAGTTAATTGTTTTTTTTAATTTATGGAATTTTTTGATAAATTTATTTAAAAAATGTGCAATATCTCGAGAACGGTTCGTGCTAGCGTTCTAAACTTTACGTCAATCGTTTTCTAAGGAAAAATTACATAAGAAATGTCTATTTGCGTAACTTTATTAAAGGTTTTAATTTTTTAATGCTTTTTTTTCAAAATTTCACTCGAAAATTTAGAGGTGTTCTGAACATTAGATTGTGTTTTAAAACAATAGGCTTCCAGTATTTACGGATTGTGATTTTTGTACCAAATTTCATTCGAATTGGTCCGTGAGATATCATCTCCACAGACTCATACACACACATACTTTCACTTACACACACACCACCTCAAAAATGTTTGATTCGTGATCAGGGATGCTTGAAACGTGCTCTTCCGTCGAAAACTCGAATTCGAAATTTCGACCCCGTCACAATACTTTCCTTATACATTATGTATATAAGGAAAGTAATAATGGAATCATGTCGAAAACGATTTTTACACGATTGTGGTCCTTTAGAACACGCAAAAACTGTTTTAACGTGACGTCTGTGTGTGTGTGTCTCTGTGTGTGTTTGCGTGTGCAATGTATGTATGCGCTTTTACTCGAAACGTAATTGACCAAATTTCATAAAGTTTTATGGGTCACTTGTGAATTACTTCTTTGCTGATTAGACTCGGGAAAAAAGAACCTGCCTTTTTTTTTTCGAAATGGCCCGCAGGAATCGTTAAAATCTATAATGAAAGAATATTTTGCTTATTTATTTTAATTAAATTTAATTTACTATTAATTCAATTTTCGTTCTCATTTGATAACTGGACTCATTTTCAAAGGTGGCGTAGAGAAAAAACGAAAAAGCAAATATATCTCAAGAACGGCTAGTCCTAGTGTAATGGGGTTGGTCTTATTCCTTCCTTCGTTAAAAATTACGTATTAAACGAGCATTTAATGGATATATTTGAGCATACGTAGTTCTTTATTTTAAATTTGGCAATTTTTGCGGGCCATTTTGCAAAAAAAGGCAGATTCTTTTTTTCTGAATTGTACCAAAATCTAATCAGCACCAGGGTAAACCACAAATGACTCATCTACCGAATTTTATGAAATTCGGTCCATTAGTTTTTCAGTTAGAGTGGATAAAAGCTTTTGCGGGCCATTTCGGAAAAAAGGCGGATTCTTTTATCTCGAATCGTACCCATAACTAATTAGCACCAGATTCGCCCACGAGTGACTTACCTACCAAATTTTATGAAATTCGGTCAATTACTTTTTTAGTTAGAGTGGATACAAAATCTGCACAGACAGACGCACAGACACACACACAGACGTCACGCTAAAAATAGTTTTTTCGTATTCTAGAGGTCTCGAAATGTATAGATCCGTCGAAAACTCGAGTTGTGATTTTCGGTATGATTCCAATACTTTCCCTATACATTACCATGCATTGCAGGGAAAGTAAAAAAGATACTTTGAGTAATACTTTTGCATTTGAACGCCAATAGTTATTTATCTGCTATATGAATAACATATTTCTCCATCTAAAACGCTTGGCAAGATTTTGGCGACGAATTTGGTGGAATGTCGCCAATTTTACGACTTTTTAAATGTTGCCAAATTAACGAAAATCTCGCCAAATGGATAAAAATGACACTAAATCAATGAAAATGACGACTCATTGAAGATAATTCAATATCTTGGAAAGAATATAAATGTCTACTATAAGAAAAAGCTATTTTTTATTGCAAAAGTAGTAAAGTCATTGCATTATATATAAGGAAAGTCATGTGTTCCCCACATCAGAATATTGAAGATGGAAAAAAATAGAAGCAACCCCATAACCCTAGGGATAGCCATTCTCGAAATATTTTATGAATTGCCCACATCAGATTGTTTTAAATGCAAATTAGATTTTTTATTATTTAACGTTGAAGCATCCTTTTGAGCGATTTTCGTACTAATCGGTTCCTAGACCATCAAAAATATTATTATAGAGTTTCCATCTTATCATCGTCGGAAAGATAAAAAATCTGATGTGGGCAGTATATGACTTTCCCTGCAGACTTATATCCACGTACTCTTTATTTTAATTAAATTTAATTCACTTTTAATTCAACTTTTGTTCTTATTTGGTAACTGGACTTATTTTCAAAGGTGGCTTAGAGAAAATACGAAAAAACTAAAATATCTCGAAAACGGCTAGTCCTAGTGTAATGGACTTGGTCTTATTCTTTTCGTCGTTAAAAATTACATATTAAACAAGCATTTAATGGATATATTTGAGCATACATAGTTTTTTATTTCAGATTTTGACGATTTTTGTGGACCATTTTGCAAAAAAAAAAGGCAGGTTATTTTTTTTCGAATCGTAACAAAATCGAATCAGCACCAGGGTGACCTACAAGCGACTTATCTACCGAATTTTGTAAAATTTGGTCCATTAGCGTTTCAGCTACAGTGGATGCAGGCTTTTGCGGGCCATTTCGCAAAAAAGGCGGGTTTATCCCGAATCCTATACAAAACTAATCAGCACCAGAATTGGACACCAATGACTTACCTAACAATTGTTATGAAATTCGGTCAATTTTTGAGTTAGAGTGGATACAAAATCTGCACAGACAGACACACAGACGTCACGCTAAAAATAGTTTTTCGTATTCTAGAGGTCTCGAAACGTGTAGATCCGTCGAAAACTCGAGTTGCAATTTTCGACATGATTCCAATACTTTCCCTATACATTACCATGTATTGCAGGGAAAGTAAAAAATTCTCTATCAAAAATAGTCTCAAACGGAATCCGCACTATGTACAACCAATTTTTGCAGTAGAATAACGTCTTTGTCGACACCTGCGATGGGAGGGGGGGGGGTTGTCAGGAAATCGGGTGTGACGAAAAAGGGTGAGATCTTGAAAGATCATAGTTCGGCGTGTAAATGCAATAGTTAGAGGGGGGCGGCAGTGGTATTAAGTGTTTGGCCCAGGATATACTCCTGTTATGAGGGGGTGCTCATCGGGGTGACGCCTCCGATAGAGAATCCGCGGTCAAACGCGGGATAACATAAAAATTACCAAGCAATAATCAAATTACCAAGCTTTTATTTTTTTAATTATGGTACTTAATTCACATATCGTAATAAATAACTTTGCAACTTATGTCTCCTGTCATTATGGACCACTTTTGGCAGTTTGCAGAGATAAATGAAATTTTTATTTCAACCGTTGCTTCATTTGCGCCCCCCCCCCCTCGGGACAAGACATATTCTACGTTGCCTCAGGTACAGCCTTTGACATGCCTCAGATACAGCCTTTCGTGTTATTTTTTACTTTCCCTGTAATACATGGTAATGTATAGGGAAAGTATTGGAATCATGTCGAAAATCGCAACTCGAGTTTTCAACGGGTCTACACGTTTTAACATCTCTAGAATACGAAAAAACATTCTTAGCGTGACGTCTGTGTGTGCGTCTATCTGTGCAATGAATATATCCAGTCTAACTAAAAAAATAATTAACCAGATTTCATAAAACTTGGTAGGCAAGTCCTTTGTGGGTGACCCTGGTGCTGATTAGATTTTGGTATGATTCAGAAAAAAATAACCTGCCACTTTTTGCGAAATGGTCCGTCTCAAAAATTCGCAAAATCTAAAATAAAAAACTACGTATGCTCATATATATCACTTAAATGCTTGTTTTATACGTATTTTTAGCGATGAAAAGATTAAGACCAACCCGGTTACACTAGGACTAGCCATTCTTGGGATATAGTTTTTTCGCATTTTCGCTAAGCCACCTTTGAAAATAAGTCCATTTACTAAATGAGAACGAAAATTGAATTAAAAGTGCAAATTCAGTGTAATCTAAAATAATTACGTGTGTTATTTTGTGCAATAAATCTCAATATAATGAATTATTGAAGAAATAAAAAGAGAATGAATTTGAGTCTGCAGGGAAAGTCATGTGCTGCCTATATCAGATTTTTTAGTCTATAGAAGACGTCGTGAAATTGGCTGCTAACGAGCTGGACTCTCGTGTCAAGTTGTATTATTATGAAATTGTAACAGTATGATGTCACTTCCGTTATATACTTCCACTTGCGTTCCTTCTAATTCACATATCTTTCAAGATATACCCCCCCTACCCTCGTAGTTTAGATTACGCTTTGAATGCAAATAATATTGCAGATCTAATAATCGGTGTCATGCTTATAAACACTTGCAGCATGGGATTGTTAATTACTGCGATGGCAGCAGAAAACGATATGTTTCCCAATTGTTCGAAACTCTAAAGTGACCAACAAATTCAGTCCCACCATACTGTAAAGAGCCTTGCTGTCCCCAAACCGGGAATCGAACCCTGGATCTCAGAACTGGTCAGCCGACTCTCTCCGTTGAGCTACTAGGATAAAATTGTAAGTTCTTAACTTTGAAGTGGACTCTACAATACTGCTGTATTTAAATTTCTTTAAAACACAATTAAGTTTCAAAAATTCAGCTTAATCTGCTAATTTAGGCGCAAAACGATCCCCGGGTCTGCAATAGGAGCGTGATCCTTAGAACTTCCCCTGCAGGTTCTCTGAGCTCCCCTAATCTTCCCTGACCTCACATTTTTAGAGAGGCGCATAGCAAGTTTTCTTCCTACCATCGCAAGTATCGACTATTTCATTCTGTCAAGCGGCGAAACCGGTCCATTGATACTGCTATTTGAAATGGGAAAATGACCTCAAATATAACATAACGTATGCGTCATAACTTATGTACAACAGTATCTGTGTGTCCGACATTAATACTTACGCTGTCTGCCAAATGCATTATGCAAAGAACGTTTAATTGGGGGTTACATTAAGGGAATAAAATACAAACACACCCAAAAATAAAAATAAAAAAAATCACATACGAAAAAAAAATAAAGAATAGGTCGTAACTTTGAATAAAGATGACCTCCAATTAGGGTCCTGTTCTCGTCCGACTCGTAATGAACAGTTTTTATATTTTTGTTTATTTCTATTTATTTTTTAATCTTTATTATTACATAGAGAGGATATATGTTTATGTAATGTCCCTTCTTTGCTTTGCTTTCGGTTTAGCGAAGTTTATTACCTTGTTTTGAAGTTGGATTTATCGATAAAAGTAGTAAAGAATTTTTAATTATAATATCCATAAAACGAAAAGACATGCATAAATGCTCGAACAAAAAGAAAAAATCTCATGTGGGCAGCACATGACTTTCCCTGCGGATTCAAATTCATTTTCTCTTTATTTCTTTAATAATTTATTAAATGAAGTTTAATAACACAAAATAGCACGCATAAAATTTGAAAAGCCACTGAAAATGCCACTTGTACTTTAAATTCCATTTTCGTTTTTATTTCATGACTGAACATATTTTCAAGGTCACGTAGCAAAATGCGAATAACTAAAATATCTTGAGAACGGCTAGACAAAGGATAATGGGATTGGTCTTATTATTTTTAGCGTTAAAAATTACGTATAAAACAAGTATTTAATTGATACATTTGAGTATGCGTAATTTTTACTTTCCTTATATACATAATGTATAAGGAAAGTATTGTGACGGGGTCGAAAATTCGAATTCGAGTTTTCGACGGGAGAGCACGTTTCAAGCATCCCTGATCACGAATCAAACATTTTTGAAGTGATGTCTGTGTGTGTGTGTGTGTGTGTCAGTGAGTCTGTGGAGACGATAACTGACGAACGAATGAACCGATTCGAACCAAATTTGGTACAAAAATCACAATCCTCAAATACTGGAAGCCTATTGTTTTTATACGCAAACGAATGTTCAGAAGTTCCCTAAATTTTCGAATAAAATTTTGAAAAAATCGTTAAAAAATCAAAACCACTAATAAAGTTACGCAAATAGACATTTCTTATGTAATTTTTCATTAGAAAACGATTGACATAAATTTTAGAACGCTAACATGAACCGTTCTCGAGATATTGCACATTTTTCGAAAAAATTATCAAAAAGTCATATAAAATAAAAAAAAAATATTTCCTATTGAGAAACATGTTCAGTTTTCATATGTAATACCATACGATAAATTGGGTGACATCATTCTCGTGGATCTATCTCGTTTCATTCATGGAAAAAGATACTTTGAGTAATACTTTTGTATTTGAAAGCCAATAGTCTTTTGTCTGATGTAAATATAACTTATTTCTTCATCCATAATTCTTGGCGAGATTTTGGCGACGAATTTGGCGGAATGTCGCCAACTTGGCGACTTCTTGAAATGTTGCCAAATTAACGAAAATCTCGCCAAATGGAGAAAAATGACGCTAAATCAATGAAAATGACGACTAATTGTCGAAAATTCAATATCTTGGAAAGAATATAAGTATCTACTATAAGAATAACATTTTTTTAACTGTAAAAGTAGTAAATTCATTATATTATATAAGGAAAGTCATGTGTTGCCCACATCAGATTTTTTATTTTATATTTTAATGAATTTTGAGGACCATTTTGAAAAAAAAAAAAGCAAGTTTTGTTCTCCCGAATCGTACCAAAATCTATTTAGCACCAGGATTACTTACAAATGACTTATCTACCAAATTTTGTAAAATTTAGTCAATTAGTTTTTTAGCTAAAGCGAATACATGCGATTTTTACTGGCCATTTCGCACAAAATAGCGGATTATTTTATCCCGAACCAAACCAAAATCTAATCAACATCAGCGTCACCCACAAGTAACTTACCGACCAAATTTTTTGAAATTTGGTCGTCTATAGTTTTTCTGTTAGAGTGGATACATACATTGCACAGACACAAACACACACCCAGACGTCACGCTAGAAATAGTTTTCGTGTTCTAGAGGTCTCAAAACGTGTAGATCCATCGAAAACTCGAGTTGCGATTTTTGGTATGATTCCAATATTTTCCCTTTCATTACTATGTATGTAAGGAAAGTAAAAATTTCATGTGAGCAGCACATATCTTTCCCTGCTTAATGCAATGACTTTACATCTTTCACATCGAAACCATGATGTACAGGATCCAAGCAAGATAAAACGCCAAGATTATACAAGATTAAATGAACATTATTTAGACCTCATGAAGAGGGACCCCCTTCGTAACGGATCGCATAATTTGCATATGTCTGCGTTCATTAAGGAAGTATTTAAAGTGTTATAATATTTATTGCTTAACTCTGTAGAGTCATTTGTTAAAAACCTGACTGCCCCTACAGGAAATCGAACCACGTGATTTTGATCTATAGCACATATGTAAAGTTCAAGTCATTTTGTTTATAAAAAATTACAGTTACAATTGTGGACATATTTTTTCAATGCTATATCTATTTTTGACAGCATGTGCTAAGAATTTAGCCAATTAACACAGCACAGTGGCGTAGTGTCCATTGAGGCTAAAAACCTGAGCCTCCCCAGCTTAAAATCTAATTTAAAGCATTATTTAAGCATACTTTTATTATAACTTTTTAAATAATTTTGCGAAGATATATGTATTATTTAGAAAATTGTTACATTTTACTTGTTTAAAGTGACACCATTCAAAGTATTTTTCCCATTAAAATGCATATTTTAATGTTTTAGAAGCTAAAATCATCCAGATTTCGTCTTCTATAAGGAGAAATATGGCATTAAGGCAACCATTTGTTAAACTCTTCCCTAGCTGATTGAATAACATGGGAAGCTAGCTTATAGAAAGGCGTGGCTATTGCTTCCCTATTTGCAACCCTTTATAAACAATAAATGATTGGATGTGGAACTTGAAGTTTCATCAATGATTGATAGGTGAGGGTGAGTAATGCAATCCTAATGGGTCCTCCATTTTGGGTCAAGCATGATTCTATTAATTACTATTTGTAGAAAATAATTATTATTTGTAATACTAAAGAATTTGTGTCATTTTTCACGAATAACCTAGGATTTACCTAATTTTAAACAATCTCAAGACGAAGAAATATACTAATAATGGCTACCATTAAACTTAAGTAGTTTGCAAATTAGACTTAGCTCTTTATATAGGCATCAATATGGCGAAGCATCCGGTTGCGTATTTCGGAGCTTTACAAAGGATAAGTTTCATTTCCCTTTAAAATCCCCTGTTAGACGAGAATCTCAGTTAAACAAAAGTGGTTGATAATTACTTTCCTTATATACATAATGTATAAGGAAAGTATTGTGACGGGGTCGAAAATTCGTCTGTGTGTGTGTGTGAGTGAGTCTGTGGAGACGATAACTGATGAATGAATGGACCGATTCGAACGAAATTTGGTACAAAAATCACAATCCGTAAACACTGGGAGCTTATTGTTTTTATACACAATCGAATGTTCATAACCCTCCTAAATTTTCGAGTGAAATTTTGAGAAAATCGTCAAAAAATCAAAATTGTTAATAAAGTTACGCAAATAGATATTTCTTATGTAATTTTTCATTAGAAAACGATTGACATAAATTTTAGAACGCTAACATGAACCGTTCATTGCGGATTTTTTAAAAACATTATCAAAAAGTTATATAAAATAAAAAAAAATATATTTCTTATTGAGAAACATGTTCACTTTTCATATGTAATAGTATGCGATAAATTTGGTGACATCATTCTCGTGGATCTAACTCGTTCCATTCATGAAAAAAGATACTTTGAGTAATACTTTTGTATTTGAACGCTAATAGTCATTTATCTGTTATAAGAATAACTTATATCTCCGTCCATAACGCTTGGCGAGATTTTGGCGACAAATTTGGCGGAATGTCGCCAACTTGGCGACATTTTTAATTGTTGCCAAATTAACAAAAATCCCGCCAAATTGATAAAAATGACTCTAAATCAATGAAAATGACGACTAATTGAAGAAAATTTAATATCTTGGAAAGAATATAAGTATCTACTATAAGAATAGCATTTTTTTAACTGTAAAAGTAGTAAATTCATTGCATTATATAAGGAAAGTCATATGCTGCCCACATCAGATATTTTTTAACGGATTCTTAGCATATTGTAATTATAAGATATTTTTAAGTTTTCATAGTACAATATTTATAAATAATTAATAAGCAATATTGTTTAGGGACATTGTTGACTACAGTAATTTTCAACTAAGCTTATGTTCCAGATTTTTCACAAATTTTCAGTGCACTTTTTCATACCTGGGCGCATGTAGAACGTTTTTCGGAAAAGTGGGGGAGGGGATGTAAACTCAAGAATAAAATGTATAACATCGTTTAGATTGATGCTCACCTTTGTTATCTTGAATATCGAAGGGGGGAGAGTGTTCTCCCTTATGAGCAATCATGACTTTATATTTAAAAATCTGATGTGGACAGCACATGACTTTCCTTATATAATGCAATGTATTTACTACTTTTACAGTAAAAACAAAACAGGTTATTCTTATAGTAGATACTTATATTTTTTCAAGATATTGAATTTTCGTCGTTATTTCATTGATTTAGAGTCATTTTTATCCATTTGGCGAGATTTTTTTGATTTGGTAATATTTAAAAAAGTCGCCAAGTAGGCGGCATTCCGCCAAATTTGTCTCCAAACTCTCAAGCGTTATGGACGGAGAAATAATTTACTCTTATAACAGATAAATGACTATTGGCGTTCAAATACAAAACTATTACTCAAAGTATCTTTTCTCATGAATGGAACGAGCTAGATCCACGAGAATGATGTCACCCAATTTATCGCATGGTATTACATATGAAAAGTGAACATGTTTCTCAATAGGAAATATTTTTTTTTTATTTTATATAATTTTTTGATAATATTTTTGAAAAATGTGCAATATCTCAAAAACGGTTCATGCTAGCGTTCTAAAATTTATGTTAATCGTTTTCCAATGAAAAATTACATAAGAAATGTCTATTTGCGTAACTTTATTAGAGGTTTTGATTTTTTGATGATTTTTTCAAAATTTCAATTGAAAATTTAGGTGGGTTCTGAACATTCGATTGCGCATAAAAACGATAAGATTCCAGAATTCATGGATTGTAATTTTTGTACTAATTTCGTTCGAATCGATACATTCATTCATTCGTCAGGGGGCGCGGTAGCCCATTGGTTAGCGCGCTGGAGTTGCACTCGGTAGGCCCGGGTTCGATTCCAGCCACTGCCAAAACTGCCGCCGTGTTCATGCGGAGTACGATCACGTTAAACATGTGGGTCCGAAAGTCCTTCCGAGAGGTTGGTGGTAGGGGAAGGAGGGTACGGTCCCTGTGGATGCCTCCCCCACTGGGTTCCGGTCTAAATTGGGTGTCACTTCCCGACCGTCCAAACAGTTACCTTACACCTTTCTGGTAGGTCGGACGGTCTGGGTTTCAACAACAACATCAACAACATTCATTCGTCAGTTATCGTCTCCACAGACTCACTGACACACACATACACACACACACACACATACTTTCACACACACACACACAGACATCACCTCAACAATGTTCGATTCGTGATCAGGGATGCTTGAAACGTGCTCTCCCGTCGAAAACTCGAATTCTAATTTACGACCCCGTCACAATACTTTCCTTATACTTCATGGTATATAAGGAAATTAATAAAATGGTTGTAAAAGTGCAACTAATTTAGAAGTAAGCAAAAACTGAAAACGTTATACATTGTATACATGTATCTTACATAGGTAGTATATTTTAACATATTGTGCATTTCATTCACTCTTAACATTTTTATGTTAAGTTATTTTAATTTACTTACCAAGGAAATAAAACTTATTGAAAGTGCGAATTCCAATATAAATTCATTTATCATACAAAAACCTTTTCCAAGTTAAAATGATAATCACCTCCCCAGTCATGAATATCACGTTACGCTACTGACAAAGCATATGGTATAAACACAGCATATGGTTGTTTACTACTTTCATTACACACATAATGTATAAGGAAAGTATTGTGACGGAGTCGAAAATTCGAATTCGAGTTTTCGACGGGAGAGCACGTTTCAAGCATCCCTGATCACGAATCGAACATTTTTCAGATGATGTCTGTCTGTGTGTGTGTGTGTGTGTGTGTGTGTGTGTGTGTGTGTGGAGACGATATCTCACGAAAGAATGAAGCGATTCGAATGAAATTTGGTGCACAAATTACAATCCGTGAATACTGGAAGCCTATTGTTTTTAAACACAATCGAATGTTCAGAACCCCCCTAACTCTTCGAGTGAAATTTTGAAAAAATCATCAAAAAATCAAAACCTTTAACAAAGTTACGCAAGTAGACATTTCTTATCTAATTTTTCCTTAGAAAACAATTGACATAAACTTTAGAACGCTAGCATGAACCGCTCTTGGGATATTGCACATTTTTCAAAACATTTATCAAAAAATTTCATAAATTAAAAAAAATATCTGTTGAGAAACATGTTCACTTTTCATATGTAATATCATGCGATAAATTTGGCGACACCCATTCTCGTGGATCTAGCTCGTTCCATTCATGAGAAAAGATACTTTGATTAATACATTTGTATTTGAACGCCAAAAGTCATTTATATGCTATAAGAATAACTTATTTCTCCGTCCATAACGCCTGGCGAGATTTTGGCGACGAATTTGGCGGAATGTCGCCAACTTGGCGATTTTTTTTTTAAATGTTGCCAAATTACTAAAATCTCGCCAAATGGATAAAAATAACACTAAATCGGTGAAAATGACGACTAATTAACGAAAATTCAATATCTTGGAAATAATTTAAGTACCTACAATAAGAATAACCTATTTTTTTTTGCTGTAAAAGTAGTAAATTCATTCCATTATATAAGGAAAGTCATGTGCTTCCCACATCAGATTTTTTTGTTATGGCTTTTGTTCTGCCACTGACCATTCTTTTAATGCTAGCCTGTTGTCAGCTAGGTTGGGTGCTGTGGAGACGCCATATCTAAAGCGCCTTTTTACGCAGTTCCTTGCTCCACTGTTATACATTTACTTATAAATATAAATTGCATGTATTGTGTATATTTTGTCGCAAAATAAAGTTTATTTATTATTTATTATTATTTAGTATAAACACTATAGCATTTAAAAGCACAAATCAGTTTAAACTGATCTATTTAATTACTGCTAATTGTAACAGAAAAAAAAATCTGATGCGGGCAGCGCGTGACTTTCCCTGCAGTCTCAAATTCATTTTTTCTTTATTTCTTTAAGAATTCATTAAATTGAGTTTAATTGCACAAAATAACACTAAATTTGCAATTTCAATTCAATTTCTGTTTTCATTTGGTAGTTGGATGTTTTACCAAAGGCGGCGGCGGATCTACACGCTTTGGGAATTCTAGAACACGAAAATACTATTTTCAGCGTGACGTCTGTGTGTGCGTCAGTCTGTGTGATGTGTGTATATCCACTCTAACACAAAAACTTATTGCTCAAATTTCATACAATTTTACAGGTAAGTCACGTGTAGGTGACCCTGATGCTGATTAGATTTTGGTATGATTGGGGATAAAAGAAGCTGATTTTTTTCTGTAAAATGGCCAGCAAAACTAGCATGTATTCACTCTAAATAGAAAACTAATTTACCAAATTTCACAAAATCTTGTAGATAAGTGACATGTGGGTGGCTCTGGTGCTGATTAAATTTTGGTACCATTAAAGAAAATCTGATGTGGGCAGCACATGACTTTCTCTGCAGACTTATATTTACGTTCTCTTTATTTTAATTAAATTTATTTCTCTTTTAATTCAATTTTCGTTCTCATTCGGTAACCGGACTTATTTTCAAAGGTGGCGTAGAGAAAATACGGAAAACTAAAATATCTCAAGAATGGCTAGGCCTAGTGTAATGGGGTTGGTCTTATTATTTTCGTCGTTAAAAATTACGTATTAAACGAGCATTTAATGGATATATTTGAGTATACCCAGTTCTTTAGTTTAGATTTTGACGATTTTTGTGGCCCATTTTGCAGAAAAAGGCAGGTTATTTTTTTCCGAATCGTACCAAAATCTAATAAGCACCAGGGTGCCCCACAAGTGACTCATCTACTGAGTTTTGTGAAATTCGGTCCAGAAGTTTTTCAGTTAGAGTGGATAAAAGCTTTATCGGGCCATTTCGCAAAAAAAAGGCGGGTTCTTTTATTCCGAATCGTACCCAAAACTAATCAGCACCAGATTCGCTCACAAGTGACTTACCTACCAAATTTTGTGAAATTCGGTCCATTAGTTTTTTAGTTAGAGTGGATACAAAATCTGCACAGACACACAGACACGCACACAGACGTCACGTTAAAAATGGTTTTTCCGTATTCTAGAGGTCTCGAAACGTGTAGATCCGTCGAAAACTCGAGTTGCGATTTTCGGCATGATTCCAATACTTTCCCTATACATTACCATGCATTGCAGGGAAAGTTAAAATCTGATGTGGGCAGCACATGACTTTCCCTGCAGACTTATATTAACGTTCTCTTTATTTTAATTAAATTTATTTCACTTTTAATTCAATTTCTTCCTCATTCGGTATCCGGGCTTATTTTCAAAGGTGGCGTAGAGAAAGTACGAAAAACTAAAATATCTCGAGAACGGCTAGTCCTAGTGTCATGGGGTTGGTCTTATTCTTTTCGTCGTTAAAAAATACGTATTAAACAAGCATTTAATGGATATATTTGTGTATAACTAGTTCTTTAGTTTAGATTTTGACGATTTTTGCGGGCCATTTTGCAAAAAAAGGCAGGTTATTTTTTTTCGAATCGTACCAAAATCTAATCAGCACCAGGGTAATCCGCAAGTGATTCATCTACCGAATTTTGTGAAATTCGGTCCATTAGTTTTTCAGTTAGAGTGGATACAAACTTTTGCGGGCCATTTCGCAAAAAAAGGCGGGTTCTTTTATCAAAATCGTACCCAAAACTAATCAGCACCAGACTCGCTCACAAGTGACTTACCTACCAAGTTTTGTGAAATTCGGTCCATTAGTTTTTTAGTTCGAGAGGATACAAAATCTGCACAGACAGACACACAGACAGACACACAGACAGACAGACACACAGACAGACAGACAGACACACAGACACACAGACACACACACACGTTTCGATCTACACGTTTCGAGACCTCTAGCATACAAAAAAACTATTTTTAGCGTGACGTCTGTGTGTGTGTCTGTGTGTCTGTCTGTCTGTCTGTCTATGTAATATATGTATCCACCCTACTCAAAAACTAATGGACCGAATTTCACAAAATTCCGTAAATAAGTCACTTGTGGGTCACCCTGGTACTGATTAGATTTTGGTACGATTCGGAAAATAATAACCTGCCTGTTTTTGCAAAATGGCCCTCAAAAATCGCCAAAATCTAAAATAAAAAACTACGTATGCTCAAATATATCCATTAAATGCTTGTTTAATACGTAATTTTTAATGAAGAAAAGAGTAAGACCATCCCCATTACACTAGGACTAGTCGTTCTCGAGATATTTTAGTTTTTTCGTATTTTCTCTACGCCACCTTTGAAAATAAGTCCAGTTACCAAATGAGAACGAAAATAGAATTAAAAGTTAATTCAATTTAATTAAAATAAAGAGAACGTGGATATAAGTCTGCAGGGAAAGTCATGTGCTGCCCACATCAGATTTTTTCGCATTTTCACTACGCCGCCTTTAAATATACGTCCATTTACCCAATAAAAACGAAAATTGAATTAAAAGAGCAAATTCGGTGAAATTTCGCGTGTTATTTTGTGGAGTTAAACTCATTTTAATGAAATAAAGAAATAAAGAGAAGGAATTTGTTAAAGAAATAAGGAGAAGACGCATTTGAGTCTGTAGGGAGAGTTAGTTGCTGCCCACATCAGACTTTTACTCAGACATTTCAAGACTCTCCCCAATAAATAAAAAATCTGATGTGGGCAGTACATTCCCTGCAGACTTATATCCACGTTCTTTTTATTTTAATTAAATTTATTTCACTTTTAGTTCAATTTCCGTTCTCATTTGGTAACTGGACATATTTTCAAAGGTGGCGTAGAGAATATAAGAAAAACTAAAATATATCGAGAACGGCTAGTCCTAGTGTAATGGGTTTGGTCTTATTCTTTTCGTCGTTAAAAATTACGTATTAAACGAGCATTTAATGGATATATTTGAGTATACCTAGTTCTTTAGTTTAGATTTTGACGATTTTTGCGGGCCATTTTGAAAAAAAAACGCAGGCTATTTTTTTCCGAATCGTACCAAAACTAATCAGCATCAGACTCGCCCACAAGTGACTTACCTACCAAATTTTGGGAAATTCGGTCCATTAGTTTTTTAGTTAGAGTGGATACAAAATCTGCACAGACAGACAGACAGACACACAGACACACACACACAGACGTCACGCTAAAAATGGGTTTATCGTATTCTAGAGGTGTCGAAACGTGTAGATTCGTCGAAAACTCGAGTTGCGATTTTTGGTATGATTCCAATAATTTTCCCTATACATTCCCATGTACTGCAGGGAAAGTAAAAGAAATAAAGAAGCAGGATGCAAAAAAACAAAAGGAAGGGAGGAAATCAAAGAACAATCAGATATATTTTTGCTTTTTTTCCTTCACTATATTCTCTTATCACCAGAAAGGACTTATTCGGCGTATTCGAAGACAGTATGCTAAAACACCCGCTATTTTTCTTCATAGCTGCAGCTTTTTACTTTCCCTGCAATACATGGTAATGTATAGGGAAAGTATTGGAATCATGTCGAAAATCGCAACTCGAGTTTTCAACGCTACACATTTCAAGACCTCTAGAATACGATAAAACCATTTTTAGCGTGACGTCTGTGTGTCTGTGTGTCTGTGTGTCTGTCTATCTGTCAGTGCAGATTTTGTATCCACTCTAACTATAAAACTAATGGACTGAATTTCATAAAATTTGGTAGGTAAGTCCCTTGTACGCGAATCTGGTGCTGATTAGTTTTGGGTACGATGCGGGATAAAAGAACCCGCCTTTTTTGCGAAATGGCCCGCAAAAGCTTGTATCCACTCTAGCTGAAAAACTAATGGACCGAATTTCACAAAATTCGGCAGATGAGTCATTTGTGGGTCACCCTGGTGCTGATTAGTTTGTGGTATGATTCGGAAAAAAATAACCTGCCTTTTTTTGCAAAATGGCCCGCAAAAATCGTCAAAATCTAAACTAAAGAACTACGTATGCTCAAACATATCCATTAAATGCTTGTTTAATACGTAATTTTTAGCGAAGAGAAGACTAAAACCAACCCCATTACATTACGACTAGTCGTTCTCGAGATATTTTAGTTTTTCGTATTTTCTCTACGCCAGCTTTGAAAATAAGTCCGGTTACGGAATGAGAACGAAAATTGAATTAGGTGATATAAATTAAATTCAAATAAAGAGAACGTGGATATAAGTCTGCAGGGAAAATCATGTGCTGCCCACATCAGATTTTTCTTATTTCGCTTCTGCATTTTTTGTTGCGTATTTTCTTATAAAAATGCTATAAATGTTTTAGAGCATTCGGCCCTGTAATAACAAAAATAAAGTATCTTTAAAATTATCATTTTGAGATAAAAGGGCTTAAAATTTTCTCATAAATAGTCCAATGCTATGGAAATATTTGCATATCATTATCATATCTGATTTATTAACTTCAACACTGACTGTTACGCCTTCAAAAATATCATGGCATTAATCCAAATTAACACGGCATTAATTAATGGCATGAATAACAAAAATCTGATGTGGGCAGCACATGACTTTCCTTGCAGACCCAAATTCATATTTTCTTTATTTCTTTAATAATTCATTAGATTGAGTTTTATTGCACCAAGTAACACTAAATTTGCATTTTTAATGCAATTTTTGTTTTTATTTGGTAATTGGACATTTTTCCGATAGCGGCGTAACAAAAATGCAAGAAATCTCAAATATCTTGAGAACGGTTTGTCCTAAAGTATAATGGAGTGTGTTATATTCTTTTCCTCGTCAAAAATTGCGTATAAAAACAAGAATTTAATGGATACATTTCAGCATACGTAGTCTTTTTTTTTTTTTTTAATTTTGTCGATTTATGCGGGCTATTTCGTAAAAAAAGGTCCGAATCGTACCAAAATCTAATCAGCACCAGATTCACCCACAAGTAACTTATCTACCAAATTTTGTGAAATTTGGTCAATTAGTATTTTAGCTAGAGTGGATAGATGAAATTTTTTCAGGCTATTTTGCAAAAAAAGGCGGATTCTGTTTTTACGAATCCTAACAAAAACTAATCAGCATCAGGGTCTCACCCAAGTGACTTGCTTACCAAATTTTATGAAATTCGGTCCATTAGTTTTTTAGTTAGAGGGGATAAATACATTGCAGACAGACAGACAGACAGACACGCAGACACACATACAGACGTCACGCTAAAAATAGTATTTTCGTATTCTAGAGGTCTCGAAACATGTAGATTCGTCGAAAAATCGAGTTGCGATTTTCGACATGATTCCAATACTTACCCTATACATTACCATGTATTGCAGGGAAAGTAATAATGTCAGGAATAACTTGGCATTAAAGAAAACCAACCAGCCATATAAAGGCAAAACAACGTATGTTGAAATACGCCCTTCTGCCTTCACAAAGATGTATTGTGTGCTTTGGAAAGTTCTAGGAAACGAAAAAAATCTCTATTGTCTTTATAGAGCTTAGTGGCAGAAATTTTACTTTCACTTTTATTCTGCTCAGATGATGAATGAATTTGCACCGTTTGAAACAAACAATTGCAATTTTAAAACAAAACAAGAAAGATCAATCATGCATAAGCATTGATTATGAAACACTTTCCAACTGAAATGCAATTTCATTTAAAAATTTCTAAAATGTGATACAGTCAGTGGGGATATCTTTTACATTATCACAGTACTACAGTAATTTATTATACTTAAATATTTAAAACTGTATCGAACTATAAATCATCTGATTCTCTATGCAAAATCAATGAATATTTCATTCATATAACTTGTATTCCAGACTCCAGAGCTAGATAATTTTGTGTGAAAAAAAATTCAGCAATTCTTATGTAACTCACCTTACAACTGCTTGAGATATTTGCATGCTGCATAAGTTAAAATTAAGCTTCGTTGAAGAAATAATAAAAGTTTAGGGATCATTTAAAATCATAACTATTGTAATTGCATAGGCACGGAATTTAGATACACAGATAATACACTGATACACAGATAATATATGTTTGTGTGTGTGTGTGTGCATGTATTCAAAGTATTGGAATCGTGCCGAAGATCGAGACACGAATTTTCGAAGGATCTACACGTTTTGGGACTTCTAGAACACGAAAAAACTATTTTTAGGAAGACGTATGTGTGTGTAAGGGTATATCTGTGTATGTTTCTGTGTGTCTGTGAGGATATTACATCCACTCTAATTGAAAAACTAATAGACCGAATTTCATAAAATTTGGTAGGTATGTTTTTTGTAGGAAACCCTGATGTTCGTTAGATTATAGTACGATTCGTAATAAAAGAATCTGCCTTCTTTGCGAAATGGCCGGCAGAAATTGCCTTTATCCACTCTAGCTAAAACTAATGGAACAAATTTAACAAAATTTGGTGTATAATATTTCAATAACCTACAAGTGATTTATATACCAAATTTAACAAAATTTGGTATATAAATCATTTGTAGGTTATTCTAGTACGATTCGGGAAAAAGGAACGGGCTCTTTATGCGAAATGGCTCGCAAAAATCGTTAAATATAAAAATAAAAGACTACGTGTGCTCAATTATATCATCAATTATATCAATTAAATTCCCATTTTATACGTGATTTTTGACAACAAAAAAAATAAGACTAACCCCATTACTGTAGGACTAGCCGTTCTTGAGATATTCTAGTTTTTTCGCGTTTTCGCTACGCCACCTTTGACAATAGTTCAGCTATCAAATGAGAACCAAATTTAAGTTTAACGTGCAAATTCAATGTCATTCAAAATACTTAAGGCTGTTATTTTGTGCAGACAAACTTAAATTATTATTGAAGAAATAAAGAGAACGTGAATATGAGTCTGCAGGGAAAGAAATGTGCTGCCCACATCAGAATTTTTAACAATATTACAACAATTATTTATAGAAGTGAACGGGGATTATTTGCAGGCCATTTCGAAAAAAATGTAAAGATCTATATTTAAAAATCCACCAAATTTTTGTAGAATAAAATATTCAACAAATTTAAGTTGTGTACCAAATTTTAACTCTCTAGGACGTAGGAAAGTGCATTAAAAATGCCATCAAATAAGTATATTATGAAGAGTTATATAAAATTTAAAGCAAAATTGAAAAATTGTTATCTACCAAATTTACTTTAAAATGTGACGCCTTTCTCATATACAAAATAACTAAACTCTTGGAAAGATATTTATTATATAATATATCTCTCTTTTCTTTCTGGAGGCTATCCCAAAAGTCAGAATTTAATTGAATTTGTTTTTCTCCCTATATTAAATAATTTTTAATTAAAAAACTACCTAACATATCTTACTGAAATTTTTTATATATATTTTATGGGATAATGTGAATATTTCTTAGAAATTTCGAAGCAATTTGTGAATTTTAAATTTGCTTAAAAAATGTTTAAAAAATTAGGTCCCATAGGGTTCAATGTATTTCATTTTTTCAACCCGGGTTCAATAAAAAACTAATTGGGTGATATTATTTATTTATATTCCCATAGGTCCCATAGACCGTCTGAACAACATACTAAAATTTCAATTTGATAAAGTCATTTTTACGGCAGTTATCGTGCTAACGGACAGACAGACAGACAGAATGAACAAAGTCATAAACACTTTTCAACTACGTTGTAAAGTGTTAAAAATCTGATGTGGGCATCACATGACTTTCTCTGCAGACTTATATTTATGTTCCTTTTATTTTAATTAAATTTAATTCACTTTTATTTCAATGTTCGATCTCATTTGGTAACTGGAGTTATTTTCAAAGGTGGCGTAGAGAAAATACGAAAAAACTAAAATATCTCGAGAACGGCTAGTTCTAGTGTAATGGGATTAGTCTTATTCTTTTCTTCGCTAAACATTACGTACAAAACAAGCATTTAATGGATATATTTGAGCATATGCATACGTAGTTTTTTCATTTTAGATTTTGACGATTTTTGCGGGCTATTTCGCCAAAATAGGCAGGTTATTTTTTCCCAAATCGTACCAAAATCTAATCACCACCAGGGTAACCCACAAATGACATATTTATCAAATTTTATAAAATGTTGTCCTTTAGCTTTTTAGCTACAGTGGATACAGGCAATTTTTGTGGGCCATTTCGCAAAAAAATGCAGGTTATTTTTTATCCCGAATCGTACCAAAATCTAATCAGCACCAGAGTCTTCCTCAAGTGACTTACCTACCAAATTTTATGACATTCGGTCCATTAGTATTTCAGTCAGAGTGGATGCATACATTGCACAGACAGACACACAGACACAAACTAAAAAATCAGATATAGGCAGCACATGACTTTCCCTGCAGACTTATATTCACGTTCTCTTTATTTTAACTAAATTTAGTTCACTTTTAATTCAATTTTCGTTCTCATTTGTTAACTGGACTTATTTTCAAAGGTGGCGTAGAGAAAATACGAAAAAACTAAAATATCTCGAGAACGCCTAGTCCTAGTGTAATGAGGTTGGTCTTATTCTTTTCTTCGATAAAAATAGCATTTAATGGATATAGTTGAGCATACGTAGTTTTTTATTTTAGATTATGACGATTTTTGCGGGACATTTTGCAAAAAAAAGCAGGTTATTTTTTTCCCCTAATCGCATCAAAATCTAATCCAGGGTGACCCACAAGCGACTTATCTACCGAATTTTGTGAAATTCGGTCTATTAGTTTTTCAGCTAGAGTGGATACAAACTTTTGAGGGCCATTTCGCAAAAAAAGGCAGGTTCTTTTATCCGAATCGTACCCAAAACTAATCAGCAGCAGATTCGCCCACAAGTGACCCACCTACCGAATTTTATGAAATTCAGTCCATTAATTTTTTAGTTAGAGTGGATACAAAATCTGCATAGACAGACAGACAGACAGACACACACACAGACACACACACAGACGCCACACTAAAAACAGTTTTTTCGCCGCATTCTAGAGGTCTCGAAACGTGTAGATCCGTCGATAACGCGCCTTGCGATTTTTTGCATGATTCCAATACTTCCCCTGTACATTACCATTTATTGCAGGGAAAGTAATTAAATTTATTTTGGTATTTTATTCGGCTGAATAATCTAGCAATATATATATATACAGTTTCAAGTAGGTGATTGAAATTTTAAAGTAAAATTAAATTAATTTGATCTTTTGCTCTGTTTAAATGTTCTAACAATTTACATGTTTTAAAACAAGCAATTGGAAGTTTTGAAACAAAATTTAAACTGTAACGGGTTTTACTCAGTTCAAATGTCCTAGCAATTTACATAGTTTTAAACAAGCAATTGAAGTTTTATAATAAAATTAAATTCATTTTAGTATTTTACTCAGCTAAATGCTGTAGCAATTTACTCAGTTTTAAAAAAATATAATTATTATTTTAACACAAATTCATTTTAATTTTGGTATTTTACTCAGTTAAAATGTTCTATCAATTTACACTAGTTTCAAACATGCAATTGAAATTTTAAAAAAATATTAAATTAATAAAGTTCTTTTCTCTGCTTATATGTTCTAACAATATACACAGTTTTAAGCAAACAATTGAAATTTTAAAATAAAATAAAATCTGTTCATATGTTCTAGAAATTTCAAAATCTGATGTGGGCAACACATGACTTTCCTTATATAATGCAAAGAATTTACTACTTTTACTGTTAAAAAAATGTTATTTTTATAGTAGATACTTCTATTCTTTCCAAGATATTGAATTTTCTTCAATCAGTTGTCATTTTCATTGATTTAGCGGCATTTTTATCCATTTGGCGAGATTTTCGTTAATTTGGCAACATTTAAAAAAGTCGCCAATTTGGCGACATTCCGCCAAATTCGACGCCAAAATCTCGCCAAGCATTATGGACGGAGAAATAAATTATTCTTACAGCAGATAAATGACTATTGGAATTCAAATACAAAAGTATTACTCAAAGTATATTTTCTCATGAATGGAATGAGCTAGATCCGCGAGAATGATGTCACCAAATTTGTCGCATGGTATTACATATGAAAAGTGAACATGTTTCTCAATAAGAAATATATATATTTTTTATTTTATATAACTTATTGATAATTGTTTGGAAAATGTGCAATATCTCGAGAACGATTCATGTTAGCGTTCTAAAATTTATGTCAATCGTTTTCTAATGAAAACTTACATAAGAAATGTCTATTTGTGTAATTATATTAGCGGTTTTGATTTTTTGAAAAATTACATAAGAAATGTCCATTTGCGTAGCTTTATTAGCGGTTTTGATTTTTGGATGATTTTTTTCAAAATTTCACTCAAAAATTTAGGGGAGTTCTGAACATTCGATTGCGTATAAAAACAATAGGCTTCCAGTGATTGTGGATTGTGATTTTTGTAGCAAATTTCGTTCGAATCGGTCCATTTGTTCGTCAGTTATCGTCTCCACAGACTCACTGACACACACACACACACACACACACACACACACACACACATACTTTCACACACATACACACATATTTTCACACACACACACACACACACACATACTTTCACACACATACACACATACTTTCACACACACCCACAGACATCACTTCAAAAATGTTCGATTCGTGATCAGGGATGCTTGAAACGTGCTCTCCCGTCGAAAACTCGAATTCGAATTTTCGACCCCGTCACAATACTTTCCTTATACATTATGTATATAAGGAAAGTAAAAAGTTTTCAGCAAACAATGCAAAATTTAAAGTAAAATTAAATAGGAGGGTATTTTATTCTATTTAAATGATCTAGCAATTTACATAGTTTTAAACAAACGATCGAAAACTTGAAGCAAAATAAAATTTAATTTTGGTCTTTTAGTCAGCTTCTAGCAATTGTCATGCAAAACATTGAAATTTCAAATCAAAATTAAATTTATATTGATTTTTTATTCTATTTAAATGCTCAAGCAGTTTACACAGTTTGAAATTTTAGTATCCTTCCAATAATAACAGAAAATACCTTAAATCAAGCTCAAATGTTAAAAATCAGCAGTGGTTTATGTCCGATGGAGCCCAAATGGTTTTGCGTGAATAGCGTTTTTTTCTGTGGATCATTTCTCTTCCCTTGACATTTTCAAGATAGTTCAAAATATTAAAATATCGAAATTAAAAATATCTTTTCAAAATAGCTTAAATATTAAAAAAATCTGATGTGGGTAACACATGACTTTCCTTATATAATGCAATGTCTTATAGTAGCTATTTATATTCTTTCCAAGAAATTGAATTTTCTTCAATGAGTCGTCATTTTCAGTGATTTAGTGTCATTTTTATCCATTTGGCGAGATTTTCGTTGATTTGGCAACATTTAAGAAAGTCGCCAATTTGGCGACATTCTGACAAAGTCGGCGCCAAAATCTCGCCAAGCGTTATGGACGTTTTATATTTTACAATTTTTGTATTTGACAATTTTTATATTTTATATGACTTTTTGATAATTTTTTTAAAAATGTGCAATATCTCGTGTTAGTATCTCGTGTGTGCAATATCTCGTGCAATATCTCGTGTTATATTCATGTTAGCGTTCTAAAATTTATGTCAATCGTTTTCTAATGAAAAATTACATAAGAAATATCTATGTGCGTAACTTTATTAGTGGTTTTGATTTTTTGACGATTTTGTCAAAATTTCATTCGAAAATTTAGGGGAGTTCTGAACATTCGATTGCGTATAAAAACAATAGGCTTCCAGTGATTGCGGATTGTGATTTTTGTACCAAATTTCGTTCGAATCGGTCTATTCGTTCGTCAGTTATCGTCTCTACAGACTCACTGACACACACACACACACACACACACACACACACAGACATCACTTCAAAAATGTTTGATTCGTGATCAGGGATGCTTGAAACATGCTCTCCCGTCGAAAACTCGAATTCGAATTTTCGACCCCGTCACAATACTTTCCTTATACCTTATGTATATAAGGAAAGTAATACCGAAATTCTAATTACTATATTTCGAAAATTAAGGTCAAGATACAAAATTAAATTAAACACCATTGTAATACTTTTAAGAGATTAAAAATTACTTTTTATAGTTCATAGCTATTTTTACTTTCCCTGCAATACATGGTAATGCATAGGGAAAGTATTGGAATCATGTCGAAATCGAATCATGTCGCAACTCAAGTTTTCGACGGATCTACACGTTTCCAGACCTCTAGAATACGAAAAAACCATTTTTAGATTGACGTCTGTGTGTGTGTCTGTGCAGATTTTGTATCCACTCTAACTAAAAAACTAATTAACCGAATTTCATAAGATTCGGTAGGTAAGTCACTTGTGGGCGAATCTGGTGCTGATTAGTTTTGGGTACGATTCGGGATAAAAGAACCCGCCTTTTCTCACGAAATGGCCCGCAAAAGCCTGCATCCACTCTAGCTGAAAAACTGATAGACCAAATTTCACAAAATTCCGTAGATAAGTCGCTTGTAGATTACTCTGGTGCGGATTAGATTTTGGTATGTTCGGAAAAAAATAACATGCCTTTTCTTGCTAAATGACCAGCAAAAATCGTCAAAATCTAAAGTAAAAACTACGTATGCTTAAAGATATCCATTAAATGCTTGTTTAATACGTAATTTTTAATGAAAAAAAGACTAAGACCAACCCCATTACACTAGGATTAGCCGTTCTCGAGATATTTTAGTTCTTCGTATTTTCTCTAAGATACCTTTAAAAATAAGTCCAGTTACCATAGGAGAACGAAGATTGAATTAAACGTGAATTAAATTTAATTAAAATAAAGAGAACGTGGATATAAGTCTGCAGAGAAAGTCATGTGCTGCCCACATTCGATTTTTACTTTTCTTGCAATACATGGTAATGTATTGGGAAAGGAAAGGATCATCCTGAAAATCGCAACTCGAGTTTTCGACGGATATACACATTTTGGGACCTCTAGAATACGAAAAAACTATTTTGAACTTGACGTCTGTGTGTGTGTGTGTGTGTGTGTGTGTGTGTGTGTGTGTGTGTGTGTGTGTGTGTGTGTGTGTGTGTCTGTCTGTCTGTCTGTGTGTCTGTGAGTCTGTGTGTCTGTCTGTGCAATACATGTATCCACTCTAACTCAAAAACGAATGGATCGAATTTCATAAATTGTGGTATGCAAGTTACTTGAGTGCGACTGTGGTGCTGATTAGTCTTTGAAAGGATTCAGAAAAAAGGAACCTGCCATTTTCTACGAAATGGCTCGCAAAAATCTAAAAAAGATTCTTCTTATGCTCAAATATATCAATTAAATGCTTGTTCTATACCTCATTTTTGACGAGGAAAAAAATAAGGCCATCTCCATTACTTTAGGACTAACTGTTCTCGAGATATTTGAGATTTTTCGCATTTTTGTTATGCCTCCTTTGGAAAAATGTCCAATTACCAAATTAAAACAGAAATTGAATTAAAAATGCAAATTTAGTGTTATTTTGGGCAATAAAATTCAATTTAATGAATTTTTAAAGAAATAAAGAAAAAATGAATTTGAGTCTGCAGGGAAAGTCATGTGTTGCCCACATCAGATTTTTATTGTTATTGTTATTATACTAGTGAGTACCAGTGAAAAATCATGAGGAAATTTTTACTCACTGAAAGTTAATCAATGTTAAAGATCTTTTAGTTTGAGTTTTTTTATGTCAATGATTTCTTCAAAATGAATATTTTTAGTGTAAAATTTCTACAGTGTTGTTTACCTTTGTAAAACGACTGAAAATCATCTCATTGAGTCGGTTTTGATGTTCTTTTACTCAAGCGACCGGAAAATCACAGAGGAAGCGTAAAGTGTCGGTTAGGCTCTTTCGGAGAATCTCCCTTGACCATATGGAACTACTACTATGATTAAAGGTGTAATTATGCAGCTGAAAGTTATAAAATAAGACAAAAATATCAGGTATTAAGTGTTATTATTGCAAAAAAGTATTTTGCAATAACGTAATTTCTTTCTATATTAAAAGCGAATAAAGAAGTCTGGAAACGTGTAGATCCGTCGAAAACTCGAGTTGCGATTTTCGGCATGATTCCAATACTTTTCTTATACATTACCATGTATTGCAGGGAAAGTAAAAATCTGATGTGGGCAGCACATGACTTTCCCTCTGCTTTTTTTTTGTTTTTTTTGCGTATTTTCTTATAAAAATGCTATAAATGTTTAAGTGTATTCGGCCTTGTAATAGCGAAAATAGCGTATCCTTAAAATTGTCATTCTGAGATAAAAGGGCTTAAAGTTTTCTCATGAATAGTACAATGCTATGGAAATATTTGCATTCGCATTATCATATCTGATTTATTAACTTCAACACTGACTGTTACGCCTTCAAAAGTATCATGGCATTAATCCAAATTAGCACGACATTAATTAATGGCATGAATAACAAAAATCTGATGTGGGCAGCACATGACTTTCCCTGCAGACTTATATTCACGTTCTCTTTATTTTAATTAAATTTAATTCACTTTTTATTCAATTTTCGTTCTCATTTGATAACTGAACTTATTTTCAAAAGTGGAGTAGAGAAAATACAAAAAAACTAAAATATCTCGAGAACGGCTAGTCCTAATGTAATGGGGTTGATCTTATTCTTTTCTTCGTTAAAAAGTGCGTATTAAACAAGCATTTAATGGATATATTTGAGCATACATAGTTTTTAAGTTTAGATATTGGCGATTTTCGCGGGCCATTTTGCAAAAAAAGGCAGATTATTTATTTTCGAATCGTACCAAAATCTAATAAACATCAGGGTGTCCCATAAGTGATTTATCTACCGAATTTTGTGGAATTCGGTCCATTAGTTTTTTAGCTAGAGTGGATACAAGCTTTTGTGGGCCATTTCGCAAAAAAAGTCGGGTTCTTTTATCCCGAACCGTACCCAAAACTAATCAGCACCAGATTCGCCCACAAGTGACTTACCTATCAAATTTTATGAAATTCGGCCCATTAGTTTTTTAGTTAGAGTGGATACAAAATCTGCACAGACAGACACACAGACGTCAGGCTAAAAATGGTTTTTTTCGTATTCTAGAGGTCTCGAAACGTGTAGATCCGTCGAAAACTCGAGTTGTGATTTTCGACATCATTCCAATACTTTCCCTAAACATTACCATGTATTGCAGGGAAAGTAAAAATCTGATGTGGGCAGCACATGACTTTCCCTGCAGACTTATATTCACGTTCTCTTCAAATGATAAAAGAAAACGAAAGGATTGCTTGGGAAAAACCCATCTCCTACAGAACTATTATTAAAATATACCGATTCCAAGAAATCAATCTGAACTTCGGGGTTGTCACGTGACTGGAAGCCAGCCATGCGGTTATGAGCTACTGCTTACACGGTAGTGTTGACATCCAACGCCACATTGCGTCTGGCATTCTGAGGAAGAAACACATCGGAAAATGTCTATCATCAGACAACCGCAAAAGAAGATTTGCCAAGCTCCATCATCTGGCCACTGAAGCGATGCCACTAATCTACTGTGGAGACAGCTGACTAAGATGAAAAAAGAAGAAGAAGAAGAAGACACAGGATTTCTCATAGCTTGCAAAAGATATTTATTTATGTCTAGAAATACGTTCACTGCCATCGCGAAATACCTGAACTATATATATAGCTCGAACTTTAGTGTATTAAATGAAATATTTATGACATCTGACATAGAAAAGGAAGAAGTGTGTAGTAGTAGTAGTAGTAGTAGTAGCAGTAGTCTTCGTCGTCGTCGTCGTAGTAGTAGTAGAAAATCTAATCGTCGTACAGTCATGAAATTTGGTATACGGGCACTTTAAGACCCGGAAAGGTGCACCTCGGCTTTCATTTTATTTTTTAATTCGAATTAGTATTATAGTTACTTTATGTTTTACCCGATTTTCACACGCATAGGTATCCTTAACGACCAAAATATTAATCCATCACCCTTCCACATAATAGGAAAAAGCGAAAAATTATCTTTCAAAGAAACCTTAAACTGAATCCTTACGATTAATAGGCGAATTTTCGCGATTTTCTTTTTTTTTTCTTTAAATATATATTTTTCCTGTATTTAAAACATCAGCCATTTTTAAATTTTGATATAAAAGTATTGTCTGGAAATCCGATAAACTTAACAGCAGCTTCTTTAAATATTACACACTGTTATAAAACAAAAGAAAGAAAAAAACTAATTTTTAGGCTTCCGTAAAAGCGGTCGAAAATGAGCTTTGTTACCATTATTTAACAGGTGTGCCAATGCAAATTTTTATTATAACACAGACGTTTATTATTGCCGCTGGCGTATAGTTTTGGTGGAATTGCAATATGGTTTCTTTTAAGTTGTATCCCAAAGTATAACATTTTTACTTTCCCTGCAATATATGGTAATGTATAGGGAAAGTATTGGAATCATGTCGAAAATCGCAACTCGAGTTTTCGACGGATCTACACGTTTCGAGACCTCTAGAATACGAAAAAACTATTTTTAGCGTGACGTCTGTGTGTCTGTCTATCTGTGTGTCTGTGCAATGTATGTGCCCACTCTAACTAAAAAACTAATGGACCGAATTTAATAAAATTTGGTAGGAAAGTCACTTGGGTGTGACCCTGGTGCTGATTAGTTTTTGGTACGATTTGAGATAAAAGAACCCGCTTTTTTTACGAAATGGCCCGCAAAAATTGCCTTTTCTCCACTTTAGCTGAAAAACTAATGGACCGAATTTCACAAAATTCGGTAGATAAGTCGCTTGTGAGTTAACCTGGTGCTGATTAGATTTTGGTACGATTCGGAAAAAAATAACCTGCCTTCTTTTGCAAAATGGTCCGAAAATCGTCAAAATTTAATATAAAAAACTACGTATGCTGAAATATATCCATTAAATGCTCGTTTTATACGTAATTTTTAACGAAGGAAAGAATAAGACCAACCCTATTACACTCGGACTAGCCGTTCTCGAGATATTTTAGTTTTTTCGTATTTTCTCTACGCCACCTTTGAAAATATGTCCAGTTACCAAATGAGAACGAAAATTGAAAATTAAAAGTGAATTAAATTTAATTAAAATAAAGATAACGTGGATATAAATGTGCAGGGAAAGTCATGTGCTGCCCACATCAGATTTTTAAATACTATTTCTAAAAAAAAAAATCAAACGGAAAAGGTACTATCTTTCCTTAAGACTTCCTAGGTTTTGAAATGCAAATATTCGGCATATTAAAACTCAATTTGTCTTAAATAGGAAGTTAGATTTTTATGTGAATATAGCTTTCGAAAAATTAAGAAAAAAGTTGAAATATTTTATACGGTTTTTAAAAAAAATCAAAACTCTGTCAGTTCATACTCCAGTGATCAACTTTATCTAACTTCCAATGAGAAGTTGCTCGGGCGCCACTGATTGCACTCTTATCCCAAAATCGGTATTCGAACCACGAATATTCGCTTGACCAATCGACACGTTATCCATTGAGACACCGAAACGATATGACTGCTGTGGGTAAAGTGGACACTATACAACACACACACACACACACAGAGATATTACTTTGAAAGTGGTTTATTCTACTCTAGGATTCCAGTACATATAAATCTGACTGCTTTATAGTACCTTCCCTATCCATATACAGGGTTGTAAGGAAAGTCGAAGAATATACACGTTATGTCTACTTATAATAAATTGATCATGCCGATCGAATAAAAGGGATTTCAGCGCTTCTAGAGGAGAATATAAACAGCCAGGAAGTGAACTGGGCAACAAAGCGAGATAGACGAAAAGAGCAAATTACAAAGTTGTAAACGATTATCTGGTGCGTAGGAATCAGCAGTAGAACTGCTACATAAGGTATTTGTTTGACACAATGGTTATTGGAGACCAGTTGTTATATTCTGGAATGCTAAAATAAACAGCACCTACAAGCACAATCAAATGGGAAGCCTGATCAAAATTTCCGTTCATATCAACAACAATGCACGTTTGAATTCTGGAGAGAAATATGGCCGCGGACTTTGACAAACATTGCCGGTGTCATCGTGTTACAGACCCTGATAATACGACTCTTTAACAGATATTTATAGCCTTCCATTGTAAAGAACTCCGCTGCCCTAGCCGGGAATCGAACCCTGGATCTATGAACTGGCCAGCCGAAGCTCTACCGTTGAGTTACTGGGACGAAATTGAAAGATTTTATCGTCGAAGTGGACTCTGCATTCTCCACCCTCTAATATCAGATTGGCTGGCAACTGACAAGCTGACTGACCACCTCCTGCTATTTTTACCTCAGGTTAGCCTCCTGTTACTACTGTTTTTACCCAGGTTAGTGTCTTGCGTGGTCTTTATTCTCTCAATTTGAAATCCGACATCTTTGCACTAACGTACAGGGTCGGTTTGTTCAGGCGCCATTGTAAAGAACCTTGCTGCCCCAACCGGGAATCGAACCCCGGATCTCCCAACTGGCCATCCGACGCTCTACCGTTGAGCTACTGGGACGAAATCGCAAGCTCTTGTCGTCGAATTGGACTCTACACAATATACGCGTTTCGTTTGTTTGAAGTCGTTTCCTACTAATTAGCTAATCCTCTACAACTTTGTAATTGACATTTTTAACTCACTTTATTGCCGAGCTTGTTAAATTCTCCATTAAGGGTGATGCAGTCACTTTTATTCGATCGGGCAGGGTGACTTCACCATAGATAGCCTTAACGTACACTCATGGACCTTTCCCTTGAAGTTATTGGGATGCTTAAGGACTTTAAAAGGTATAAAATTTAACCGTATACAATGTTATGAACTTAATCTGTCTTTACATACAATCGAATAATATTAATAAACCTTCCTCCAGTTTGACTTTGAATCCCCCTTTATGACTCATTCCTGGCTAAAATCTTTTTGTCTACGATATTTAATAACTACTTGTAATTGAGGCGTTGGCAGCAACAGGTCAAATACCTTCACAGGAAGTTGTCGTCTTCTCCATTACGTAGGTCAAATGTCAGGTTAAAGTCTTTCATCAGAAGGTGGTGCTGAACCACTTACAAGTAGGTCAGCGCGAACGTGTCCAGCTTATTATTTCTATTTTTCCTCCATCTCTGTTGTAAGAACGGACGACGAAAAGAGAAAGATATTTGTTGCAGAACATTTTTACTTTCTCGTTATTGTATAAAATATTGTTTTACTGAATTTTTTCGAATTCCAGATTTTGATCAATTAACTCGTTACAAGATTTTTTAAACCGAACACTTTTGGAAATGTGTGTGTGTAAATATGATAACTCAGGAACGAATGTATAGAGCTGCGAAAAATAAAACGACCCACTTCTCATTATTCCACCATCATTCATAGAGCAAATTCAAAAACCATTATTCGATAGAAAAAATCTGATGTGGGCAGCATATGACTTTCCCTGCAGACTCAAACTCATATTTTCTTTATTTCTTTAATAACTCATTAGATTGAGTTTCATTGAACCAAATAACACTAAATTTGCATTTTTAATTCAATTTTCGTTTTCATTTGGCAATTGGACATTATTTCGAAATCGGCGTAAGAAAAATGCAAGAAATCTCAAATATCTTAAGAACGGTTAGTGTTAGTCCTAAAGTATAATGGAGTGTCTTATATCATTTTCCTCTTCAAAAATTGCGTATAAAACGAGAATTTAATTGATACATTTGAGCATACACTACTTAGTTTTTTTTTTCTAGATTTTGGAGATTTTGGCGGGCCATTTTGTAAAAAAAGGCAGATTGTTCTTTTCCGAATCATACCAAAATCTAATCAGCACCAGAGTATCCCACAAGTAACTTATCTACCAAATTTTGTGAAATTTGGTCAATTAGTATTTTATATAGAGCGGATAAATGAAATTTTTGCTGGCCATTTCGTAAAAAAAGGCGGGTTCTTCTTTTTCGAATCGTTCCAAATTCTAATCAGCACCAGAGTATCCTACAAGTAACTTATCTACCAAATTTTGAGAAAATTGGTCAATTAGTATTTTAACTAGAGTGGATACATGAAATTTTTGCGGGCCATTTCGTAAAAAAAGGGCAGATTCTTCTTTTCCGAATCGTTCCAAATTCTAATCAGCACCAGAATATCCAACAAGTAACTTATCTACTAAATTTTGTGAAAATTGGTCAATTAGTATTTTATATAGAGCGGATAAATGAAATTTTTGCTGGCCATTTCGTAAAAAAAGGCGGGTTCTTCTTTTTCGAATCGTTCCAAATTCTAATCAGCACCAGAGTATCCTACAAGTAACTTATCTACCAAATTTTGTGAAAATTGGTCAATTAGTATTTTAGCTAGAGCGGATAAATGGAATTTTTTACGGGCTATTTCGCAAAAAAAGGCGGGTTCTGTTTTTACGAATCGTACCAAAAACTAATCAGCACCAGGGTCACATCCAAGTGACTTATCTACCAAATTTTATGAAATTCGATCCATTAGTTTTTGAGTTAGAGTGGATACATACATTGCACAGACACACAGACAGACACATAGATAGACACAGAGACAGACACACACTCAGACGTCACACTAAAAATAGTTTTTCGTATTCCAGAGGTCTCGAAACGTATAGATCCGTCGAAAACTCGAGTTGCGATTTTCGACATGATTCCAATACTTTCCCTATACATTATCATGTATTGCAGGGAAAGCAATAACATCTTCTATAAAATTTGCCGAAAAGACTGTTTTCATATCAAATTGCACACAAACTTCAAAATTTCCAATGGCAACAACCAGTTTTATTGTCAATAACTAATTCTACATCCCCAGATTAGTCCTTATAAACCCAGATTAGTTTTTATAAGGTTCATGTCGTTATATAGAGGTTGGGGGTTCGAAAATTCGATAGCGTTTAAAATCAATAGGATTGTAAAATTCACTGATTGTAATAATCGTACTAAATTACATTCAAATTTTCCATTCGTTTGTAAGATATCGCGCGCACACGCACACCTATATATATCATCCCAAAAGCATCCCTGAACTCAAGTCGAACTTTTTTCTTCCATCAAAAATCGAACTCGAATTTTCAACCCCGTCACCATATTTTTTTATACATTGTTCTATGTCTGTAGAGAAAGTAAAAATTTTAAATGGTCGAACAACAAATCACATTTTTGGGGGCTACTTGAAAAGGATTGGTCCATCTATCAAAAATTGAAAATTTGAATTTTAAGCTTACTTGACATGCATATAAATAATTGCTACGGTAATTTGAAATACTGCATTTATAAATTCCAATACATAACGCATAAAATTTTATTTCCCGCAATTAAGTTATTATAAATATTTTAAATTGTCAATTGTAAAACATTTTCAAAAAACTATCCGTGTGAAATATGTTTGTCATTTCAGAAAAAAATGTCAACCAATGTTTAATCGTATAAGTGCTTCCAATGAAAAACCAAAATTGCAAAATTGCATTTGTTGAATTGCGAAATCGTCTGTAATGTTATACTTACGGCAAACTTTATACTTACGACAAACCTTATACTTACGGCATATAATATATATTTATTTATACGGCAAATTACTATACTTACGGCAAACCTAACTTAACCACTCAAGAGGTATTGGTAAAACTGTAAACATTAGTATAGTTATATAATTCATGTATTTAACTCTATTAATAATTAATAATAGAACTTTTGCTATATCTAACCGATAGTTTGAGTTCATATTAATCGATTTCTATAATTTAAATTCAAAATTATATTCATGCTCTTTCGTATTTCAATAATAAAAGTATTCTAAATGAATATTCAAAATGAATTCCAATGCTCCATGGAGTTTGTTTTTTTGTCTGCACTGACGAAGGGTATACAGTATATATTCGAAACATCTGTATGCTGCATTATTACTTTATTTGTGCTTAAACATGCTGCTCCAGTTTCCCATTTGTAAGTTAGCCGTGCCGTGAGTGTACGCATAATGGGCGTATGAGGGCAAAACTCTGAAAATAATCGGTCGTAGTAATCACAATATAATCAAGTTAATATTACCGCGAGTTTAGATGGTTTTCAATGGGAATTTTACATTTTGTACTGCATTTTGTCTAATGAATAATTTCCCCCACAAATTGAAAAATATATCATTAAATGCAGAATTATTTTTGCTTTCTAAAAATAGTTTCTCATTATTACTGTATTTTATTACAAACTTCTAAAAATTACTGAAATCTTGCTTCATTGGTAGCAATAACGAAATTTTATTCCATAAAAAATCGTTGCATTGACTTTAAAGTTTCATGCATCTTTCATTCATTTAACACTTTCGAATTTAATATTCATTCATTTAACGCTTTCGAATTTAACATTCATTCATTTAACGCTTTAGAATTTGACATTCATTCATTTAGCGCTTTAAGAATGAGATATTAAATAAAAATCGTCTGCGAAATTGTCGAATGTAATAATTTAACATTTTTATAGAATAAAACTACTTTTTCAGTTTCCTAGCAACGTGACGCTATTTTCATCGACTTTCATGAAAATAATCGTCTGCCTCTTAATAATTCCACAGTAGAATAACTTTTAATAATGTTATCCCTTTCTCATCAACCAAGCAAATTCTTTCACATCCGTGTCCGTCAAGTATAACCATTCATGCATTAGAGATTTTCCAACAATAAATAACAGTCGTCATCACCACACAACCGAAGAGTTCAGTTTTCCTGACTCTCCCTTTTCCATCCGAGCACGGATAATCTTCGAACTCTCCAATCTTTCTCCAATTATTCACCATTCCGGAGTTTGAGGATGCAAATTTAAGTTGGCAAAACAAAAGCTAATCATGCATCTTTCATTCATTTAACACTTTCGAATTTAATATTCATTCATTTAACGGTTTCAAATTTAACATTCATTCATTTAACGCTTTAAAATTTGACATTCATTCATTTAGCGCTTTAAGAATGAGATATTAAATAAAAATCGTCTGCGAAATTGTCGAATGTAATAATTTAACATTTTTATAGAATAAAACTACTTTTTCAGTTTCCTAGCAACGTGACGTTATTTTCATCGACTTTCATGAAAATAATCGTCTGCTTCTTAATAATTCCACAGTAGAATAACTTTTATTAATGTTATCCCTTTCTCATCAACCATGCAAATTCTTTCACATCCGTGTCCATCAAGTATAACCATTCATGCATTAGACATTTTCCAACCATAAATAACAGTCGTCATCACCACACAACCGAAGAGTTTAGTTTTCCTGACTCTCCCTTTTCCATTCGAGCACGGATAATCTTCGAACTCTCCAATCTTTCTCCAATTATGCACCATTCCGGAGTTTGAGGATGCTAATATAAGTTGGCAAAACAAAGGCCAATCATGCATCTTTCATTCATTTAACACTTTCGAATTTAATATTCATTCATTTAACGCTTTCGAATTTAAATTTGACATTCATTCATTTAGCGCTTTAAGAATGAAATATTAAATGAAAATCGTCTGCGAAATTGTCGAATGTAATAATTTAACATTTTTATAGAATAAAACTACTTTTTCAGTTTCCTAGCAACGTGACGTTATTTTCATCGACTTTCATGAAAATAATCGTCTGCTTCTTAATAATTCCACAGTAGAATAACTTTTATTAATGTTATCCCTTTCTCATCAACCATGCAAATTCTTTCACATCCGTGTCCATCAAGTATAACCATTCATGCATTAGAGATTTTCCAACCATAAATAACAGTCGTCATCATCACACAATCGAAGAGTTTAGTTTTCCTGACTCTCCCTTTTCCATTCGAGCACGGATAATCTTCGAACTCTCCAATCTCTCTCCAATTATGCACCATTCCGGAGTTTGAGGATGCAAATTTAAGTTGGCAAAACAAAGGCGGGCTGGGGTTGGAATTGCCTGATTAAGAATAAGGCCGCGATTGGCCTTGCGTGGTGCAGCCTCGCGGGTCCTTCAAGGTGAGTGGGTTTGCTCTGGGAGGAAAAATCTGTCGCGGAGAGCAAGTGGACAGTTAACAGATGTGAGTTGGAGAGTGATGATGTGAAATGTGGACCAAGCGCTGCAGGTAAGCTTTAATTTGATTTGTTGTTGACATTTCTTTGTTTATTTAACAATTTTTGTTTGAAAGGACTGAGCTGAAAAGAAAAAAAAAATCGACGGAGGCTCAAGTCCGATGGAGCCGAAATTGTTATACGGGAATAACATTTTGTAACATAAAACTCCAGTGAAATTCAATAAGTTTATTCGATTTTTTTCAAATTCATTTGTTTCTTTCACAGACTTGTAAAGCACGCTAGCTATTAATTATAACTTTATAGTTATATAACTTTATAGCTATAACTTTATAGTTATAAAAGTTGCACGCTTACTAATTATAGCTAGCTAGCACTTCCAATTTTCAACCCACTTTCATCTGGGTACTCTAATCATAGATTTCAAATCAAAATATCACATTATTTAACTAACTTGCTTGGTATATAAATTAAAATGGTATAATATATCTGATTATAAACTTGTATAATAATTATAAATCTATAATGTATCTGATTTTAGATTTAAGTCAATCTATGAACTTGTCTAGCGGCACATGAATACGTACTTAAACACATACTTGATCGCGTATATTTCCATCTTTTCTGTTCAAACCTCATCCATCATTAAACATTTTTAGAATCTCCAAGTTTATTTGACTTCCTAATTTGTTTAAAACGTTTCAAATTATATCGTTCTTGTGTACCAATGTTTCACGAAGGAGAAAGAAAACAGATTCAGCTATAACATTTTAAATGTTACAACTTTCCCACCCATTGGAAAACACAGCTTAAAAAACTAAAACATCGAAATTATAACCCCGATACTTCGAAAACTAAGAGCTTGATCCAAAATCCAATTATATAATCTTGTAGGACTTTCAAAGAGATACAAATTCTTGCTTATTGTTCATAGCTCGCACTTTTAGTTTTTGAGATATAAGTAATTACACAATATTGAAAAACGGAAAATTTTCAATCTTCTTCAAATTGACAAGGCGATTACTCGAAAATTGTAAAAACTATAAAACCTATTTTGAAAACAAATATAGACTTAGAAAATAAATTTTTTAATGCATATTTTTGTCGCTGACTATTCATATCTATCTTTTATAGTTTCAGAGATATTTCGAGTGAAAGTAGAAAAAAAAATCAGCGGTAGCTCTAGTCTGATGGAGCCTATAAGATTTTGCGTGTATAACATTTTGTATAATAAAACTCAACTTTTGTAATATCAAAATAAAAAAAATCTGATGTGAGCAACACATGATTTTCCTTATATAATGTACTGAATTTACTACTTTTACAGTAAAAAAATTGGTTTTTCTTATAGTACATATTTATATTCTTTCCAAGATATTGAATTTTCGATAATTAGTCGTCATTTTCATTGATTTAGCGTCATTTTAATCCATTTGGCGAGATTATCGTTATTTTGACAACATTTCAAAAAGTCGCCAAGTTGGCGACATTCCGCCAAATTCGTCGCCAAAATCTCACCAAGCTTTACTGACGGAGAAATAAGTTATTTTTTTAACAGATAAATGCATATTGGCGTTCAAATACAAAAGTATTACTCGAAGTATCTTTTTTCATGAATGGAACGAGCTAGATCCACGAGAATGATGTCACCCAATTTATCGTATGTATTACATATGAAAAGTGAACATGTTTCTCAATAGGAAATATTTTTTTTTATTTTATGACTTTTTGATAATTTTTTTGAAAAATGTGCAATATCTCAAGAACGGTTCATGTTAGCGTTCTAAAATTTATGCCAATCGTTTTATAATGAAAAATTACATAAGAAATGTCTATTTGCGTAACTTTATTAGTGGTTTTGATTTTTTGACGATTTTTTCAAAATTTCATTCGAAAATTTAGGGAGGTTCTGAACATTCAATTGCGTATGAAAACAATAGGCTTCCAGTGTTTACGGATTGTGATTTTTGTACCAAATTTGGTTCGAATCGGTCCATTCGTTCGTCAGTTATCGTCTCCACAGACTCACTGACACACACACACACAGACATCACTTCAAAAATGTTTGATTCGTGATCAGGGATGCTTGAAACGTGCTCTCCCGTCGAAAACTCGAATTCGAATTTTCGACCCCGTCACAATACTTTCTTTATACATTATGTATATAAGGAAAGTAAAAATATTATTCTTATAGTAGATACTTATATTCTTTCCAAGATATTAAATTTTCTTCAATAAGTCATCATTTTCATTGATTTAGCGTCATTTTTATAAATTTGGCGAGATTTTTGTTAATTTGGAAACAATTAAAAATGTCGCCAAGTTGGCGACATTCCGCCAAATTCGTCGCCAAAATCTCGCCAAGCGTTATGAGCGGAGAAATAAGTTTTTCTGTCACACACTTTATCGCATGGTATTATATATGAAAAGTGATCATGTTTCTCAATAGGAAATATTTTTTTTTACATAATGTATAATTAAATAATAATTTTACATAATGTATAAGGAAAGTATTGTGACGGGGTCGAAAATTCGAATTCGAGTTTTCGAAGGGAGAGCACGTTTCAAGCATCCCTGATCACGAATCAAACATTTTTGGAGTGATGTCTGTGTGTGTGTGTGTGTGTGTGTGTGTGTGTGTGTGAAAGTATGTGTGTGTGTGTGTGTGTGTCAGTGAGTCTGTGGAGACGATAACTGACGAACGAATGAACCGATTCGAACGAAATTTGGTACAAAAATCACAATCCGTAAACACTGGAATCCTATTGTTTTTATACGCAATCGAATGTTCAGAACCCCCCTAAACTTTTGAGTGAAATTTTGAAAAAATCGTCAAAAAATCAAAACCGCTAATAAAGTTACGCAGATTGACATTTCTTATGTAATTTTTCATTAGAAAACGATTGAGATAAATTTTAGAACGCTAACATGAACCGTTCTCGAGATTTTGCACATTTTTTAAAAAAAATTATCAAAAAGTTATATAAAATACAAAAAAAATTTCCTATTGAGAAACATGTTCACTTTTCATATGTAATACCATGCGATACATTGGGTGACATCATTCTCGTGGATTTAGCTCGTTCCATTCATGAAAAAAGATACTTTGAGTAGTACTTTTGTATTTGAACGCCAATAGTCATTTATCTGCTGTAAGAATAACTTATTTCTCCGTCCATAACGCTTGGCGAGATTTTGGCGACGTATTTGGCGGAATGTCGCCATCTTGGCGACATTTTAAATTATTGCCAAATTAACGAAAATCTCGCCAAATTGATAAAAATGACGCTAAATCAATGAAAATGACGACTAATTGAAGAGAATTCAATATCTTGGAACGAATATAAGTATCTACTATAAAAATAACATTTTTTTTACTGTAAAAGGAGTAAATTCTTTGCATTATATAAGGAAAGTCATGTGGTGCCCACATCAGATTTTTTTATATAACTTTTTGATAATTTTTTTAAAAAATGTGCAATATCTCGAGAACGGTTCATGTTAGCGTTCTAAAATTTATGTCAATATCTAATAAAAATTACATAAGAAATGTCTATTTGCGTAACTTTATTAGCGGTTTTGATTTTTTGAAGATTTTTTCAAAATTTCACTCGAAAATTTAGGGGGTTCTGAACATTCGATAGCGTATAAAAACAATAGGCTTCCAGTGTTTATGAATTGTGATTTTTGTACCAAATTTCGTTCGAATCGGTTCATTCGTTCGTCAGTTATCGTCTCAACAGACTCACTGACACACACACACACACATACACACACACACACATACTTTCACACATACACACAGACACGACCTCAAAAATGTTGATTCGTGATCAGGGATGCTTGAAACGTGTTCTCCCGTCGAAAACTCGAATTCGAATTTTCGACCCCGTCACAATACTTTCCTCATACATTATGTATATAAGGTAAGTAGTAAACAACCATATGCTGTGTCAGTAGCGTAACATGATATTTTTGACTGGCGAGGATAAGTGATTGTCACTTTAACTTGGAAAAGGTTTTTGTATGATAAATGAATTTATATTGGAATTCGCACTTTCAATAAGTTTTATTTCCTTGGTAAGTAAAATAAAATAATTTAACACAAAAGTGTTAAGAGTGAATGAAATGCACAATATGTTAAAATATATTACCTATGTAAGATACATACAAGTATAACATTTTCAATTTTTGCTTACTTCTAAATTAGTTGAACTTTTTTTTTACAACCATTTTATTACTTTCCTTATATACCATAAAGTATAAGGAAAGTATTGTGACGGGGTCGTAAATTAGAATTCGAGTTTTCGACGGGAGAGCACGTTTCAAGTATCTCTAATCACGAATCGAACATTTTTGAGGTGATGTCTATGGGTGTGTGTGTGTGAAAGTATGTGTGTGTGTGTGTGTGTGAAAGTATGTCTGTGTGTGTGTGTGTGTGTGTGAAAGTATGTGTGCGTGTGTGAAAGTATGTGTGTGTGTGTGTGTGAAAGTATGTGTGTGTGTGTGTGTGTGAAAGTATGTCTGTATGTGTGTGTGTGAAAGTATGTGTGTGTGTGTGAAAGTATGTGTGTGTGTGTCAGTGTGTCTGTGGAGACGATAACTGACGAACGAATGGCCCGATTCGAACGAAATTGGTACAAAAATTACAATCCATGAATACTGGAAGCCTATTGTTTTTATACACAATCGAACCCACCTAAATTTTCGAGTAAAATTTTGAAAAAATCATCAAAAAATCAAAACCTCTAATACAGTTACGCAAATAGACATTTCTTGTGTAATTTTTCAACGTTAGCATGAACCGTTTTAGAACGTTAGCATGAACCGTTCTTGAGATATTGCACATTTTTCAAAAATATTTTCAAAAAATTATATAAAATAAAAAAAAATATATTTCCCATTGAGAAACATGTTCACTTTTCATATGTAATATCATGCGATAAATTGGGTGACATCATTCTCGTGGATCTAGCTCGTTCCATTCATGAGAAAAGATACTTTGAGTAATATTTTTGTATTTGAACGCCAATAGCCATTTATCTGTTATAAGAGTAAATTATTTTTCCGTCCATATAACGCTTGGCGAGAGTTTGGAGACAAATTTGGCGGAATGTCGCCTACTTGGCGACTTTTTTAAATGTTACCAAATCAAAAAAATCTCGCCAAATGAATAAAAATGACGCTAAATCAATGAAAATAACGACGAAAATTCACTATCTTGAAAAAAATATAAGAATGACCTACTATAAGAATGACCTATTTTGTTTTTACTGTTAAAATAGTAAATTCATTGCATTATATAAGGAAAGTCATGTGTTGCCCACATCAGATTTTTTAATTTGAAGACAAAATGTGGTTTTTACAAGAATTTTAACAAAAAAAAAAGTTTCTTTGAATTTTATTTGTTTTTAGATCCCAATAATAGCTTCCTTACACTTTAAAATGCATTCAAAGGCAAAAACAATTCGAAATTATTTTCATGCTCGATTATAAAAATAGTTCTAATATTCCATAAATTAGCCACAGCATGTAGAAAAATACATGCTGCGGTACAAAATGAACATACAATATATATTTTAATCTAAGTGAAAACAGAAAGATACCCCAATAAAAATTAACATACCCTTTTGAAAAATAATTTGTTATTCCATTACTGTATCGTATTTCAAGGTATATTATATTTCCACGTTACACCATTTCGAAAGGCGTAAAAATGAGAAAAAAAAATTCCACGTAATTCTTGACTTGCTTGCGAAAGAGATTTTGGGTGTTCTTTGCACGTTCATATTACTTTCCCTGCAATACATGGCAATGTATAGGGAAAGTATTGAAATCTTGTCGAAAATCGCAAATCGAGTTTTCGGCGGATCTACATGTTTTGGGACCTCTGGAACACCAAAAAACTATTTTTAACGTGACGTCTCTCTCTCTCTCTCTCTCTCTCTCTCTCTCTCTCTCTGTATGCGTGTGTGGGTAAGTGTATGTCTGTGCGTGTGTATGTGTCTGTCTGTGCAATGTATGTATCCACTCTAACTCAAAAACTGATGGACCCAATTTCTTAAAATTTTACAGATAAGTCACTTGTTGGTTACATTGATGCTGATTGAATTTTGGTACGATTCGAGATAAAAGAACCCGCCTTTTTTGCGAAATGTCCCGCAAAAATCGCATGTATTCACTCAAGCTAAAAATATTATTTACCAAATTTCACAAAATTTCAAAAACTTTGGTAGATAAGACACTTATAGGTTACCCTATGGTGATGATTAGATTTTGGTATGATTCGGGATAAGAGACCCTACCTTTTTTGTAAAATGGCCCGCAAAAATTGTCAAAATCTAAACTAAAAACTACGTATGCTCAAATATATCCATTACATGCTTGTTTTATACGTAATTTTTAACGAAGAAAAGAATAAGATCAACCCCATTACACTAGGACTAGCCGTTCACGAGATATTGAAGTTTTTCTACAGCATTTCCTCTACGCCGATTTTGAAAAAACGCCAGTTACCAAATGAAAACAAAAGGTGAATTAAAACTGTATATTGTGTGCCATTTCAAATAATTATGCTAGATATTTAGTGCGGCTAATCTCAATTTAATGAACTATTTATGAAATAAAGATAAAATGAATTCTTGTCTGAGGGAAAGTCATGAGCTGATGGCATCAGATTTATTTTTACTTTCCCTGTAATACATGTTAATGTATAGGGTAAGTATTGGAATCATGCCGAAAATCGCAACTCGAGTTTTCGACGGATCTACGCGTTTTCACACCTCTAGAATACGAAAAAACCATTTTTAGCGTAACGTCTGTCTGTGTTTCTATCTATCTGTCTATCTGTCTTGTCTATGCAGATTTTATATTCACTCTAACAAAAAAACTAATTGACCGAATTCCATAAAATTTGGTAGGTAAGACTTGTGGGCGAATCTGGTGCTGATTAGTTTTGGGTACGATTCGGGATAAAAGAACCTGCCCTTTTTTGCGAAATGGCCCGCAAAAGCCTGCATCCACTCTAGCTGAAAAACTAATGGACCGAATTTCACAAAATTCGGTTGATAAGTCGCTTGTGGGTTATCCTGGTGTGCTGATTAGATTTTGGTACGATTCGGGAAAAAAATAACATGCCTTTTTTTGCAAAATGGTCCGCAAAATTCGTCAAAATATAAAAGAAAAAACTACGTATGCTCAAATATATTCAATAAATGCTTGTTTTATACGTAATTTTTGACGATGAAAGGAGAAAGATCAACCCCATTACACTTGGACTAGCCGTTCTCGAGATATTTTAGTTTTTTCGTATTTTCTCTACGTTCACCTTTGAAAATAAGTCCAGTTATCAAATGAGAACGAAAATTGAATAAAAAGTGAATTAAATTAAAATAAAGAGAACGTGGATATAAGTCTGCAAGAAAAGTCACGTGCTGCTGACATCAGATTTTTAAATCTAAGTGAAAACAGAGCGATGCCCTATCGTAAATGAACATACTCTCTTGAATGACAATTTGTTTTTCTATCCGTATATCGCATCTCAAAAAATGTAATATTTCCACGTCGCGCCGTTTCGAAAACGTAAGAATGAGGAAAAAAATTCCACGTAATTCTTAATTTGCGTGCGAAAGAGATTTGGGGTATTCTTTGCACGTACTTTCTTATCTTGCAACAGTACATAAATACTTTGAAGCTGCCCTTTCTATCGAATAAAACTCAACGTCGTAAAAACAAAGAGTTCATTGAAAAGAACTCGTGTTCTGGAAAAGTTGTTAAACGTAATTTACATTACTTTTTACTTTCCCTGCAATACATGGTAATGTATAGAAAAAGTATTGGGATCATGCCGAAAATCGCAACTCGAGTGTTCGACGGATCTACACGTTTCGAGACCTCTAGAATACGAAAAAAATATCTTTCGCGTGACGTCTGCGTGTGTGTCTGTCTGTTTGTGTGTCTGTCTGTGAAGACTTTGTATCCACTCTAACTAAAAAACTAATGGACCGAATTTCCTAAAATTTAGTAGGTGAGTCACTTGTCGGCGAATCTAGTGCTGATTAGTTTTGGGTACGATTTGGGATAAAACAACTTGCCTTTTTTGCGAAATGACCCGCAAAAGCCTGCATCCACTCTAGCTGAAAAACCAATGGACCGAACTTCACAAAATTCGGTAGATAAGTCACTTGTGAGATATCCTGGTGCTGATTAAATCTTGGTACGATTCGAAAAAAAATAACCTGCCTTTTTTTGCGGAATAGCCTGCAAAAATCATCAAAATCTAAAATAAAAAACTACATATGCTCAAATATATCCATGAAATGCTTGTTCAATACGTAATTTTTAACAAGAAAAATAGTAAGAACAACCCCATTACACACTAGGACTATCCGTTCTCGAGATATTTTAGTTTTTTCATATTTTCTCTACGCCACCTTTGAAAATAAGTCCAGTTACCAAATGAGAACGAAAATTGAATTAAAAGTGAATTAGATTTAATTAAAATGAAGAGAACGGGAATATAAGTCTGCAGGGAAAGTCATGTGCTGCCCACATCAGATTTTTACTTTCCCTGCAATACATGGTAATGTATAGGGAAAGTATTGGAATCATGTCGAAAATCGCAACTCGAGTTTTCAACGGATCTACACATTTCAAGACCTCTAGAATACGATAAAATCATTTTTAGCGTGACGTCTGTGTGTCTGTCTATCTGTCAGTGCAGATTTTGTATCCACTCTAACTATAAAACTAATGGACTGAATTTCATAAAATTTGGTAGGTAAGTCACTTGTGGGTAACTCTGGTGCTGATTAGTTTTTAGGACAATGCGGGATAAAAGAACCCGCCTTTTTTGCGAAATGGCCCTCAAAAATTGCCTGTTTCCATTCTAGCTGAAAAACTAATGGACCGTATTTCACAAAAATCGGTTGATAAGTCACTTGTGGGTTACTCTGGTGCTGATCTGATTTTGGTAGGATTCGGAAAAAAATAACTTGCCTTTTTTAGCGAAATGGCCCACAAATCGTCAAAATCTGGACTAAAAAACTAAAGTTTATGTCAATCGTTTTCTAATTATAAATTACATAAGAAATGTGTCTTTGCGTAACTTTATTAAAGGTTTTGATTTTTTGATGATTTTTTCAAAATTTCACTCGAAAATTTAGAGGAGTTCTGAACATTCGATTGAGTTTAAAAGCAATGGCCTTCAAGTAATCACGGATTATGATTATTGTACCCAATTTCATTCGAATCGCTCGATTCGTTCGTGAGATATCGTCTCCACAGACTCACTGACACACACACACAAACATCACCTCAAAAATGTTCGATTCGTGATCAGCGATGCTTGAAACGTGCTCTCCCGTTGAAAACACGAATTCGAATTTTCGACCCCGTCACAATACTTTCCTTATACATTATGTATATAAGGAAAGTAAAAATTGATCACAAACGCACAAATGTTGGGTGGCATATTATGTGCAGCAAGGCTGCACATCATATATCACGGGCGGCAGTACTGAAATGCCTCATCAAAATTGTTCTTTGATTTTTCTGAATGAAGCACAAAGTTCCTGAATAAAGCACATTAAATAACATTAACTTGAGTGTGGATCAACTTCGTTCATACCACAATTCATTTTTTGTTTCAAATTTTACAAGAACATTTTTGAAAAATCGATATCGTACGTCCATATGATTACAACTATAGCGTGTTACCCTTTACATTAAAAGGTTTAAAAACTTATTTCGATTGATACCATAATTGACAATGGACCTCCTCCCCCCCGGGGGATAACTTACACCTCAATGGAGGCTAATGACGTAACGAATGAAATCATTTGTATCGCAGCTTTTTTTCCCAACAATGATGGAAATTATAAAGTCTTGTGGTCATTGAGCCATAAATAAACCCTTTTATGCATGATAATGTCAAATTTTGTCCTTTGCTGCCATATTAATAAATCTGATGTGGGCAGCACATGACTTTCCCTGCAGACTTATATCCATGTTCTCTTTATTTTAATTTAATTTATTTCAACTTTTAATTCAATTTTCGTTCTCATTCGGTAACCGGATTTATTTTCAAAGGTGGCGTAGAGAAAATACGAAAAACTAAAATATCTCGAGAACGGCTAGACCTAATGTAATGGGGTTGGTCTTATTCTTTTCGTCGCTAAAAATTACGTATTAAACAAGTATTTAATGGATATATTTGAGCATACGTAGTTCTTTAGTTTAGATTTGGACGATTTATGCGGGCCATTCTGCAAAAAAAGGCAGGTTATTTTTTTCTGAATCGTACCAAAATCTGATCAGCACCAGGGTGACCTATACGTGACTTATCTACCGAATTTTGTGAAATTCGGTCCATTAGTTCTTCAGCTACAGTGGATACAAGCTTTTGCGGGCCATTTCACAAAAAAGGCGGGTTCTTTTATTCCGAATCATACCCAAAACTAATCAGCACCCAGCCCCGCCCACAAGTGACTTACCTACAAAATTTTGTGAAATTCGGTCCATTAGTTTTTTAGTTAGAGTGGATACAAAATCTGCACAGACAGACACACAGACACACAGACAGACAGACACACAGACAGACAGACACACACACAGACGTCACGCTAAAAATGGTTTTTTCGTATTCTAGAGTCTCGAAACGTGTAGATCCGTCGAAAACTCGAGTTGCGATTTTCGGCATGATTCCAATACTTTCCCTATACATTACCATGTATTGCAGGGAAAGTAAAAATTGTAAAATCTCGTATAAATTACGAAGTTTTCGCTCGAATTTAAAACAAAAAAATTCTATCTAATTTTAAATTTTTTGATGACAAAAACCGGATAGAAAGTTTCGTGAAAATCCATTAAAATCCAGGCAACACTTCAAAAATAGTCAAAACGTGTTCAAGAGGTCTTAAAACATATATTGTCATGAAAATCTCAATTTAGAAAATTGTCTTGAAATCAATACATTCTTTATAGTATGTAACATAACATGAGACTGCTGACTTCTTGAAAGATTTTTACTTTCCCTGCAATAAATAGTAATGTATAGGGAAAGTATTGGAATCATGTCGAAAATCGCAACTCGAGTTTTCGACGGATCTACACGTTGCGAAACCTCTAGAATACGAAAAAACCATTTTTAGCGTGACGTCTGTGTGTGTGTCTGTCTGCCTGTGTGTCTGAATGTGTGTCTGTGTGTCTGTCTGTGTGTCTGTGCAATGTATGTATCTACTCTAACTCAAAAACTAATGGACCGAATTTCATAAAATTTGGTAAATAAATTGACTTGTAGGATACTCTGGTGCTGATTAGATTTTGGTACGATTCGGAAAAGAACAACCTGCCCTTTTTTACGAAATGGCCCGCAAAAATCGCCAATATCTAAAGAAAAGGACTACGTATGTTCAAATGTATCAATTAAATGCTTGTTTTATACGTAATTTTTGACGAAGAAAAGAATAAAAACAACTCTATTACTCTAGGACTAACCGTTCTCAAGATATTTGAGATGTTTTGCATTTTTGTTATGCCCAATTACCAAATAAAAGCAGAAATTGAATTAAAAATGAAAATTTTGTGTTATTTTGTACAATTAAAGTCAATTTAATGAGTTCTTAAAGAAATATAGAAAAATTGAATTCGCGTCTGTAGGGAAGTCATGTGCTGCCCATATCAGATTTTTTCTTTTAGAAATTTGCGATTCAAGAGGGAAGGAGCTGATAATAAATTATGCTATGTATGTAGAGTAAGCAATGCTGTGTGTAAGAAAGTAATATGCATTTTCGGACCTCTTTATAGGAATGAAAGTCACTTTTGCTTCTTACCACATATACTTACGTTTCTTCTACATACAATCCACTACACTTATGGGAAGGTATTGCAAAAGTTCTCTCCTAATCTAGTTCTGATTAAGATTGATTGAAGTCATGACCTTCAGCCATTGCGTGTACCACAATTAACACCAGAATGCGCATGCGCAGTCACGACGGGAATTGGTGCATCACTTGATGAGGAATTAAAGCCTAATTGCATTTCAAGAAAATGCTGCGAGATGATGGAAGACTTTTATAAATCTGTTGTTGAGTTGATAAAAGTCTGATAATGGCATCCCATAAATTTTTCTACAGACTAATTTTTTTTTTACTACTAATAGTAAATTAAAGTGAACAAACACTGGCTGCGCCCACTCGGATTAATTTCCACTGACGGGAACGACCTGAGGGTTTACGCCTTTGATCAGCCAGGGACTCAAGAGAATCTGTGCCGTAGAAGTAAAGGTTAAAACACCATAATAAGAAAATCTGATGTCGGCAGCACATGACTTTCCCTGAAGACTCAAATTCATTTTTTCTTTATTTCTTTAAGAACTCATTAAATTGAGTTTAATTGCAAAAATGACACTAAATTCGCATTTTTAATTCAATTTCTGCTTTTATTTGGTAATTGGACATTTTTTCAAAGGCGACAAAAAAAAATGCGAAAAATCTCAAATATCTCGAGAACGGTTAGTCATAGAGTAATAGAGTTGTTCTTAATCTTTTCTTCGTCAAAAATTACGTATAAAACAAGCATTTAATTGATACATTTGAACATACGTAGTCTTTTTTTATTTTAGATGTTGGCGATTTTTGTGAGCCATCTCGTAAAAAAAGGCAGGTTGTTCTTTTCCGAATCGTACCAAAATCTAATCAGTACCAGAGTATCCTATATGTGATTTATCTACCAAATTTTGTGAAATTTGGTCAATTTGTATTTCAGCTAGAGTGAATACATGAGATTTATGCGGGCCATTTCGCAAAAAAAGGCGGTTTCTTTTTTTCGAATTGTGCCAAAAACTAATCAGCACCAGGGTCATACCCAAGGGTCTTACCTACCAAATTTTATGAAATTCGGTCCATTAGTTTTTGAGTTAGAGTGGATACATACATTACACAGACACACAGACACACACACAGACGTCACGCTAAAAATAGTTTTTTCGTATTCTAGAGGTTTCGAAACGTGTAGATCCGTCGAAAACTCGAGTTGCGATTTTCGACATGATTCCAATACTTTCCCTATACAGTACCATGTATTGCAGGGAAAGTAAAAATGCCAATATATATATATATATATCATTTAAGGGTGAGCGTCAATAAATCTTCTGCCCTATCCGCGCTTTGTTAACTTTCGCGGCACACGTTTTTCGCCGAAATTCTCCTCAAACAGTTGCGAAATATTTTCTGAATAATAAAATGCAATGCTTAGATTATATTAAAATTAAATTTAATACCCAATAAAACATGGAATCTATTTTTTATTTTAATTCAAAATATTTTTTGTGCTGTTGTCGTAATTTAATTCATACCGACTATTTTTATTTTTTAATAAACATTTTTAAATATCTATTCCTTCTAATACGTTATTAAATACAACAATAGATCATATATAATAATGCCACAATCACGGAAACATAATTGAACTTGGACTTGAAGACAAAGGAACTTGAAGACAAAGATGCAGTCCTCAGTGATGTACATTTAGATCCCCTTATCAAATTTATAGAATGAGAAATGACCTTTCCGCGATTGTGGCATTATTATATATGATCTGTTGTTGTATTTAATACTGTATTAGAAAGAATAGATATTTAAAAATGTTCATTAAAAAATAAAAATAATCGGTATGAATTAAATTACGACTAAAGATGGTAGCACCAAAAATATTTTGGATAAAAATAAAAATTATGTTCTATGTTTTATTGGGTATTAAATTTAGTTTTAATACCTGTATAATCTAAGCATTGCATTTTATCTTTCAGAAAATATTTCGCAACTATTTGAGCAGAATTTCGGCGAAAAACGTGTGCCGCGAAAGTTAAGAAAGCGCGGATAGGGCAGCAGATTTACTGACACTCACCCTTAAGAATATAATTCAGGTGGCGCTGCGATAAGAGAAGCAGTTCGGCATATCTCTATGGTGAGAAGCTTAAAATATTTATTTAAACTCAATTGTATAGAAATAAATTAGTAGTGCAATGCAAATTGGAAATTAAACAGTAAGGAATATTCCTACATATTCTTAAATTTATTTTCATCTCCCTATATTCTGAATTCTATCCTACAACTGTGAAAAAACACTGATTAATTATTCTGATAATTAGGGGATCTTAATTTGAAAATAATCAAAAAAAATCTGATGTGGGCAACACATGACTTTCCTTATATAATGTAATGAATTTACTACTTTTACAGTAAAAAAAGTAGGTTATTCTTATAGTAGATACTAATATTCTTTCCAAGATATTGAATTTTCGACAATTAGTCGTCATTTTCATTGATTTAGCGTCATTTTTATCCATTTGGCGAGATTTTCGTTAATTTGGCAACATTTCCAAAAGTCGCCAAGTTTGCGACATTTCGCCAAATTCGTCGCCAAAATCTCGCCAAGCGTTATGCACTAAGAAATAAGTTATTCTTACAGCAGATAAATGACTATTGGCGTTCAAATACATAAGTATTACTCAAAGTGTCTTTTTTCATGAATGGAACGAGCTAGATCCATGAGAATGATATCACCCAATTTATCGCATGGTATTACATATGAAAAGTGAACATGTTTCTCAATAGGAAATATATTTTTTTTTCATTTTATGACTTTTAGATAATTTTTTTCAAAAATGTACAATATCTCGAGAACGGTTCATGTTAGCGTTCTAAAATGTATGTCAATCGTTTTCTAATGAAAAACTACATAAGAAATGTCTATTTGCGTAACTTTATCGATGATTTTGATTTTTTGACGATTTTTTCAAAATTTCCTTCGAAAATTTAGGGGGGTTCTGAACATTCGATTGCGTATAAAAACAATAGGCTTCCAGTGTTTACGGATTGTGATTTTTGTACCAAATTTGGTTCGAATCGGTCCATTCGTTTGTCAGTTATCGTCTCCACAGACTCACTGACACACACACACACACACATACTTTCACACACACACACACACACACACACACAGACATCACTTCAAAAATGTTCGATTCGTGATCAGAGATGCTTGAAACGTGCTCTCCCGTCGAAAACTCGAATTCGAATTTTCGACCCCGTCACAATACTTTCCTTATTCATTATGTATATAAGGAAAGTAATACATAGACTTAGAGGAAAGTAATACATAGAGGAAAGAAATACATAGTATGTCTTTCTACTGAGTGAAATGGAAACAAAGGGCACTTTACTAACACTAGCGACACCTAAATATAATTCCCAAAGCATTATGGCATTTTTGAGCGTTTCATTCATAATAGTTTTATCTCCTTCTACGTAACTCCATGATCTATGCTATAGTGTCTTTTTGCTCAGTATCTGTTGCTAACTTATAATCCTAATGTCTGAAGTGTGAATATATTTTAGATACTACATATGAAGTCGATTTTATTTTATTAATTTTAGTTTTGGATTACTTAGAGGACCACCTACTTTACATATCAATGAAACATATCCATCATAAGTATTTTTACTTTCCCTATATACATAATGTATAAGGAAAGTACTGTGACGGGGACGAAAATTCGAATTCGAGTTTTCGACTGGAGAGCACATTTCAAGCATCCCTGATCACGAATCAAACATTTTTGAAGCGATGTCTGTGTGTGTGTGTGTATGTGTGTGTGTGTGTGTGAAAGTATGTGTGTGTGTGTGTGTGTGTGTGTCAGTGAGACTATGGAGACGATAACTGACGAACGAATGGACTGATTCGAACAAAATTTGGTACAAAAATCACAATACGTAAACACTGGAAGCCTATTGTTTTTATACACAATCGAATGTTCAGAACCCCCCTAAATTTTCGAATGAAATTTTGAAAAAATCGTCAAAAAATCAAAACCGCTAATAAAGTTACACAAATAGACATTTCTTATGTAATTTTTCATTAGAAAACGATTGACATACATTTTAGAACGCTAACATGAACTGTTCTCGAGATATTGCACATTTTTCAAAAAAATTTTCAAAAAGTCATATAAAATAAAAAAAAATATTTCCTATTGAAAAACATGTTCACTTTTCATATGTAATGGCATGCGATAAATTGGGTGACATCATTCTCGTGGATCTAGCTCATTCCATTCATGAAAAAAGATACTTTAAGTAATACTTTAGTATTTGAACGCCAATAGTCATTTATTTGCTGTAAGAATAACTTATTTCTTCGTCCATCACGCTTGGCGAGATTTTGGCGACGAATTTGGCGTAATGTCGCCAACTTGGCGACATTTTAAAATGTTGACAAATTAACGAAAATCTTGCCAAATGGATAAAAATGACGCTAAATCAATGAAAATGACGACTAATTGTTGAAAATTCAATATCTTGGAAAGAATATTAGTATCTACTATAAGAAAAACCTATTTTTTTACTGTAAAAGTAGTAAATTCATTATATTATATAAGGAAAGTCATGTGTTGCCCACATCAGATTTTTTATACTGCTACATTGAAAACATTATTTTTAATTGAGGTATTAGTGGTATATGAGATTTTTTGTATCTGGGCTATGCAGTAAGGATTTATGTGTTTTTAATAAAAAATGAGTTATACAGATTTTGTAATTGTTAAAATGTATTCGGTATAAATATGCATATTTTTTTCTCTATGCCAACTGTTACGAACCCCTCTCTGTCCATGCCGCCATCTTACTTCGAGAGTTTTGCAGCTGGCCACGCAATTTGATACTGCGGACTGCGGGGGGGTCAAGGGCCAGATATTGGAGGGCAGGGCGATGGCGTTTGGAAGAAAAAAAAATGGACTTACTTCGGAGATGCTGAACTGAACAGACGATCGGACTCGCAGAGTCCGGAATAGGATGTATGAGTCAATTTAAATCTGGGAAGATGTGTACATATATCTGTAAATATTTAGATGTAATAAATGTGTTAGTGTGAAATGAAAGTGTTTTGCTTAGTATAGAAAACGAACCACCGAACGGGCTCAAGGCGATCAGCAATTGGAAATGAGAGCCGAGCTCGTTACACCAACTTCTTATACCGATTTGTCTTGAAAAAAAGTTTCTTAAAATGGTGTTACACTTTTTCCACTAATTCAAGTTTATATGTCATAATTTAGCTTAAAAACGAAGATTAAATGAGAAAAACTTTCTTTTTTGACTTTTAAGAATGAATTCCTTAAACAGTTTCATGGAATAAAACTTATATATATATATATATATATATATATATATATATATATATATATATATATATATTAGAATAAGCATATATTTACAGTTTTAAAAATCGGATGTGGGCAACACATGACTTTCCTTATATAATGTAAAGCATTTACTACTTTTTCAGTAAAAAAAATAGTTTTTTCTTATATTAGATAACTAATATTCTTTCCAAGATATTGAATTTTCGACAATGAGTCGTCATTTTCATTAATTTAGCGCCATTTTTATCCATTTGGCGAGATTTTCGTTAACTTAGCAATAGTTCAAAAAGTCGCCAAGTTGGCGACATTCCTCCAAATTTGTCGCCAAAGTCTCGCCAAGCGTTATGGACGAAGAAATAAGTTATTCTTACAGAAGATAAATGATGGCGTTCAAATACAAAAGTATTACTAAAAGTATCTTTTCTCATGAATGGAACGAGCTAGATCCACGGAAATGATATCACCCAATTTATCGCATGGTATTACATATGAAAAGTGAACATGTTTCTCAATAGGAATTTTTTTTTTTTTTTATGTGACTTTTTCATAATTTTTTTGAAAAATGTGCAATATCTCGAGAACGGTTCATATTAGCGTTCTAAAATTTATGCCAATCGTTTCCTAATGAAAAATTACGTAAGAAATGTCTATTTGAGTAACTTTATTAGCGGTTTTGATTTTTTGACGATTTTTTCAAAATTTCACTCGAAAATTTAGGGGGGTTCTGAACATTCGATTACGTATAAAAACAATAGGCTTCCAGTGTTTACGGATTGTGATTTTTGTACCAAATTTGGTTCGAATCGGTCCATTCGTTCGTCAGTTATCGTCTCCACAGACTCACTGACACACACACATACTTTCACACACACACACACACACACACACACACACACACACACACACTACACACACACAGACATCACCTCAAAAATGTTTGATTCGTGATCAGGGATGCTTGAAACGTGCTCTCCCGTCGAAAACTCGAATTCGAATTTTCGACCCTGTCACAATACTTTCCTTATACATTATGTATATAAGGAAAGTAAAAATATATTAAATTTAATTTTGGCATATTATTTTTAATTTGATGTTTAGTTTATAAAGATCCAAGTTTAATGTATATATATTATTTAGATTTAAATTATATATATAAGATTATTTTGTTTCTCATTTCAGCACATTTGTTATATTAAATAGATAAAATAATAACATGGAATAATGAATTAAAAATAATACGCTTTTTAAAAAAGCAATTAAGAAAAAAAGATATATTGTTTACCAAAAATGAATGTCAAAAGCATTTAAGAAAAATTGGTCCTAGCCTTTTAAGAGGGAGTAATGGGGGTTGCACATGTGAACGGGTCTAGAATGGATCCCGGAAAATACCCCCTTGTTCACCCCAATGTTTCATGGCCGGAATATACGGGCTTGCATGTGTATGTTCGACTTTTTCAAACATAAATATTCAATAGCATAGTTCTGTTTGTCTCACAAGTATTATCAGAATGGCATAGTTCTGTTTGTCTCACAAGTATTATCAGAATGGCATAGTTCTGTTTGTCTCACAAGTATTATCAGAATGGCATAGTTCTGTTTGTCTCACAACCATTATCAGAATGGCATTGTTCTGTTTGTCTCGCAGCCGTTATCAGAATGGCATAGTTCTGTTTGTCTCACAAGCATTATCCGAATGGCATAGCTCTGTTTGTCTCACAAGCATTATCAGAATGAAGTTTCATCAGAAGATCTCTTGCATTATTAATATCCCCAGACACCTGGGGATTAATATTATACGACCCCATGAAACGTAAACCATATACTTATGTAAATTAAAGTAATTCAGATCAATGAAACAACACAATATCAAGTGCGAACTAGAAGAATGTTAGAACAAAAAATTTGATTATAAATTTTTCGAATAAAACTCCATAATTTTAGATTTTATTCCTACTACTTATGGGTCAAGTCCACTTTTCCGAATCGTACCAAAAATCTAATCAGCACCACAGTATCTAACCCGCAAGTGAATTATCTAACAAATTTTATGAAATTTGGCCTATTAGTTTTTTAACTAGAGTGGATACATCAATCTTTGCGGGCCATTTCGCAAAAAGAGGCAGGTTCTTTCATACCGAACTGTACCAAAATCTAATCAGCATCAGGGTCACCCACAAGTGACTTACCTACCAAATTTTATGAAATTCGGTCAATTAGTTTTTCAGTTAGAGAATGGGCACATACATTACACAAACAGACAGGTACGCACACACACACGTCACGCTAAAAATACTTTCCCTATACATTACCATGTATTACAGGGAAAGTGAAAATACTAAATAACCCCTAGATGTAGCTATTCGGGTCCTAAAGTGTGTGTTGTTGTTGAGACCCAAACCGTCCGACCTACCAGAAACGTGTAAGGTAACTGTTTGGACGGCCGGGAAGACCCACCCAATTTAGACCGGAACCCAGTGGGGGAGGCATCCACAGGGACCGTACCTCCTTCCCCTACCACCAACCTCTCAAAGGGACTTACGGGCCCACATGTTTAATGTGCTCGTACTCGGCGTGAGCACGGCGGCAGTTTTGGCAGCGGAGGGAATCGAACCCGGGCATACCGAGTGCAATTCCCGCGAGCTAACCACTGGACTGCCGCTCCCCCCCCCCCCCCCCAAAGTGTCTGTGCACCAACTTTCATGGTCGCCGCTATCGACTGCACAGACAGACAGAATGAAAGAAAGACAAGCATCTTCCTTTAATTAACACTTCCCAATATAGTTGAAAAGTGTTTATGACTTTGGTCATTCTGTCTGTCTGTCTGCCCGTTCGCACGATAACTGCCATAAAAATGACTTTATCAAAATGAAATTTTAGTATGTTGTTGAGACGGTCTGTGGGACATTTGGGAATGAAAATTAATAATATCATCCAATTAGTTTTGGATTGAACCCGGGTTGAAAAAGTGAAATACATTGAACCCTGGGACTTTATTTTTCAAACATTTTTTAAGCGAAGTTAAAATTCACAAATTGCTTCGTAAAATTTATGAAATATTCAAATGATCCCATAAAATACATAAAAAAAAAATTCAGCAATATATGTTCGGTAGTTTTTAAAATCAAAATCAAAATAATAATGACACCCATATTATATGAATAGATCACGTGGCCCACTTCAAAATAAAATATGGCATACATCATTTTTTCTCAGTGTAAAAATCGTGATTTATATTCTTTTAAATGTATATTTAGTATTGCCTCCGTCCTAAAGCCGTTTTTATTTTTGCTTATTTTCTATGCATCTATATTCTGCGCCAACGCAATTACAATATTTTTTAGTTTAAATGATCATTAAACTTTGATTATTTCTACAACGAAGCCTAATTTTAATGTATGCAGAATGTAAAAAAAGTGATTGCAAGATGAGTTGTATAAAAATTGCTGAATTTTTTTTGCACAAAATTATTTAGCTCTGAAGTCTGAAATATAAGTGATATGAATGAAATATTCATTGCTTTTAAATAGAGCCAGGCGACATATATTTCAATGACGTCATTTGAATAAAGTTCATTTTTTCTAAAGTTTTAAGTTTTCAAATATGAAAAATTACTGTAGTACTGGGATGATTTAAAATATATCAGCGCTGAATGTATCGCATTTTAGAGGTGTTTAAATAAAATTGCATTTCAGTTGGTAAGTATTTTATAATCAATGCTTTATGCATGATTGATCTTTCCTGTTAGGTCGACAGAAGATTCTCGCCGCAGATAGTTTTGTCGTATACAAAACCAAGTTCCCAATTACCCACCAAATTTATCGCACCTGTTCGCCGCCTTTGTCAAGTGCTTTAATTAAACGATAGTTTTTGAACAGCTGACAATTTCCATTCGAAGATGCCGTCTTTGATTGGCTGCGAAATTGCGGGGGCTAGCGAGAGGCGGGGAAACGCCCCCCTGACACGACCTGCTTTTGATGGATGAACTAGCGATTTCGTAAACAAGAACGTCTCCACTGAGTGAATTTATTAGGCAAGAAATAAATGGTTGATATAATAGGTATAGCAGTGTCCACGCAAAGCATATGCACTCACGTGTATTTTAATGGATCTATTGGTAACTTACTACCTATTCACGGGAGTGTGAGTCCCCATTCGTCTTTCTTAAACATTAATGTTCCATAGTATTAAGTTTATTAAGCAAGAAGTAATTGGTTGATATAATAGGTATAGCAGTACCCACGTAAAGCATCTGCACTCTCATGTATTTTAATGCTCAAGATCTATTGGTAACCTACTGCCTAATCACTGGAGTGTGAGTCCCCATTCTCCTGTCTCAAACATTAATATCCCATACTATTAAGTTTATTAAGCAAGAAGTAATTGGTTGATATAATAGGTATAACATTACCCACGCAAAGCATCTGCAGCCTCATGCATTTTAATGCTCACAATCTATTGGTAACTTACTTCCTAATCACTGGAGTGTGAGTCCCCATTCTCCTTTCTCAAACATTAATTTCCCATAGTATTGAGTTTATTAAGCAAGAAGTAATTGTTTGATATAATAGGTATAGCAGTACCCACGCAAAGCGTCTGCATTCTCGTGGATTTTAATACTCATGATCTATTGGTAACTTACTGCCTAATCACTGGAGTGTGAGTCCCCATTCGCCTTTCTCAAACATTAATGTTCCATAGTATTGAGTTCTGTTTATCTCACAATCATTATCAGAATGAAAATATAGCTCTTGCATTCATAATATCCCGAGACACATGCTGATTCATTATTACACAATCGTCTAATCAAACATAAACCATATACTTTTTAATTAAATTAGCTTTAAATCAAATAATATATAAGGTGATTAAAAAGGGTTGGTCCAAACTTTACGAGGTGGTAGTACACACCAGACCAAGCATTTTTCGTCATAGTTTACCATGTCGGAAATGAAATGTAAAGGCGCAAAGGTGTGACAGGGCGCTTACTCGTTGGGAAGCGGCCGCTCTGCAAACTTAAAAGCGTCATTCTGGTTGTTATTATCTGGTTGAAGAAGAAAACTACGTATGCAAATTTCATCTGGGGAATAAAAAGAACCTTTATGCAAATTTTCGTAACAAAGAATGTAAGGCCTTATCAGTTTGCAGCAATTAATCGCAGCTTTAACTTTTGAGACGATGGAGGAATTTACTAATAGGGAAAAACCGATACGCATTTCATCTATGGATCTTTTTGGGGGAATATCTCAAGAGTCTCGTCTATGATACGCCCCTTGAGTCTGAAGAAGAACTCGTAGTTAGAATTTCGGCCGTTGCTGCCGAAGTGCGCGACATGCCAGTCTGTTCGAGAGAGCTCGCCATTACGTCATTGGCCCTCCTTGGGGGACAAGTTACCACCACCCGTTGTGTACATTATCAAGTATGGTATCAATCGAAAGATTTTTTCAAACCCTTTAAAGGGATGGGTAACACGTTATAGTTGCAATCATTTGGACCCACGGTACCGAGTTTTCAATTTTTTTTTCTTGTATTTGAAAAAAAAATTCATCTGGGGAATAAAAAGAACCTTTATGCAAATTTTCGTAACAAAGAATGTAAGGCCTTATCAGTTGCTGCCGAAGTGCGCGACATGCCAGTCTGTTCGAGAGAGCTCGCCATTACGTCATTGGCCCTCCTTGGGGGACAAGTTACCACCCCCCGGGGTGTACATTATCAAGTATGGTATCAATCGAAAGATTTTTTCAAGTCCTTTAAAGTGATGGGTAACACGTTATAGTTGCAATCATTTGGACCCACGGTACCAAATTTTCAAATTTTTTTTCTTGTATTTGAAAAAAAAATTAATTCTAGTATGAAAGTCGAGTTGAGCCACATTCTAGATAATTATAGTAGCATTCCTAAATATGACAGCAATTTGCCAATAACCCTATTGTGCCAAATAGAGGCCTTTTGTAACAGTTTTGTTGTCATTTATAATGCTCTATAACATTGTACTTAGCCTTTTTCGTCTATCTCGCTTTGTTGCCGAACTCGTCTTTTGAAATTTTGAATTATCCGCTAGAGGAGCTGCAATCACTTTTATTCGATCGGGTTTGGTCACTTTACTATAAACAGACCAAACGTGTGCCATACACTCGTGAATTTTTCCCTACAAAGTTATTAGTGTGCTTAAAAACTTTCCTAGGTGCCCTATTAATCCTGTATAGTAAAATAGTACACGGTTTTAACAAGTTCGCTAAAACTACTGGTTTACGAATCAATAAAAGTAAAACAAAAGTCTTAAGAATTAATGTAAAACTATGAAACTATAGATGATGAACGCATTGAAGATGTAAATAGCTTTATTTTTCTAGGTGTACAGGTGAACAAAGAGGGTGGAACAGATGAAGAAATCAAAATAAGAATTGCAAAAACTCAGAATTGTTTTAGAAAACTAAATAAATAAAATATGGAGAGCTACTAGCCTTAATTTTAAAACCAAAATCAACCTTTTTAATCCCTTAGTGAAGAGCATTGCATGGAACCGAAACATGGAAATTAACAAGGGGGCCAATGCAACAAGTTGAATACCTGGCAGACTAAATGTCTGAGAGAAATTTTGGGAGTATTTTAGACTTATGTTATTACTGATACCGAACTCTACAAGAATACTGGACAGAAAGCAATAGAGATGGAAATAAAAAACCGTAGGTGAAAATGGACTGGACATGCCTTAAGAATGCCACAGCATAACATCCCTGCTGTGGCACTTACTTGCGAGGAAAAAAAATCTCGGGGTCGGCCCAAGCTAACTTAGAGGAGACTAATAGATTACGGCAGCAAAGACATCTGATCAAAGATGCTTGGAAACCTGTACCCGAATTATAAGAACAGAGGAGGAGCTAGCTTTTGCTCAGTGATTATAATGTCGGTCTACAATGCATCAGGTCCCTGGTTCGGGGCCCGGCGACGCTCAATCGCCACAATGATGACTGGACGTTTGAAACACGCAACCTTCCTCTACAACGATCTCAACACGAGATGGCAGCACCACACGGAGTCAGAAGTCTTGACACGCCCTTCCTGGTTGACCACGGCTAACCGTCACGCCTCCCGGCCTTCATCATCAGCGGAGGGAGTGTGCGGCAGCAAAGACATCTGATCAAAGATGCTTGGAAACCTGTACCCGAATTATAAGAACAGAGGAAGAGCTAGCTTTTGCTCAGTGATTATAATGTCGGTCTACAATGCATCAGGTCCCTGGTTCGGGGCCCGGCGACGCTCAATCGCCACAATGATGACTGGACGTTTGAAACACGCAACCTTCCTCTACAACGATCTCAACACGAGATGGCAGCACCACACGGAGTCAGAAGTCTTGACACTCCCTTCCTGGTTGACCACGGCTAACCGTCACGCCTCCCGGCCTTCATCATCAGCGGAGGGAGTGTGCGGCAGCAAAGACATCTGATCAAAGATGCTTGGAAACCTGTACCCGAATTATAAGAACAGAGGAGGAGCTAGCTTTTGCTCAGTGATTATAATTTCGGTCTTGTAATCTAAAGGTCCCTGGTTCGGGGCCCGGCGACGCACAATCGCCACAAGACCAAAAACGAAATCTGATGGGATGAGTGAGCTGGTCAGAAGCACAGGATTGGCTAGGGTGGCACAAGATCGACCAAGGTGGCGATGATAAAGGCCTTAAGTGTCACTAGGCGCAATGAGTGATGAAGGTGATGATAATAGTACACAATAAATATTAATTAAACAACACTGTGTATATACAGAGTGTTCGAAAGTTCCGACACCTGCAAATAACGCTGTAAATTGTGATGCTAGAACCAACGTTACGTAAATGTGTACTACTACTAAAAAACTTATTCGCTAATCGATGAAAGGGATTAAAGAGTTCCTGGTGCTGTATTTCAGAAATCAGCAAAATAATTATCTTTAATTTTCATTTTTGGTTATTATAGTCAATTACAAATTTGTTACCTTGTATTTGTAACCATGTATCTTGTTTCTTATTTCTCGAATATAATTTTTATAAACTTCAATGGGTACCTAAGGGTCCCTGAGAGGGGTTAGGATCCACAAAACTCCATCCTTGGAGGCACCATTACAAATCACGTTCAAAAATGACATATCGTTACTGTTCCTTTAAAATAGATTGAGATATATAGTATTTAAAAAATATGTCCTTATTATTATCCCTTTTCCCTATTATTCCCTACACTGCAGAAATAAATTCCCTCGTGACATCAGATTTGACGCCATTTTATATCGACTAAATGTCACTCGGATGAAAATTCCAACCTCGAATTCATTTAAACTTGTAAATTATTTTTATAAAAAAAAATTTAATTTGTTTAATTTATTCTCTCTATATTTATTTCTTATTATATATTTATTTTATTCTATTATTTTCTTTTATTTTATTATTTCATTGTATTCTTATTATATTTATTTTATTCTATTATTTGATTATTTTATTTTATTATTTTATTGCATTCTTATTATATATATACTTTATTCTATTATTTTATTCTTTTATTTTAATATTTTATTTCATTCTTATTATATTTATTTAGTCAAAAATTTAATAGATAGTTAATATATATATATATATATATATATATTTCTGGCAGTGTAAGGAATAATAGGGAAATTTTAATTTTTTTTTTTAAATTGTATATCTCATTGAATTTTAAAGTCACAGTAACGTAATTGTCGTCTTTGGATTTTTACAGGATAACAAATTTGCAATTGGCTATAATGAGCGAAAACGAAAATTAAATAAATAGTGTTCGTTTAAAATAATTTTGCTACGTTCAGAAATATAACACTAGAGGCTCTGCGGTCACTTTCACCGATAAAGGCATAAACTTTTTATATCATTTTCATATAACATTTTTATTTTACCTGCAATACATGGTAATGTATAGGGAAAGTATTGGAATCGTGTCCAAAATCTCAATTCGAGTTTTCAACGGATTTACACGCTTTGGGGCCTCTAGAACACGAAAACACTATTTTTAGCGTGACGTCTGTGTGTCTGCCTGTATATATATCTCTCTCTCTCTCTGTATGTGTGTGTGTGTGTGTCTAATGGAACAAATTTCATAAAATATTAAAAGTAAGCCACTTGTGGGTTACTATAGTGCTGATTAGATTTTAGTACGATTTGGGAGAAAAGAACCTGCCTTTCTTAGCGAAATGCCCCTCAAAAATAGTATGTATCCACTCCAGCTACAAAACTAATTGACCAAATTTCACAAAATTTGGAAGATAAGTCAGTTGTAGGTTACCCTGATGCTGATTAGATTTTGGTACCATTTGCAAAATAAATCTTACTTTGTTTTTCTACGAAATGGCCCGCAGAAGTTGTCAAAATCTAATATAAATGCTCAAATGTATCCATTAAATGCTTGTTTTATACGTAATTTGCGACGGTGAAAAAAAAATCTGATATCGGCAGCACATGACTTTCATTATGTAATGCAATGAATTTACTACTTTTACAGCAAAAAAAAAAAAAAAAATAGGTTATTCTTATAGTAGATAATTATAATCTTTCCAAGATATTGAATTTTCGTTAATTAGTCGTCATTTCCATCGATTTAGCATCATTTTTATTCATTTGGCGAGATTTTCGCTAATTTGGCAATATTTAGAAAAGTCGCCAAATTGGCGCCATTCCGCCAAATTCGTCGCCAAAATTTCGGCAAGCGTTATCGACGGAGAAATAAGTTATTCTTATAGCAGGTAAATGACTATTGGCGTTCAAATGCAAATGTATTACTCGAAGTATCTTTTCTTATGAATGGAACGAGTTGATCCACGAGAATGATGTCACCCAATTTATCGCATGATATTACATATGAAAAGTGAACATGTTTCTCAGCAGTTAATTATTTTTTTTTAATTTATGAGATTTTTTTTATATATTTATTTGAAAAATGTGCTATATCTCAAGAACGGTTCATGTTTGCGTTCTAAAATTTATGTCAATCGTTTTCTAATGAAAAATTACATAAGAAATGTCTATTTGCGCAACTTTATTAGCGGTTTTGATTTTTTGACGATTTTTTCAAAATTTCACTCGAAAATTTAAGGGGGTTCTGAACATTCGATTGCGTATAAAAACAGTAGGCTTCCAGTGTTTATGAATTGTGATTTTTGTACCAAATTTCTTTCGAATCGGTCCATTCGTTCGTCAGTTATCGTCTCCACAGTCTCACTGACACACACACACACATACACAGACATCACTTCAAAAATGTTTGATTCGTGATCAGAGATGCTTGAAACGTGCTCTCCCGTCGAAAACTCGAATTCGAATTCTCGACCCCGTCACAATACTTTCCTTATACATTATGTATATAAGTTAAAGTAATAAGACCAACCCCATTACTCTACAACTAACCTTTCTCGAGATATTGTAGTTTTCACGCATTTTTGCTACGCTGCCTTTGAAAATACGTCCAGTTATCAAATAAAAACGATAAATGAGTGAAAAGTGCAAATTCCGTGTCATTTAATATAATTATGTTTTTTATTTTGTGAAATTAAATTCGATTTGATGAATTATTAAAGAAACAAAGAGAAAATGAATTTCTGCAGGGAAAGCCCTGTGCTGCCCACATCAGGTGTTTAACTCTATCAGGTGTTTAACTCCCTATTTACAGAGTTATTTGTCCCTTCCGAGACTTTAGGGACTCCGTGGTATATTTTCCTTTTATTTAAATTTCTTACAGGGGGGGGGGGGAGTCCAAAATATCAAGACCTTGGTCCAGCGGGTAATCGTCCCTGGTAATGTGACATGCATAAAAATAAGATCCCCGCATTTAACCTGAACCCAAGTTCAAGTGACTGACGATCGGACCAGACTATGGTGTCGCACTTTTATGAATATTAATTAAAGATACTTTGCGATACTGTCAATCACTGCCATTAACTTATCGCAGGTACTCGATACATGTCTTGATACGATGATTTCAAATCATTATAGGGACGCCATTAACATGGAGAATATCAATTGCTATCATTTGCATTAATAATGAGAAGCTGTTGCGATTTAGACTTCCAATGCTTCATATTTTGTCATTCGATTCGTTCTCTCTCTCTCTCTCTCTCTCTCTCTCTCTCTCTCTCTCTATATATATATATATATATATATATATATATATATATATATATGTATATATATATATATATATATATATATGTGTGTGTGTGTGTATGTATATATATATATGTATATATATATATATGTGTATATATATATATGTATATATATATATATATATGTATGTATATATAAATGTATATATATATATATGTATGTATATATATATATGTATATATATATATATGTATATATATATATATATATATATATATATATATATATATATATATATATATATATATATATATATATATATATATATATATATATATATATATATATATTCAAAATGAAAAGAGGTATGGATGGAAACAATATACCAAAATATGGCCGGGGGGAGTTGTGACCCCCTCACCCCGGTTAAGCATGCTTTGCGTCGCGACAACACTCCCGGAGAGCCGGTATATTGCAAAATAGAATACGAATGTATCAAATTTTAAGATGTAAAACAGACATCATACACAAACAAATATAAGATATAATTGTCGAGATCCAGCCTTATCAAAAATCATATATATATATATATATATATATATATGTATATATATATATATGTATATATATATATATGTATATATATATATGTATATATATATATAAATACACATATATACATATATATATATATGTATATATATATGTATATATATATATATATATATATATATACAACCGCATTATTGATTGGAGGTCCAATTTGACCAAAAACATTTTCAGAAATGTCGTCATTGGTCACCTCAAAAGAAATCAACGCATTAATACTTTCAAGTCTGATTGCATCATGCATAATAGGAATATTATGAAGGAAGCAATAAAACGGAATTATCCAATTGGCTTCCTGAAATGTTATTATAATTCCCTATTTAATACAAAAAAGGGAGAAAATGCTTACTTAAAGGATATGGCAGAGGTATAGAACGATGAAAGTGAAAATAACGAATAGCGCATGCGTGGACTTCTGTTATATATGATGCACTCCATCGTAACCGACAGGGGCATTTGCTGCATTTCCATTCTTTCCTTGCGATCCTGGTCGATTCCCATTTGTTTTCTTTGCATTTTTTCGAGTGTTTTTGATTTGACACATTTACGGAAGTATGGCTTCTGCATGGCATTGGTACCGTGAGTGTTGCCCGGGCATAAAAGCAGTCTTTTAAACGGGAAGGAGGGGTCGTCATCCCCCTCTACCATTTTATGCCTTGCATTTGGTCATTTCCCCTCTTTTTCATATGAATCTTATATATATACATATATATATATATATATATATATATAGAAAAATTGAAATATACAAAGTGAAAAAAACATGTAAAAAGGAAGGAAGGCTCGGCAAAAAGCTTACACTATGGCGGTAAGGGGTTGTGACCTTACTCCCCAGTTCAACGAGCTCGTCAAAAACGCCGCGGCATTTTCACTCCTGGTCGCCAGCCCTGGCCCAAGCCAACCTCCGGAGTGACTTTGAAATCATCACGAGACCTGGATAGAGAAGTGCACGAGAGCCATATCACCACAAATAAAGCCAACTGAATTGCCGACTCAAATGAAATGTAGTGCCAGCCGCGGTCCTGTGATCACAGTGCGGTCCTGTCATATGGAGGGTTCGATGATTTTGTCTCTAATTGAACTCAAAAAAGACTTAAGTCTTACACCATATGCAAAATTGGTTATGTATAAATTATCAATATTTTTACGCATAAAGGAAATTGGATATTTATTAAAAAATGCTTGTTTTAAAAATTCTTGATCAAAATTGATACGTAAATGTTCCTCTTTGATAGTTCTTTTTATTCTGATTAAACCTCCCAAGAATACATTGCGAAACACATTCAAATGTATGTTGGAGTTCCAATGTATAATTCCAATAATGGGTAGTTTAAATTGTTTTCTTTTATCATAGATGGTGAATATGAGAGGGATTTGACAATAGTTGATATTCAAATCCAAAAATTTGACCTCGTTGTTATTTCTAAGAGGGTTTGTTTTCCTTCAAGATTAGGTTTGGTGGATAAAAATCAAAGTTCATTGCGTAGTTTTCATTCTCATATCCAATAATTACGTCATCCACATAACGTAGGTATATGATTTCGTTGTTTATATGTGATCTTCTTTCATAAAAACTAAGATATATATCAGCCAATATGGAAGAACATCCCCCCCCCATGGGGATGCCCTTAATTTGTTGATAAATAGATAATCCGTTGTAAAGGTAATTTTCTTTAATAACTATTTTGATTATAGACTTGAATTTATTGAATTCCAGACTCCTTTTCAAGTCATATTTTTCAAACAAGCTGTAAAGTATATTTGTCATGTCATCAAGATCTATAGTATTAAAAAGTTCCTGGAAATCATAAGTTCTTAAGTGCAAAGGATGTTTATGATCTTTCAATATATTGATCACTTGTAGACTGTTTTTTATAATATAGCTTCCTTGGTTATTAAGTTTCAGCAAAATAGGTTGTAAAAGCTTCATTAACATATTATTGGCTTTCGTGAGATAGGTATTGCATCCAACAGTAACCGGTCTGAAAGTAATAGGACTTTTATGTAGTTTCGGAATATTAATCAGATACGGATACTTGATAATTCCTGTATATTTGATACCAGTTAATAAATACAAAGCTTTGATTTTATTTGAGATTTCCTTAAGGGAGAGGTTGATTTTACTGTAAAGAACTTCATTTTCATATTTTTCTTTCAATATGTTAATGTAAAATAGCTTACATGTAAATGCGTAGTTACTTGATGCCTTGTCAATATATAATATCCAGGTCTCGTGATGATTTCAAAGTCACTCCGGAGGTTGGCTTGGGCCAGGGCTGGCGACCAGGAGTGAAAATGCCGCGGCGTTTTTGACGAGCTCGTTGAACTGGGGAGTAAGGTCACAACCCCTTACCGCCATAGTGTAAGCTTTTTGCCGAGCCTTCCTTCCTTTTTACATGTTTTTTTCACTTTGTATATTTCAATTTTTCTATATATATAGTGTTTGGTACCCTCATGCTGCCTTGCGCAAAAGTTACTAAAACATTTTTATTTCCGATTTTTCAATTTCTATATATTTATATTTTATATATATATATATATATATATATATATATATATATATATATATATATATATATATATATATATATATATATATATATATATATATATATATATATATATAAATATAATAAAATAAGATAGAAATAGGATACAAATGGAATAAAAAATGGATGTGAAGGCTAACGGGCAATATGCCAAAAAAAGCCTAAGGGGGATTGTGACCCTTTAAATCCCCGGTTACAGCATGCTGCTAGGCCGCGGCACACTCCCGGTATGGCCACAATCCCGTATCACTTCTCCAATGCATGTACCTCGAATGAATAGACCTTGATTTTTCAAAGGAGTAAAGAAGAAATGTTACCTAATTCTTAAAGAACGTTGTTAGAATCCAAAGACAATATAAGAAGAATTCATCCTTCCCCCTTATTATTATAAACAGTCATAAACCGTACCATGTTTCGCTTTCCCATATCAAATCATTAGAACATTCTGTTGGTTCTTCCTTCGTCATGAGTGAAAGTAGTTGTCATAAAATCGTGATCCAAATCTCTATTTCTTTTTGTTGCCATTTCGTCATTACAAACTTCCATGATGTTATGTACTTGTGAATATTTATTTTTGTAATGATCACTTAGTTGACGCCTTAAAAAGGCCTTAGGATACTTTTGTCGCATTGCTTCCCTTATCACAAATATATCTCTATCTATTTTTTCCTTTTCATTGTTGATGATTCGTTGATGTCTTTTTAGATGTTGTATAATAACATTACGGAATATGTTACGATGTATATTGCTATTCCAATGCGTCAGATAATTGATTTTTATATCAAAATCTTTTCGTTTGTCATATATATTGAATATAATGTGATCCTGGTCGTTGTATCTAATATTGAGATCTAGGAAGTTTATTTCTTTTGGATCACTTTCTATTGTTTCGATTAGTTTTAAATCTTCAGGGTAAAATGTAAAATCGAATTGATAATTGGGGTCTGTTGCACCTGTTATAACATCATCAACGTATCTCATATATATTAATTCATTATTAATGTGTGGCTTTGATGCGAACCAATGTAAGTAAATATCAGCCAAAATGGACGAACATCCACCACCCATTGGAATTCCATGGATTTGTTTATAATATCTTGAGCCATTAAACAAAATGTTTTCAAATATTACTATTACTTTCCTTATATACATAATGTATAAGGAAAGTATTGTGACGGGGTCGAAAATTCGAATTCGAGTTTTCGACGGGAGAGCACGTTTCAAGCATCCCTGATCACGAATCAAACATTTCTGAAGTGATGTCTGTGTGTGTGTATGTGTGTGTGTGTGTGTGTGTGCGTGTGTGTGTGTGTATGTGTGTGTGTGTGTGTGTGTGTGTGTGTGTGTGTGTGTGTGTGTGTGTGTGAAAGTATGTGTGTGTGTGTCAGTGAGTCTGTGGAGACGATAACTGACGAACAAATGGACCGATTTGAACCAAATTTGGTACAAAAATCACAATCCATAAACACTGGAAGCCTATTGTTTTTATACGCAATCGAATGTTCAGAACCCCCCTAAATTTTCGAATGAAATTTTGAAAAAATCGTCAAAAAATCAAAACCACTTATAAAGTTACGCAAATAGACATTTCTTATGTAATTTTTCATTAGAAAACGATTGACATAAATTTTAGAACGCTAACATGAACCGTTCTTGAGATATTGCACATTTTTAAAAAAAATTCTCAATAAGTCATGCAAAATAAAAAAACAATGCCTCCTGTTGAGAAACATGTTCACTTTTCATATGTAATACCATGCGATAAATTGGGTGACATCATTCTCGTGGATTTAGCTCGTTCCATTCATGAAAAAATAATACTTTGAGTAATACTTTTGTATTTGAGCGCCAAAAGTCATTTATCTGCTGTAAGAATAACTTATGTCTTCGTCCATAACGCTTGGCGAGATTTGGCGACGAATTTGGCGGAATGGCGCCAACTTGGCGAATTTTTGAAATGTTGTCAAATTAACGAAAATCTCGCCAAATGGATAAAAATGACGCTAAATCAATGAAATTGACGACCAATTGTCGAAAATTCAATATCTTGGAAAGAATGTTAGTATCTACTATAAGAAAAACCTATTTTTTACTGTAAAAGTAGTAAATTCATTTCATTATATAAGGAAAGTCATGTGTTGCCCACATCAGATTTTTTTTACAATAGATTTGTATTTGTTGATCTCAATATATGATTGCATTTCATATCTTTCACAAGTTTCAATTAGGATATCATGCAGATTGTTTAGATGTACATTATTAAATAAGTCCTTGAAGTCAAAACTTTTTAGGTAAATGCATTCGGATATATGCTTTAAAGTTTCTATTACTTCCAAACTGTTGGTAATCATGCAAGTTCCATACTTTTGATTTTCTTAAGTACTGGTTTCATAATCGACAAAAGTTTTTTATTAGCAAATGTCAAATAAGTTTTAAAACCAACTGTAACAGGTCTAAATCGAATAGGTTTTTTTATGAATTTTTGGTACTAGAACCAAGTAAGGAAAATTGATATTTTTAAGCAGGATATCGATTCTTTTATGCATCGCTTTTATTTTTTTTTTCGATTATAATTAGTGGCTGCTTGATTTCTATGTACAGATCTGTATTTTCATAACACTTCTTCAATTCCTTTATATAAAACTGTTTGCATGTAAATGCATATTTGGAACTTACTTTATCAACGTAAGTGATAACATATTTGTTTCTAATATTATTTAAATATTTATAATCCAGATGAAGCTTTTCTTTTGAAGTTTCATTGCTACAGCAACAAGATATAAAACCTTGATTAATATGGTAACGCCATTCGTTAAAAGTAGTTGTAGATATACTATATTTAACTGCATTTCTGTATATGAATTCATCCAAATCGGCTTTAAAAAGTTGGTCTATGTTATTATAATTCTGTATACGGTATTTAGTTCCTTTTCCAAAAATCGCTATCAAATCCTTATTTTCGATGACACTAATATCCCCATTAATGACGTGACCTAGATCACCATTACAATATTTATTGGATTTGCAATCACAATTCAGTTCGACCGAATCTTTCAAACTTTGACATATCAAATTGTAATTAAATAGCTCTCTTCCCAATGGCCTCACTATTTATATGCGATCTTTACTTTGAGGTTTTTAATAGGAAATAGATCACTGCATTTGTTAACAATATGCCGTAATGGGATTGTATCAAAAGTTTTGTTTTGATAAGTCACACCTAAGTATTCTTTCAGGCAATTTTCTTGATTATTCACGCATAGTGATATTGCGTAAAACTTGGCCCTCGATTTTAAAAAATCGCACATAATGGCAAGGTTAACATTTTGATAAAAATTTAGGTCTGCACTTTTCCTGATAAAATCCTCATTGGTCCATAACTTCCAAATTCGTACAATAAATTTTTTTCTTATTCCATATACGTAGTTTTTTATCCAATTGGTTCTGTATTCATTTTGGGTCATCAATATCTCAATAAAATCTTTATATCGTAATTTACATCTTGAGTAATTGTCCTTCTTAACACGTCCTCCTCCTTTCCACCGTTTTCTTACTTCACCAACTACATTTTTATATACAATATCTGTATTATTAAGTTTGTAGTAGTCAAGATTGTATGTATTACTGTATTTGATGGAATTTAAGCCGTATGGGAAAATTGTACAGAATTGTTCAATATGAACATTTTCCCACTATAATCGTTCTTCATTATTCACTACGATATCGATAATGGACACTGTAATGTCATTGAAACTGTGCTTGCTATAATGACGTAGTTCCAAATTAGATTATCCATTTTCATTGTTCTTTAGTTTGTTAACTTGGCTACGATGGAGATTAATGTGTAAATGTAAATGAGTTTTCGCTTGTCCAATGTAGTGAAGTCGACATTGATTACAAGTAATACAATATATAACGTTGAAAATTTCACAAAATTTCTTGAAATTGGCATGTTTTTCTGATATTTGATTGGGATTTGCACATGGGCAAAGTTTACAACGTTTAGTCGTACGTCAAACTTAGCGATCAAACGTCAAACTTAGCGATTTCTGGAAGTAACAAATATATATTAATATAGATTAATATAAATTTTTACTTTCCTTATATACATAATGTATAAGGAAAGTATTGTGACGGGGTCGAAAATTCGAATTCGAGTTTTCGACGGGAGAGCACATTTCAAGCATCCCTGATCACGAATCAAACATTTTTGAAGTGATGTCTGTATTTGTGTATGTGTGTGTGTGTGTCAGTGGGTCTGTGGAGACGATAACTGACGAACGAATGGACCGATTCGAACGAAATTTGGTACAAAAATCACAATCCATAAACACTGGAAGCCTATTGTTTTTATACGCAATCGAATGTTCAGAACCCCCCTAAATTTTGGAATGAAATTTTGAAAAAATCGTCAAAAAATTAAAACCGCTAATAAAGTTACGCAAATAGACATTTCTTATGTAATTTTTCATTAGAAAACAATTAACATAAAATTTAGAACGCTAACATGAACCATTCTCGAGATATTTCACATTTTAAAAAAAAATTATCAAAAAGTCATATAAAATAAAAAATATATATTTCCTATTGAGAAACATGTTCACTTTTCATATGTAATACCATGCAATAAATTGGGTGACATCATTCTCGTGGATTTATCTCGTTCCATTCATGAGAAAAGATACTTCGAGTAATACTTTTGTATTTGAACGCCAATAGTCATTTATCTGTTATAAAATTAACTTATTTCTCCGTCAGTAAAGCTTGGCGAGATTTTGGCGACGAATTTGGCGGAATGTCGCCAACTTGGCGACTTTTGAAATGTTGCCAAATTAACGAAAATCTCGCCAAATGGATAAAAATGACGCTAAATCAATGAAAATGACGACTAATTGTTGAAAATTCAGTATCTTGGAAAAAACATAAGTATCTACTATAAGAAAAACCTATTTTTTGTACTGTAAAAGTAGTAAATTTATTGCATTATATAAGGAAAGTCATGTGTTGCCCACATCAGATTTTTTATCCATTGGGCGATTGCCAAGCACTAACCAAATCACTGCACAAAATGAAAGGACATCAGAAGTCTACGGGGCATTCGATTATATATCGATAAAAGAATTCGATTCAAAATAATTAATAATTAAAATGAAAACTATCTTAAAAGTGATTAAATTAAAAATGCACTAAAATTGAAAAGGTATTAAGAAGTAAATAAAAATACTTAAAAATTCACAACCTCTCAAATCTCAATAGTATTCAAATAATTACTAAAACAAAAGAAAAATTATCATTGCACTTTAATCAACACTTACAGATCGTACAATAAAGAGTACACTTAAATTTACAGTCCATAAATCTACTGATAACATTTCTCATAACGTTAACTCACATTAAGACAGTCCTATTCAAGTCAGATAATAATAAAATAATGATAGCACACAAAATATTATATTAATTATAAAAAAAAAATCTAATGTTGGCAGCACATGACTTTCCTTAAATAATGCAATGAATTTACTACTTTTACAGAAAAAAAATAGATTATTCTTATAGTAGATACTTATATTCTTTCTTCCATATTGAATTTTCATCAATTAGTCGTCATTTTCATGAATTTAGCGTCATTCTTATCCATTTGGCGAGATTTTCGTTAATTTGGCAACATTTAAATAGTCGCCAAGTTGGCGACATTCCACCAAATTGGTCGCCAAAATCTCGCCAAGCGTTATGGACGGAGAACTAAGTTCTTCTTAGATAAATGACTATTGCCGTTCAAATGCAAAAGTATTACTGACAGTATCTTTTCTCATGAATGGAACGAGTTAGATCCACGAGAATGATGTCACCAAATTTATCGAATGATATTACATATGAAAAGTGAACATGTTTCGCAACAGTTAATATTCTTTTTAATTTATGAAATTTTTTGATAAATTTAATAAAAAGCCGCCAAAATATCGCCAAGCGTTATGGATGGAGAAATACTTGTATTATTTCCAATAAGTTATTCTTATAGCAGATAAATGACTCATGGCGTTCAAACGCTAAAGTATTACTAAGTATCTTTCCTCATGAATGGAACGAGTTAGATCCATGAGAATGATGTCACCAAATTTATGGCATGATATTACATATGAAAAGTAAATATATTTTTCAACAGTTCATATTTTCTTTCAATTTATGCGATTTCTTGATAAATTTATTTGAAAAATGTGCAATATCTCGAGAACGGTTCATGCTATTGTCCTAAAGTTTATGACAATCGTTTTCAAAGGAAAATTTACATAAGCAATGTCTATTTGCGTAACTTCATTGAAGACTTTGATTTTTTGATGATTTTTTCAACATTTCACACGAAAATTTAGGGGGAGTTCTGAACATTCGATTCTGTTTGAAAACAATAGGCTTCCAGTATTCACAGACTGTAATTTTTGTACCAAATTTCATTCAAATCGCTCCATTCGTTCGTGAGATATCGTCTCCACATTCTCACTGACACACACACACACACAGACAGACATCTTCTCAAAAATGTTCGATTTGTGATCAGGGATGCTTGAAACGTGCTCTCCCGTCGAAAACTCGAATTCGAATTTTCGACCCCGTCACAATACTTTCCTTATACATTATTGCATATAAAGAAAGTAATAACTAGACAAAAAGACTAAGTATGCTCACAAATAAATGCTATTTTTTTACGTAATTTTTGATGACAAAAATAGTAAGACCAAACCCCATAACTTTAGGCCAAGCCGTTCTCGAGATATAACTAAAAGTCGTTAGCAGTTGTAGTTTTTCTCTTCTTTCCCTAAATTTGGCACACTGCCTTTAAAAATTCATCTAGTCGCCAAAAGAAAACGAAAATTGAATTGAAACTACGAACTTAAGTGTCATTTCAAATAATTATCCATATCATTTCCTGCAATTAAACTCAATTTAGAATTATGAAAGATAAATTACATTTTTATCTGTAGGTAAAGTCATGTGCTGCACATATCGAATTTTTAATTTTCGAGATATAAGCATTACAAACTCTAAAAAAGAAAAACTTCCAATCTTCTTCAACTCACAAGCTGATTGCCCAAGAACTGTAATAGCTTGGTATAAACAAATTAATGATCTAGAAAGTGGATTTCTTACCGAACACTTTTTACCCTTACTGTTTATATCTATCTATATTTTATAGTTCAGAAGATATTACAAATGAAAGTAAATAAAGTGAAGCAAAAAATCTCTCTGACAAACGTTTTTCTTTTACTTTCCTTATATACATATAATGTATAAGAAAAGTATTGTGAAGGGGTCGAAAATTCGAATTCGAGTTTTCGACGGGAGAGCACGTTTCAAGCATCCCTGAACACGAATCAGACGTTTTTGAGATGATTCTGTGTGTGTGTGAAAGTATGCGTGTGTGTTTGTGTCAGTGAGTCTGTGGAGACGATAACTAACGAACGAATGGAGCGATTCGAACAAAATGTGGTACAAAAATTACAATATATGAACACTGGAAGCCTATTGTTTTGAAACACAATCGAATGTTCAGGCCCCCTAAATTTTCGAGTGAAATTTTGAAAAAATCATCAAAAAATCAAAACCTTTAATAAAGTTACGCAAATAGACATATGTAATTTTTCCTTAGAAAACGATTGACATAAGCTTTAGAACGCTAGCATGAACCGTTATCGAGCTATTACACAGTTTTCTAAATAAATTATCAGAAAATACCAAAAATTAAAAAAAAAATATTAACTATTGAGAAACATGTTCACTTTTCATATGTAATACGTGTTTCATGCGATACGTTTGGTGACATCATTCTCGAGGATCTAGTTCGTTCCATTCATTAGAAAAGATACTTTGAGCAATACTTTTGTATTTGACCGCCAATAATAATTTATCTGCTATAAGAAAAACCTATTTCTCCGTCCATAACGCTTGGCGAGATTTCAGCGACGAATTTGACGGAATATCGTCAATTTGGCGACTTTTTTAAATGTTGTCAAATTAACCAAAATCTCTCCAAATGGATAAAAATGACGCTAAATCAATGAAATTGACGACTAATTGACGAAAATTCAATATCTTCGAAAGAATATAAGTATCTACTATAAGAATAACCTATTTTGTTTTTACTGTAAAAGTAGTAAATTTATTGCATTAAATAAGGAAACCCATGTGCTGCCGACATCAGATTTTTTAAAATTTGTATCTTTATAGTACAATTATATGCATTATTTCACTTCGCGATATAACTAATTTAAATTTAAATATATTTTCAGATCTACTGCAAGACCAAAGTCATCGATTGTGCCACTTTACATCTAGATGGTAGTATCCAGTGCTCTGAAGCGACCTAAGAAACTTCTACTCCTACTTGCTGTTTCCTTCTTTGCTGGCATTTTCATCATCTTTCATTCCAAACACAATACCAATGATATAACTCAAGGTGATCTTCCTATTCTTGGCGTCACTTTGCCAGATTTAGAGCAATTCGAATACCTGCCAAACTCAGCAGCACCTTGTAGGTCGGCAACACCGGATTTAGTTTTATTTATTCATTCCTCGCCAACACACATCCCGCACCGTGATGCCATCCGCAAAACGTGGGGCTCAACGACAGAACAAAACATAAGAACTGTTTTCATCGTTGGACGTTCCAAAAACGAAAAGGTATGGAGGAAGGTCCAGCAAGAGGCCAGAGATTACGGAGACATTGTCCTCCTGGACATTATAGACTCATACAAAAATCTGACCTTGAAACACCTTTCTGGGATACAATGGGTCGTCATGAACTGCCCTCGTGTTCCATACGTCTTAAAAGCAGATGACGACACATTTGTGGACACTAAGAGACTTTTATCAATACTGGATATCTTTCTGGGAAATATTTCTGGCTCCAAAGATTCTTTAGTATGTCATGTGATACCTGGCGGAACTTCGCCAAGACGAACCGGAAAATGGATGGTAACACAAGAAGAATATCCGTATGAGGAATACCCTGAGTATTGCAGTGGACTGGCTTATTTTGCGAGACTGTCCACAGTTAGTAAAATATACGATGTTGCATCATCTGGAGGTGCTCCTTACCTCAAGATAGATGATGTATTTGTGACAGGATTGGCTGCTGCTTTGGCCGGGGTCAAAAGACAGGATTTGGGGGTTAGATTTGCCAACAGTGAACAACCTGTGATTGAATGGATGCATGGGAAATCTATGCGTCCTTGTCCGTGGATGGTGGCAGAGATATCATCACACTACTGGCCAAAAGAAGCTTTCAAAATGTGGAACAAAACAGTTCATTCGTGGGGAAAACTGAATCGACAGAAAATTTCTCTGCAGTCGCGATCATAATGTATGTTCTAACTACAAGAACTAATAGATATTTTATATTCAGAACATGCATTCTGTATTCAGAACATGTACTCTGTATTCACAACACATTCGTCCTGGGACAGATTTCTAAATTTAAAGATTCTCTAATGTGAAACCTGGAGAAGCAAAGTCCAAAAATTTGAAAGCAAGATCAAACTTTAAATAAATAAATTCTGATGTGGCCAGTACATGACTTTCCTTATATAATGCAATGAATTTACTACTTTTACAGTAAAAAAAAAATCTGATGTGGGCAGCACATAACTTTCCCTGCAGACTTATATCCACATTCTCTTTATTTTAATTAAATTTATTTCACTTTTAATTCAATTTTCTTTCTCATTCGGTAACCGGATTTATTTTCAAAGGTGGCGTAGAAAAAATAAGAAAAACTAAAATATCTCGAGAACGGCTAGTCCTAGTGCAATGCGGTTGGTCTTATTCTTTTCTTCGTTAAAAATTACGTATTAAACAAGCATTTAATGGATATATTTGAGCATACGTAGTTCTTTAGTTTAGATTTTGACGATTTTTGCGGGCCATTTTGCAGAAAAAGGCGGGTTATTTTCTTCCGAATCGTACCAAAATCTAATCAGCTCCAGGGTGACCCACAAGTGACTCATCTACTGAATTTTGTGAAATTCGGTTCATTAGTTTTTCAGTTAGAGTGGATACAAACGTTTGCGGGCCATTTCGCAAAAAAAGTTGGGCTCTTTTATCCCGAATCGTACCCAAAACTAATCAGCACCAGACTCGCTCACAATTAACTTACCTACCAAATTTTGTGAAATTCGGTCCATTAGTTTTTTAGTTAGAGTGGATACAAAATCTGCACAGACAGACAAACAGACACACAGACACACAGACAGACAGACACACAGACACACACACAGACGTCATGCTAAAAATGGTTTTTTCGTATTCTAGAGGTCTCGAAACGTGTAGATCCGTCGAAAAATCGAGTTGCAATTTTCGGCATGATTCCAATACTTTCCCTATACATTACCATGCATTGCAGGGAAAGTAAAAATCTGATGTGAGCAGCACATGACTTTCCCTGCAGACTTATATTAACGTTCTCTTTATTTTAATTAAATTTATTTCACTTTTAATTCAATTTTCGTTCTCATTCGGTAACCTGGCTTATTTTCAAAGGTGGCGTAGGGAAAGTACGAAAAACTAAAATATCTCGAGAACGGCTAGTCCTAGTGTAATGGGGTTGGTCTTATTATTTTTGTTGTTAAAAATTACGTATTAAACGAGCATTTAATGGATATATTTGAGTATACCTAGTTCTTTAGTTTAGATTTGGATGATTTTTGCGGGCCGTTTTGCAATAAAAGGCAGGTCATTTTTTTCCGAATCGTACCAAAATCTAATCAGCACCAGAGTAATCGATAAGTGACTCATCTACCGAATTTTGTGAAATTCGGTCCATTAGTTTTTCAGCTACAGTGGATACAAGCTTTTGCGGGCCATTTCACAAAAAAGGCGGGTTCTTTTATTCCGAATCGTACCCAAAACTAATCAGCACTAGCCCCGCCCACAAGTGACTTACCTACAAAATTTTGTGAAATTCGGTCCATTAGTTTTTTAGTTAGAGTGGATACAATATCTGCACAGACAGACACACAGACACACAGACACACAGACAGACACACAGACACACAGACACACAGACAGACACACACACAGACGTCACGCTAAAAATGGTTTTTTCGTATTCTAGAGGTCTCGAAACGTGTAGATCCGTCGAAAACTCGAGTTGTGATTTTCGGCATGATTCCAATACTTTCCCTATACATTACCATGTATTGCAGGGAAAGTAAAAATAGATTATTTTTATAGTAGTTATTTATATTCTTTCCAAGATATTGAATTTCCGCCAATGAGTCGTCATTTTTCATGTCGTCATCATCAATGAATCGTCATTGATTTAGCGCCATTTTTATCCATTTGGCGAGTTTTTCGCTAATTTAGCAACATTTAAGAAAGTCGCCAAGTTGGCGACATTCCACCAAATTCGTCGCCAAAATCTCGCCAAGCGTTATGGACCAAGAAATAAGTTATTCTTACAGCAGATATATGACTATTGGCGTTCAAATACAAAAGTATTACTCAAAGTATCTTTTTTCATGAATGGAACGAGCTATATCCGCGAGAATGACGTCACCCAATTTATCGCATGGTATTACATATGAAAAGTTAACATGTTTCTCAATAGGAACTATTTTTTTTCATTTTATATAACTTTTTGATAATTTTTTTGAAAAATGTGCAATATCTCGAGAACGGTTCATGTTAGCTTTCTAAAATTTATGTCAATCGTTTTCTAATGAAAAATTACATAACAAATGTCCATTTGCGTAGCTTTATTAGCGGTTTTGATTTTTTGATGATTTTTTCAAAATTTCACTCGAAAATTTAGGGGGGTTCGGAACATTCGATTGCGTATAAAAACAATAGGCTTCCAGTGTTTACGGATTGTTATTTTTAGGCTATTGAGGTGGTTTCGGACTTTTCTGTGAATTCTGTATACAAGCAGTTATTGAGAAGGCTGATACGCTGGTTGCTTCAGTTTAAAAGAAAAAAAACAGGTCCATTTCACTCCATTTTTATTTTTAAATATTAAATCACTTCATTGAAAATTTCGAATTATCAAAGATCGGATAATTGAAATTCGTTCATGTTTGTAAATGTTTGGAACTTAAACGTCATTCTATATATTTATTTCATTATCTTTGTCCTCATACATCAATAAATTATTTTATAGTATCAATATTGTGTGTTTTTTTATATTTTCGATTTATTTATTTCGAGTACTAAACCGTATCTTTATTTCATAGTACAGTTCTGTTCTGTTTAGATCTCAGCTAATCTGCGGCGCTAAAATACTACGTACATATCAAATTTTAAATGGAGCGGGTTGTAGATGTATTCAATCGTAGAATATATTTTAGATGATGCAACAGTACAGCGGCGCCGATTTTCATGTGTTTGATTCACTTTTTGAATCCCCAATAATTTTTTTGTGGATTCTTCGAACCCCTAATGTTTTTTTGCATATTTAGTGCCGGAAATGTATGCATACATGCATAAATTTTGATTTTTGTTATTAATTATTTTTTGTTATTATGTATTTAATTATTCATTTCCTGTGTACTATATATGGAGTCGCGTGTATAAAAATTTCCCCCTCACAGTCTGTTTATTGTATTCTGAATACAAGATTTTAACTCAGAAATGATTTAAAGAGATACTCGTTGGCATTTTTAATAATGGTAAAAATACAGCAAAATAAATGTTGCATTTTTTGTTATTTTTAAGGGGACTCAGTACCCTTCATTTGGTGAAAAATGACGAAAATACCGATTTTCAAATTTTTTGCTTAAAATGTACCTTGACATCCCTAGTATATCCTGACAAAGTTTCGTGAAGATCCGAGAACTATAAATATATTAAAAAGGCTTTTGACTGCAACTGTGTCCCTTTAAATACCACGCCTACTTCTCTGTTTACGCTCTGTTTACATCCCATCTGCAACTGAATTCTCCCTGTTTTACAAAATATTTTTACCAGGAAGAAGATGAAAGTGCTTAATCATATTTTTAATTGTTAAAGAAACGTTGTTTACTTTTTCCGATCTGCTTTCGTTAGTTAATATCGTGCATAAACTGTGGAACTCAAAATGCAAACGAAAGCTTACACAGTGCGACGTGGGCAAAATGTCCTAAAGAAACATTTGTACATAAAAAACGAGTAAAACTCTGTGTAATGGAAGCTGTGTGTGAATATAATAAAGGTACACTGCGCTGCATAAAAGAAGCACAGAATGCTTTAGGTGTACCTTTAGGAAAGTGCTCCATGAATCTCTGTGTTGCGCTCGATTTTCGAAAAAAACTGTTTCGACAAAAACGACGAAATGCAAAATATCAACTTGCACGTAACCTGGTTAAAAAAGCAATTTTAAAAAGAGACATATTAGTTAAAAAAAGGAAGGTGTAACATACAGTGCAGGGTATTTTTAAAAGAAAGTTAAGTAATAATGGTAGTTATGCAGAAATGATATGCATAAGGTTACGAAATATTGTGTGTTTTTATGATATGAATATATTTTCAAATCTTGTATTTCTTTTATAATATAAACATCATCATATTTATAGTTAAGCTATATCCTAATAAAATGAGTCAATTGTATTTCATGGTGTAAAAATAATAATGAATTTTGTAAAATCAATTTTTATTTATATTTTTTCTCGATTTTCTTTTCAATGTGTGACAACTAAGGTTTCGGCTAATGATCACTTATATAAAATAAATATAGTTAAATTCAATGAAACAGCTACAGTTTTAAAAGTAAGTGTATAATAAATAATATAAAATAACATTTAAAGTAATTTAAAATGGATTTGGAATAATTTTTCAAAGTTAAAACCTTTAAAGTGCTTTTTCTCAGTTCGTGTTTTTTCAATATATCAATATGTTCAAAATGCTAAAACTTAAATATGTATTTCTCAATTGACTTGATTTTTTTTCTGGATGTTCATTATAGTGCATTTTATGAAACTAAGGATCGGATTTGCAATAAAATCAAAAGTTTTTTTTTTAAAAATAGATATGTACAAAAAACTCAATTTTTTGTTGAATTTTTACATATGTATCAACATTTTATTTTTTTTCTCCCGAACTAATTAACTTTTTAAAAATCTGATCCTTAAAGTTATAGAAGACACTTCAAAGAACCTTATAAAAAAAAAGGGTTGCAAAAAGTTAGAAATTGTAGGAGAAGATAGGTTTTAAAAATTATTGAAATTTTTAAAAAAAAATTAAATTTTTCAAATTGTATCAGTAGAATTGTCTTTTTTCTTGATAAAATAATTTTCCTTAATGAAATCCTTTAATAATATGCAAAAAGAGTATTGTAAAGTGCTTAAACAAAAAAAATTGTTCAAAGGGTACCGAGTCCCCTTAAAAGATAATTCAGCTGGAAATTCACACAATATCTGTGTATTGTATATAATAATGCTACGCCTACAAAAGCAAAATAAATGAAATAAATAATTATCTAGAGGGGGAGGAATAATATTTTTCTGTACTTAATTTGCTTCATTTTAGCATTTCAGACATCTTATTGTCCAGATAATCTAACTAAATGAAATTTAAATTACACTTAAATCCTTTAAAAAATGCCTAAGTCATTCGATTTAAAATTTGCGAAATTCCCCAATTATTTTTACAAGTCGGCGCCCGTGCATGATATGGTTTTACCACTGGGGCGTTCTTGTCCACAAATAAATTCTGGGGGCCCAACAGGATCTGGGAGCCAGCACATCTTCAATGTACGGTTTTCTTTTTCTATAAAAGTTATAAGGGGGAGGATAGAGTTCCTAAAGTCTTCGACAAGGATTAAGGCGGTACTGTGGTCGTCACTGCGTCAAAAGAGCCCCGGCATTGAAAATTATTGGTTCCAGTCCAATGTCGAATGAACCATCACATACATCACTTTTCGCACTCTATAGCACATCACTTTTCGCCCTCACATCAATAGAGCATGGGGACGAGCGTAAATAAACAACCTGCGTAGTAGAATGCGCAGAAATGTAAGGGCAAAAGAACATTAATTTTTCCATAGCTTGTAATGGTAAACTGACGATGATAACCAATAAAAATTGAAACTAAACCTATTAAACATCGAAATTTATCTTTGTGATGAAAATGAGTTACTTAGAATACTTGAATAACAATATATATATACATATATATACAAAATATATAAGATTTCATTTGTTAAAGTGCACTTTCAGTGATTTAAGTGAATGTGCACTACTACTCATTTTTACCGTAGTCACTAAATAACGTTATAAAGATGTATAACATTTACTAGCAAATTCTGCGAGCGAGGGGGAAAGGTACATAACGATTTTTCTTAAAAAAAAAAAACTCGTGTATATATTTTAATGCAAGTAAATATTTTATTTTCTGGTAAATTAAAAATATCCATCAAAGAAGATAAATTTAGATATATCCTACTAAAATTAGAGGTTAAACGATTGTAAATTTTTAAAGGTATTCAATGCAGAAATAATGAAATAATGTTTTTAATGCAGAAATAATGAAAATTTCTACACTGCTAAACATACGAGTATTTTCGTTTGGAAACGTAATTGCAAAATTGTCCGTGTGACGTCACGTGCCTATGCTCTATATCCTAAGGCTCCTATATATACAGAAGCTCTTATATATCCTCTTGCATATATAGGAGTCAGAGCCGGTTATTGGAGAAGGGCGCTGAAGCGCGCGGCAACCTTGAGAAAGCATCTCAAATTTGTTTTCAATTATATAGATTTATTGCAATGTCTATTGAAAAAATCTGAATTTTGAGAACAATTGAATCGAGAAGTGTTGGAAATAAGTGATGTAATTGTCACTAAATGGCAGCACTACAGCTTTCTCTCACGAAAGCTGCGTTTCATCGTTGCCTACGTAATATAGAAGGCCGGGAAATTTCGCGTATTTTCGTCCAAAAACGGGCGACAGCTTAGTTCACTCCAGTGTCCGGTAGGATCGCTTTTATTTCCTGTCCTTTCGCAGTTTTTCAATGTAAATAATGATGCACTCGTAAGGGTTTGGGTGCATTTTAGTTTATGGTAAAGCTTTTTTCCATAATTTTATATTTGTTATTTTTTATTAAATTATACTGATTTTTATAGCATTAATATAACAATATTGTGCAAAAATAATTCGGTAAAAATAGTACATTGTTGTGTACCATATTGCAATTCTGATTGTAACGTAACGTAAGCAAAAGGTTAAAACTATTTTCTTTAACAAATTTTAATATATTAAATACATATGCTTGGGATAAAAATCCCAAGCATATGTATTTTTATAATCCTTTTATCCCAAATAACTCAATTCCCCTTCATTATTGATGGGCAAACCATTAATATGTAATAATTTAATAAGCATTATTATTTTATATAACCCAAACTTATAAATGTGAAATAAATTAATGCATGTTCATGTTGTTTAAAATCAATTAATTTAGAAAAGTCATTGATTTTAATGAATAATTTTTTAAAAAAATAAGTGATTTAAATCAATAATTTTTTTTTAAACCAAGTAATTAAAATCTTGATTTAAATCAATCTATTCTGTCGACCCCCTCCTTCCAATTTTTTTTAATTATACACTCCCCAGTTTATGAATCCTGAAGAACTCCCGGCGGAGGGGGGGGGGGGGGGTACTTTATGGCATGTTAATAAAAAATTGGATTTCAAAAAATTAAAAATATTTTAATTTTTATTTAATATAATTTATAAAACCTAATTTTTATTTCATAATAACTAAAATAAAAATTGAATATTTTAAAATTATTAAAAAAACTCGTTAATAAAAAAGTTTCGCTTTTAAATTGAAAAAAATATTCACTTCTGTGACATCCCCTCTATGGAAATTTCTGGTTTCGCGCATATTTACAGTTATATTTCCTTCTTGCTGTAAAAATTATTTTAACATTTTAAATGTTGATTTAAATCAATGTATCCTGTCGACCCCCCCCCTTCCATTTTTCTTTTAAATTATACACTCCCCAATTTATGAATCCTAAAGAACTCCCGGTGTGTGTGTGGGGGGGGACTTTATGGCATGTTAATGAAAAATTGGATTTAAAAAAATTAAAAATATTTTAATTTTTATTTAATATAATTTATAAAGCTTCATTTATATTTCATAATAACTAAAATAAAAAATTGAAAATTTTAAAATTATTAAAAAAAACTTGTTAATAAAAAAATTTCGCTTTTAAATTGAAAAAAATATTCACTTCTGACATTCCCCTTTGGAAATTTCTGGCTTCGCGCATGTTTACAGGTATATTTCCTTCTTGCTGTAAAAATTATTTTAACATTTTAAATGTTGATTTAAATCAATGTATCCTGTTGACCCCCCCCCTTCCATTTTTCTTTTAAATTATACACTCCCCAATTTATGAATCCTAAAGAACTCCCGGTGTGTGTGTGTGGGGGGGGGGGGACTTTATGGCATGTTAATGAAAAATTGGATTTAAAAAAATTAAAAATATTTTAATTTTTATTTAATATAATTTATAAAACTTCATTTTTATTTCATAATAACTAAAATAAAAAATTGAAAATTTTAAAATTATTAAAAAAACTTGCTAATAAAAAATTTCCCTTTTAAATTGAAAAAAAAAAAATTCACTTCTGACATCTCCCTATGGTAATTTCTGGCTTCGCGCATGTTTACAGGTATATTTCCTTCTTCCTGTAAAAATTATTTTAACATTTTAAATGTTGATTTAAATCAATCTATCCTGTCGAACCTCCCCCTTCCATTTTTTTTAAAATTATACACTCCCCAGTTTATGAATCCTGAAGAACTCCCGGCGGGGGGAGGGGGGGGGGGGTACTTTATGGCGAATTAAAAAAAATTAAAAATGTTTTAATTTTTATTTAATATAATTTATAAAACTTCATTTGTATTTCATAACAACTAAAATAAAAAATTGAAAATTTTAAAATTATTAAAAAAACGTGTTAATAAAAAAAAATTTCGCTTTTAAATTGAAAAAAAATTCGCTTCTGACATCCCCCTATGGAAATTTCTGGCTTCGCGCATGTTTACAGGTATATTTCCTTCTTCCTGTAAAAATTATTTTAACATTTTAATAATTGATAACGTTTGCCTTTTTTAATTTACTAAATGATAAAACATATTAAAGACGTTAATTTTGTACCTTTTTTTTTTTTTTACAAAACTAAAAATGTTCTATGTTAAATAAAAAATAACTACATTTATTAAACAAATAATACGCAAACAGATGCGGATTTTAATTTGTTAGATAATGTAAAGAAATCTAAAAATACAAGGATTATAAGAACTTTGACAGTAATAAATCAGCTCCGACAGGAAATAACAGCGCCCTCTACCAACTGTTCTGGAACTACACATTCCCCACTTTCTAAATCGAAATTTCCCGGCCTTTATTATCACGTAGGCAACGGTTTCATAGAATTTTCAACACATGGGGAAAATTCTGTATTATAGGGAAATAGAGAGCCAAGAGAAGGGATATTTGCTACGTCCCTTTTATGACCTTGTCTTTTATGACCCAGCGAGCGAATGGTATTGTGAACAACATTAGAAATTTGGCTTTTAATAAAGCTTTTTGCCAAAGAGAGACGGAACAGTAATAAAACACAAAAAGGGATTACTCAAATTGGCTCAGTTTCGCTAATTTGGCTTCAATTTTCTACATTTAAGAATGTGTGTGTTCTCTCTCTCGTTTTTTTTTTATGAATAAGTTTGGAAGTTTAAATAAACATTTGAAAACAAATTACTCTTTTTATATAATTTTGATGTCTTTTATTAATTCTATTAACCTAGTTCTTTCAGTTTTGGTTCATAGCGAATCTGTTTTGTATTGGTTTTAGAAAATAGAAATCTAAAAAATCTTTGATACATATTTCATGGTATTTTACTGAGTTGGATATGTGTGTGGGGGGTAGGGGGTAGGAGGGTATTTACGGTATTTTAAGGAATTCTGTCCATTGTAAGTAAAATGTGTTGTTTAGAACACTTAGTTTGAGGGTTTACTGGACCCACCCAGTTGTCTTACTTATTGAAGTTGTTTTGCATTTCGTCATTTTTCTGTAGTGTAGTTCTGTCTTTCGGGAAGGGGACCATTTCTGATTTGGGGCAGTTCTGTGCTCTAGCTGATTTGTGCTCTGTTTGACAGCGATTTTAATACGCTCGACTTAAAATTAATTTTTTGAACGTCACGAATTTCCTATTTTTGGAATACCCGTGACCGATTGGCTATTTTTAGTGACACTTTCAGAAATGTTTTGTTTCGGACATTTAGTTTGAGGCATTTACTTTTTCAGCTATTTAACGTTAAAAAATATCTAAAAATTAAAGAAAATCTAAATATTTGTTTAAAAAGTTTAAAAGTTAAAAGTAATTTGTTCAAGTTAAATTTTCAACATGATCCTTTCATCTGAGGTCGTTTTCCTGGACATTTTGGTCCTTCTGGTAACTATATTGCTTAGATACCCCCTGAGCTTAAATTTTACTTGAGTTAGCCCCCAAATCTCACATCTCGGCTTCTAATTCAGCGATTTTGATTCTGATGATGGTTATATTCTCTGCACCCTCTGTACGTGTTACTTAAATATACATATTTTGTGTCAGCCCCCTGGGTGTAACTTTTGATTTAACTAGACCCACATTTTGCATCTCACTTCTTAATTGAGCGATTTTAGTTCTGCTAGTGGTCATAGTCTCTGCACCATTTATACATGTCAGCAAGATATGCATCTTTGCGACAACTCCCTGAAAGTAACGTTTACTTACGTTACACCCACCCTCTACCCTACCCTCCCTAAATTTCCCATCTCACCTCCTAATTGATTCTGCTGGTGGTTGTAGTCTCTGTACGTCTCACTTTGATATACATACGAGTATTTGAAGGATAAAATATACAAACGTTTTTGTGTTAAGCCCCTGGGCGCAACTTTTGGTTTAACTAGCCCCCTCACCTCCAATTTTACATCTCAGTTACTAATTGAGCGATTTTATTTCTGCTGGTGACTATGGTCTCAGCAACATTTGTACATGTCACCTAGATATAATTTTTTATTGTGTCAACCCCTGGATGTAAATTTTAGTTTAATTAATCCCCACAATTTTACATATCTGTTTCTAATTGAACAATTTTGGATGGTGGCTATAGTCTCAACACCATTTGTATACATGTCACTTGGATTTGCATCTTTAACTTGATAAATCCATAAGGGTAACTTTTACTGCGGTTAGTCCCCCCCCCCCTCCCCCAATTTTCCATCTCGCCTCCTAATTTATCGATTTTGATTTTACTGATGGCTATAGTCTCTTAACCATCTGTATGTATCACCAGAATATGCATATTTCTTGGGTCAACCCCTTAGGCGTAAATTTTAGTTTAACTAGCCCCCACAATTTTACTTTAATTTAAGTTAGGACTACGTAATGTTTTCACCAGGAGGGTTGCACCCACATGTGTCCAGGAATTTTATGAACGAGTGAGCAGGTGGGAGGTATGCAATTTTACTTATCTTAATTCAACCGTTGCTATACACAAAAAGCACGTGTATATGTATATGTGTGTGTGTGTGTGTGTGTGTGTGTGTGTGTGTGTGTGTGTGTGTGTAATATAGGCTACAATAATCTAGGGAAAAGACATTTCACGTTATCAAAATCTATTTTATTATATGACACTGGAACAGATAGTTCTATAGGCCGGCCAAGCTCCGGCAACCAGTTCTCTCTCTCAAGAAATCTCAATGCTGTCTGCGTAGTTTTTCACAAATACAAATTACATTTACATTTATGGCGAAGGGGAATCTGATGACGACATGTGTAACATGTTGTCTTCGCGTTCTTTATGCTTTATAAACGTGATGGGTATGCAGTTACATATGAGAAAGTTTACGCAGAGGTTAAGATTAGTGACCATATATGGTATGGTCGAGGAAAAGAGGAAGTGCTGGCAGACTTTGTTAATATTAATGGCGTGCGATAGAATTTAATATAGTTGCAATACGTGCTGGACATAAAATAGGAATTTGGAATAATGAAAGAAAATGGCGCGTTATTGGGAAAGACTTAAAATTTCTGTATCATATCCCCCTCCAAAAACAAAAGGCTTGGGCACAGACACACTTCCTGCCCAAGGCTTTTCAAAGTATAACATTTCAATATAAATTCAAAAGTAAAAATTTAAAGTAAAATTTATGACATAAAAAGCAGTAAAAATGTATATTTACAAACCTGGGAACTGTAAATATATCATATATTTACAATACTAATATGAAGATTATTTACCTAATTACAAATAATTCTCACATACAAATGATACAGTATGATAATAGTTCAATAAATTATTATTTTATTCCATGTTGTGTAAGTGTGATGAATTATTTTATGTTTTATAAAAAGAAAAATCTGATGTGGGCAGCACATGACTTTCCCTGCAGACTTATATCCACGTTATCTTTATTTTAATTAAATTTATTTCACTTTTATTTCAATTTTCGTTCTCATTCGGGAACCGGACTTATTTTCAAAGGTGGTGCAGAGAAAATAAGAAAAACTAAAATATCTCGAGAACGGCTAGTCCTAATATAATGGGGTTGGTCTTATTCTTTTCTTCGCTAAAAATTACGTATTAATCAAGCATTTAATGGATATATTTGAGCATACGTAGTTCTTTAGTTTAGATTTGGACGATTTTTGCGGGCCATTTTGCAAAAAAATGTAGGTTTATTTTTTTCCGAATCATACCAAAATCTAATCAGCACCAGGGTGACCCACAAATGACTCATCTGCCGAATTTTGTGAAATTCGGTCTATTAGTTTTTCAGTTAGAGTGGATACAAGCTTTTACGGGCCATTTCGCGAAAAAAGGCGGGTTCATTCATCCCAAATCGTACCCAAAACTAATCAGCACCAGAGTCGTCTAAAAGTGACTTACCTACCAAATTTTGTGAAATTCGGTCCATTAGTTTTTTAGTTAGAGTAGATACAATATCTGCACAGACAGACAGACACACAGACAGACAGACAGAAACACAGACAGACAGACAGAAACACAGACACACACACAGACGTCACGCTAAAAATGGCTTTTTCGTATTCTAGAGGTCTCGAAACGTGTAGATCCGTCGAAAACTCGAGTTGCGATTTTCGACATGATTCCAATACTTTCCCTATACATTACCATGTATTGCAGGGAAAGTAAAAATGTAGAGTTCCTTGATCAGGGGAACTCGTAAACACCATTCGCTCTCCTCACAGTGTTATGAAGTTTGTGTTTATGTTTGTGTTGGTGAGCTTGATGGGATCCCATAATTTTATAAAATACCTAATATTAAAACAATTTTCAAAAAATTCAACAATTAAAATATAAATTTCAAGGTTATATGTGATTAAAGGGGATTTTTTACATATTCAAATGAAATTGCATGTACTGCATACAATATCCTACTATGTGTTTAAATATAAGTTCAAAATATCATCAAAATACGTATTTACTGAACAATTCTATTAGTAAACTGATTATAATGCATTTATGTAATATTAAGTGTAGTGATCAAGTTTAGTGCAACCTGACAATAATTACACATTTTGCTATTGCCATTCATTGATAAACCCACAAGAACAATAGACTTCTCGCTCCATTTATAAAAATCTGATATGGGCAGCACATGACTTTCCCTGCAGACTTATATTCACTTCTCTTTATCTTAATTAAATTTAATTCACTTTAAATTCAATTTTCATTCTCGTTTGGTAACTGGACTTATTTTCAAAGGTGGCCTGGAGAAAATGCGAAAAAACTAAAATATCTCGAGAACGGCTAGTCCTAGTGTAATGGGGTTGGTCTTATTCTTTTCATTGTTAAAAATTACGTATAAAATAAGCATTTAATAGATATATTTGAGTATACGTATGTATTTATTTTAGATTTTGACGATTTTTGAGAGCCATTTCTAAAAAAAAGGCAGGTTATTTTTTTCCGAATCGTACCAAAATCTAATCAGCACAAGGGTATCCCACAAGTGACTTATCAACCGATTTTTGTAAAATTCGGTCCATTAGTTTCCTAGCTAGAGTGGACACAAGCTTTTACGGGCCATTTCGCAAAAAAGGCGGGTTTTGTTATCACGAATCATACCCAAAACTAATCAGCACCAGATTCGCCCACAAGTGACTTATCTGCCAAATTTTGTGAAATTCGGTCCATTAGTTTTTGAGTTAGAGTGGATACAAAATCTGCACAGACAGACACACAGACAGACAGACAGACACACAGACAGACACACACACAGACGTCACGCTAAAAATGGTTTTTTCGTATTCTAGAGGTCTCGAAACGTGTAGATCCGTCGAAAACTCGAGTTGCGATTTTCGGCATGATTCCAATACTTTCCCTATACATTACCATGTACTGCAGGGAAAGTAATAAATTACAATTCAAATATAGAACTTTAAAATAAAATAATACTTAAATTTTTCACTGAACATAAAATAAGTATTTGTTGACACTCTCACACTTTATTTACATAACTGTTCTTTCAATTCCATATTATCAAGTATGTACACTGTAATATTTATCTATATAAAAATTCTCATTATTTACATTTTAAATCTCGCTCAAATCTTCCACTCATTTTTCCCAATAAAGAAAGTCTTTATTTTCATATGTTTATTCATTATTTCTCAATAACTCTATATTATCAACTGTCTTATTTACTCATTTATTCTTCATTTATTATTTCACAACTCATATTTATTTCCTTCAAATTACTTCTATCCAAGTTTCTATCAAAAACTTGCTGTAGCTCGAGTATAAATTGTGTACATATTTTTTATTACTTTCCCTGCAATACATGGTAATGTATAGGGAAAGTATTGGAATCATGCTGAAAATCGCAACTCGAGTTTTCGACGGATCTACACGTTTCGAGACCTCTAGAATACGAAAAAACTATTTTTAGCATGACGTCTGTGTGTGTGTCTGTCTGTCTGTCTGTCTGTGTGTCTGTCAGTGCAGATTTTGTATGCCTACGAATCGGGATAAAAGAACCCGCCTTTTTTGCGAAATGGCCTGCAAAAGCTTGTATCCACTCTATCTAAAAAACTAATGGGCCGAATTTCACAAAATTCGGTAGATAAGTCACTTGTGGGTCACTCTGGTGCTGATTAGATTTTGGTATGATTCGAAAAAAAAAAACCTGGCCTATTTTGCAAAATGGCCAGCAAAAATCGCCAAAATCTAAAATAAAGAACTACGTATACTCAAATATATCCATTAAATGCTTGCTTCAAACGTAATTTTTAATAAAGAAAAGAATAAGACCAACCCCATTACACTAGGACTAGCCGTTCTCGAGTTATTTTATTTTTTTTTTTTTTTTTTTTGTATTTTCTCTACGCCACCTTTGAAAAAAAGTCTAGTTATCAAATGAGAACGAAAATTGAATTAAAAGTGAATTAAATTTAATAAAAATAAAGAGAGCGTGGATATAAGTCTGCAGGGAAAGTCATGTGCTGCCGACATCAGATTTTTTTTAGTTCCATTTACAATGGAACTCTGTCTACCCGTATCTTCCGATATGGGTAGACAGAGAGAAATTCGTCATTCCTGAAAATCCCGCTTGACGCTTAGCTTTACTAGACAAAGTTGTTGTTGTTGTTGAAACCCAGACCGTCCGACCTACCAGAAAGGTGTAAGGTAACTGTTTGGACGGTCGGGAAGTGCCACCCAATTTAGACCGGAACCCAGTGGGGGAGGCATCCACAGGGACCGTACCCTCCTTCCCCTACCACCAACCTCTCGGAAGGACTTTCGGACCCACATGTTTAACGTGATCGTACTCCGCATGAACACGGTTACTAGACAAAGTAAAAATACTTTGTTTATTTACACAGAGACTGTTTTATCCATTTAGTTTGGATAATATAATTAAAATAAAAGTAACTTGATCTCAAATTATTTGGATAAACGCTAACTCCCTTCTCAGCCATAAAACAAAAACAAATAAAATATTTCTACAAAATTAACTCTTTATAAAAACTTAAAACAAAATTGTAACATGGTACATATATAAACATTTTATTCAATTTTATTCAATTTACGTGGCAACTACAGATGAAATCCCGTTACAGTAGCCACACAAGAAATTAAAAAGTACAGAACATAGGATACAAGAACACTAAGTAGTAAACATGTCAAGCGCATTGAAACAGGCTTTTTTGAAATAGGCAGGGGTCAAGTTAAATATATCAATATCAGCACAATAAGTATTATATAGATCAACAAATTTATAGGTAGAATAGCATTTAATGTAGTTGTGTTTAACAGTATTGTGAAAAAGAGTCTTTTTCCTGGTATTATTGACAGGTATGCGAAATTCCAGGCAAGAAAGTAAAATAGGGCAATCCATAGTATTATTTAAAACCTTATAATAAAACAAGAGGCAGGACCAGCTTCTTCTTTTTTTAAGAGACGTTAAACTATATTTCTGTCTGAGTTCCCTTGTATGCATATCATAAGGATAATAGCCAGTCAATCTGTAATCAATAGTACGTAATAGTTTATTTTGCACGATTTCTATCCGTTGAGAATGCAGATTGTAAACAGGGTCCCAAATCATTGCACAATATTCCAAAATTGGTTTAACAAGGGTATTATAAATACAAATAATCGTATCAGAACTGGCAAAAACGCGAGATCGTCTTAAGGTGAAACCAAGTCTTTGGTAGGCTCTTTTAATAATATTATCGATATGTCTCTGAAAGTTAAAAGTATCATCGAAAGTGACACCTAAATCAAGAATATGAGTACATCGAAATAGAGATGAATTATTTAAAATATAATTGTAATTAAGAAAATTATGGATCCTAGTAATGCTCATAACATAGCATTTAGAAATATTTAACATACAAGGTTACCGAATTGATTTTTAAATGAAATGATAAAATCAGTGGTGTGCAGCGATATTTTGCTTTAGGCAAGCACAACATTTAATTCTGGTATATAAAAACAATAAGAAAAATATATTACAGTCATCCCTCCTATATCGTGGTACTCTTATAATACGGATTCTATATAATGTGTAGCAAAAATTGCGACAACCCTGTCATACGGCGATATTCATGAAACGCGGTAATCTTATAAAGCGGATTCCCCTGCTTTTTCATCCACGTACATCACCATATTTCAATTTCAGTTATCAGGGAAATCCCCTATAAAAAATTAATACATTCACCTCAAATACATTGGTAGACGAAAATATGGATAAAGAATGGGTTTCAAATTTCAATTTAAGTGATGTGAAAAGGGGACTGGGTTTGGGTAAACAATTAGAAAATTACTTTATTGAAAATGATCCTTCATCAGTGTGAAGTGCAAAGTTTAAAAGAGAATTACAAAATTGCTTAGCTCCATTCAGAGAGATTTTGGTAGAGTTACAAATTAAAACTGCATTTGAAAACGAAAATGAAGATATGCAAAGTGAAGAAGACATTAAAAGAATTAAACATTAAAAGAATTAGACCACTAACTAATATTTAACAGCGGAGATGAATATTAATAGGATTTTTGTTGGAAAAAAAGTTATTAAATTTATATTTCACATTGTTTTTTTAATTTTCTTATAAAGTCTTAATAATTTGAAATATGTAAACATATATTTATTGCCTTTTGTATATTTAAACTTATATTTCATAACCATATTCATCATAACATGGTACTCTAAAAATAAATACAGTTTTATATAACATTGAATCAGTCTGATTTATCTGTTCTGAGTTCCTTTTAATGCGCTTTTCGTATCACACGGTACTAATTGTTCTGTATTGTACTAATTCTGAGTTTCTTATAACGCGGTATGCGGTTTCCATATAACATGGTACGAATTAATCTGATGTGCTCTAATCTGAGTTTCATAATATAAAGCTGTATGAATTAACACTAGAATGACGGAAGCGGTCATTTTGACCGCATAACTACTTTGAGAATGGATTTTTCCAAAACGACTAATCCCAGCCCATTGAAATTTTATGACTTTTCTTATTTTCTTTGCAAAAAATATGTCAAGGAAGCATCCTAAATGCTGTAACTATGATGTTTTGGTTTGCAAACGCATTAATGACATTTTCGTGGAAGTTCAGAGTTCTTATTTCTCAAATTTGAAGAAAACTTTTAAAATACAACAAAAATTTATATTTTTGCTATTATTAAGTAAGATTAATTTGAGCTTTGTGACCAATGATCAATCATCAATCGCCGTTTCACAAATTCTACTGAAATATTACAGTAAACAAATGTTATTTTTTTAAACTGATGTTAGGTAAGCAATGCTTGCATTGCTTCTATGGACTGCATACCAATGGACAAAGTTTCGTAGAAGGCGAAAAATGGGACCCCAGTACCTGAGGGGATAGCCAGGTACCCTGCCCCTGGGGATTATATCAGAGGACTGGTCCTCCAGATTGGGGATTGAGCGTTGGGCTAATAACTCCACCCCGGAAAAAAATTCCTGTTACGAAACCTTTAAGAAAGAAAAACCGGACTGATCTTTGGAAACGACCACGGAAAGGAAAAGGGATAAATGATTTTTGGATTGCGAGTTGGAATGTGTTGAGTGTAAATCGAGCGGGAGCACTAAAGGAACTGAGAGATGTCCTGCAGAGATATAGGATTTCGGTGGCTGAATTGCAGGAAATTAGATGGACGGGCAGCAATATTGTGGATTTCAGGGAGGCCACAATGTTTTATAGTGGAGGAGATAGACATGAATATGGCACAGGATTTGTAGTTGATAAATTTGTGAAACAAAACATTTTGAACTTTGACCCAGTGAGTGAAAGAATTTGCTTCATTAGAATAAAGGGCAGTATGTTCAATATTACAATAATCTGTGCTTATGCACCAACAGAGAACTCTGATATGGAGAAAAAGGAGAAATTTTATGAACAACTAGAGAAGACATGGAATAAAGCGCCGAAAAGTGATGTTAAGATGACAGTTGAAGATTTTAATGTTAAAATAGGAAAGGAGGAGTGTTTTAGACCAGTAATTGGCAGAGAGAGCTTACATGATGAGTAAGCTCTCTCATGTAAGCTCAACGTTTCTCATGTAATGACAACGGTACTAAACTCATTGACTTTGCGACTAGTAATAATGTGACAATTAGTAGCACATTTTTTCCGCATAAAAATATCCATAAGACAACATGGAAGTCTCCAGATGGATATACTGAAAATCAGATCGATCATGTTTTGATAGATCGTAGATGTAAGGTCACGTAGAGGTGCAGATGTAGATTCTGACCATTTTATGATCAGGGTGAAATATAGACAAAGACTAGCAAACTACAGAAAAGAGAAGAGCGAGAAACAGATTCAGTACAATACACAGTGTCTTAGTAGTAATGAGGTGTTGAGAAAAAGTTATCAAAGTGCGTTAAATGAGAGAATAGAGATTGGTAGGAACAGGTTAAGAGCTGGAACTGTAGAAGAAAGATGGAGTAGTATTCAAAACTTGATTGGTGATACAGTAAAAGAGACGATGGGAGAAAATCAAAGAGATATAAGATCGGAGTAGTTCGATGAGGATTGCGAAAGTATTGTTAGAGAAAGAAATAGAGCAAGAGAGAGGATGCTGCAGAGGAAGACTAGGCATACGGTGGATTATTATAAACAGAAAAGAAGTGAAACAAAAAACTCCACAGAAAAAAGAATGGGAAGGAAACAGACTGAGAATTATAGAGGAACCATGCCACTAGATATTTTTTTAAGGGAATCAAGGAGGTAAGAAAAGGATTTCAACCTAGAACAAGAATTTGTAGAGCAAAGGATGAAGAGTACATTGGTGGAAGGACGGCGATTTTGGGAAGATGGCGTGGATATTTTGAGGAATTGCTTAATGCTGAAGAGGATTGTTCTGAGGGGAGTTTACAGGAGGAAATTGAACGATCCGAGGGAATAGTTTGACCGGAAAACAAAGAGGTTTATGGTGTTATTAAGAAGCTAAAGAATTATAAGTCTCTGGGCGAAGACAACCTTATCGCAGAACTATTTAAATACGGAGGTAATGTTTTCATGGAAGGGATTTATTATATGATTAAAGAAGTAAGAAGTATAGGATAATGAAGTAATGCCGAAGAGTTGGCAAATGACAATCATTTGCCCAATTCATAAAAAGGGGACGTGACGAATTGTAATAATTATCGTGGAATTTCTTTTTTAAACGTTGCGTACAAAATCTTTGCAAAATTGATTAGTATTCGGTTGGAGGAAAACATGGAAAAACTGGTGGGAAATTACCAGTGTGGATTCAGGAAAGACCGATCTACGGTTGATCAAATTTTCTCATTAAAAACTATACTAGAGAAGTGTTATGAATTTAACGTTGATATTCGTCAACTTTTTGTCGATTTTAGACAAGCTTATGATAGTATTGACAGAGTTAAGTTGTTTTTGATTTTAAAGGAGTTGAGTATTCACCCCAAGTTAATTGGATTGATACGATTGACTCTCTCCAATACTTCAACAAAAATAAGAATTCAAAACACATTGTCAGAAGAATTCGATGTAAAAAAAGGGTTGAGACAGGGAGATCCACTGTCAACTGGTCTGTTCAACTTGTGTTTGGAATATGTAATCCGAAAAACCAATATTCAACCCAGAAGGACAATTTTTAACAGAACTTGCCAAATTTTTGCATTTGCAGATGATCGGGTTTTGCCGAGCAGAAACCAAAGGGCACTCAGTAAGTGTTGTTCTGATCTGCTTTTGATTTCGAGGGAAGTTGGTTTGATTGTTAATGACTCAAGAACTAAGTATATGGTAAATACTAGGAATAGTGAACGATTTCAAGGTATTAAACTTTTTGACTGTGAAGGAATAAACTGTGAAAGAGTTAAGGAATTTAAATATCTGGGTTCACTTGTTATTGATAATAATGAGATCAAACTAGAAATTAGAGTAAGAATTTCTGCTGGAAACAGATGTTATTTTGCCTTACAGAAACTATTGAGGTCAAGCTATGTAAATAAACTCAAAATACTCAACTATAAAGTGATAATAAGACCAATTGTTCTATACGGATCACAGACTTGGACTTTAATTAAAAAAGATAGCGATATTTTGAAAATATGGGGAAAAAAATTCTGCGGAGAATTTTTGGAGCAATATGTAAAGATGGACATTGGAGGAGTAGAACAAATACAGAGGTTTATGAGAGATATAAAGAGATAGATATTGTTACAGCTACAGTATTGTGGCAATTAATTGAGAAATGCAGTTTTTTTTATAAAATTCAGTTTTATTCAAGTTTTCTGTGGATACATTTAAAACTAATAAGTGATATGACCTCCCCGAGACTTTATAACATCACAGACACGTTTCGGCATGGAATGTACTAGACTGGCACATGTAGTTTTAATTTCAACGTCTCTGAACCATATGTCAATAACGGCCGAAATTAGCTTGTCCATCGTTGTACAGTCAAATTTGTGAAGCCGTTTTTTGACAATAGCCCACAAATTTTCTATAGGATTCAAGTCTGGTGAATTCCCGGGCCAATCCAGTACGGTAATATTTTTTTTTGAGCAGAAATTTTTGATTCGCTTCGAAGTGTGACATGGCGGGCTGTTTTGTTGGAAAACGCAATCTCCGTTCGGCCACAGTTTAGCCATGGTTGCAAGCACTTTTCGGGTCAATATGACTTCGTAACTGGCACTGTTCATCATTCCCTCTACGGGAACAAGAGATTCTGTCCCCAAAACGCTGAAACAACCCCAAAACATCTTTTTGGGCGGATGCTTGGGTGCTTGATTGATGTGGTGCTGATTGAGAGGTTCTTCTTGGCTCCTTCTCAGGAACATAGATCTAAATCCCTGAACCACAAAATGTGTTTGTCAGAAAAGAGAACTTTCTCCCAGTCCATGTTTTGTATTTTCGTGCCCATTCCAACCTTTTTTTCTTCATGCGAAGCGTCAGAAGCTACTTCTTGTACGGTCGACGTGCTCTCCATCCGCGTTCTAACAGCCTGTATCGCACTGTTGCAGGTGCAATATCAACACCAGCTGCCACCATGGGCTTAGACAGGTCAAAACTGGTTAATCGAGGATTTTTAACACTCATTCGCTGTAAAGTTTTGTCGTCACGAGGCGAAGTTGATCTTTTTCGGCCGCATCTTCCAGAGCGGTTGGTTCTAGCATTTCCTGCTTCCTGAAACCGCTTCCAGATCCTCCCGACACTTGCTGTACTCACTCCACATATTTTACCTATTTCCTCGAACGTCTTAGAAGTGTGTTCTCTAAGCGCAATCACTTTGGCACGTGATTCCGCGCTGATATCCATGACGCTAATGAGCCCTGCAACAACTGAGAAACTACCACTACGGAACACCTGCCACCTGGCGGAGGAATTTGAACACCTGCTACTTACCAGGTGCATACGAACACCTGCTACTTTGATAATAACTGCAATTTGAACTCTGAGCTAATTTGGAGTGCTTCTTCCTAAGCTTACGTGTGATAAAACGAAAAAAATGATATTTCTCAATTAATTGCCACAATACTGTTATAGTACCCTTTCGGTACCATATGTTGTGGTACTTGTTATGGCACCACTTGTTGCGGCTCGTAACTGAAGGGCATCTAGTGTGCACAAAAGTTGAGTTACCTCTTCCAAAATATATGGAATTGACTTAAAGTCTTGGGTATCGTACATGCTCTGTGTTTTCTTATGTACTTCTAAAATTTGTACAGTAATTTTTTCAAAATCTTTTAAAAGTTGCATTTGATCTGCATGAGATGGTTGATTTTCATATAAGTCATCTGACTCTACGGATTCATCTATATTTTCTTTTTCTTCACTTTTAAATTTATCCATACAAGGTTGTGACATTTGTTGCATTTTGTTATTTCCAGGATTAGAATTCTGTTGTACTCTCAGATCTAAATTATGGAAATTTTGATTATTACTTTGTGCAACTTGTTTACACATATCAATGTCAGCTTTGAGAGATTTCTGATTGTTGATTGAATTGAAAGCTTTTTCAAATTTTTCTTTTATCTGTTGACCTTGTATTATATTTGGATTTATGGAATTTTGATGATGAAACTCACTACGAAATTTATTTGTGTCATATCTACCTTTCTGTTGTTGAAATGGAGGATAAGATGGTTTCATTCCATATTGGGTATTATAAAAGGATTTACTTCGATTCTGATTTCTTAAATTTCTGTTAAATCTTTGATGGTTATTCCTTCTATTATTTTTATATAACTGAAAACAATTTTGTTGGAAATTTGAAAGTTTGTTTTCCAAAAAGTTAACATCTCGGCAAGCTGCCTTTAAATTTTGAGAAAGTTCATGATTGTCATTTTCTAATCCTTTATAATAGTTTTTTAAATCATATATTTCTTTTTCATAAGAGTTAGCTAATTCAATCCATCTTTTATTTCCCTCATCAATTCTTTTCTTGTTTGCCAGATGTAGGTTTTCTAAACTTTTTATTCTATCTTCTTTTTGTTTAATAATTTCTTGTGATTCAGGGATTATTTTTTTATTATATTGATCTTCCCATTGTACAATTTTTGGAACTTCTCTTTTAGGGATTGCTGATAAATTAGATGCATTATTTTCAATTGTTCCCTTATTACAATGTATCATAAAATTTTGGCAAGAAAGAAAGTCAATCCCTAGGATTCCTTTATAATTTTGAGATTTTAGATTATTAACCAAATGATATGTAATTTTGTATTCAACTCCATTTATGATGGTAGGGAGTGTGACTTTTTCAGTTAGTTGCATAAAGTCTCCTGTAACAAGTGATACGGTCAATTGAGCTGGGTTTATTTGGACTTTAAAAGGAATTTGTTTCAAAATGTCCCTTGAAATTAAGCTAAGGCATGCTCCAGTGTCAACAACTAAAACTATTCACCAAAAACAGACTTAAGCATCTTTAATGTTATTACGCGCTCATGACGCAAAGTAAAAGAGTTCCAATGTTAAGGAATATGAAATGCAAATACGAAGTACATGTACTAAAGCGCGTGACAAATTACTACGCCAAGGTTTACCGAAACTGGCGGGAAATATCCAAAAGGGCCGAAATACAGAAATGGCGCTTTATCAATTTGGAATAAATTTCTGAGAACAAGTTTTAAAATCGAAAGTGAATTAGAATTTGCGGGAAGTTAAATTTTGAAATAAAATAATTATTAAACGAGGTCAAGCATTTCACAACAATACTGTATAAGGAAAAAAAGAATTCAATGGCTCGGACATATGATGAGGATGGAGGAGAGGAGAGTTACTAGAAGGCTTTTGGAGGGAAACCCAGGTGGGTCAAGATCCCGAGGAAGATCTAGGGTCAGATGGAAGGAGCAGGTAGAGGAGGAATTGAAATTACTTGGTATTAGCAATTATAAGAGGAAAGAGGGCAATAGAAAGAAATGGTCAAAATCTTAAAGGAGGTCAAGGCCCTACAAGGGCTGTAGCACCATGATGATGATGATGACCACTGGACAAAATCTAATTAAAACTGATAATATTTGGGAAACATTTGAAGAGTCTCTACGATTATGATAAGTGACCACCAGTCATGACCAGAGAGTTCGAAAACTGTTTCATAACCACTACCATTTGAAAACTTGTTTCAGTCACAGTGCAGTTATAACCAGAATGACCAATGATTTTCTCAATCGATGTTATGTGATCACATGATACACAGAACACGTGTTTTGCTTGAAATGTTATCTAGAACCGTGCAGAATAACCAAGCTGTTTTTCTCTTGTGAGTGATCTGATAACTGATAAACAATTGTTAACGGAGATAACCATTCAGTTAACTTTTCAAACACACCCATGTTATGTGCAAAAGTTATACAATGAAATCAATGCGCAACTCATTGATTCTTTCAAAGCTGGATCAAGTCTTGCTTAACATAAATGATAACAGTAACTGAATATCGCAACAAAATTACTTACTTCTACAAAAAAAACTTGTTGAATGAAAGTTTGTCCAAAAGTACATACAAAATTAGCTAAAATATATTTCTACATGTGTGTATGTCTGCATTCTGTAACTATTTATTACCAGACATGGGGTCATTTGTGTAAAAAGATGCTAGTATGAATTGTTATAAAGAATGGCAAATAATTGATTAGTTACACATGCAATATAATTTTTACATATAGATATCTTTACAAATTCTTGGCCAGAAAAACACTGGAAAGCTTGCTGATATTTTATAAACAGCAGAAACGTCATTGTGTTAATCTAGCCTTTCCAACATTTAATAAAATATGCAGTTTTTTAGCGTGTACATTTATACATGATTGACAAGAATTTGATATTTTTATAAATAATACTTGAATTTGATATAAAACAATCTTGAAATGATTTTCAATTATTGTTCAAAGGAAATCTGCGTTGTTATATATATTAAAATATAACACTTACTTGATTGATACTTCGTTAAAATATTATATCCAGCATAATAACCATAATAGCATTATAGCGTAAAAAAGAAAATAGGATGTACGGGAAGCCAAGTGACGTTTGGGTTTTACGTCCAATGGTCCGCCCCCAATATGGGCGCGGAGACGGAGTAGTAGTTTGGACACCCCATCTCAATATATGCTGTCCGGGTGAACCCTGCAGAAATGCGAACATCCTTGAAAAGCAAAACATCTAGCCTCGTTCTCAAAACGTAAACACTGTTTGCGAATGGCGGTACAGCTGAATCTCTACTTGTGCTGCTGATCAGCTACGTAATAATATTTTAAATCATGAAGAAGAGAAACATCCCCACCATCTTTATCTGTCTTCTAGCTTTCGATTCAAAATAGTAAATATTGTACTGTAATTTAATTAAATATGTACTGCATTGATTAGTATCTTAAAATGATTGCAGCAAATAATCAAAATGAAAATTCCCCTGTAATCCTTGAAGTGGAAAATGATAACCATGATTTATTGTCTCAAAATATAAATTTGACGAAAGATATAAATAAAAAACTTTATATGTGTGATGTGTGCCATAAGCAATTCTCTTCTAAAAGTTGTCTTTATTTGCATTATTCTTGTCACATTCAAGAGACTCCACATGTATGTGAAATATGCGACGAATCTTTTTCGCAAGCTGATGACCTGACGGATCATTTAGCTGAGCATTGTAACTTTGATGAATATGAGTGTTTCACTTGTGATTTAACTTTTTCTGATAAAGAAGAATTTGAGGATCACCAAAATACTCATAACCAATTGTTGAATGAGTTTGCTTGCGAGATATGTGATGAAACTTTAGAAAATGAATCTGAACTACGTGAGCATTATTCAGTGCATACGTGTAAATCATTTATTTGTAGAATGTGTCATAAATCTTTTCGGTTTAAAAGTAGTCTCAATCGCCACATCTTGACTCATGAAAACTCAAAGCCTTTTCAATGTGAGGTTTGCAATTCTTGTTTCACGCAAAAAATAAGCTTAAAGAAGCATTATCTTATTCATGAAAATATTAAACCATATGTATGTTCATTATGTTCTAAATCATTTTCAACAAAAGTAAGTTTAGAAAATCATATTGTTACTCATACAGGTGCTAGGCCTTACCCTTGCATGATATGTGATCGCCGATTTACCAGTAAAAGAGGTCTTAAACGACATGGATTAGATCACATGCCTGGCCAACGTAGTGTCTGTGATATTTGTGGAAAAGTATTTTCTACTAAAGGGAAGCTACAGTTACATTTTCTAGTACATACTAATGAAAGACCATTTAAATGTAAAATTTGTAGTCGTGGCTTTACATACAGTAGTCACTTGAAACGACATTTATTATGGCATTCAGGTGAGAAACCTCATGTTTGTGAAATATGTGGGATAGCATATACAACAAAATTTCGTTTAACTCGTCATTATGAAAAACATGAATATGAAGAAGATGTGAATGACTGAGAATATATACGTATTTATCAAGAAGTATACACTGATTATAGTGGTTTGGGCATGAGGGTTTGAAGAATTATGACCCTATAGGTTGAAGAATTGCATTAGTTCTCTAGGGTCTACATTGGTTAAAAAAACACCGGCATTCAAAACTTTCCATTCTGCCATCAACCCCCTCTTTTCTGAGACTCTGGCTATATCAATGGACACGTTTGAAAAGTCTTTGCAGTTATGACTGGTAACTGTCGACCATGACCAGAGCATTTGAAAACTAGTCTTGGTTTTTATTGTTGTAACCACTGCCATTTGAATTGATTTTTAGTTGCAGCCATTGTGCCATTTGAAAACTTGTTTCTGTTGAAATCTGGTTATAATCAAAATAACCAAGGTTTTGTGGCCGCGGAATGTGCAAAAGACTCTTGATGTAATTAGTAGAAATGCTTTCTGGAAGTGAGCAAGATAGCTACGCTGTTTGTTTTTTGTTGTTGTTTTCTGCTGAGTAACCAGATAATCGAAGAATCAACCATTACTTATCTCGTCATAATGTGAATGACCAGCCAGATAAGTTTTCAAACACACCTTATGACTGTATATATACTTGACTATAGATTCATCCCCTTGTTTTAATAAAAGAAATATCAGACTCTCACTTATATTATTGTATTTTGAAATGACCAAATTGGAAATTCATAAGGGTAACTCATAACATTTAAGTGATGTAAAGAATTTACATAATTGTATTAAATGTTATGACATCATATGATTAATGAGTTGTAGTATCATACTTGTAATATTATTTTATACTGGGTTAAGTCCTAAAATTGAGGTTGCTGTGCAGCCTAGAAATATGTTCAATGCCTAATACTTTTTTTTTTTTATATGTTGTAGTTCAGAAGTCCACGAATTTTAACATAGGATCTTTTTAAATTCATCCATAATCTACTTTTTCAAAAAATGAGGTGAAATAAAATTTTTCTCTTTAAATATAGCATAAAAGAATATAAGCACAGATATTTTAACTTTTACATTCCCAAAGTTTTCATAGATTTCGATTTCAGGATTAGCGAAGCCAATTGCCCAACTTTTTATTTTAACAGATAAAATACCATCCTCCTATATGCCTAAAAAAACATGTTTGTCCAGCTTTTTAGTCATGGATACAAAGTAAACAAATTTCATTCACTTCAGTAAATTTTTCAAAGATGTTAGCTATTTTGCTGCACTCAGAATTTGAATATCGAATTCATTTAAGGAGATTAGCTATATGAAGAATATTTTTTACTTGGAGAAATATGCACATCACCCGAGATTGAATAATTTAAATCAATTGAAAAAAAATAACATAAATGCATAATAGTTGAAAATTTTTAAATGAAATTTTAGTAATTGCAAAAAGGAAACTTCATGTGTTTTTTTTTCAATAATCCAATTAAATTGTAATGCTAAAGTAGAAAGAATGTTTTTTGAAATAAAACCGCCTTGAACTGTGATTCAAGAAATAATTTCATGTTGAAACTGCTCAAGCTTAATTGTATATTTGTACTAACTTAATATCTATTAAACAAATTTATGTAACAATATATTCAGAAATGTATTTTACTTATTTACAAGTAAAAACCAGCTTCAAAGGATAAAAAATATACTTAGTTATGGACATAAATTAATTTTCTCAGTTTTTATTTTTATTGTGGCATACAGTACACAACTTTTAATATCGAATTTTTTTAAGAACTTCATGTCCAAATATAAATAACAACAAAATAAAGGGCCCTATTTTTTTAAATGTTTGTGTGGAAACCCCAGGCTGTCCGACTCATCCAGAGGACTTGAGTAACAAATTGGACGACCGGTAATTTAAAGGTTTTTTAAATGTTTGTGTGTAAATGTTTAAATGCGCTTGTGTGTGTAAGTGTTTAAATGTGTGTGAGGGGGGTGTTTGTGTTGTTGTTGTTGTTGAGACCCAGACCGTCCGACCTACCAGAAAGGTGTAAGGTAACTGTTTTTGGACGGCCGGGAAGTGCCACCCAATTTAGACCGGAACCCAGTGGGGGAGGCATCCACAGGGATCGTACCCTCCTTCCCCTACCACCAACCTCTCGGAAGGACTTTCGGACCCACATGTTTAACGTGATCGTACTCCGCATGAACACGGCGGCAGTTTTGGCAGTGGCTGGAATCGAACCCGGGCCTACCGAGTTCAACTCCAGCGCGCTAACCAATGGGCTACCGCGCCCCGGGGGTGTTTGTGTGCAGCAGCCCTTTTGAAGGCTGACCAAAAATCAGCAATATCAGAATTTAAGTTTGATAAAAATTTAGTATATGCAGAGCAATCAGGTTCAATTATAGTTTCAAAACTTTGACTTCCAATCAGAGTTGGAATCAGATTTATACTTTTTTAGGTACAACTATTACAATCTCTAGTTGTAAGAAAATTTTAATATTGATCAAAATAATGAGATAAGTAACTATCACAATCACAGGATATGATAAAAGACATAACAGATTAAGTTTTGCTAATGTCAGTACACATTTTTATTGAATTTAATTATTTATTTGTTTTGTTACTTTGTTTATTAAATGATACAAATGATTCATAATTTTCTTTGTTTTTTTAAAAAAATTTTCTCTTTGTTACTTGGAGATTAAAACAAATTATAAATGAATTAAAAAATTGCACTATAATTCTTGGATTTGACAATAGATACTTTCTTCATGTAATCAAAATCATCCATTCTGGGCCATAATCCACTGTGCTTATGGAAATTACATTTAGATATAGAAATATAGCATGTAATGAAAGTGCAATTTGTATATATTTGAATTTATTTGAAAAAGAACAGTTAACCCTTAAAAAAGAACACTTATGGGCTACTGGGCTACTTATATGGCCCTTTAGGCTAATCGCGAATTAGGGAGCTGAATGGAAAACTCAATGGGAAAACCCATTCATTTTTCATTTGGTCGCTATGTACTCCTTTTAGCCACAAACTTGTTCTATTGATCCAAAATGTATGCAACAAAGCACTTCTACTTGTGACTTAAAATGGTGACAGCAATTAACTGGGCACAAGAAATGTCTAGAACTGTTTTATCTCAATAAGTACATATTAAGTTGACTTTGAAATTTTTTAACGTTCTCCTAGATACAAATGAAATTTGTGTTTAGCCCTGACTAAACCAAAAAAAAGTAACAACCTTTATTTAATTTTTCTTAAGTAAATGAAAAACCTCTGTCTTTAATTTGTAATATTTTTACACTTACTTAATTGAAACCAAATGACAACAGCCTAGACAGGATATTCTACTTATGATTACTGTATCAGACAAGGGCATTCCCACATATAAGCAACCTCCCATTTTACAATTACCAAGCAGCTCTATCATCTAATCAAGAGAGGAAAAGCCCTCGCGTCCAGCAGTGTAGATCTCTTCTCGGGAAAATACAACGCAAGGTGTCTTTCCAGTGGGTACCCTCCCACTGCTGTGTCGAGGGTAATGAGAAAGCAGAGTTTTTGGCAAAGAAAGGGTGCAATATAATCCAGAAATTTATCCTGTCATTCATCAAAACTTGAAATAAATAGAGTCTTTAGACATTCCTTCCGCACTGTGGCTGTTTGCTCTTCTCGTGCTAAACTCTGGAGTGTTCTCAGCACCAGTCCCCATTGTGTTCCTGGTGCTCCTTGTGCAGCTGCGACTGCCACTTTAGACTTTTGACTGGGCACGATTGTCTTCGTGCCCATCTCTTTCATTTTAATATTGTCAATTCACCTGTGTGTGTTTTGTGTACAACTAGACATGACTGCTGTGCACATTGACGAGTGTCCTGCATTATCTCATTGTAATTGTATTGTGGAAAAATATTGGAGAGCACGAAGCCTTATGACTTAATAGTCAACAGGCTGGCATTTGATAAATAAACAATTACCAAGCAAATAATGTACCAAACAAAATGCAATGTAAATGTGCACATTGAAGTCAATATTTTATTAGACTTTGATCTTATCGTCTATTCTGATCTATCTACTTTTTATAACACATTCATATATGTGATCTTATGTACACTAATAGAGTATTCTTTAAGAAAACTCATAATTGGTACAAATCAAGCAATTTCTTACAGTACATACTGTATACTACATCCGTACTTAGCTGAGCTTCACTTTAATCAGCTGCATGAACATGCAAAACAGAATCATTTTGTATTAAAAATATTAATGATTTGCAATGTGTGACTCATATTTACTTCATAAACAGCTTATAACATGCTTGCATATATGTGCTGGCAGTAGCATCACCAAGGTGGGGGCTTCCCAGGAACCCATTTCATTTCGAAGAAATTATAATTTTGAGAAACAGAATATTTGGTTACCCCACTGCTACTACCAAATTTTTTTTTCTGGCGATGCTACTGTGTACTGAAGTAGAATTTGATGTGCCATAAAATGAACTTAAAAATAGCAATGTTGATGTATGATAAGAAGATAATCATTGCTTTCTAATGGTGGGATGTGCATTTCCATACAAACAAAAAAAGTTGTTATAGTTACATCACTGTTAATCAATTACACCTTTTTTTTACAGGTTTAAAATTCAAACTTTAGGCACTAAAAAACCCCTGAAATCAAAGGATTCTGTAGAAATGTACATGCAAGCATTTCACAAGTTTAATTACTTATGAGCTCCAGTCCAATTAAGAGAAATAAATAGAAAATTGAAATTTTGTGTTGATTTTTAGAGGTTTATATCTATTTTATAATAGTAAAAGTAGATGTCTGTCTGTGTCATCTGTAGTGAAAAATCTAAGTGGCCTACAGCTATGATGTTTTATACAGGTATCTCATCTCTCAAAAAGAAACACCTTGATATTTCTATTTAAATTTTGAATTAGTTTTAAAGAATTTAATTAAATTCAATCCCATCCCAATACAGCGACCAATTTTGATTGCTAGCACCATCTATTGCACATGGCTAAAACTATTTTTGAATTTTACATACAGCTCAAAATGAGCATGATCAGCCCGTTGTAGAGATATTATCGATAAGTAAAAATCTTAAATCTAACGGATCCGGCCCATAGCAAAATTTCCTGTAATCCTGTTGGCCATATTCAGACCTAATTTTTACTCATGAGGATCAGCAACTTTTTTGATTACTTTTAAATTTTGCTGGTGGTGCCATCTATTGTGCTATTTGAAGACAAAATCATTGGTTCCAAAAATTTACTGATATTTTTAGTATTCAATCAGACTGAATTTAAATTTTAATGAGTTTCTTTTGCATATAATTCATCAAATCTTTGTCATCAGAAAATGCACAATCGTTTTTCTAATAATGCACATTTTTCTAATTTTTTTATCAACAAAAAAAATTATATCGCTGCTATTTTTCACAACAATGATTGAAATTATTACGTCTCGGGATCATTGAACCATAAATAAACCCTTTTATGCATGATTATATCAAATTTTGCCCTATGCTACCATGTTAAAAAATCTGATGTGAGCAGCACATGACTTTCCCTTCAGACTTTTATATCCAGGTTCTCTTTATTTTAATTAAATATAATTCACTTTTAATTCAATTTTCGTTCTCATAATTCATCAAATTCATATAATTCATCAAATCTTTGTCATCAGAAAATGCACAATCGTTTTTCTAATAATGCACATTTTTCTAATTTTTTTATCTCTCTTATAGGAAATAAATATTGATTACATCATTTTGAATGCGAAAAATCCCATCCAAATTCACTGTTGTAAAAGGAAATTAATATTTTTCGTTCACTGACATCATGTTAGAGGTTTTGTGGAAGAGGGATGACATCTGAATAAAAAAAATTACTGGAGTGTGGCTCCACTGGACTTTCTCATACCAGAATCCATTTTTAGTAGTTTTTATTTTTCCTAATTTTACAAGAAAATTTTTAAAAAATCGGTGTCATGGGCCCAAATGATTACAATTATAGCATGTTACCCTTCACTTTGGAAGACTTGAAAAAGTCTTTCGATAGATACCATACTTGACAATATACCCCCGAGGGGGGTAATGACGTCACAAACAAAAAAAATTATATCGCTGCTATTTTTCACAACAATGATTGAAACTATTACGTCTCGGGATCATTGAACCATAAATAAACCCTTTTATGCATGATTATATCAAATTTTGCCCTATGCTACCATGTTAAAAAATCTGATGTGAGCAGCACATGACTTTCCCTTCAGACTTTTATATCCAGGTTCTCTTTATTTTAATTAAATATAATTCACTTTTAATTCAATTATCGTTCTCATTTGGTAACTGAATTTATTCTCAAAGGTGGCGTAGAGAAAAAACTAAAATATCTCGAGAACGGCTAGTCTTAGTCTAATGGGGTTGGTCTTATTCTTTTCTTCGTTAAAAATTACGTATAAAACAAGTATTTAATGGATATATTTGAGCATAAGTAGTTTTTTATTTTAGATTTTGACAATTTTTGCGGGCCGTTTCACAAAAAAAGGCAGGTTCATTTCCTTCGAATCGTACCAAAATTTAATCAGCAACCAGGGTAACCCACAAGCGACTTATGTACCGAATTTTGTGAAATTCGGTCCATTAGTTTTTCAGTTAGAGTGGATGCAGGCAATCTTTGCGGATCATTTCACAAAAAATGGCTGGTTCTTTTATCCCGAATCGTACCCAAAACTAATCAGCACCAGATTCGCCTACAAGTGACATACCTACCAAATTTTATGAAATTCGGTCCATTAGTATTTTAGTTAGAGTGGATACAAAATCTGCACAGACAGACAGACACACACACAGACGTTAGGCTAAAAATAGTTTTTTCGTTTTCTTGAGGTCTCGAAACGTATAGGTTCGTCGAAAACTCGAGTTGGGATTTTCAGCCTGATTCCAATACTTTCCCTATACATTACCATGTATTGCAAGAAAAGTAAAAATCTGATGTAAGCAGCACATGACTTTCCCTGCAGACTCAAATTCATATTTTCCTTATTTCTTTAACAATTCAATAGATTGAGTTTAATTGCATCAAATAACACTAAATATGCATTTTTAATTCAATTTTTGTTTTTATTTGGTATATGGACATTTTTCCCGATAGCGGCGTAACAAAAATGCAAGAAATCTCAAATATCTTGAGAACGGTTAGTCCTAAAGTATAATGGAGTGTGTTATATTCTTTTCCTCGTCAAAAATTACGTTTAAAATAAGAATTTAATTGATACATTTCAGCATACGTAGTCTTTTTTTTTAGATTTTGGCGATTTCTGCGGACCATTTCGTAAAAAGAAACAGGTTATTCTTTTCTGAATCGTACCAAAATCTAATCAGCACCAGAGCATCCTACAAGTAACTTATCTACCAAATTTCGTAAAATTTGGTCAATTAGTATTTTAGCTAGAGTGGATGCATGAAATTTTTACAGGCCATTTCGCATAAAAAGGCGGGTTCTGTTTTTACGAATACTACCAAACACTAATCAGCACCAGGGTCTCACCCAAGTGACTTACCTACCAAATTTTATGAAATTCTGTCCATTAGTTTTTTAGTTAGAGTGGATACATACATTGCACAGACGTCAGGCTAAAAATAGTTTTTTCGTATTCTAGAGGTCTCGAAACGTGTAGATCCGTCGAAAACTCGAGTTGCTATTTTCGACACGATTCCAATACTTTCCTATACATTACCATGTATTACAGGGAAAGTAAAAAGAATAAAATTTCGAAGTTTTCGCTCAAATTTAAAAAATATAACGTGGGCAGCACATGACTTTTCCTGCAGACTCATATCCACATTCTCTTTATTTCTTTTTATTGCACAAAATAACACCAATAATTATTAAAAATGACACTGAATTAGCACTTTTGATTCTATTGTCGTTCTCGTTTGGTAACTGGACCTATTTTCAAAGGTGGCGTGGCGAAAATAGAAAAAAAATAAAATATCTCGAGAATGGAGAGTCTTAGTGTAATGGGGTTGGTCTTGTTCTTTTTATCGTTAAACATTACGTATAAAACAAGCATTTAATTGATTATTTAAGCACACCTAGTTTTTTACTTTCCCTGCAATACATGGTAATGTATAGGGAAAGTATTGGAATCTTGCCGAAAATCGCAACTCGAGTTTTCGACGGATCTACACGTTTCGAGACCTCTAGAATAAGAAAAAACTATTTTTAGCGTAACGTCTGTGTGTCTGTGCAATGCATGTATCCACTCTAACTCAAAAACTAATGGGCCGAATTTCATAAAATTTGCTAGGTAAGTCACTTGGGTGTGATCTTGGTGCTGATTAGTTTTTGGTACGATTCGAAATAAAAAAACCCGCCTTTTTTGCGAAATGGCCCCTAAAAATTGCCTGTATCCACCCTAGCTGAAAAACTAACGGACCGAATTTTACAAAATTCAGATGATAAGTCGCTTGTGGGTCACTCTGGTGCTGATTAGATTTTGGTAAGATTCGGAAAAAAATAACCTGCTTTTTTTGCAGAATGGCCCGCAAAAATCGTCAAAATCTAAAATAAAAAACTACATATGCTCAAATATGTCCATTGAATGCCAGTTTTATACATAATTTTTAACGAAGAAAAGAATAAGACCAACCTCACTACACTAGGACTAGCCGTTCTCGAGATATTTTAGTTTTTCGTATTTTCTCTACGCCACCTTTGAGAAAAATCTGATGTGGGCAACACATGACTTTCCTTAGATAATGTAAAGAATTTACTACTTTTACAGTAAAAAAATAGGGTTTTCTCATAGTAGATACTTATGTTCTTTCCAAGAAACTGAATTTTCAACAATTAGTCGTCATTTTCATTGATTTAGCGTCATTTTTATCCATTTGGCGAGATTTTCGTTAATTTGGCAACATTCCAAAAAGTCACCAAGTTGGCGACATTCCGCCAAATCCGTCGCCAAAATCTCGCCAAGCGTTATGGACGAAGAAATAAGTTATTCTTACAACAGAAAAATGACTATTGTCTTTCAAATACAAAAGTATTACTCAAAGTATGTTTTTTCATGAATGGAACGAGCTAGATCCACGAGAATGATGTCACCCAATTTATCGCATGGTATTACATATGAAAAGTGAACATATTTCTCAAAAGGAAATATTTTTTTTTTTGTATATGACTTTTCGATAATTTTTTTTGAAAAATGTGTAATATCCCGAGAATGGTTCATGTTAGCGTTCTAAAATTTATGTCAATCGTTTTCAAATGAAAAATTACATGAGAAATGTCTATTTGCGTAACTTCATTAGCGGTTTTGATTTTTTGACGATATTTTCAAAATTTCACTCGAAAATTTAGGGGGTTGTGAACATTCGATTGCGTATAAAAACAATAGGCTTCCAGTGTTTATGGATTGTGATTCTTGTACCAAATTCCGTTCAAATCGGTCTATTTGTTCGTCAGTTATCGTCTCCACATACTCTGTCACACACACACACAGACATCACTTCAAAAATGTTTGATTCGTGATCAGGGTTGCTTGAAACGTGCTCTCCCGTCGAAAACTCGAATTCGAATTTTCGGCCTCGTCACAATACTTTCCTTATACATTATGTATATAAGCAAAGTAATAAGTCCAGTTACCAAATGAGAACGAAAATGGAATTAAAAGTGAATTAAATTTCATTAAAATAAAGAGAACATGAATATATATGTGCAGGGAAAGTCCTGTGCTGCCCACATCAGATTTTTATTTTAGATTTCGGCAATTTTTGCGGACTATTTCGCAAAAAAGGCAGGTTATTTTTTTCGAATCGTACCAAAATCTAATCAGCACCAGGGTAACCCACAAGTTACTTATCTACCAAATTTTGTAAAATTTGATCTATTAGTTTTTCAGCTAGAGTGAATAGGGACAATTTTTGCGGTCCATTTCGTAAAAAAAGGCGCGTTCTTTTATCCGGAATCATGCCCAAACCTAATCAACACCAGAGTTATCCACAAGTGACTTACGTACCAAATTTCATGAGATTTGGGCTATTAGTTTTTGAGTTAGAGTGGATACATACATTGCACTGACAGACAGACACACACACAGACGTCACGCTGAAAATAGTGTTTCCGTGTTCTAGAGCTCCCAAAACGTGTAGATCCGTCGAAAACTCGAGTTGCGATTTTTGACATGATTTTAATACTTTATACATTACCATGTATTGCAGGGGAAGTAATTGAAATCAAAATTTCTTAGCTTAACTCTTACCTTGAGCGGGACTTTTAAGCTTCTTGTGATCCAGTAATCTAGGTGAACGATGAACACAACACATTTTGACATCACGAACAGTTTAATATAACGCTCACATACACATAGGGTTTGTTCACGTTTCTTTTAAGGGTGAGCGTCAGTAAATCTTCTGCCCTATCCGCGCTTTGTTAACTTTCGCGGCACACATATTTCGCCGAAATTCTGCTCAAACAGTTGCGAAATATTTTTTGAAAGATAAAATGCAATGTTTAGATTATATTAAAACTAAATTTAATGCCCCCAAAAACATAGAATATATTTTTTATTTTAATCCAAAATATTTTTGGTGCTGCCATCTGTTGTCGTAATTTAATTCATACCGATTATTTTTATTTTTTAATGAACATTTTTAAATATCTATTCCTTATAATACAGTGTTAAATACAACAACAGATCATATATAATAATGCCACAATCACGGAAAGGTAATTTATCATTCTATAAATTTGATGAGGGATCTGAATGTACATCACTGAGGACTGCAGTTTTGTCTTCAAGTCCAAGTTCAATTACGTTTCCGTGATTATGGCATTATATATGATCTGTTGTTGTATTTAATAGCGTATTAGAAGGAATAGACATTTAAAAATGCTCATTAAAAAATAAAAATAGTCGGTACGAATTAAATTACGACAACAGATGGCAGCACCAAAAATATTTTAAATTAAAATAATACATATATTCTGTGTTGTATTGGGTATTAAATTTAGTTTTAGTATAATCGAAGCATAGCATTTTATCTATAAGAAAATATTTCGCAACTGTTTGAGCAGAATTTCGGCGAAATATGTGTTCCACGAAAGTTAACAAAGCGCGGATAGGGCAGAAAATTGACTGACGCTCACCCTTAATTCAATTAATACATTTAATCCAGAGCGCAGTGCGTTATTATTAGGTTCCATGAAACTTCCATTTCAAAATCATTTCTAAAACTAATTATTAGACAGTAAATTTTGGCATTCTAAAAGGAATCGTAAAACCCCTTGCTTTTCTGCGCTAAAGCACCGGCAAAACTTCTCACCATTCTCTTTTTTCTCATGAATAATCAAAACAACAAAAAGTACACACAGCGCCATCTATTGAGCTCTACAACAATTAGTGAAACGTCAGCATCCTCCCTCCTGGATGAACTCCTGGAGTTCATCAAGAAGCTGGATCAAAATCACTATTCAATTCCATACTCTGAATTAAGTTTTCAGTAAAGAAATCGTGTAACATACAAAACACAAACAAAGAAAAAATGAAATAATTGATACATTCTTAACAATTTGAGATTTAAATTCCAACATTTCTTCTTAGAAATAAAAGTAAAGTCTTAGTTAGAATTCTAATGAAAATTCAGATAGCTATCAGTTTATTTGCAAGGGATACAACAGCTGCACAAGTCGTCTTATCAGAATTCCGCTGGGCAGTCTTATTGTACAGGTTCTGGTCTTTCCGTCACAGCCAGGATGGGTCGTTTGAATTACACCGGTCTTCCACATTAAACGGGGTATTTTGCCCTCATAAATGAGAACAACTGAGTCTTTCACAATAAGTGTTGAGTTTCTGCATCTCTGGACCTGGTGTGCGGTCCCCCCCCCCCCGGGGAGGGCCACTTTTTGAAGTGGTGACGGGTCTTAGCTCTATAGCTCTGGTCCTCCAACCTGGGGGGCATAAAAATCGGGTTTCATGGATGTAGATGAACCGTCCTTCGAACTGGTGAGGCAATTAGGCCCCGACTCTTCCGGATGGCCATGACTACTGGACTGTGCCTATTCATGGCCTGAGCCAAGGTCCGGCCGGTGGCTGGCTTGACGGGCGTTCTTCGGGACCCTGCCCGGTTAATAATTCCGTCGAGAACGTGGCCCCTGGCTGCGGCTTAGCTGGATGAGAGATTTTGCCTCTGTGCCTTCTCCCCTTGTAGTCGACATAAACCTAAAGGTTGGACCCTTCTCCTTCTCTGGTGTGCGGTTTTCAACTTTAAAAGGTATTCTCTTTTCCAGCATTTCCAAAACATCTCCATAAGTGCAAGACGGTGGAGGTGTTTCTTGGTCAACTCATCTTTCGTTGAAGCGGAAGGCCTAATTTTTCCAGTGGGCAATGGTGTTAATCTGCGTCCAACGAGAAAATGTCCAGGAGTCAATGGCTCCCCAATCTTACTGTAGACATAGGTTAGAGGTCTCGAGTTCAGGATTGCCTCTACCTCAATCAAAGTGATCTCCAGCTCTTCATATTACTTTCCTTATATACATAATGTATAAGGAAAGTATTGTGCGGGGTCGAAAATTCGAATTCGAGTTTTCGACGGGAGAGCACGTTTCAAGCATCCCTGATCACGAATCAAACATTTTTGAAGTGATGTCTGTGTGTGTGTGTGTGTGTATGTGTCAGTGAGTCTGTGGAGCGATAACTAACGAACGAATGGACCAATTCGAACCAAATTTGGTACAAAAATCACAATCTGTAAACACTGGAAGCCTATTGTTTTTATACGCAATCGAATGTTCAGAACCCCCCTAAATTTTCGAATGAAATTTTGAAAAAATCGTCAAAAAATTAAAACCACTAATAAAGTTACGCAAATAGACATTTCTTATGTAATTTTTTATTAGAAAACGATTGACATAAATTTTAGAACACTACATAAACCGTTCTCGAGATATTGCACATTTTTTTAAAAAAAATATCAAAATGTCATATAAAATATAAAAAAATATTTCCTATTGAGAAACATGTTCACTTTTCATATGTAATACCATGCGATAAACTGGGTGACATCATTCTCGTGGATCTAGCGCGTTCTATTCATGAAAAAAGATACTTTGAGTAATACTTTTGTATTTGAACGCCAATAGTCATTTATCTGCTGTAAGAATAACTTATTTCTTCGTCCATAACGCTTGGCGAGATTTTGGCGACAAATTTGGCGGAATCTCGCCAACTTGGCGACTTTTTGAAATGTTGCCAAATTAACGAAAATCTCGCCAAATGGATAAAAATGACGTTGAATCAATGAAAATGACGACTAATTGCCGAAAATTCAATATCTTGGAAAGAATATTAGTATTTACTATAAGAAAAACCTATTTTTTTCACTGTAAAAGTAGTAAATTCATTACATTATATAAGGAAAGTAAGTCATGTGTTACCCACATCAGATTTTTTTTCTTTGAGATTTGAGTTCCGGTATCATTTTCAGAAATTTGTTTATTTTTGACTTTGAACTTAAAACCCTATCTCAGTATTCCTGACTAGAAATAATATCTGATTCCAGTTCATCCAAGTCATCTATACAATTTTCAATTTCTGAAGCTTCAAATACCTTTTGCGCTTTATCGTTTAATTGTTGTAAAAACTCTTCTAATGTATTTTTATCAATGAATTCAACTTCAAAATGCTCCTATATCTTATTCTGAACTTTAGTCAATAGACTTCTAAAAGTTTGCCGTTTTCTCTTCAATTTATCGAGCATTTTTTTTTTTTAAGTTTGTAACTCATCACTGGCAGCATTTGTTTCGTTATTTTCTGTACCCGTACCTTGCATACTTAGTTTCTATTTTGATAAACTTTGGCCAATTAAAATAACATTCTAAATTTTTGTCGTTCAAAATCGAAACTACTGCCAATTCTGTTACTTAATTTTCACAATATCTAAATGTCCCGTTTCCCGGGTTTTCGGCACCATGAAAAAATCAGTTTACCCTAACTGACGTAGAATTCAAATCAAAATTTCTGAGCTTAACTCTTACCTTGAGCAGGATTTTTAAGCTTCTTGTGATCCAGTAATCTAGGTGAAACGTTGAACACAACACATTTTGACATCATGAACAGTTTAATGTAACGCACACATACACATATTTGTATATAAGGTCTGTTCATGATTCTTTAACTTCAATTAATACATTTAATCCAGAGCGCAGTACGTTATTATTAGGTTCCATGCGAAACTACCATTTCAAAATCATTTCTAAAACTAATTATTAGGCCGTAAATTTTGGCCTTCTAAAAGGAATCGTAAAACCCCTTGCTTTTCTGCGCTAAAGCACCGGCAAACCCTGCAATACATGGTATTGTATAGGGAAAGTATTGGAATCATGCCGAAAATCCCAACTCGAGTTTTCGACGGATCTACACTTTTCGGGACCTCTAGAATATGAAAAAACAATTTTGAGCATGACGTCTGTGTCTGTATGTCTGTCTGTGCAATGTATGTATCCACTCTAACTCAAAAACTAACGGATAGAATTTCATAAAATTTGGTACGTAAGTCACTGGGGTGTGGCCCTGGTGCTGATTAGTTTTTAGTACGATTCGGGTTAAAAGAACCCGCCTTTTTTTTGCGAAGTGGCTCGCAAAAATTGCCTATATCCACTCTAGCTGAAAAACTAACAGACCGAATTTCACAAAATTCGGTAGATAAGTCACTTATGGGTCACCCTGGTGCTGATTAGATTTTGGTACGATTCGGAAAAAAATAACCTGCCTTTTTCTACAAAATGGCCTGCAAAAATCGTCAAAATCTAAAATAAAAAACTGCGTATGCTCAAATATATCCATTAAATGCTTGTTTTATACGTAATGTTTAACGAAGAAAAGAATAAGACCAACCCCATTACACCAGGACTAGCCGTTCTCGAGATATTTTAGTTTTTTCGTATTTTATCTACGCCACCTTTGAAAATAAGTCCAGTTACCAAGTGAGAATGAAAATTGAATTAAAAGTAAATTAAATTTAATTAAAATAAAGAGAACGTGGATATAAGTCTGCAGGGAAAGTTATGTGCTGCCCACATCAAATTTTTGGTTTTGGTTTAAAAGTCCCTTAGATAGGATTAAACCTACAAAGGCACATAGAGGTAACATTCTAATACTTTCTTGAATAAGCAGACATAGAGCGGATTACAATTGCTTTTGACCGGAGGAAGAGGGCTCGAAACGCCCTCGGAACAATTGTACTCCCCCTAATTGTCCTATGCCTGCTTTCTTCAAAGACGTGTTAAAAAGTTATATTCTTAAACACCAGTTTTATGTATCTATAATAATAAAGAAAAATGTATGTGTGTGTTTGTCTTTGTGGTCTGTAGCAGGAAATCTGAGCATCGTATGACCATGATATTTGGTGCACGAGTACTTCAGGACCTGAAAGGGTGCATCTAGGCGTTATTTATTTTTTATTTTTATTTTGAATTAGGTTTTTAGTTATTTTATATTTTAGCCGATACGATTTGGCGCAATATACACACAAATCGTTTCCTTGGCGACCGAAAATATTATTGGTACTATTAATTCCATCTTTAATCCATCGAAAAAATTCTTATTTGAACAAACTTTGAACGGAATTTACACGATTAAAGGGCGAATTTTTAAAGATTATATACTTTTCGTGCGTTTAAAAAACATCCCGATATTTAAATTAGGGTGTAAAAGAATTGACGCCCAATCCACTGGTTATAATTTACCACTAGCAACTTTAAATATCACAGACTGCTCCTAAACAAGAATTAATTTTTTGGAGCCATCCGTCGTTAATTCTAATTTATTTAAGCGAACGAACGAATTTTTGAATCGGTCGGTCGTTTCCACATTGAAAACCGAACCCTGCGATTCAAATTCATCGACCGACTTAAGCCTACATTCACGCATGCGCATAAGCGGGAGGGTTGAGAATATCCATTCCATTCCTTTGGCGTTTTCATGAGCAGTGTGCTGAATATTTTTGCAACTGTGATTCTCATTTTGTAACTTGAGGATTTTATTTTTTACCTTAAGAATGATTTTTTTTCAAAGCACGTGATTTGAAAATTGAGTATGGTCTTATTTGTTTCTGCATTATTTAAGTAACGGGCCCTTATTTTAATATTAATTAGTGCATATTAAGTAGTAATTTTAATATTAAGTAGCTCGAACTTAGTGAATGTTTAGTTAGGACTCGGTAAAAGTCAAGTAATTCGTTGTAGTCTATAGTAATAAAATAAGATGTCTGGCTGTTCATTCGCTTGTAGCCGAAACTCTAAGCGCCCTACGGCCATGAGAAGTGGTACACAGGTACTTCAGGAGCCGCAAGGGTGCACCTCGGCGAGATTTTATTTTAAATTCAAATTAGTTAAGTTATTTTATGTTTTAGCACTATTTTGAGCTATTTTCACACAAATCGGTTCAGCGACTAAAAATATTACAGAATTTTCATCTTAACACCATCGGAAAGAAAGAAAAATTATCTTTCAAGCAAATTTTGAACGGAAACCGTATTATAAATAGACGAATTTTCGTGAATTTCAAAAATATATACTTTTCCTGTTTTGAAGACATCCCCGATTTCAAAATTGCGATATAAAATAATTGACTGGCAATCCAATATTTGTAATTTAACAGCAGTTCCTTTACATATTACACACTGCTCCAAAACAAAAGCTTAATGAAGCCATTTATTCATTCATTATAATTTTATAAGCTATAAATGTATTGCTAATATTTGTAAACTTTAGACTTACGCAAAGCAGGTTAGTCGAAAAATAAGGTCCCTTTGTGCACGCCCATGAACACTGATAGGCAGGGATTAGATGCGTTCTTGAAATTCGGCAGGAAAGTCCTGATATGTAGGAGGAGGATGGGCATTTTGTTCCACTCGCGGTCAAAATGGAGATTAAGGACACGCTAACAACGGGTATCGACGAAAAATGTGGGTTTATGCTTTCACGGAAATTAATGTTTAAAAGTGCTCAAAACAGATATTTCAATTTTTTCTGCCTAATTATGGTAAAAATATGTTTCGTGAGAAAATAATAGGCAAAATTATTTCATTTTTATTTATACTTTTTATAGTACCATAGGTTTCATGAAAAGAAAATAGAACTTTTATTTATGAAAAAATTCCCATCGGTACATTTTACAAAGGAGCTTGCCATCACAATGTCATGAAACTTTCAGAATATACTAATTTATATTCAATTTCACTATTATACCTACAATTTGTATTATAAGAGTATAATAAATTTAATTAATTAAATTTATTAATTAATTAATTTCATTAATTAAATTTAATTAATTAAATAATTAATTAAAAGAGTATAATGTATAATAAATTGTATAATTATATTGTAATATAATTATACAATTTGTATAAAAATTCTCAAATCAACATAAATTATACTAGTTTCACAGTATAAATATAATTTTAGGTACAAATGATAGCTCTTTCATGAGCTAATAAAGCATATGTTATTTTATATCTGTTTCTTTGACAGTTGTTTTAATAATTGTACCGGAATCTCAAAACACTACGTCTTGAAAATCAAGTTTAATGAAAAAAATTCATAAAAAAGTATGTTAAAACTGTCCAGGACCATAGTCTGTCTATGTCAATATTTGTCTTAAATCTGCCTTTCATTTTTCACCTCGCTGTTTCACCCTAGCTTCTTTTGTTATTTTTTGCACATTAATTTCGGCATTAAACACTAGCCGTTTGTCAATGCGCTTAAGAGCATTTTCCATGTTAACATCTGGAAAATAGCCCATAGACTTCAAAACTTTTAATGAACTCATAGCGCCATCATTAAAACCAAATGTGGCACCCATAACACCAATTTGAAGAGTTGAAATTTCAATAAATGTATTTTTAGGGATCCTTTCCCTTATGAAGTGGTTCCCACTTCCATTGGTTTTTGTGTTTCCCTATAAACATTTTTTTCAAAAGTTTTGGATTAGCTAAATCTCTAAATACAGATATTATTTTATTCATTATAGTCACTGGCAGTGAATGTCCATGCTTTATTCTTCCTTTAATTTCTGCTTTGAAAAACCACACTATGAATCTGGTCTTTCTGGGCATAGACCTTCTTGCGTTCAGAATCTGTTGCAAGTTTATGAAAAAATCTGATGTGGGCAGCACATGACTTTCCCTGTAGACTTATATCCACGTTCTCTTTATTTTAATTAAATTTAATTCACTTTTAATTCAATTTTCGTTCTCATTTCGTAACTGGACTTATTTTCAAAGGTGGCGTCGAGAAAATACAAGAAAACTAAAATATCTCGAGAATGGCAAGTCCTAGTGTAATGGGGTTGGTCTTATTCTTTTCTTCGTTAAAAATTACGTATAAAACAATCATTTAATAGATACATTTGAGCATACGTAGTTTTTTATTTCAGATTTTGATGATTTTTGCGAACCATTTTGCAAAAAAGGGCAGGTTAGTTTTTTTCGAATCGTACCAAAATCTAATCAGCACCAGATTCACCCAAAAGTGACTTACCTACCAAATTTTTTGAAATTCGGTCAATTAGTCTTTTAGTTAGAGTGGATACAAAATCTGTAGAGACACATAGACAGACACACATACACAGACGTCACGCAAAAAATAGTTTTTTCGTATTCTAGAGGTCTCGAAACGCGTAGATCCTTCGAAAATTCGAGTTGCGATTTTCGGCATGATTCCAATACTTTCCCTATACATTACCATGTATTCAGGGAAAGTAAAAATCTGATGTGGGCAGCACATGACTTTCCCTGCAGACTTATATCCACGTTCTTTTCATTTTAGTTAAATTTAATTCACTTTTAATTCAATTTTCGTTCTCGTTTGGTAACTGGACTTATTTTCAAAATGGCGTAGAGAAAACACGAAAAAACTAAAATATCTCGAGAACGACTAGTCCTAGTGTAATGGAGTTGGTCTTATTCTTTTCTTCGTTAAAAATTACGTATAAAACAAGCATTTAATGGATATATTTAAGCATACGTAGTTTTTACTTTTGATTTCGACGATTTTTGCGGGTCATTTCGCAAAAAAAGTCATTTTTTTTCCGAAGCGTACCAAAATCTAATCAGCACCAGAATAACCTACAAGCTACTTATGTACCGAATTTTGTAAAATTCGGTCCATTAGTTTTTCAACTAGAGTGGATACAGGCTTTTGCGGGCCATTTCGCAAAATTCGGCCAGTTCTTTTATCCCAAATCCTACCCAAAGCGAATCAGCACCAGATTCGCCCACAAGTGACTTACCTACCAAATTTTATGAAATTCGGCCCATTAGTTTTTTAGTTAGAGTGGATACAAAATCTGCACAGACAGACAGACACACAGACACACACACACAGACGTCACGCTAAAAATAGTTTTTTCGTATTCTAGAAGTCTCGAAACGTGTAAATTCGTCGAAAACTCGAGTTGCGATTTTCGACATGATTCCAATACTTTCCCTATACATTACCGTGTATTGCAGGAAAAGTAAAACTCTGATGTGGGCAGCACATGACTTTCCCTGCAGACTTATATTTGCGTTCTCTTTATTTTAATTACATTTAATTCACTTTTAATTCAATTTTCGTTCTCATTTGATAACAGGATTTATTTTCAAAGGTGGCGTAGAGAAAATACGAAAAACTAAAATATCTCGAAAACGGCTAGTCCTAGTGTAATGGGGTTAGTCTTATTCTTTTGTTCGTTAAAAATTACGTATTAAACAAGCATTTCATGGATATATTTGAGCATACGTAGTTTTTTATTTTAGATTTTGGCGATTTTTGCAGGCCATTTTGCAAAACAAGACAGGTTATTTTTTTCCGAATCATACCAAATTCTAATCAGCACCGGGGTGTCCCACACGTGATTTACCTACCAAATTTTGTGGAATTCGGTCCATTAGTTTTTTAGTTAGAGTGGATACAAAATCTGCACAGACAGACACATAGACAGACACACACACAGACGTCACGCTAAAAATAGTTTTTTCGTATTCTAGAGGTCTCGAAACGTGTAGATCCGTCGAAAACTCGAGTTGCGATTTTCGACATGATTCCAATACTTTCCCTATACATTACCATGTATTGCAGGGAAAGTAAAAAGTCTTATATTGCTTTCTTCATTCTTTCAACAGAACCTGACCGTTCTACGAATCGCCAGCCCATAATGTTGTAATTGATCAATTTGCATATCAGTTAAACTTCATCGGCCTGACAATAGCTTTCCGATTGAGAGTTTACTTCCATTCAGTGTTTTACAATTAGTACAAAGTACAGCTAGTCATTATCAAAAAACAAAGTAATCGCTTTAGAAAACAGTAAGCAAAACAAAGCAGAACATAAAGAAAAATCTGATGTGGGCAGCACATGACTTTCCCTACAAACTTATATCCACGTTCTATTTATTTCAATTAAATGTAATTCACTTTTAATTCAATTTTCGTTCTCATTCGGTAACCGGGCTTATTTTCAAAGGTGGTGTAGGGAAAGTAGGAAAAACTAAAATATCTCGAGAACGGCTAGTCCTAGTGTAATGGGGTTGGTCTTATTCTTTTCGTCGTTAAACATTACGTATTAAACGGGCATTTAATGGATATATCTAAGTATACCAAGTTCTTTAGTTTAGATTTTGAAGATTTTTGCGGGCCGTTTTGCTAAAAAAGGCAGGTTATTTTTTTCCGAATCGTACCAAAATCTAATCAGCACCAGAGTAACCTATACGTGACTCATCTACCGAATTTTGTGAAATTCGGTTCATTAGTTTTTCAGCTAGAGTGGATACAAGCTTTTGCGGGCCATTTCGCAAAAAAAGGCGGGTTCTTTTATTCCGAATCGTACCCAAAACTAATCAGCACTAGCCCCGCCCACAAGTGACTTACCTACCAAATTTTGTGAAATTCGGTCGATTAGTTTTTTAGTTACAGTGGATGCAAAATCTGCACAGACAGACAGACAGACACACAGACAGACAGACAGACAGACACACAGACAGACAGACAGACAGACAGACAGACAGACAGACAGACACACAGACACACGCACAGACGTCACGCTAAAAATGGTTTTTTCGTATTCTAGGGGTCTCGAAACGTGTAGATCCGTCGAAAACTCGAGTTGTGATTTTCGGCATGATTCCAATACTTTCCCTATACATTACCATGTATTGCAGGGAAAGTAAAAATCTGATGTGGGCAGCACATGACTTTCGCTGCAGACGTGAATTCAGTCTTTCTATATTTCTTTAAGAACGCATTAAATTGAGTTTAATTGTACAAAATATATAACACAAAATTTTTATTTTACTTTCCCTGCAATACATGGTAATGTATAGGTATAGGGAAAGTATTGGAATCATGCCGAAAATCACAACTCGAGTTTTCGACGGATCTACACGTTTCGAGAGCTCTAGAATACGAAAAAACTATTTTTAGCGTGACGTCTCTGTGTGTGTCTGTCTGTGTGTCTGTGTGTCTGTCTGTCTGTGCAGATTTTGTATCCACTCTAACTAAACAACTAATGGACCGAATTTCACAAAATTTGGTAGGTAAGTTACTTGCAAGCGAGTCTGGTGCTGATTAGTTTTGGGTACGATTCGGACTAAAAGAACCCGCCTTTTTTTGCGAAATGGCCCGCAAAAGCTTGCATCCACTCTAACTGAAAACTGATGGACCGAATTTCACAAAATTCGGTAGATGAGTCACTTGTGGGTTACCTTGGTGCTGATTACATTTTGGTACGATTCGGGAAAAAATGAGCTGCCTTTTTTTGCAAAATGGCCCGCAAAAATCGTCCAAATCTAAACTAAAGAACTAGGTATACTCAAATATATCCATTAAACGCTGATTTAATGCGTAATTTTTAACGACGAAAAGAATAAGACCAACCCCATTACACTAGGACTAGCCGTTCTCCAGATATTTTAGTTTTTCGTACTTTCCCTACGCCACCTTTGAAAATAAGCCCGGTTACCGAATGAGAACGAAAATTGAATTAAAAGTGAAATAAATTTAGTTAAAATAAAGAGAACGTTAATATAAATCTGTAGGGAAAGTCATGTTCTCCCCACATCAGATTTTTTAATTCAATTTCAGCTTTTATTTGGTAATTGGACATTTTTCCAAAGGCGGCATTACAAAAATACCAAAAATCTCAAATATCTCGAGAACGGTTGGTCCTAGAGTAATGGAGTTGTTCTTTTTCTTTTCCTCGTGAAAAATTACGTATAAAACAAGCATTTAATGGATACATTTGAACATACGTAGTCTTTTTTCGTTATATTGGCGATTTTTGCGGGCCATTTCGTAAAAAAGGGCAGGCTGTTCTTTTCCGAATCGTACCAAAATCTAATCAGCACCAGAGTATCACTACAGGTGATTTTTCCACGTGAGCGCGGTAGCTCACTGGTCAGCGCGCGGGAATTGCAGGCCCGGGTTCGATTCCCTCTGCTGGAAAAAGAAAAAAAAACTGACGCCGTGTTCACCCAGAGTATGATCACGCTAAACATGTGAGTCCGTAAGTCCTCAGGGGTGCGGGATTAATCCTGTAAAACTGAGACGTAGGCCAGGTCCGCACTGCTGTCTCCAAGTGATTTTTCCACCAAATTTTGTGGAATTTGGTCCATAGTATTTCAACTAGAGTGGATACATGAGATTTTTGCGGGACACTTCGCAAAAAAAGGCGGGTTTTTTTTTTCCGGATTGTACCAAAAACTAATCAGCACCAGGGTCACGCCCAAGAGTCTTACCTACCAAATTTTATAAAATTCGATCCATTAGTTTTTGAGTTAGAGTGGATACATACATTGCACAGACAGACACACTGACAGACACACACAGAGACAGACACACACACAGACGTCACGCTAAAAATAGTTTTTTCGTATTCTAGAGGTCTCGAAACGTGTAGATCCGTCGAAAACTCGAGTTGCGATTTTCGACATGATTCCAATACTTCCCCTATACATTACCAAGTATTGCAGGGAAAGTAAAAATCAGGGTTATTTACAGCCAAATGTCACTGCTTCCAATTGCTATTTATATAAAATACTAGCAGCGATTATCCGGCGTTGCTCGGGATTTACCGTACAAAACTGTGATAAAAATTACACCGGAACATAGCGCCGTGAATCTTATACATTGTTTCTTCACTGTGAAAAATGTACATTCATTTTAGAGATGTTTAAATAAAATTAAAGTTGGGGAGTATTTTATAATCAATGCTTTATGCATGATTGATCTTTCTTGTGATTTTTTAATACTTTTCGTTGTTGAGTAAGCCTGTGAGAAATAAACCATGGTGATAGTTTCCATTTAAATTCATATTTCAAACCTGCGATTTTCAAACGTGACTAATACGTTCAATAAATTCCCACAAAACTCAGAAAGTTAATTGACTTTCGCGTTAAAACCAACGATTTCCAACCTTTTTCCTTGGGAATGATGGATTTAAAGAGTAGAACTCCTAGGAAAAAGTTTCGTTTTCCGTCAATATCTCGACAACCCCTAGTTTTAGAAACTCGAAATTTGGACTAAATTTATGGGAGGCTATTTCAAAGCTACCCGTCAAATTTCATTGAATTCGGTTCAGCCACTCTCCCGTGATGATAAGACAAACGAAAGTGTCGATTTTTACTAATATCTCGAGAATCACTGGTCGTAGAAACTCGAAACATGGACTACATTTTAAGTGAGACTATTTCAAGACTATCCATCAAATTTCATCAAATTCGATTCAGCCGTTTTCCTGTGATGTTGGATCATACATATATACATACATACATACATACTTTTCATCTTTATATATATAGATAAAATAGAATTTGAAGTGAATCTGCTTGCTTTTGTTGATATTCAGCTGGTTCTTTAAAAAGTGGGTGTGGCCAGCGAAGCAAGTTTTAACATTCCTAATCATAGTAAATAATTAAAACTATATATCATTGTGTTCAGAATTAATTAAGCTATAAAATGGCAGTAAATTTCAAAAATCGATATTTTGTTCCTTTGCTATTGGGAACCCTAATTTTGTTGGTTAGCCCTCCCCTCTTTGCCCGCTAGTCTTACTCAAGCTCAAAAACCATTCGCCCCTAGGGGCGCCCCTCTCCCGTCTTATCTTTCTCTACCTCTACTTGAAACCCTATTGGACCCCAGTTTCTTCCTTTCTGGAGACTTGGGGACGGGCACAACTTCGATCGTAGTCCCCCCCTCCCTTCCCAAGCACAACTTAGATTTAAATTCTACCCATTTTATGAAACAACTTTTCCTTATTCTTTCTGGGCACTTCTCTAACCCCGTCCGGAGGAGGGTGTCCTTATTAGTATTTGTAATATAAAAATTACATTGTTTTCGGAAGATAGTCTAATTGTGCTAAGATTATTTGTTGAAATTAAGATTTATATCGTGTCCGTTGGTAGATTTTAACGTAGAATGTAGAGTCTCCGCAAGTGATGGATTTCGGTTTTGTGATTTGGTGAATCGTATCACGCCCGTTGCGCCGATGTAAATGGGTTGCCTACAATTTTCACTGTTACTTATATGAAAAAAAATTATTTATTTTGTTATTTTATATAATAACTCTACTTTAACTCCAGTTGGGTGTCGGGGCCATTTTGTCAGTTTCATGAGCGATTAAAATGGCGTATTACAAATTTAAAAGTTACGTTGTTTGCGGAAGATATTTGCAGTATATAAATTGGTCTAATTGTGCTATAAGATTGTTGAAATTAACATTTAAATTGTATCCGTCGATTGCTAGATTATTCACTTAGAACGTAGAGTCTCCTCAAGTGACGCTTCGCTTTTGTGATCGGGGGTCTATCCCGCCCGTTGCGCCGGTGTACCCGGATTGCATACACGTTTCAGTTTTATTTATATGAATAGGCCGTCGATATATTTTAACATAAAACGTAGGTGACGGGTTTCGGTTTTATTATTTGGGGAGAGGAGTGCGTATCACGCCTGTTGCACCGATGTATATGGATTTTAGTCTATTTACACTGTCATTTATATGAACAAAAATTAATTTTGTTATTTTATATAACTACCCTGCTTTAACTCCTGGACAACGATTAGAGTACATAGAATGCATTTTCTAGTTGTGATATAAAAGTATCGACCTTAATTTTATAAGTGAAATAGAGCTGCTGGCCTAATGAACGTCCGGTAAATACTCCCGCTTTATAGAAAACGTGTGTTTAGATAGACCTTAGTGGAGTTATAAGAGTCAAAAAAATTTCTATAAAAAATATTTTAGCATTATTCATCAATTTCCTAACATTGAAATGGATAGAAGAAAGCATGGTTCTTATTATATGCTGTTAGATGCAGTATGCGAAATGCGACAAATTTATTTTTCAAGATTAAAATATACGCTTTTCTTTTCTCTTTTTAAATTACTCGAAAGCCAAAGCAACTAGAAACCCAAATTTGGTATGTCGTTGTCTTCTGTGGTACATTTTAATATTTCGAAATTTTAGCCAGTCCTTGGCCCGTCATAAGAATAAAAATTTTCTTCAGAGGAGCAGCTAGAAAGTCTAAATATTGTACGTTGCTATCTATTGTGGTAATTCTTAGGATTTTGAATCTTATCGAGCTAGCCCGCCTTTGAGATATACTCGTTGCTTGGGAATAACTCCAGAACTGGAATGTCCACATTTGATATATCGTTGTCTTTTGCTGTGTATTTTAATTCTTTTGATTTTGAACCTTATCTGGCTATCTCATCCTGGGCGCGTCATAGGAATATACGTGTTTTTTCAAGAAAAACGCGAGATCTAGAATAGCCAGAAATTCATATGTGGTATATTGTTCTATCTATCGTGGCATATTTCAATTTTTTTTTATTTTGAACTTTACTCGCCAGCTCCGTCGTAGGTCCACCATAGGAATGTACTTATTTTTTAGGGGAATAACTCGAAAAGTAGATCAGCAAGAATGTCCAAATTTGGTCATCGTTGGTATAAAAATAACCGCCAAAACTAACCAGTCCGATAAGACTCAAAATCTAAGGAACTAACATGCACCACTAAAGATAACGACATACCATAATATTTATGAATCACAGTTTATTACAGTTGCATATTTAATTTTTAAACAAATTTTAGTAACTTTTAGCAAATGCATACTAACAGTACCTACAAAAGTAAGGATTTCCTGCAACATGTCTCCTGAAATTTAATGTGAATGTCGAGGTCATATATATATAAATATCATCAAGACTAAAGGGTCTAACTATCTAGTCTGACATATACATATACTATATCTCAGGTCGAAAAACGTGATGGTCATCTTGGTAATTAAGATGGCCCTGACGCAAGGCCTCTCAGCTGAATGTTGGGCGTTGGCGAGCGTGACGAAATACCATCCAAGCGTTTCGCCAAACCAGAAAAAGAATAAAATTAGCGATAAACGGCCATTAACAGCAACCATTTACCCCGATCCTCCTTGCTCAACGTTAAGAACGCGGGTGAAAATTATGTAAGCGTTGGCGAGAACTGTCAAATTTGTTCGCCAAGCATTGACAGGAGTCCGAACATTTTAGTCTATAAAAACTTCCTAGACAGAAAATATTGCATAACAATGATTTTTTTAAAAAGTTTATACACTCAGGATGCTACATATTGAGATCCGAAGACATCATACATAATTCTGTCAGAAGCTTTGAAAATATCACTCCATATAAAGTCTCCAATGACCGCCGTGACGTCACACGCCTGTGGCGTATTCCTGTTCCTGCCTTTTTTTTTTCTAGTATCTATGTGTTCATTCGAATCGTTTAATCGAATGTTTTCGCGGTTTTCGCATCCGACTGATTGAACGAACTTTGAAAGAGTCGGTTTTGATCTAAGGTGGCTGGACTCTGGTGATATTTGTTTTAATTTCCTTGTCTTCTCGTACTGTATTGATATTTTACATTGTAGAACATGTTCGCGGGTTCCGTGAGTACTCCGAGGATTGCAAATCTAAGTTTTAATTATAATGAAGTCAAAACACAATTCTGGGGTAAGTTTGCCGAAACATAAATTGCAGATTTACACGTGCCTTTACCTTATAAATCTAATGATTTCAAAATATTGTTTAGTAATGTCATTTCGTTTAAACAAACCAAAGCATCACGTGTTTATGTGAAGTTTATTACGATATTTCTGACAAAGTTACTCGATTTTCTTGTGTATATACATCGCATGCCATTTAATTTAAATATAGTTTCGCCTTTTTATCCTATGGTGCAAGTTAAATATTTTACTTATGTAACATTAAATCAGACAACTGGTATTTAAATTAAACTCTCCAGATTTCTAACATTTTCTCCTGTTGGCAGACGAAATTAACAGATTTTCTATACACTCAGTTTTAGAGAATGTTTTTTGTATCTCTTGATTCTGTGCCATAGGACAGAAACTAACTTCTTCTTTCAATTGTAAATTTATTCCTATTTAGCATGTAAATAATACTTCTACATGCAAAATCAACTGAATAATTATTTTAATTTATCCAGTGTAGCATGAAAAATTAACAAAATAAGTAGCATCTAAAATAATCTATTAAAATGTGTCTGATCCAAAGATGAACTGAGACAAAAATCATATCATAACAAACTGACAGGACCACCAGCCCACTTATACGGAGATACCACTTTTGGGGAAAGATAGCTCAATTAAATTAAGGGCCATTTTTTGTTTAATAACAAGATTTTAGTAGTGTGCATTTGGGCCCCCGCAAATTGTAATTGGGTTTTTCTCTTCGGCATTTTACTGAAGCATAACTCAAATAAATTTATAGAAGTTTAATTTTAAAATGCTATTTTTAATGTTTTGCAACAGGTAACAAAGTTTTAGCTGAACGAATATGTTTCCTATGGACACTGGAATTGTGATATTTTTGGTACAGATTTGATATAAAGAATTTGGTTTTATCAGCATTTTTCACAAATGTGGCGCGAAAATAAATTGCATTTGGCGTGAAATGTCTTTTTCTGGCAACCCCTTTTAGCTTCTGATATTGTCGGCTGCGGCCATTTTATTTTTGTTTTGTTGTTGCTGTGTGTGTAAAAATGTGTCTGTGTGTGTTAAAAACGTGAATATCATACAGGAATTAAAGATGGCACATGTTAATAGATAAAATAATGTAGAAGCAGAAAATTTATATGGAAATAGTGAGAGTTGTAATAGAATAGTTCTTTGATGACCGCAATGTGGAAACAATTGTTTGTGCAATTTAGATATTTACACATGTTTTTCTATGAAAAGTTTTGGATTTCATTAAACCAGGTACTGTGTTTTGATTTTGTTATCCACGTAGTTGTCGCACAAATAGCTATTGCTACATGAGACGTATAAGTATTGTTTTTTTAAATTTCAAAGTATCGTTTTTTCTTAAATTTAGTTAAAGTACAAACATTTTTCTAAATTCTGTTTTTTCTTAAATTTTGTTAAAGTACAAACGTTTTTATAAAATTTCGTGATTGGCATTTTTATGCATTTTTAATTATATATGTTTTGTTAAAGTACAAACGTTTTTATAAAATTTCGTATTTTTTCTAAGTATTGTTAATTATCGGCATTTTTAATTATATATGTTTATATTTGTTACGCGCAATGTTCAAGATGGTGTCCGTTAGGACTTTTCAAGCAAACATTTTTATAAAATTTCGTATTTTTTCTAAGTATTGTTAAATCAGCATTTTTATGCATTTTTAATTATATATGTTTATATTTCTTACGCGCAATGTTCAAGATGGCGTCCGTTAGGACTTTTTAAACACCGTACGCATTGGCGCCTTTTGGCGTTGGTTGTTTTTTAATTGAATAATTAAAAAAATGAGAAACCGGTTTATAATTAAATCTTTTTTTTATTATTATATATAATATTAAAAAAATAGCTGCTTGTTAATTGAATGGTTGCATATTATGAAATGGAAGAGAAAATTTGCTGAAAGATAAGTTGAGCATAAATTTAGTGCTATTAAATCATATTCCTTCAGTAGAAGTACTTGCGTAAATATTTTATATTCTTCCTTCACAACTTTTTCTGAGATGGAGTAAAATGTCACTTGTACCTTTCTCTTATTCTTTTTCTTCAAAATAAAGCACACACATGCAGGCCTGTGGAAAGCGAGGGGGGAAGTGGGCCTCTCCGGGCCCCCGTCCCCTCATTTTTGTATCTAATTTTTCCTGTCCAGGCCGGGTTCCCCTGCACACCGGGAAGGGGGGGGGGGGAGCTCCAGCTCAGATCTATTAATTAGACAATTTTATAATCAAATACTTCTTGTCAAGTTCCTTAAAAAGTTTGGAAAGATTATTATATTTTATTTTCAGAAAAATAGAAGTGGAAAAGGAATCGCTCCATTCTTCAAGCTCTATTTTAATGCTATATATACATTTGTAAGAGTTAGAAACCGTAAAATTTGACTCTTTTATTGGTAATTTATTTTTAAATATATTTGAAGAAATACAATTTAAATAACACTGTCGTCTAACGTTAGTAAACGAAATATAATTTGTTACCTTCCGCCGTAAGACAACAACCATCCGGTTAATTTGACGGTAGCCCACTGTCAGGTAGCTCAATGCGCGTCCGCAGTTGCAGGTAGCCTAACCACTTTGATGATTTACGCTTTATATGTTTTATAAATTGTAGGGATATCGTTTTGCAATTCTATAAATAAGGGAAGGGTGATTCTTAGAATAGACCCCAACTCATTTTTCAAAGTACGATCCCGCGCCAAGTTGTCTCGATTCTTCAGGTTGCAATTTCATTCCGTATACTTTGCCAATTCTGGTAGCCCACGGCTTCTGGTAACCCACTGACATCCAATCAGCGCTCGACTGTTTAGGAATCTGCCTATTTATAGGCAGTAATAGTCTTCTGTGTATTTCATCAGACCTTTTTCGATCGAATTCGTTGACTCTTGTTTTTACATTGTTTTTACAGATCTTTTTCGATCGATTTGCAAAGATTTAAACACATACAAACTTTTTGGAATAAATATTTAAAACATTCCGCGTAATTCATGGACTTTAACATTTTACGCATATTTTCAATAGATATGCGGTGTTAAATGTACGTGTACGTTCAAGAAAACGTGTTACGGTGTTGAATGTACGTGTAAGAAAACGTGTTCAGGTGTGGATGTAATTAAAAATATGGATATCCATTACATAAAGGTTAGTTCTTTTCTTTGTTCATCCCTTGTTTTGAAATTGTCTTTTGTATTTTTCCGTATTTTTAAAATGGGTTTCTTAATTTTAAAGTATCATTTTTTTATTGATTTTTGTACAAACTTTTTTCTAAATATCGTTTTCTCTTGAATTTAGTTAAAGGACAATCTTTTTCCTACCTATCGTTTTTTCTTAAATTTAGTTAAAGTACAATCTTTTTTCTAAGTATCGTTTTTTCTTAAATTTTGTTAAAGTATTGTCTTTTTTTAAATTTTTATAAGTTTTTGATATTGATTTAAATTCAAAAAATATTTTATAAGTATCGAGTGTTTCAATATGGTTTCTAAAATTTTATTATTTTGCCATTACGCAATATTTTTATAATTCTGTCATTACGCAATATTTTTAAAATGCACAAAAATAGTATTTTGTAATCTTTTTATGAGCATTATTCACTTTTATTTATATTCAATTGCAATATCATTTAACAAAATTCCAGTTCATAAAACTGTAGAATACGACGTCACTATTGTAGGAGGAGCCTATTTTAAAACACAGGAATATACGTCACTTCAGTTCGGAGGAGTCAATTGCAAAACACGGAGAAACGTGCCAACTTGGCGCAATTTTGTACTTAAAAAAAAAACGAGTAGGGGCTATTCTAAGAATTTACCTAAGGGAATTTTGTAGAAATTTGCAAGAAATCAAATTATTTGCTTTTTTTTTATTGAGAGAAAGGGACAAATTATGATCTGAAATAAAATTCAAGAGACTAGCAGCTATGCAATTGGGATAAAATTGTTAGTGAACTAGCATGTTAAAATTATTGAACATTGTCAAAATAACTGGAACATTTCATTATTAATTGACAGACCCTCCTCAGATACAGCTGGCTCAGTTGAATTAATTCTTTTCCTTACCAATAATGTATAAGATGGACCAAAGTTGAAAAGGCTGATCATGCCTCTTTTTCTCCTGAGCCAGCTCCAGATGTATAGCTCAAATCTTATCTCCATCAGAGAAATTTAAAATGCAGATAGGATTAACTGCCAATAAATTAATTCCAGATTCTGCTTTACAGTTTACAGTGTCATTTAGGCACTCAAGTAAAAATACCGGCACCCACAAATAAAAATTTCACCGCATTCCTACTGGGAGATAAATGGGGTCAAGGTCAGTCGACTCCTGAATGCAATTTTCTGATAGTGAAGGGGGATGAAAGAAAAGGAAACACAGGGTGACAGGAATTGAAAGCAAATCGTAAATTTTTGTTGCAATCTGTAATCACTGTACTGAAAGGGGAAATACAAGAGCGTTTAAAAGGATATCTACGGTTTGAACAGAGGGAAATATATATGTATACGTGAGAAAACATGGCACAGCAATTTCGATTGTATGAGTATCTCGCACTTTAATGGGAACCCTGGGAAAGTGAATAAAAAAATCAATTTTTGTGGGGAGACAGAATGCAAACAAACTAGAAAAGGTTACTAGCAATCTTTGCTACCTCTTTTTTCTGTTACTAGCATTTCATTTTTTTAACTAGCAATTTGCTACTTACTATTAGATGGAATTGTACCTATATTAAATGAATACATTAGACGAAATTGCAGGCTATAATTATCAAAAATCAGATTTTTATAGTAAAAATACTCCAGATTCGTTTGCCAAAAACTGAATGCATTTTTATTCATTAATCATCAGACTTACTGTTCTTTATTATTCCATTTCACCTTGTTGCTATTTTTTTCAATTTGTTTATTGTGTGTTTAGCTTACGCTAAGTCCTTTTTTCTTGCTATGAAATTATCCAGCACATGTTTGATACTGTTTCCAGTAGGCAATTTTAGAAGTGCTCTGCCACCTGCAAATGAAAATTAACAAACTCTTGTATCCAAGAATCCTTTGCCGACCTTCATTAATTGCTTCATTAATTAACATGCCTGTTGATAGGAAGTTTTCTACCTCCTATCAACCGGCATGTCAGCCCCTCAACTCAAATAAATAAAATAAGATGTGAATTTAGAGCAAAGAAAAGGCTATAAACATCCCATATATTTTGTTGTTTGAAGCTGGAAGCAGAAGCTAGTTGATTAATAGATTATCTCTTCCACAGAATAAATAGTTTAAAACTATTATGTGTTTTTCTACAACTTAAAATTATATTGAATTTTTATTAAAATTATATTAAATTATTATGTTTGATATGCATGTAGGGTAAAAAGTTCTCATTATTTGAATTCTGTAAGCAGTTGTTTTTTTTTAAATATAGTTTTTTTGGAATAAAGTTCTTTTGCGCTATTTACAAGAACGGGCATTTGTTTATGTTGCGTTAATCCAAACACAAGATAGTGGAAAGGGAATGAAATAGTTGTGCATCACACTTCAATTCCTTTGACTTTGGTGAGATGGATTATAGGAGAACTTATTTCCTTCTTCCTTACCATCTCTACTAGATAGAGATGGTAATGCTGCTAGCCGCCTTCAGTGACCTGCCCGACCACTCGCTTTTTGAAAATCTCTTAACTTGCAATAACTTTCTTACAGTAATAGTGGACTATAATCCTGCATCGGATTGTGTACTCACGGTTTATCTGCTTTGCGAGCCAGGTTTCTTTTATTTTTCAAGCTATTTGTCTATTCGCAAAATTTATTTTTAAAGGCTATACTTTATCACATATTTTTAATGAAAGTAACTGGATAAATGCATAAACAGAGGTTATAAACAATAAAAAATTATGCATATGCAATGAAAAATTACCGAATAGAATTTTGGAATACAACTCCATTGTGGCGAGATAATTTTCTCAACCTGCACACAGCACTATTGTTGACTGTGTACTTCTCGCTACATGGGCAAGTTACAGTCAATGATACTCTAGCTACATGTCATGTAGTATGATACATATAATAATGATACATATGCTGCACAAGCACATGTAATTACTTTGCAATAACTGTTAACAGTTTACCCAGCCACTACGTGGGCTCATGATGAACAGATGTGCTCCATGATGTGCATTTTTTAGATTATTAGGAGGAACATTCAATAGTTAATCAGTCAGAATTTATATAAAAAAAGGTGGAAAAGTTAGGCATAAAACATTATGATTAGGGTTTAAAACCTTGGTCATCGGAATGAAATTTATAGGTGCAACATATAACTAACAACTGCTAATTTCAAACCCTGCTCAGTTACTTGAAATTATATGTGATTATTACAGTAAACAGTTAAAATTGTGAGTTCAAGCATTTTATTATTTCCAGAGTTACAGAGTCTTAAAACACTTGAGTTATAGTATTATATTTGTTTTTGCAGAAAATTAATTTTTCTTTCAGGAATTTGCTGTGAAAGTGGAAAACAGTATTCACAGGTTGTTGAACAGAGATACCATATAACCATGGCAGTTTTAGATCCAAAATGTAAGATTAATTCTTTTTTTATAATTATCATATCTAACAGAGTCTATAATTTAAGGTTAAATGTAGTAAACTAAAGAACACCTTCAAGTGTAATGTGTGGTAGAGACTTCAGTTTGCATCTTAGAATATAAGATGGATTACATAATGCAATGATTCCTGACCAGGGTTCCACGAGCTCGTATTTTCGGAGTTCTGTAAAATCTGGGAGAATTTGCAAAAGTTTGCAAAAAAAAAAAAAGGATATAAATTACCACTTTTTTGTAATTGAGTAAAATAATTTATATTAAGGTATTAAAAGAAAAGTTATTTTAGCACAGAATCATTACCAAATAGAGAAAACACTGTTTGTTTGTAACCAGTAAATAGCCAGATATAAAGTCGAAATATTTACCATTTTTTACTCACTTTCTATTAACGTCATATGATGGATTTTTGTTTGAAACTTTGTTATTAACAATAACTCTAATAAATAAAATTACAATCCAATTACTTTTGTAATATTTTATTTACAAAAGTGAGTTAATTATTATTTATTAATCTTACTACTGGTACTTGTATTTTGCTATTTATCCCTGTTGAACTTAATATGTATTAGCTAGATAGGGATTCCCTGAGCTTTTACAAAATATTTTAAGGTTTCTCCCAGACAGTAAGGGTTAAGAATCACTGATGTAATCATAGGTTTTTCAACCTGGGTGGTACCATCCCGAGCAATTGTTCTTAACCTGGAGATCGTGACTCACAAGAGGTAGGGCATAAAAAATTTTGATGCATATTTTGTTAACTGCTTCTTTTATTTATTGTGATATGTTTTTTGTTGTATTTTGTCCAAAGATAGGTTCTTAATTTTTAAAGATGTACTGTCAAAGATAGGTTCTTAATTTTATACTAAAGAATAAATCCATTAGTAATCAATATTTATAAGTATTTAATTTAAATTAAATATTATACTCACTAGTACTGTTTTATTTATTAGTACTGTTTTCCAAGAAATGAAAACATTTTTTTTTTTGTGGAGGGAGGGGGTTGTTGTTGAGACCCAGACCGTCCGACCTACCAGAAAGGTGTAAGGTAACTGTTTGAACAGCCGGGAAGTGCCACCCAATTTAGACCGGAAATCAGTGGGGGAGGCATCCACAGGGACCTTACCCTCCTTCCCCTACCACCAACCTCTCGGAAGGACTTTTCGGTTACGACCCACATGTTTAACGTGGTTGTACTCCGCATAAACATGGCAGCAGTTGTGGCAGCATGCAAATCCAACGCGCAAACCACCGGGCTACCATGCCTGAAATGTGCCAACTGCACGTGGTGTTCCCAGGTGGTCACCCACCCAAGTACTAACTGCGCCCGATGCTGCTTGACTTCAGTGATCTAACAAGAACCGGTGTTTTCAGCACGGTAAGGCCGTTGGCTCTTGGAGTGAGGGGGTGTCATTATTTGCAGCCATCTGATGCACTTTAAATGTGAAAGAGAGACCAAAAGTTTTAAGAACCACTGCCGTAGAGGACAATTTCACTTTTCAGTGGTTATATTTTCGTGTTCTGATTGTTACATTTTCATTACTTTTGTTAATTTAATACCGAAAAGATTTAAATATTAATTTGTTCAAAATATAGAATAATTTATTAGAAAAATCTTTGTTTAAAATATGGTATAAAATATTAGAAAAATCATGTTATCACATATCAAAAAACGTTCGTAATAATTCTCCTCTTCTTTGCATCCCTCTATCCCCCACAAAAAAACATTGCACTTTAACCTTATTTATTTTTTTTTTGCTTGAAGTAGTCTCACTGGGACATTTGTATATAGTTTTATAAGCATTACATCACCTGCTTGATGCAATTTAATGACAATCAAGATAACACTACCATTAATGACAATAATACGACAAAAATCAGCATGTTTGAGTTAGGGTTCAGTTGTTCTAATGTAAATAGACACTTTTTTTTTAAGCTCACATGGGCTAATTTCTAAGTGTATAGACACAGAAATGACAGAATTTTATATCTGTTTGTGCTTGTACTTTTTAATGGAAGATTTTTCTTTTAATGAATAAAACTTAGTTTAATACAACTGGTATGTTATTAAACATTCAGTGATAAATAGTTTTTTATTACTTTTAAAATAAAATTTTTCGAGTTCTCAGATATTGTCCCATTTTCTTTGCTTAATAATGACAAGATGTATGGTGCAAGGCTGTAGAGTAAGAGTAGCTAAAAATATATTGATTATGACTCCAAAATAAAATTGATTTTGAAATATTCAATATTTTAATAGTTCCTTTTTTTGTGGGGTAATAAATTATAAAAACATCATATGTTTACCAATTAAAAAGCTATTGATATAAAACATTAATCTTAAATAATAAAAGATGTGTGTGTGTCTGTGGTTGTCATCTGTAATGGAAACTCAAACGCTTCGGACAGTGGCAAAATTTGCTAGGAAGGTATTTCATGTCCTCATACTATGCACTTGGGGTGATTTTTTAAAAAATTGAATTAGTTAAAATGTTTTGAACTTTAATTCACCATTTTCTGTCATTTCATTAAATCAAATCTCTTTATTCATTGCCACTGCAGACTACATTGGAGAGTGGGTGTTTTGATAAAGTGGCAAACATTTTGTCTGGACAAAAAAATAGCAGTTACTAAGTGGATTTAATTTATCAGTTTTCTAACTTTATGAATTTAAAAGATTTTGTTCTAATTATTTTCATTCTAATTGTTTAATTTGGTATTATAGTGCTATTAGTATTGTGCTAAAATTTGATTTAAAGTGGATGAAAACATGCTGAGGTAGTAATAATTTTTTTTTTTTATTGTACTTTGAGGAAGAAGGAACTTTTTGCTCACGTATTTTCATTTTATTGTGTTTATTTTAAGCAATCTTAAAAGTGACTTCACTTTTTGAATATCATTTTTTTAACTTCGCGAATTTAAAAGATATAGCATATAAAACATATTTGTATAATTCTACTAATGATCAGGGATCTAGCACTTATTTAAGGTATGATGTATGAAAGGTGCTTATTTAGGTTGTATTATTCCCATGTTGTACAATTGACATGATTGTTCAGGCATGGAAAAACAAAATACAATTTTAGTCAAAACTAGGTGATTTGGAAATTAAGTGATATTATTTAAGTAACAAGCACTTTATTCAAGAATCCTAGCGATGCTAAATAATTTACTCTAGTATTATAATTAAATAAGGATTAACACAGAAACATATTTTGATGATACAAAAGTTAAGTTGTCTGAAATAAAAAAAAATTATTAACCCCTTGCCTGTGGAGTATATTTCAGGAAAATGGGTCAAAAATGGAAAAAAAATTTTATGCTTCAGTTTTGTCTATTATAACATTTAAAAAGGTTAGAAAAATTTTATTTTGTAAAAATATAAATTTTTATATGAAATAACCACTATATTTAATATTTTGACATACATGTGGAAAATTAATGGATTATATTCATATTTTACTTAAAATGGTTTAATTATAGCAAAATAAATCAAATAATCTTTTGAATTTCACAAATCATTTCACAGAATCATTTTTCAGAATTTCACAAATCTTTTATAGTATGATATATACGAAAAATATGACACGGCACACAAGCCGTCATCACACTCTTTACAATAAACTCGGTTTATATCCCACCTAATCAAGCTAGCTGATCCAGCCTACTTCCAAAAAAAATGTGGACAAGTATCGCCATCTATTGGAAAAACAATGAATTATATTGTAAAGCATTTGGTAAGGCAAAACGGACTCAATTCGGGATCAACGGAATAGAAACACTGATTTTTCGCTTGCCCAAAGTCAGTTCGGGCATTCCAAATTTGGCGCAGAGGGGTTGCCCGAACTGGATTCGGGTGGCACAGGCAACGGGTTAAATATGGGTGAAAAGGAATGTTTCTGCATTCATAGTGCTATATGGGACTCCAATCAAATCAGCCTGTTCTACACAACAATGTAAAATTTTGCCTAAATTACATGAAATTCAACAATTTTTACATTGACAATGTAGAAAATTTTTGTCTAATTTTTATATAGCAATAATCATGATAAATGCAGCATTTTCCAAGTATATGATGGGTTTGGAACCTAAAAATCAAAAAATCCCGTAAAAGCTACTAATTAAATACATTTGCTATTTATCTCGGTATCTGAGTCGAACTGCAGAAGAAAAAAAGAATCAAATGTTTGAGGTACTAACCACAGCCCTGCGGTGGTGACCACAAAAAGGTTGAGTAACACTGATCTAATGATTTCAAAAGCCTATTTTGTATGCATATCACATGCTTTTGATATAAATATTTGTTTTAATAAGTTTGAGACTTTTCTATTTCAGCCTTCTACAAGGACGATGATGAAAAGATTGTCTCGCTTATGGTATTGCGTGGTGGATGTGAATATTTGTTATGTGTTTTAAAGCATGGAGAAATTTATCAAGTCAAGTTGAACTTAATATTTGATAAAGGAGAGGATGTGGTTTTTTATATCTCTGGACATGGTAATACTTCATTGCAGATATTCAGGGTGTTTAATTTTATGAAAGACCCATGTAATTTTTCTCTCATTCTTGAAGTTTGTCATCTAGTGACAATTCAAATAAGAAATGATTTTAAATGTGTTTCATTTATTAGTTATTAATTTTTCATAAATTGATTGGAAATTTTGCATAATTGTACAATCTTCTATGTGTACTTCCATGCACATTTGATTATGAAAATGTCTTCCATTTTTGCAATACCGGCATCGACTGTGATTTTTCTGTTCAAGAGAGTTATTTTTAAAACAATAATGAAATACCGGCATTAATAAAATGTTGATATTCAAAGAATTAATGCTTGCTGGTGATCCTGTAAAATTTGAACTTTGAACATGGAGTTTTTGTTTTGAATAAGGTTATTCCACTAAGTATCAATAACCTGAGAAATGTTTTATTCTCTTTCATACTTTTACACGCATGTGTATGTCATCTAAATATTACACAATTTTTTTCTCTTTTTATTTATTGTGTTTAATAAGACTACTGTACTGAGTATCTTTAACCTAGAAATGTTTTATTTTCTTTTTTTTTTCCTTTTTAAATAAGGGATATATTAAATATCTTTAACTCGAAAAAGTGTTTTAATTCTTTTCATACTTAATATGTATATGTCATCTATATATTAGACAAGTTTATTTTCCCTTATATGTAATCTAATAATTTTCCAATTTTCATTCTTTAAAATACTTACAGGTCTGTATTTAAAGTAAAAGCAAATGTACTTTTATCCATTTATCACTTACATAGAATCTATCATTTTTCACACACAAGTATTGAAAATTCCCTGGATATTAATTTAAATTATTCCTCTGTTCATGTAAGCATAGCAAAGTTCATGTAAGCTTAGCAAAGTTAAAACAAATATTATCGAATTATAAGACTTAAATATTTCATTGATTTCAACAAATGCAAATGTTTAGATTTTCTAGAACATAAATTAACTTTTGATGCACTCAATTCACCCATATAAAATGATAATGTCTGGTCATGTTGCATAAATTTCAAAACATGTATTTGTTGAAGCCGAATTTTTAGCAAACTGAATTATTTAGAGTTATATTAAATTCTTTATATTTTTATGCTTTAATAATATTTGCACTCCTCTTGATTTTATGTACTTTCCCAATTTCTTTAAATTCTGTCAAGTGATTATTTTTTTAAACTGACATCCAGACTTTAACTTGGAACACTAGTTTAATTCAGGGGTAATGAATTTCTAGTAACTGCTATTTGTTGTAGCACATGTTCAAATTGTGTTTAATTTTAAGCAATGTATTGTTATTTTTTCTTACTTTGTTGAATGAAGTTGATTTAAAATAAATGTGTTTGTTTTCAGGAAAAGTTTGTCTTAGTGGTTATCAAATAATTGATACTAATGATGTCTTAGATGAAATTAGTTCTCAGTTAAAAGGTAAGTAAAACTAAGGAGAGGGAAATTAATCTACATTAGATGGTTTTTCTTATTTCAGTTTAGAAACCCGCCAATCATAATGAATTTTTCAGCTAAAAAACATGTAGCTCAAGAGAGTAGCTAATGAAAACAAAAAAAATCTAACTTTTTATTTTTCCAAACACAATGCAAGCTTACATTTTATATGAGAATTACGGAATTCCAACATACAGTCAAAACCTCATAATTGCTTTATATTGCATAAATGGGCAAAATGTCAAAGCTTATAAACTTTATCCTATCTTTTAAATGTTACATGAACCACTTAGCTAATCAAAGCACAGCTGTGGAGTCCGAGACAGCAGCAGTTTTGATGAAGTCATAAAAAATATACCGTCTCTAACTCAAAATATTTATTTAAAAATAATTTTATTTTGGAATATTTAATTATTTTTATTTTATTTCAATAGCTTCTTAGTAATAAATTCAAAACATCAAATTCTTAAGAATTAAAAACTATTGATATTAAAAATTTATATTTTAGTGAAATATGGATTAACACATTGTTTGAAATTAAATATAAGCTGAAATTAATGCTTCTGGATGCACAAAACTGTATAGGATTCTAATCATGCAATTACTCTATTTAGCACACAAAAATGTGTGCCATAATCTCACTTAATTGGGTTGAATTCAGCAATTTTTACATTATGTAAACAGTTTTATAAAAATTTTAATATTTTGTAACAATAATCGTGATACTAATCACAGCACGTTTTGCTTTACACTAAGGGCTTTTGGCCAATGAATTGAAAAAAATTGAAGATCCTGCAAAAGCTAATTTATGCATTTACTATTTATGACGGAATTAGAATTAGACTGTAGAAAAGAAAACAAATTAAAGTTGAGCAGTAGAGTTTGTAGTTGAAGATGTAATACGGCTCCACAGCCCTACATCAATGACTAGAGTGATATTGTAGCACGAAATTATACTGTGTGAGTAATGTGAAAAGACCTTCCTTTGATGTAGCAGGATGATATGGTCACATTCTGTAACTTAGTAAAAAATTAATAAATTCTTTAAAATGTAAAAGAAATCATAACTGTCATGTGCATTTTCACTGTAAAAGCAAAACTGGTGACACGTGGAAAAGCAGTTTTAATGCTTACATATGCAACTGATACATTATTAGAGAATCTAGCCTCAGGTCTGGAATTAGTTCATCTGCACAGATCTTTTTTACACGTTTTGTGAAGTTCTTATTATCTTTCTAACATATGATATAAGTCTGACAGTTTTCTTTGGAAATTTCTCCATGATAGCATCCCATCCTTAGAATTATTAAGGTAATAAATTTCCTTTTGCCCCAACCAATAAAAACATGTTTCAGTCAAACTAAAGACAGTTTTGTGTATTTTGCAGCATTAATTTACTGCATTGCGTACAGCCTTAATTAGGAGATTTTAGAAATTCCAAATATGCATTTTTTGTAAATTCTATATTCGAAATTCTCATTGCATGGATTTTCTAGAAGTCGTACATAAAACTGTTTTTAAAAATAAGGAAAAATATTTTTTGTAACACTTAAAATATAGCCGTGATATTAAAAAAGTATTTATTTTGCAAAAGAAATAATTTTTTTTACAAAGCTATTTTTCACAAAAAAAAGTATTTTTTTACAAAAGTTTTCTTAAAAGATCATGGCGGAAAGATCATCGATTTCTTATAAAATCAGGCTGCAGGTTGAAGACCACTGCACGATAATATGTAGTTAATGCAAGTTCTTTTTGTTTTTGTAGTTGCTTTTTGACAAAATATTGGCTCCTGGTAATTGCTAAATTAGTTTTCTGTGAGTAAAGAGATGGGCAAATAACACTTTTCTCGAATTCAAATATTAAGCAAATCTTGAATATTTGAATACCCCAAATGATTATTTCAAAATGTTAATATATATATATATATATTAAATATTATTTAGTAATAATTAGTTAATATATTAATTTGAAGTAAAATAAAAAAGTAAGTGTAATAAAACCACTTTAATTTAGGAATGAAACTTTTTATTTTAAATTTTAATTAATCTGAAGTAACTTTTCATTTTAAGTACAAACTAACTTATTTTAGGCACTTAAGTGCGATAATTGAATAATAGTAGATGTTTCCTGCCTACTGCATGTTTTTATCTAACTTGCTTCCCCCCCCCCCCCAAAAAAAAAAAAATTAAGTTAAATTAAACCAGAGATACTGAAGAGTTGCTCTAAAAAACTGTTAATGGAGGTGGGATACAGATTTCAAAGTATGATACAGACTTGATTAACTACTTCAAAGATAATTATTTCAAATGAGGATACAAACTTTTTTCCCCAGTAGCCGGAAACTGTTTTTAATTGGTAGAAGCAAATTTTCTTCTGGATACTTTTAAATTTCTTCTTCTAGAGTATACTGACTTTTAATTACAGAAACTGCTGATAATCATGGAATGATAGTATTCAAGTACTTGAATTTTTTTTATAACATTATATTTAAGATCTCGAATCTCGGTACTTTCAAGTATACAAGATATTCAAGTATTTACAGATAAAATTTGCCCATTTCTACTTAACTTAAACACTAGTATCAACAATGTAACATTTTAGAGATTATGGTGTATTTTATAAATTTATACATGTGTTACAGAAAGTAATATGTCACCTTCTAAAATGAAATCAGCAAGAGCATCAGAAATCCCAAAGTCTCTGAAATTCACCCCTGAGTTTGCATCACTAAAGATTGGGAAGACAGCTAAAACTGCTAAAAGTAAGTTTCATGAGTTAAAAATTATTTTCTTCTGAACTGTTGTTCATGTAACTGATATTAAGTAACACATTTGCATGCATTAAGTTGCAGGAATTATAGACCTCCTACTTTTGATTTGAATAACATCTATAGTAAGGGTATCCGGCTGAAAAATGTAAATGTTTGGTGTAATGTTAGTTTATATCACCAAATCTAATAGATAATATAAACAATTTATACTTGTTTTGTCAGAAGTAGAGTACAATTTAGGAATATGCAAAAATAGTTTTAATTTTTGAACTACTTTTATAGAAAAAAATCTGATGTGGGCAGCACATGACTTTCCCTGCGGACTCATATTCACGTTCTTTATTTCTTCAATAATTCATTAAATTGAGTTTGGTCGCACAAATTAACTGCCAGAATTATTTTAAATAACACTGAATTTGCACTTTTAATTCAATTTTTATTTTCATTCGGTTATTGGACTTATTTTCAAAGGTGGCATAGCGAAAATGCGATAAAACTCAAATATCTCGAGAACGGCTAGTCCTAGAGTAATGGGGTTGGTTTTATTCTTTTCATGATCAAAAATTGCATATATAATAAGCATTTAATTCATGTATTTGAGCATATATAGTCTTTTATTTTTAAATTTAACAATTTTTGCATGTCATTTTGCAAAAAAAATGCTAGTTATTTTTTTCTGAATCGTACCAATATCTAATCAGCACCAGGTTAACCTACAAGTTATTTATCTACCAAATTTTGTGAAATTTGGTCTATTAATTTTTTAGCTAGAGTGTATATAGGTAATTTTTCCAGGTCTTTCGCAAAAAAAGGCAGATTCTTTTATCCAGAATCGTACCAAAATCTAATCAACACAAGAGTCACCCACAAGGAACTTGCCTACCAAATTTTATGAAATTCGGTCAATTAGTTTTTCAGTTAGAGTGGATATAAAATCTGCATAGACAGACAGACACACACAGAGATGTCATGCTAAAAATAGTTTTTTCGTGGTCTAGAGGTCCCAAAATGTATAGATCTCAAGTTTTGATTTTTGACATGATTGGAATACTTTCCCTATACATTACCATATATTGCAGAGAAAGTAAAAGGGTAAAACGTTTCTGTCCAAGTGCAGTTTTGCTTCACTTTGCTTACTTTCACTCAAAATATCTTCTAAACCAGGCATGCCAAAGATATAGCTTGCGGGCTGAGTGGCCCCCAAGACATTTAGATGTGGCCCATGACCTCAATTAGTAATACTCAAATTTCATGAACAGTTTTTCTATACATTGAGCACATAAGTACAAATTACAGATATCCATTAAACATACACTTATTTCTGTCAAAAGCATGTATTCTTTTTAAATTGAGTAAACATATAATAATATTATAATGCAGTAAGTTTGCTTTGATAGTTGACATAAGAATCTCACCCTGTGATTGTTTTTTCTATGTAGTAGACTCAGTCATACATCTACAGCGCACTAACACTACCGATCAATTTTCAAAATTAGTACCACTTTGACACTGAACATCAATGACATAATATAGCTGAAAATATGGCAAGTATCTGGAACTTGCAAATAATGCACTGTTCTTTAATCATTATGAATTTTGCCATTTTAATTTTGATGTATATTTTAAATTTAAATAAAGGATTTTTTTTCTTATGTAAAATTAGTGTTTAATTGAATCCAGACCCCTGATGTATTTTGAAAGAAAATTTGGCACTTTACAAGATTGAGTTTGACACCCTTGTTCTAAACTATAAAATTTAGATAGAAACAGTAAGAAACAAAAGTATTTAATAAAAAATCCAGTTTGTAAATCAATAATTTGTAACGTTCTAAGCTGCAAAGCACAATTGTTGCCAAATTGTAATCAATTATCACGAACATTGCAAATGTGGACGACAAATCTGTTGCCTGAAACACAATGCACATTGTTTTGATTGTAAATCTTCCAGAAGCAATTGCACATGACATCAATGAGCAGTTATTAAAAGCATTTATACAAGATGCCAGATTATTTTTCTGTAAGGCAAACAAATTCCAGCCAGTGAGACACCTCCCATTTGAAAAATTTTAAGGAGACCTGTAGCAGCAATAGCAGTATATCGTCTCTTCCCTCTTCTATAAATTCTCCTTGGTTGATCGGCTTATAAAGTGAAGCAATTTCATAATTTTTGATATTGTAGAACTGTCTTTTAAAAATTACTAACTAATAAATGAAACATATAAATAGAACCCTATAAATATACTGCAAGAAAATTTTTTTGCATGGGCCAATTTTCTGTCCAAAATAGTCATTTTCATCCAAGTATAGGATTACATTGAAAAATATCTGATGCAGGAAGTCCTTTAAAAAACTGACTACTTGTATATTTTCCAGAAGATGAAAAATTTTTCTGAGAAATTGAAAGTTTATTGCTTTCATAAAGTATTTAAAGAGGTCAATGATGCATCTTCGCTATGTGATGCAAATGGCTGCTAGAGCCCAGTGATGCAAATGGCTGCTAGAACCCAGTGATGCCAATACAATTGGGACATTTCATTAATATTTTTAATAACACTAGATGGTGATAGATTCCTATAATTTTTGCAAAACTATTATTTAAATCATTGACCTTCACATTTTAACTTTGATTTTTGTTTTTTATGAGAATGTTGAGTAAGTTGATTGTATAAACAAACATACGTGCAAGCTGTTGTACTGGTTCTGATTTAAAGGGATGATTTCTGTAATAGCAGTTATTCTGTGTTTATTTTAACGATGATAGTCTTGGTTAGTACACTTAAACGGAGATTAGGACTGAGAATTCGAGAATTCTTATCGCTGGGTTTTAGGGGAGTGCATATGAGCTAGTAAGAATTTTGTTAGAAGAATTGCAATAATCAAAAAGAGTAAAATATATTTCTGGAAGTAAAATTTTACAATTGATGAATGGATCTCATAATTATACAAGTGAAGAAAGTAAAATAGTTGCTTTGTTCTTTAGTGCAGAAGCTTTTTTAAACGACTTCAATGTGTGTGATTATGTTTTTGATACTTTTGGTACAGATAATTAGAAGTCAAATGTGGGAGATCTGCCATATCTTCAGTTTTCTGAACTCTGTACTAAATATAAACAGTTCAAAGCCTCTTTTCTGTATTTCATTGATGGTACATATAAGTAATAGTCAACAAAATAAACAAGTTTCTAAGGCTCATGTGTGAAAAACAAATGGCAGAATCAAGTTCCTCAAATGCAATAACACCCGTGTAATTCTGTGATATTGGTAGATGTATTTTAAAGTGAAATTTATTTAATACAATTTTTTCACTGCATTAGGCTTAGCATAGGGCCTGGGCCCAGTACTAAATATAAACAGTTTATAAATATAAAACTCTGTACTAAATATAAACAGTTCAAAGCCTCTTTTTTGTATTTCATTGATGGTACATATAAGTAATAGTCAACAAAATAAATGTATACAAGTAATAGTCAACAAAATAAACAAGTTTCTAAGGCTCATGTGTTGTTGTTGAAACCCAGACCGTCCGACCTACCAGAAAGGTGTAAGGTAACTGTTTGGACGGTCGGGAAGTGCCACCCAATTTAGACCGGAACCCAGTGGGGGAGGTACCCACAGGGACCGTACCCTCCTTCCCCTACCACCAACCTCTCGGAAGGACTTTCGGACCCACATGTTTAACGTGATCGTACTCCGCATGAACACGGCAGCAGTTTTTTGGCAGTGGCTGGAATCAAACCCGGGCCTACCGAGTGCAACTCCAGCGCGCTAACCAATGGGCTACCGCGCCCTTAAGGCTCATGTGTGAAAAACAAATGGCAGAATCAAGTTCCTCAAATGCAATAACACCCGTGTAATTCTGTGATATTGGTAGATGTATTTTAAAGTGAAATTTATTTAATACAATTTTTTCACTGCATTAGGCTTAGAAAAGTGCCTGGGCCCAGTAGCAGACGATTCTCGCTACTCACAGAAATGCTTCTTCCTTTGTTTGTTGGTTGTGAATGAGTGAAACAATTATGTGAAAGTTTATAAATACTAAAACAAGGTACTTGCAGTTATTGAAATACTCTGTATTTGTCATTTCAATTTTTAAGGACCATAAAACTGCTTAAATTTATGCTAAAGTGCTTAATGTTCTCAACAGATATCACAATTAAAAAAATTACAATAAAAGTAGGGGAAATTGTCCCCCCCCCCCTCCATCTTTTCTAAGAGTAAAATGTGCTAAATTCTTTTTAATGAAAAATATGCAAGAGCTATGGGGAAAATAAAACTTAAAATAAAAATATTTTTTGGATATTTGCATAATAATGTAAATTTCATAACTATTGCTATATGCTAATTCTATACAATTGCTGACACAAGCGTTCTTAGTTCTATAAAAATATTTAGGATTATTCATATAATTTCTATCCATAGTTGTAATCATTTCTAAAATTTTCACTAATGATATTTTTCTGCGGAAAGTATTTTATTCTTTATCATATACATTTCTGTTTTAGAAAGTGTTTCGCCTTTGTCTGAAAACAATAGTCCCTCCAAAGTGTTTTGGAATGCATTTATGAATGATGAAACAAATGGTGAAATTCAAATATTAGCTTCTGATGATGATGAGGAAGATGACGATTTTTCTGTTGGTGATGAGGAGGATACTGATTCAGATGAAGAGGAGGAAAGTGAGGCTGATGAGGAAGATCTGAAAGATGAAGTTGAAGACCTGGAAACTGAAGTTCAATTCATGCATAGTGAGCTTGATTATCTAAACGATGATAAACCAGTTCAAAATGACGATAATGAAGACACAGTTCCTAAAACTAAAGGTATTTATGTTTTGTTATTCTTATACTGTATCAAATCCAGTTATTCTGTTTTAGTTTAACTTTCTCGTGCTATGTAATATTTATAGTATAGAGAAAGTATTGTTTTCACAAAAATTTTCAAATTTGAGATTTTGATGCAAATATATGTTTTAAGATCTGAACATATTTTGACTATTTTTGGAGTGATGTGTATGGTCAATTCCTTGTGTACACGATAGTCGCCACAAATATTAATGGATTTTCACGAAACTTATTTGTAATTGAAAAATCTAGAACTAGATAGAATTTTTTTAAATTCAAGCAAAAACTTTTATATATTTTAACATAGCAGAATAAAAAAAATTTGATATAATCACATATAAAATGGTTTATTTATGTCTCAATTATCCAGAGAGATAAGTTTCAATTATTGTTAGGGAATATAGGTGCGATACAATTTTTTTTATTCGCAAAGTCATTAGCCCCCTTAGGTGTGGGGGGGGTGGGGGGTGGGAATGGATATCATACATTGTCAAGTATGGTATCGAATGAAAGATTTTTTTCAAGCCTTTTAAAGTGAAAGATAATATGCTATAATTGTAATCATTTGGACCCATGATACCAATTTTTCAAAGTTTTTCTTGTAAAGTTAAAAAGAAAACAAGCTACTAAAAAATGAATTCTGGTATGAGAAAGTCGAGTTGAGTCACACTCCAGATAATTTACTAAGGATTTTCATTTTTTTTTTACTAACAAAATAAATTTGAGAAATTCATTTGTATGTCAGAAGAGTTCTGAAAATGTCTAGTTTGAATATAGTAGTTTTAATGTCTTTCATAAAAAAAAAAAATGTGGTAGCATACTAGAAAATTTAAGTGACCCACAGCTAAGAAATTTTGAACCGTGATAGTTCAGATCAGGTCCAGAAATATTCTGCTGCTATATTTTCCCATTTATTCGAATTACTTTTTTAGTTATTTTATATTCAAATGTAATTTTAAGCAGCTTTTACTAAAATGGCTCCTTAGCAATCAAACATGTTATCATCTTTGTATCATTGGAATAACCCTGCTCTTTCCAACAAGTTTAGAACTGAATTTATAGAGCAATTCCTTCATATTTAAAGAATTGTTTGAAAATTCATTGAAATATACATATTTTAGGGTATTTAATTTTTATTTTCGTGTATTAGAAAATTGATTCACACGATTATTTTTGGTGAGAATATAGAGTGATGTATTTATATTCTAATAAACAAAATTTATTTTTAATTACTCTAAAATTTATAGATAATTCAATAAAGTGGTTAGTTTGGAAGAACTTCTTTCAAACTAACAGTCAAATTGAAAATTGCAGTGTTTATAGGCCTTATAAACACTGCAATTTTCAATTCGACTGTTTTCATATTTATGACTACACAACTGGAGGTGTGGAAGACCCAGATTATCCGACTCATCCGAGGACTTCAGCAGACAACTGGATATGTGTATCTTTGGAGAGTAGTGACATATTTATATAGCCATTGTTAAATTTGTTATGCAATTAGCATATTTGCACATGGAAAAACCCGAACATGGAAATGATTTTAGTGCAAAACAGGCATTTCAGAAATTGGGCGTGGTTTTCTATATATATATATATTATTTGCATAACGTACTCGTATTTAGGACCCCACCAACACATGATAATTTGTTTTAGTAATAAAAAGTGTAAGAGTCTAAATCAAGAAACTTTAAACAAAAGAAGCTGCACTCACTTGTTTCATGTTGGATCCTATTGTTATGAACAAAAGTGGAAGGGGCTGCCCTGTTGCATACTGCTTGTGCTGTAACCACTAGATTATTACTTATGGGGTCTCTACACACTCGCGGTTACTTCCAATACAATGACGATAACCTAGATCGGGTCGAGGTAGACCCCTTCTCACAGGTGGTTGAAGCCAAAGATATTAAACTAATCAGACGAAAGAACAGAAAGTTTTTGTACCTCTCGATGGCCATTTCTAAAAGTCATCTCTTCCAAAGAGATTTTATATATATTAATTATTCTATGGTCTCTTCTGATTTAATCTGATATTTATCAACAGGTTGCCAGTTTACAGCATTGACACATTTCAGAAATTTCACTTTTCTATGAATGTGGGCATGAGCTTGCTTTTGCGAATTTGCTTTAGTGATATATGTATATTTCATCAATTTCCAAAATAAGCTAGCTAAAGTGATTCCATCAAAAAACACAAAGGATCTTAATCAAAATTGCTTTAGAATATTTACTAGACTTTAGCAATTTCGTTGTTTTTGCGAACACTATTATTATCTCTTTTCCAAATCGTTAAATAAAAATTTTACAGAATTTAGAGAATGAATTTTGATATGTGTTTTCTATACATTTTTTTTTCTCCTTTTGTAACTATATTAAAGCAACTTAAATATATTCTACTTACTCTTTAAAATAGTTCTCTGAAATAACATTAAACGATTTACGTCGTATAATTTGTTAGTTAATTCCAAATGTGAAGTTTTAGCTTGGGCAGTAGAGAGCAGGCTTTGCAAATGAGTGGCCTCTGTTTCAAATCCAAGTGGATACTTAAATTTGGCAAATTGTGTTGCCATCTGTTGCTAAAATTCTCCAGCAAATTTTTCTTTAATAATCTGCAGAATTTTTTTGTTTAAAATTATTTCACGTTTTATCTGCAAATTACCTTATTTCAATACATTATTTTTGAGTGTTTATGAAAACTTATTTTGAAGTTAATTTAAAAAAAAATCTTTTAAGTATTGTACTTTATACCATCTATAGATAGAATATACATCTTCTGCTATTTGCTATAGAAATAGTAAATATACATGCAAAATTGAACAGAAATCATAGGACATCCGTATAGTAATTATCTTTAGACTTGTAAAAGTTACATTTTAAACATTTGGCACTAACATTTGAATAAATTTTATTATTTTAAATGTATATTAAAATAATAAAATATATAAATTTATAAATTTATAATATACAAATAAATTATAAAATATTAATATACAAATAAATTTATATAAAGTATATAAATTTATTTGTATATTATTAATGTATACAGATCACTGGGATTCTAAAAGAGTTTTAATTCTTATAAACTTTTTCTCAGCATCTATGTTTGACAAAAAAAAATAATAATAAACTTTAAAAAAGTAAACAATCTAGAGTTTTAATACTTTTCCCTGGAATATAACAAATAACTAAATAAAATAGAAGAGAACTGCCTTCATAAAGTTTATAGTAAAGAGAATTACTTTAAAAATATATATTTATCTGCATAGTCACAAATAGAATAATCATTCTAAATTATTGAACTGTGTATTTCCAGTATCTCAGAAAAGAAAGAAGAAATTGAGTCGAGAACGGGAAGTTAAGAAACGTGCTAAAACTAATGATCTTGAATCAAAACCATCTGGTGATGATAACTCTGATGTAGTATGTATTGATGACAATGAAAACTCTCAAGATTCATCTGATTTTGGTAAGAATGAACTTTTATAGTATGGTTTTGGTGGGTTATAAATTTGAGACTTTGGTTCTGTGTTTTGGGAGAGGGCAATGTAGTAAATGATGAGTAATGGTAACCTTTAAACAAATGTTGTACTTACTCTGTAACTTTTAAATCATTGTGATTCCGATATATAGCAACCCTTTTTATTATAAAATTTCCCCAATATGTTTATTTCATAGCAATTAAATTCTTTATCCTTTTGAAGGAATTTGATGTCTTAATATTTCGATGATTCTGAGTGTAAAAAATATCACTTTGTATTACTAAACACATATGCCATTTTACTAATTTACTCGAATTTTACCGATCAACAGAATGGGAGGGGAGTGGCGAGCATGAACCAACTTTGTCTGCGGGTAAATTGAAAATCGAATGAATTTAATTTTGAATTGCTGAAATTTCTCTGAGCCAGAAACTTGCACATTGAAACTTTAAATAATATGAAATTCTTGCGATCTATAACTTTTAAATTAATAGAAAGTATGGCTAGGCGGAATAGTAGCCTTTAAACACGCTACTTTTGCTACCCTCCTTCATATTTACCGTTTAGTCGTTTATGGGCTGTACATATGTTGGTTAAAGTAGAACAGTGATATTCAAACTGGGTTCCGCGACTTTTTTAATAAAATTTTAGATTTTTGTTATGTTATAAGATTAACTTTTATTAAATTTTTTGTTATTCAAAAATTTAGATAATTAAATTAATTTTTTTTTTTTTTTAAAGCTGCTTGTATGTTTAAAATATGCTTGTATGTTTCACTGCAGTGTCGGCTTTTTAGAGCCAGCAAATTCACCTCAGCTGTATTCAATAAAAAATATGAATAACATGTTTTTAATAATTTATTTTTGTATTTAATATTTGGTTTTATGATTATAATGGTCAAAATTAATTTACAGTCTTCGGTAGTTAATTTTTGTAAATGTAGCCTCAAAACTTTTTTGTGGAGGGAGAGGAGGCACCGAAATTTTCTGTTATGTCACTATGCTTACGGGGCATATTTTTTGTACTAGGGTTCCAAAAAAAATTTTTTTTAAGTGTAGGGTTCCGAAGGCGTTAGACGTTTGAAGACCACTGAAGTAGAACAATGATGCATCATCACAAAATCGACAGTTCAGCTCAGAAAAGTCTCTTCCCCCATTCCCAAGGTTGATGCCCTTTATTAGCGTTTGGCTCCGTCAGCTGCAGTGTATACACGAAACTATTGCATTAAGTTTTTTGAAACTATTGCATTAAGTTTTTCCAAGTGCGCATCTCTTTCGTGTATATATTTTGGTCCAAAATTTGAGGACCACCCAGACTAAGCTTTTTGGAATGTTTTTCAGGCTCTTCATATCAGAGACCACCTAACGCTCCCCTCTGGGATTAGTTCTCCCTTCTATGATGACGGCTCAAAATGGGTGCATTTCTCCGAAATCAGACTGGGATGACAGAGCTTTATAGCCTTGTTTTCCAAAAACTGCAATGTAGGTGGTCTTAAGGTGTATGAACTCTAAAACTGTTCTGAAAATGGCTGAAAATAGGCTCGAAAAAATGATGGGTTCCTCACAGGAATGTTACTTAATTTCAATATTTCTAACTGATAATTTTCAAATTGACTTCAGTTACTTTTTAATTAGCATTACAGTAGTAGGCTTTTATGGTCACTGTTTCACAGGTGGTGGTTTGGGCCAACGGCCGTACCGTGCTGAAAACACCGGTTCTCGTTAGATCACCGAAGTGAAGCAGCATCGGGCGCGGTTAGTACTTGGTGGGTGACCACCTCGGAACGCCGCGTGCTGTTGGCCATCTCGGGTGCGGTATCCTCGTGGTTTGCGCGCTAGATTTGCACGCTGCCACAAATGCCGCCGTGTTCATGCGGAGTACGATCACGTTAAACATGTGGGTTCGTAAGTCCTTCCGAGAGGTTGGTGGTAGGGGAAGGAGGGTACGGTCCCTGTGGATGCCTCCCCCACTGGGTTCCGGTCTAAATTGGGTGGCACTTCCCGGCCGTCCATACAGTTACCTTACACCTTTCTGGTAGGTCGGACGGTCTGGGTCTCAACAACAACAACAGGTGGTGGTTTGAGTTCTGCTTTTTGATATAGGTAAACATTGTTAGTGAGTGTTTTTTATTATATGACAATGTGGGAAAACATGTCTAATAAGAAAAAAATAAAATAGAAAAGCCTAAAAATAGAAAACAAATGTTTAAATTTTATACAAAATAATTTCCACAATTACTGTCTAAGATTCCAAAATTGTTAGAGTTTGTTCTATTTGTGAATGGCTAACATTGGTTGAAAAAATATATATATTATATATATATATATATATATATATATATATATATATATATATATATATATATATATATACAGTCAAACCCCTCTAAACGGTCACCCCTGAGATATGGTCACCCCGTTTTTACGGTCAGTTATAAATTCCCCGGCAGGAAACTCATTCACAATATGCACTTTGAACCCCTGATTAGCGGTCACCCTCAGATACGGACGTGGACACTATTGTAATGATTCATTCCATTAGACTAAAATCTCTGTATGGACACAATCAAAATTTCAATTTTCTATACCAAAGATAGATTCCCAGAAAAAATTGCAACTCCTTGCTCAGCCTGAGTAAAAAAACACCTGCTCCTACAACAATGGTCATTCTCTAGGGACAATAAGAGCAAGCAATTCAAAAGGGAGATAATGAGTTACAGGAACTCCCCCACCCCTCAGTCACAAAAGAGTGGGATCCACTTCAAGGGAAAAACTGGACAAGACCACAAAGAGTACGGCAATGGAGTGCGCATGGTCTTTAAATTAACATTTAATGCGTTGCTTTTCGAGAATTTGAAGTCACATCGGTGTCGAGATCGTAGAGTTCATACGTGTATGTATAGTCACCCTTCTTTCAAAATGGCCAGCATTAGTAATCGTCGAGCTCTGTCTCTGAAAGATAAAATTAATGTTATTGAGTATAATGAAAAACATAAAGTGGGAGTTCATACCCTCGCGACTAAATGTAATGTAGGAAGAACCCAAATATGCTGTATTTTGAAAAAAAAAGAATATTGGCGAAACTAATGGTTGAAAAAAGGAAATCAAGAAAGAAAAAATAAATTTCCTAAAACACCTGGACTTGCTGTAGATACTATTGCTTACGATTGGTTTGTTTCTGCAGGAAACAAAAATCTTCCTATTTCCGGATCAATTCTCCAAGAGAAAGCGAGAGACGCTGCAGAAGAGTTAAAATTCACAGACTTCAAAGCCTCGAATGATTGGCTGGATCGATTTCGCGTTCGACATGAAATCGCGTTCAGGAAACTGGTCGGTGAATCTGCTGCTGTCGACAGCGGTGTGTGTGAAGATTGGGTTGAAAAAATACCAAGAATTATTGAAGGATATTCAGCAAGGGATATCTATAACATCGATGAAACTGAACTGTTCTATCGAGCTTTTCCTGATAAAACGCTTTGCTTAAAAAAAGAACGTTGCAATGGAGGAAAAATTTCTAAGGAGCGATTGACAATACTGCTGGGAGCAAACTTGCAAGGTGAAAAGTTCACCCCTTTGGTGATTGGAAAAGCAGCAAGAGACTGGATATTGTTATGCCGAGATTTGACAGTTCTAAATTTAAGTAATAGTTCAAAATTATGTAATAGCTTAAAATTCGTTATTTTCCCCTTTCCCTTCAAAATTCTAAATTTATTTGTTGTTTTGGAATATTTCGGCGATTTATTTCCCCTTTAATGTAATTTGTTATCTTTTTAATGTTTTTATTATTCAAAATTGTGCGCAATGTGCCTTTAAACGTTAAATAATCTTTTGTTAATTCTCATAATCTTCGTTTTCAGCTGTTAACTTAACTTCACTTCATTCATGAGTCTGCATAAAAAAGGCACTTTTTAAGACGAAATTTGGCTTTCCCTCGCTTATCAGTTAAAACACCTGCAAGTGGGGTGCTAGTAGGGTTGCCTCACGGCATCCGGTGACCATGCATCACCACGGTTCGTGGTTGCCGCCTTGGCGGAAGTGATCCCTTTTTATGATTCTTGGCATAACAGCGTTTTATTTCCGCAGTGTATGCGTGGGCGCTCGGCGCGAAGCGCAGAGTTTCGCTCGCCAAGTTTGGCGTCTCCTGGGAAGGCAAGCGTGTTGCCGGGACATTCGATTCTTGACCAGCACTGTTAGAGGTGGTGTTTTGATCGCGGCAAAGATCCGTGGAACGGGGCCCCAATGCAAGGGCGCCCGTATCCCGCGGTCGTCTCAAATGTCTTGCATCTAAACTTCATCAAAAGTGAATCGGCTTTTCTATCAATCCATTGCAATGATCTCCAGTAGTGAACATCTGGGATGCCGGCCCATTCAAGCGTTCCACAGCATTGTGTTTTAGTTTATAGGGCCTGTGCTCTGTATCCCGCGGTCGTCTCAAATGTCTTGCATCTAAACTTCATCAAAAGTGAATCGACTTTTCTATCAATCCATTGCAATGATCTCCAGTAGTGAACATCTGGGATGCCGGCCCATTCAAGCGTTCCACAGCATTGTGTTTAAGTTATAGGGCCTGTGCTCTCGGGTGCTTGTGTGTTCCGCGCAATCAGTGTCAACCTAGTGGTCTCCAGTGGTGTGAGATCCCGAGCAGTCTGTGATCCATATCCATTCCACCAGTGTCGTCAATCACAAATTTAAGTCCTACCGGATTTTATCCGGTCATTCCTGCAACGCTTTGTCTGAAACAAGTGATCTGTATAGTCACCTGTGTGATTAGCAATTCAAATTAATTGGTGGTTTTTACATTTTTTTATGCAGAATACTAACGTTTACACTTTTATTTTTAAACTTGGGAATTTTATTCCATTTCAGTTTTGAACCCAAATGTTTTTCATTTTTAACATGTACCATTTGTGTTGATTTTTATTCTCGTTGCATTTAAGTTTTAACATTTTTTTGGTGGTGGACAGCCAGCTCCAGGCAGACCAAACTCTGGTCTTCAGACCAGAGTGGATTCTGTGTCCTGGGTTATTGTAATTGGATAATTTTAATAGATTTTAATTTTGAGCAATGTACTATAGATCAAATAATTGTTTTAGAGATCCAAATGTTTAAATTTAAATTCTTAATTGTTAATAAAAGTTAATTTTTAATTTAACAAATGAGTTGTGAATTCTTTAGTTGTTGGCTGTGCTATTTATTCATTTAAAGGTAAGTGGAATTTTTAGAAGTTATATGATGTTAAAGTGTTTTAAAAGTGTTACACAGTTGAGCACAGACCAAGCTATAGTAATGGTTGAGTTAAAGTAAATAAAGAAACAAAAGAAATTAAATATTATTAAAAGTAAACTTTATTATTATAAAATCTATACGATCACAGGTGAAATGTAAATAACTTAAAGAATTATAAATAAATAATCTTGTGTGTGAATCTAGAAAATAAATAATAAATTACATATAGATATAATAAGTATAAATAGTAAATTATAATTTAGTAAATAAAGAAGTTTAGATAATTTTGTAAAGGAGGGAAACCCTCATAACAATATACGTGGCTTACCCGTCGAATGGCACTCTAATAGGAAAGCATGGATAACTTCTGATATCATGTTGAAATATTTGATAAACTTACACAAGCACTTCGTAAAGGAAAAAGAAAAGTCCTGCTGTTTATGGATAATGCAGGTCCCATCCAACAGACGTTCACCTGAAAAACATAAAGGTAATTTTCCTTCCCTCTAACACGACATCAAATTGTCAACCACTGGATCTCGTTGTAATCAAATCTTTTAACGTTCAATACCTCAAGCTACTTTTAAAGCATTTGATCTGCAAAATGGAAGAAGCTAAATCAGTCACAGAACTATCTAAGTCGATCAACGTTTTGGATGCAGTTGGATGGATAAATCCGCATGAAATAGTGTAAAAGAAGAAACGATTTCTAACTATTATCAAAAAGCTGGTTTCAGGGAGTTTGCAACACTTCCGACTGATTCAGATGAAGAATCTAAAAGTTTACAGATCTTGGTGGAAAAGGCCGGATTCGTGGGCGTATCGTCTGAAGAATATGCTCCTATGGATGCAGATGTAATGATAAAAAAAAAAAAACAGAGAAATATCCGATATCGTCAGGGAATTTGCAACAGAATCATCTGAAGAGGAAGAAGAAGTCGAGTGTGAAGAGCAAGGAGTCAGCATCAAAAATTACTCTGAAGTTTTTAAAGTGTTAGATGGACTAAAGACATTTTCCTGTAAGCATAATGATGGAAAGGCATTAAATTTAGTCTCAGAACTTAAAATACACTTCGAAGGAGAAAGACTGGTGGCTAAATCCCACCAAACACCAATTGATCAGTTCTTTCTCCGAAGGTAAATAAATTCAATGTGTACTACTGTACGTTTTTTGCATATGAGCTTACAAGCTGTGAATTTACTTGTTTTTATGAAACAAGTGTGCACGTTCTTCACCAAGATCACAGCTGGGGGGGGGGAGTTAACCCCCGATAAAAGAAAAATTTAACACTGAAAAGGTACAAGGCAAAGATCTAATCAGGTATAGTATCAAAAACAATGTTCAACCTCCTCCCCCCCACCCCCACCCCGAAAGCAAATTTCGGTTACGGGTTTATCCGTTACCTTAAAATTGTTTTATGTTCTCAAAAATAGGTATGTTTCAATATAAGGAATTTAAAACGATTAATGCAGGGATCGCATTCGTCCTAAAATTCCTAAAAGTTTGAAGCTTACCTTGAATTCCTAAAATTAACCTAAAATTTTTAAATCATCCTAAAATTTTGTAATGTTTTGCTGCGGCGTTAAATTTACTCTACTATCGCCCGAATACATTCCATTCATACGGCAATCGATGTTAAAAAAGACTTCAGAAATTAAAACGTTGTTCAAAATAGCACTCATTTTTTACAAAGTCAAAGACGACAAAAGTGTGAATCACGACAAAATCGCCGATTCTCTATGTGGTTAAATCCTCTCCGTCCGCGGGCGGTTTTAGTGAAATACGATCACAAGACGAATGGCGACCCACCTGATCATTTACGACCGGAGATGGCGGAGATTCTTTTGTTTGTGGGAGTGGGAATCTCCACAGGATATCTTTGGAATCTCCAGTGCAAGCTAACAAACCTAGAAGCCTTTAACCTCTCAAAAGAGTAAAATAGAAAAAGACGGGTTCGATTGTTGAATAGTGTGCTTCCTCATATTTACTAGATAAATCACGAAGTTTCTCTCTGCAAAGTTAAAATTTTGCTCAACTATTCTTTGTTGGGAATCAATTGTGGGCAAAAATTTTGAAGAATTTTAGGTCTAAATCCAATAATACAAATATAGTTAGTCGGATTATGATTCTCTTACTCCCCTCATTACGTAATATTTGATCAACGTCATGTCAAAACAGGAGAGTAGAGAAGGAATTTTTGTCTGCTATTAGCAACCTCTCTAGGCATTGATGATATTAAAGGATATCTCTTCAAAAGGATGCATTGCGTAGGGGGCTGGACCACATAGCAGTTTATGAAGAAAAGCAATGGATAAAATAAAATACGGCATAGTAGGGAGGTCCCGCAATTGGATCGCGCTCCCCATAAAAAATAAATTAAAAACAATGAAAGAGCAGAAATGTGATGAATGTTAAATAAACACATTCCCGCTTCCAAGAGATAAAACTTTTAAAGAGTTTTCATTTCTTTTTAAACTTAAAATTTTGTCAAATTATTCCATGTTTAGTATGCATCTGGGATGAAAAATACCAAAGATTTGAACTCTGTAAGAATTTTTGCTCAAAAACCAATATTTAAAAATATAGTTTTCTGGACTAGAGTTCTTTTGAGCCGCAGGAACTTGTGCATGTGTTTTTGTTTATTCTATCAAAACAGAGGATGATTGAAGGGAAATAGCTGTGTCTAGATTAACGCGTTGCAGTAGCTTTGATGAAATATAGGACAACTTATTTCCCTCATATTATTTAATTACTGCCTTCGGCGACCAGCCCTATTGTTTTTAATAAAGTTTTTAAACTTGCAATACCTTTCTTGCAGTAGTTGTCGATCGTGCACCTCTGCGACGCAAGCCATAAATAACGGGGCAGTTCATAAGTAACTGTCGATCGCACACCTACGTTACGTACGCAAGTCACGGCTAAGTGTGCAGTTTATGAAGTGTTGATCTTGTACCTCAGCTATGCGCGCAAGTTACGGCTAACGATGTAGTTCATGGAGTAGCTGTCGATCGCACGTCTCCGTTACGCGCTCAAGTCATGACTAATGGTTCAGTTGATGAAGTAGCTGTCTATCGCACACCTCAGCTACACGCATAAATCGTGGCTAGCGGTGCATTTCATGGAATAGATGTCGATCGCACGCCTTCATTACTCGCACAAGTCATGGCTAACGGTGCAGTTGATGAAGTAGCTGTCATTCGCACACCTCAGCTACGCGCGCAAATTACGGCTAACGATGTAGTCGATGTCTGTCGATCGCACGTCTCCGTTACGCGCTCAAGTCATAACTAATGGTTCAGTTTATTAAGTAGCTGTCTATCGCATACCTCAGCTACACGCATAAATCGTGGTTACCTGTGCAGTTCATGGAGTAGATGTCGATCGCACGCCTTCGTTACGCGCGCAAGTCATGGCTAACGGTGCAGTTGATATAGCAGTTGTCAATTGCACACCTCAGCTTCGTGGCCAAGTCACGGCTAACGGTACAGTTGATGAAGTAGCTATCTATCTCAGCTACGCGCTCAAGTTACGGCTACCGATTTAGTTCATCAAGTGCACGTTTCCGTTACGTGCGCAAGTTATGACTAACGGTGCAGTTCATGAAGTAGCTGTCAATCGCACACCTCAGCTACGCGCGCAAGTTATGGCTAACGATGTAGCAATATGCGCAATTCACGGCTAATGATGCAGTTTATGAAGTTACTGTCGATCACACACCTCAGTTACGCACGAAAGTTACGGCTAACTCATTAAGTAGCTGTCAATCGCGTTTCCGACCGCAATGCGGGCACACGGGTAATGATACAGCTGCTGCGCATAAAATGAATCGTCTTTTATTAGCGGGTACATACAATCCACGTACGAAATATGCAATAACGACAATTCTACTGCATGTAATAACGATATACACGCTGCGCGGGCACATGCAATCTGCATAGATTTGAAATAGCTGTCAATCGTGTTCCAGTCCACTACGAGGGTTCAAGGCTAACAGTTAAACACTTTTCCCAAAATAAATTGGCTTTTATTAGCATTATTTGCTTTAAGTCCGGCCGCTACGCGGGTGCATGCAATCCTTGTACATTACATGCAATAACTATTAACTTACCAGCTAGATTTTTGCTCTTATGGCCGTATTTTATTTTACAATTCTTCAAAAATTTTAAATATGATTTTGAGCTTTTTGGATTTTTTTTTTGTTAATTATATTAAGATTTTCTTTTTCTGTTTATATAAAGTTGTTTGAAAACTAAATTAACATTTTTCTAACATACATATATATAGTGTGTATGTATCTATATATTTACACAAAAAATACCTGTGATAAAGTGGCCACTGGATACTAAGTGATAATTTGAATTTTTAAGTCTACAGAGCATTAAAATGAAAAATGAAATAGGAAAAATATTCAAAAGATTACCTTTTTCTTTCAATGATGTTTGTTTTTTGTATCAATTCTTTTTTAATTAATGAAAAGAATGGAAATTAAACAGTACTAATAATAGAAATAATAAAAATTAGCTCCTAAAATTTTCCTAAAATTTTGAAAAAAATACCTTAAATTCCTACCTAAAATTTTTAGAAAATCTGCTATGATCCCTGTTAATGTGTAATATTTGATCTAATGTAGAACGATCCCCTCTTTTACGGTCACCCCTCGTTTACAGACAAATTTTTCTATCTGGAGAGTGACCGTAAATGAGAGGTTCGACTGTATATATATATATATATATATATATATATATATATATATATATATAATAAAATTGAAAATCCAATAGTAGAATAGAAGTAGTAACTCATAATACACTAACTATCTTAAAATTTACCTACAAAATACTATGAAATAAAAATGAAATTTAACCATAATGAGGAAATTAAAATTCATATTACAGGTCATAAAGTAAAAGCTAATCAACAAATATCAATGGTGTGGAATCAAAAATAGGAATACAAAAAATATCAAGCATTAAAGCTTGCACTTGGAAAAGCTCTAGGCTTAAAAATTGTTCATTTCGAAAAAATTATTTTTCATGTCCAGATATTTAATCGAAATGAACACAAAAATGCTTGTTTCTGAAACACAAGATAGATTTTATCTATAAACTTGTGTTATTTGGACAACAAGCATAAAGAATAAAAAAATAGATAGGAAACATAAATACCTTAAAATACGCCTCAATGATGACGAGCAATAAATGACAAGACCAATGTTGCCATTCGCTAAAGTTTAAAAAAGTTATCTACTGTTGCCAATGTGAGTAATAAAAAACAGTACTGCGTAAAGGCAGTAAAATGTGATATTCTACAGTAAAAGCTGCAAAATAAAAGGATGAAAATATATTATAATGTATATTCAAGAGAATATAGATGTATGGCTAAAATAAGATACTGAGAAGAGATTATTAAGAATTTTAGGCTAATCAAAACTTATTAACTATACCATTTACTAAATATGTTCTATGTTTATATAATTTACTGGTAATTTTTAGGTTATTAATGTGCACACATATATATATATATATATATATAAATATAATGACTAATGATTATGAAAGTTATTAATAATAAATAAAAAACCATGTACACAAAAATAATAATTTAAAATCACAAACTCTAATTTATCACTAACACTTATGAATATTGTTGCTTTTTATATTAACACTGACTTTATCCATCTGCTCCAGCATTATTCTCAAAAATTCATCAGCATTGCATAATCTCTTATAAAATTTGTTTTACTGAATTTTTTCACGATAACTTGCCTGACTTATTTTCTTTTAAATTTTAATGATTAATTCATTAAAATCTTTAACTGATTAACATATGCTTCTGTTTTTTTAACCTTTTCATTGTTGGACTGAACTTTTAATATTGTACTTAAACTTTCAAATTCCTATTGTTCTGGGCTAGTTTAGATTTTAAAAAAGCTAATTTTTTTTTTTTTTTTTTTTTTTTTTAACAAGGGCTAGTTTAGATTTTAAAGAAATTGCTGAATGCAATTTTGTGCTTCAGTACTTTTCTTCTCTTTGTTACACACTTCCAGTATATAACTGGGGCTTCCTTCATTCTCTTCAGTAGTAGATTTAGAAGAATCACCAGCATCAAACTTGTCTTCATTATTTTTGTTTTACTTTCTTTTTCTTCTTTTTTAGCATGTGATGCAAATTGTTTTAATGAAAATAAACATTCTTTTAACCTACTTGCAAGTGATACATTTTAGTTTTGATTTAATATTATTCTTGTGTCAATTAAAAAGATCACAGCACCTTTTTTTTGGATACATAGAAAACCCTTTTTAAAATTTCTGCCTATGATGAAGGCACACAGTTACATCTTGGTGATACTATCACATGTTTCCTACGTAAGAAACTGCTGATCATTACAAGATAATTAAAAAATGTTCTTTAGATTTTTATTATATAATTTAAAATATGTATTCATTGTACACGGTAAACTGCATGAGGCAATTATTTAAAAGACAATGAGATAAAATTTACACTAATACTTTTAGCTAGCAAGAAGATTAGTATATTGAAAGAGGGGGAATTCACATTCTTAACTGCATTCATTAATAGCCTTAGATTCTACAAAGAAACCCTAGTAGCACACCCTAGAGGAAAATCCATTCCTAATTGGATTGTAGTCATGACCTTGAAAGTTAAGTTGGCATTATTGCTGCAGAGGAATATCTCAGTTTCTGGGAGGGTATCAAATTTCTTTTCTTTGTTCTGAACTTTTCCTATACTTTGGGGGGGGGGGGGATAATCTCATAATTTGGGAAGAAAGGAAAAAGGGATTTGTTTCTTCAAAAGGAATTATAGTAACTAAAACTTATGCATATCTAATTAAGCTTTTATATGGTTTAAAATTATGCAATTTAGTTATCAATATTGTCACATAAGGAATATTTAAAAATATTTCTTTGTATTTTACTTTCTATACAACTGGTAACAACCAATAATAATATCTGTCTAGACGAGTTTTTTTTTTTTTTTCTTTTTTTCCCATTTTTCACATTTTCTCTCGAAATATCATTGAAACTATGAAAGATAGATATAAATAGTAAGCAACAAAAATATGTATGAGGAAATTTAGTTTCTAAATCTGTATTTATTTTTTAAAATAGCTCTTATAGTTTTCGAGTCATTGTTTTGTCAAATTGAAGAAGTATGAAAATTTTCCATTTTTCAAGTTTACAGTGCTTGAAAATGCAGCCAAGTAACATTTTTATATTTTACACACAAAAGAAAAATTGTCAGATTTTTCAAAAAACACCTCTCTATTTTTTTTTATTATTTATTTATATTATTTTTTTTAGAAGGTTACTGTATAAAGAACATGTAAAAAAATTATCGGAAAATTTAAATATGGAGCTCATCTTGAAAAAAAATTGTTTTTGCTGAAATTAGAAAAAGAATTTCTTTTTTACATTTGTCAACTTTCTGTGGCAGAAAAAAACTTGAAAAAGTATCTGTTCAGACGAGTTTTTTTTTTTCCCCATTTTTCACATTTTCTCTCGAAATATCTTTGAAACTATAAAAGATAGATATGAATAGTAAGCAACAAAAATATGTATGTGGAAATTTAGTTTCTAAATCTGTATTTTTTTAAGTAGCTCTTATAGTTTTTGAGTCATTGTCTTGTCAAATTGAAGAAGTATGAAAATTTTCCATTTTTCAAGTTTACAGTGCTTGTATCTCAAAAGCTAATAGTGATAGCTATGACAATAAGTAAGAACGTTGTTGTTGTTGAGACCCAGACCGGCAATAAATAACAGGATTTTAATTAAAATGTTATCAAAATGCATACTGATTGACAATAAGCATATATTCTAGAATATCCATAGAAAAAATTATGTATTTTTGACATTTAGGTACAAGAAAGGGTTATGTCAAACACAAGGTTTACATTTCATGCATCAGCAAAGCAGCACCAAGTGAATTCTCCATTTCTTTAAAACTTTTGCTAAAAATATTGTATAGAATGACCAAAAATTCTGCATGGTACTATAAGTTTGTACTATATAACTTTGTATAAAATTTCAAAAAAATCCAAGGGCATGGGCGACATGCCTTGGTTGAATTGACATAAAATGACCGTAGTGTTATGTCAAGGCATACGTTTTTCTTAATTTGTAGCTGACAACAATTTAATCATAATTTATCTTATGCAAGCCTAAAATGATTATGGATGACTAAAATAAACTTTTCCTAAAACACAAGCCCCTATAATCCTGTCCGCTACATTGCGCAATACGTAACTGTATATCTTTTGCCAAAGGGTGATAAGTATAGGTCTGATTTTAACTGCAGTTTTTCATTTCATACAACTTCCAAGTAGCCTGACCATTGTATCACCAACCTTTTGGCCAAAAAATTGCGGTTGTCTCAACTGGTTAGTTGTCCCAAAAGTTGTTGAATGTAATGAGAGCTTAAGAGATCTTTAATTTAATTGAAAATTCAAAAAATATAGATGATTATGAAAGATCTTTTGGAATGTTATGTTTTTGTTCTTTATCATAAAGTATTTTTTTGTTTTCTGTAGACCCCATGAATTCATCTATTGGCAATACTCCCATGCCTAAGAAACCTGAAGTACATGAAGAGGCTTCTGTGGAAAAAAAGAAGAAAAAAAAGAAGAAGTTAAAAGAAAATTTAAATGTTTCTCAGAATTCTGTACGTATAATACATTAAAATATTATATTCCTACTTAGTTTAATCCATTTATTTAACAGGATTTGTTTTTATTTTTACTTCCCCCCTCTTGAAGGAAATATTTTATTTTTTATGATGGTCATTTTTAAGATACAGTTGTTTTAAGGGATAATCATTACTCTAAACCTATTTTTAGTGCTTTTGGTATGCATGCTAACCTAGTCAATTTACAGATGTATGTAGCAGTGTTTTTTCCTTTACCAATATTTAACCTATTATGCAAATATTTTTCTCTTATGCAATCTGTATGCATTGACTAAAATTTTATAATTATTACATATTGCATCAGGCTTCCGGAAATCTCCCGTCCTCATCGGGTTAAAATTTAGTGAGGACGGCCAAATTTTGGAAGTTGCCTTCCTCTCGGATGGCCTTGAGATTAGAGATTCCGCAAAAAAAAAAAAAAAATTTTGTCATCATAAAATTATGGCGAAAACCTCCCTTTTCCAGTGCGATGAATGAAAACTGAAATGTCACCTTCAAATTGCCCCCACCCCATAAACGGCGAGCCGTCAGATCTGCATTGTAACCACAGATGCTAGTTATTTTCTCTCCCCTCATCCTCCACCCAATGAATCCAATGACCGAACAAAAATGCAATAGCATGCTCATGATCGAAGTGACATTTTCTGTTCTCCTTTTCGAGGTCAACATGTGCCGAAATTTCAGATTTTCACCCGACCGACAATACCAATGCTTAAACCCGGGCCAAGCCCGAAGAAATTTATAAATCTAGAATGAACTCGGCCTGATGATAACTGTGTCTCAGCAGGCCTGAAATGATTTGTATTCAAATATGTTAAAAAGAAATTTGCAAAATTTTGCGCGGAGAATTGAGTTTGTTTTCTTATATATTTATCTTTACATATCTAAAATAAACAAAATAAGTTCATGTATTCCATTCATGTATGTCCATTGAAAAAAATTTCAGAATAAATATGTTTGGCACGGTCGTAACAGATGTTTAAAAAAAAAAAGAGTCAACCCTGCCCGAAACAGTAGAAAACTGAAACGTAGTCTGGACCTAAGCCCAAACCCATGCAGAGCGATATCCCCATTTAACTCTTTAAAATCCAAGCTATAAAATTTTGATTTGCTGTAATAGACGGGAGTATGTAACAAATTTGAATGTTTGGAATGGATTATTTTTGTTTCAGACAGAAGTATTTTCTTTTCTTCCCTACTTTGGTTTCAACTTTAAAACTAATATGTTTACAATTCATTCATGGCATTTGTTCCGGTTGTCTGACAACTGAAGTTAAAGTATGAAACATCTATTCAGTCCAAAGCGTGTCAATGAGGTTTAAAACTCTTTAGGACAAGAGGATTTATATGATTATTTATTTACTACTCCTTCAAATTACCAAACATTGGAAAGAGGAGAGATTCATTACATCTGTTACCCCTCTGCACCCACTCATAGATCGGAATTCCACCGGGTTCAGTCCTTTATCAGAGACTTCGCGTCGGCAAGTTTGATCACGGCAGTTTAGCGCTGTGGGGGTGGTGTATAAATATGCAGTTATCGCACTTCATCGTGAGGCAGTTGGTTCTAATTTATTATTGTTGTGCAATGTATTTAAACACATAAGTTAAGGTACAGTGTCTAGAACTAATAGTGTGCCGACCGCCTATACCCCCAATGCTGGGAGATGTTCCTGAAAAGCCGCCTCCGCCAGACGGCGTTGATCTCGAATAAGCGGTCTAAAGCGGAGGAGTTAACATTGAAACTAATGGGAATTTATTGCAAATAAAATGACCGATATCTTTTGAAATAAATGAAGAATTTGTGTGAAATTTGGTGTGATTATTGTAAGTGGTATACACAAAAAGTCATTTGATTTTCAGAGAGATTGAGCTAGGGATATATTCGTATTTTTAAAATTTTATTTAACTTGATCTGGTGTTCGTTCAAACCTTTGAGGTCCAAAATAATCAGGTTCATTTATCACAGTAACGTGAAATTCGTTCTGACGTTTCCTCTTGTGGTACATTTCAATTCTTTCGATTTTGAAGCTTATCGGGCTAGCCCATCCTGGGTCTACCATAGGACTTTACCTGGTTTTAGAAAATAACTCGAAAATCAGAGAACATTGGAAATCTAAATTTAATATATTGTTTTCTTTTAGGGTGTATTTTAATTCTTTCAATTTTGAACCGTACCGGGTTAGCCCGTCTTAGGGCCGCCTTAGAAACTCACCCGTTTTCGCAGTATAACTCGAGCAGGTGTATCTAAAACTTCGAAGTTTAGAATATCCTTGCAATTTGCTGTATATTTTAACTCTTTGGATAAAAAATCTTATCAGGCTAGCCCGTCCTGAGCCCAACAAAAGGAATATATCGTTTTTTGAGAATAACTAAAAATTCGGAGCATCTAGAATGTATAAATTTAATATGTCATTGTCCTTTGGGGTATATTACATTTCATCGCATTTCGAACCGTATCGGATTAGCCCGTCATGGGCCCGTCATAGAAATTTACTCGCTTTTAAAAATAACTCGATCAATCGGAGCAGCTAAAAAATGTAAATTTAGTATATCATTTCCGTTTGGACGGATTTTAATTTAGATTTTGAACCTCGTCGGGCTAGCCCGTTTTGGATTCGCTGAAGAATGCATTCGTTTTAGAAAAAATAACTTGAGAACCGAAGTAGCTAAAAATTCCAAATTTAATATGTCATTGGCTTTTGGGGTATATCTAAGTTTCTTCGCATTTGAACTTTATCGGGGTAGTCCGTCCTGGACCCGACATAGGAATGGACCCGTTTTTTAGAATACCTGGAAAATCGGGGAAACTAGAAAATATAAATTTAGTACATCCTTATCTTTTGGGGATTATTTTCATTCCTTTGTTTTTGAACCGTATCGGGCCAACCCGTTTTGGGCCCACCTTAGAAATTCATTTTTTTGGTGGAATAACTCTAAAGCCGGAGTATCAAAAAGTTTCAAGTTTTGAATGTCGTTGTCATTTGCGATATGTCTAAGCTCATTGGATTTAAAACCTGATCGGGCTAGCCCGTCCCGGTCCCAACAAAAAGAATGTACTCGTTTTTTAAAAATAACTCAAACTGTAGCAGCTAGAATATCTAAATTTAGTATATCATTGTTTTTTAGGGTATATTTTATTTTTTTGGATTTTGAACCTTATCAGACTCTCCCATCTTGGGGCCGACATAATGATAATGTACTCATTTTTCGAGAATAACTCGTAAATCGGAGCAGCTAAAAAATCTAAATTTAGTATATCAATTTCTTTTGGGGTTTATCATAATTTATAATTTGAACCTCATCGGGCTAGCCTAGCCTGTTTTGAGTCCGTCTAAGGAATACGATCGTATTTGATGAATAACTCGAGAACCGGAGTAGCTAAAAATTCCAAGTTTAGCATGTTATTGTCTTTTGTGATATATTTCATTTTTTCGACTTTAAATTTCATTCAGCTAGCTCGTGTTGGGCCTGCCATAGGAATATACTCATTTTTTTAGATTAACCCGGAAACTGGAGCAGATAGAAAATCCAAATTTAGTATATTAATTCCTTTTCGGGTAGAATTTAATATTTTTGGCGTATATATAATTATAATTAGGGGCTTAGGCATGGGAGATAGGATGTGTGGTAAAAAACCTCATTTGCCGAACAATTACATTAGTTTTCAAACTTGTCCATATTTAAAACAAAAAATGAATTTTGTACTATAAGCTCCATTCAATCGTCGACCCCCTTTTTTCCTAGATACATAGTTACATCCATATGCAAATGAGCTAAGAAGTGCGAAATTTATCCACGGATGTTGGGTCGGTACACTGGGAGTACGAGTGAAGGTTGCGGTTCTGTGTGATCTGACGATGAAGGTTTTATGCCTTTGAAACTGGTCAATATTAGTATTTTGAGTTGTATTCTGCTTTTTACGAAGATAATTTTATTTCTTTAGCAGAAATTTGGACCGCACGCATTGATTTTGTTTACTTGAAATTGAAAATTTTCAATAATTTTTAAAAGCATTATATGAATAACTTGAACGAATGCTTTAAAAGCAAACTTTTGTTTTGCATTTTGATACATATTACCATGTAAACCTAAAAAGAGAATGTATTAGAATGTCTAGCAGATATTTTGTTTTATCTCATATGTTCGGCTACTAGGAAAAATGCCTGTTGGTGGCCTTGTGAATTTCGAAGAAAAACATGAAACACCATTGCTGCTTGAACATTAGAACAAGGTGGGGGCTGCCTACAAGTGCTGTCTCTTTGTATGGTGAAAGATAGCGCTAAGAATTTCGATTGAGAGTGGACATGTAATCGACCGCTATTTTATTTCGACAGGCGCGTCTCCTTTACATATGTTTCCGCAAATTGCCACATCTCTTACACGAACAATGCTCAAAAGATTCGCAAATCAGCGGGGGCTCTGAAAATGGGTAGAACACCAGGAAATAGGATTCCCATTTCAGCACGAACCCGCGAGATTCTCGCGAAATCCATGAAAAATCTCACGTAAAAATTTAGACTGCACGAGAATTTCTCTCTCTCCAGTTCCGGCCTAAAACTATTTTTCCTTCAAACTGGATACCGAGAAAAAGATTGGGCCGATTGCTTCGTGACCGCAAATCGCGATCAGTTGCCTCGTTGTTGCGAATCGCGGGCCGATTGCCAAGCTGTCGCGGACCACGATTTCATAGCTACGTCTGAATCGCAGTCAATCGCGATTTGGGTACACTAAAGTACTACGTGTTTCTAATTAGAGAGATATTTTATAGAAAACTATAAGTGTCCCCTCAGCTTGCACGGATGGCAAATTCGATCAAATAAAATTTTGCTTTTATTTTTATAGGATTCTTTCACGGATTTGAATTATGCTCTTTCCGAGTACTTCTCGCATTTTTTGCGTTTTGCTCGAGAAATTTTCTTCTTTCCGCGGACGAAAATCCTTTCCCCCGTACACAATATGTCTACAGGTTACAAAAATCCCGAAAATGTCGTGAAATTGGCCATATATGCCCCAAAAATGTTACAAAATTTGAACAAAGCAATGAATTTTTTATCAGAGACATTCCTTTCTTACATGATCTGAAAATCTGTTTCTCCGCGATTGCGAAAACGGCGTTCGCATACGTCGATTCCCACATTTTCTGAGGAGAGATGACCAATGAATATCTTTTTGCCATTTTCACAATATATTTGCATCGACTGAATTTTTTTATAATTATGTCGTTTAATATACAAATAATAAAAACCAAACCATTTTTCTACCGTATTATTAATAAAATGAAGGGTTATTTTGCAGCAGCATCACGAAAATCTGCATTTGTACGCTATCCTCGACATACCTCGTTTAATTTGAAAAATATTTCCCACTTTTCCAATCTGTTTGCATCGACTACAGTGTTTGTAATTGTTTCGTGTTTTATACAGAAAAATTATTTTACAAACGTATTATTTATGAAATAAAGGGCTATTTTGAAAACAAAAAGAAAAAAGTCGAGTCAAACAAAATGGCTAAAATCACATGACTGGCTTGTGATTCAACAAAAGGACGATGCAATCCTTATGTTCTGCGAGTTTTGTAAAAAATACAAAAAAAAAAATTCCATTTTCAAACATAAAGTCAAATTTATTACCTAATTCTATTTGCCTAGTGAAATAGTTTTCGTCGATATTCGCCTTCGGCGATCAAAAATCGTTAAAGTTTTTAATTGCTATTGCTGCATGAAAATTAATCATAAAATGATTTTAAAAATCAAAATATAAAGTAAATGCAGTCGGCCCTCGACTTTTGCAGTTTACAGACAAAAAAATCATAAATTCGCATGTGAGTCATTTTACATAAAATAACCCATGTAGACGTTTTTATGTCAGCAAATAAAATCATAACGTAAGCATGGGGGAAGTCAGGAATTTGAGTATTTTTGCTAACAAGTGGGGGGGGGGGCTATAAAATTACCAAAAATGTGCTTACTTCATACTTAAACGACTCCTAATTAATTTTTAAAAAAGAATGTTAGTAAGAATGTTAGTTTTAAGAATTAAAAAATTTAAATGTCAAAGAATATGAGTTATAGTTAATGCTTTCTTTTTTATTACTTTCTAAATTAGCATGGTAAAAAAAAATGAAATTTTAAGTGTCTCCTTATAACAGAAAATCTCTCCCAAAATTTTTTGGAAGGAGAGAAATTCTCCCCCTCTTTTCTTGACTTAGTGGGAACCCTGCCAGGAAAGGACATTTTGTACTGCCTTCATAGTGGCCTCTAGATGCAATAGGAAGTATCTCATTAGCACATTGGTCATCTGAGATCGAATCTGTTTTTACTAAGAACCGTCATATGTACACTATTCTTTTTCGTTTTAAGATTGGACAGGATGGACCCACTCCAACGTTGTAATTGACGTTGAAAATCTATATTTTTGTTTCTATATTTGGATTAAAAAGGGCTGTTTTTATAGCCATATTATATCAGTTTTCTAATAGATCTATCAACATATTTAATAGTTTTTATAGTCGATGAAGCATGTCCTCAAATTCTAAAAAGAAAGTGAATGACAGACACTGTTTCATACCTGAATGTAAAACAGGTTACAAAAATTTCAGAGGCAAATATTATCTATATAAAGCTCCTGACAACGATGAACTGAGAGCTAAATGGACAAAGTTAATTCCTCGTGCAGATAAAGTTCTAAACAAAAACTCTGTGGTTTGTGAGTTGCATTTTGCTAATGACGGGTTTGCATTATTTAATTCTCTTGCATACAAGCGTAGTCAAGATCTAGGATAAGGGAGGTCGACGATCAAATGTGGGTTTACACAGATCGGGCTAGCCAATTAAGGTTTTAAATCCAATGAGCTAAGATATACCGCAAATGACAACGACATTCTAAACTTGGAACTTTTAGATACTCCAATTAAAGAGTTATTCCCCCAAAAAAGTGAATTTCTTAAGGCGGGCCCAAAACGGGTTCCCCCGATACAGTTCAAAATCGAAGGAATTAAAATATTCCCCAAAAGATAAAGATGTACTAAATTTATATTTTCTAGCTGTCCCGATTTTTAAGTTATTCTAAAAAAACGGGTCCATTCCTATGTCCAGCCCAGAACGGGCTACCTCTGATAAAGTTCAAATCCGAATAAACTTAAATATACCACAAAAGCCAACGACATGTTAAACTAGAATTTTTAGCTATTGCGGTTCTCGAGTTATTCTTAAAAAACGAATGCATTCTTCAGCGGACCCAAAACGAGCTAGCCCGATGGGGTTCAAAATCTAAGTTGAAATCCATCCAAAAGGAAATGATATACTAAATTTACATTTTTTAGTTACTCCGTTTGATCAAGTTATTCAAAAAGCGAGTAAATTTCTATGCCGAGCCAAGACGGGCTAGCACGATAAGGTTCGAAATGCGATTAAATATAATATACCACAAAGGACAATGATATATTAAATTTAAACATTCTAGATGCTCCGAATTTTAAGTTATTCTCAAAAAACGATATATCCCTCTTGGTGGGCTCAGGACGCGCTACACCAGAGGTCGCCAAAGTGGTCTATATAGACCCCCAGGGGTCTATTTAACAAAAGCGGGGGTCGATCTGAGCCAGGGGGTCGATTGGGGGTCGAAGAAAAAACAGTTCTTAATACGAAAATCACACATACGTAATCGCGATGATCGTAAAATTTGTGAATTTTTTTATAATTGACTTAATATCAGTTTCTTTATAGAACATAAATTAATAAATATTAAGGTTTTTTAAATTATATAGGGGTCGATGATCAAAAAAGTTTGGTTTTTTAAATTATATAGGGGTCGATGATCAAAAAAGTTTGGCGACCCCTGCGCTACACAGAGGGGGTTCAAAATCTAAATTAAAATCCATCCAAAAGGAAATGATATACTAAATTTACATTTTTTAGCTACTCCATTTGATCGAATTATTCAAAAAGCGAGTAAATTTCAATGGCGGGCCAAGACGGGCTAGCCCGATATGGTTCGAAAGCGATGAAATATAATATACCACAAAGGACAATGATATATTAAATTTAGACATTCTAGATGCTCCGAATTTTAATTATTCTCGAAAAAACGATATGTTCCTCTTGTTGGGCTCAAGACGGTCTAAATCGATAAGATTTTTAATCCAAAGAGTTAAAATATACAGCAAATGACAAGGATATGCTAAACTTTGAATTTTTAGATACACCTGTTCTCGAGTTATACCAAAAACAAGTAAAGTCCTATGGCGGGCCCAGGACAGGTTAGCCCGATAAGCTTCAAAATCGAAAGAACTGAAATGTACCACAAGAGAAAACATCATATCGAATTTCACGTTACTGTGATGAATGAACTTGATTATTTTGGATCTCAAATATTTGAACGACCACAGATAAAGTTAAATAAAACTTAAAAATACGAATATATCCCTAGCTCAATCTCTCTGAAAATCAAATGACTTTTTGTGTATACCACTTGCAATAATTATTCCAAATTTCACACAAATTCATCAATTATTTTCAAAGATATCGGTCATTTTATTTGCATTAAATTCCCATTATTTTCAATGTTAACTCCTCCGCTTTAGACTGCTTATTCGAGATCAACGCTGTCTGGTGGAGGCGGTTTTTAGGGAACCTGTTTTTCGCCTCGGTCGGCACACTATTCCTTCTAGACGCTGTAGTTAAGGAATATAATATGAAAAAAATTCTTAGGAGTACAGGTAAAAATTTTCAAGGACGGGTAAAAAATTTTAATAGCCATTCTCGAGGCGAAGAAGGGCTAGATCTTACCGATTTCTCGAAGCCTGTATTGTATACATAATAGCTGTTTTTCAAGCTTATTCATGATTTGAAAAGATATATTGTAGCAGTTTCATAAAAAACTGCATTTGTACACAATCTTCCATATATTTCATCATATTATTGAAATGAACGTCAATTTTTTAAATAATGGTGTTAAACTAATGACTTGGGTACTTAGAAATGCAACCATTTCAAAAACAGAAATTAGAATTTGATGCATTTACATCTAAATTTATATCTTTAGAATTTAAATTAAAAATTAACATTTGTTTCATCTTTTAGTTTAAATATAGTAATCCTAATAACTTAAATTTGTATTTTCTGAACTCATTTAAATTAAAGTAAATCTGGCTGGTTTAACAATAAAATTTACAAAAAATTTTGGACTCTAATACATAATGTATTTTATTTATTTCCAGACAAACACCGATAAAGAGAGCATTTTTTAAATCTTTTTTCTTTTTTAAACATAGTAAAGTCAAAATTTTCTTCTGTTAGGTAACCCTGAAATTGTTTTTAAAATATCTGGAAATTTGAGGGTAATTACTCATTTGTGAGAAATTACTTCTCTGGAAAGCAAAATACTCCTTCAAAGTAAGCCAGGGAGTATTCTACTCTTCAGGAAAAATTCTAGGACAATCTCTGCTTGAATTCTTAAAAGTAGAACTTTCTTTTCTTCATAGTGTGTTTTCTTAATAATAAATATTTTAGTAAAATATTGATAATTATTGAGTCCAATTTGATGCATGCAGTTTTCATTACCATGCAAGATCCTTTTCCATCCATTCTAATCTTTAAAGAATCTACATTTAGAGAAACAGAACTTAGATTTTCACATTGTATGTAAAAATTATTAGTTATTTTCTTTTAAAAATTATTAGTTATTTTCTTTTTTCTTAAAAGTATCAATGCACAATTCAGTTTATTTGGGCATCAAATCCATGTTTTGTTTCAAACTAATTCCATTTAAGGAAGCTGAACCTCCATTTCTTCATAGTGTGTTTTATTATTCTTAAATATATTAATCACAAAATATTAAATACTTTTTTAAAAAGTGTGTATTCTATACACACTTTTAAGACACATGGTGGTAAAAAAAATATGATTGTGCAGCTCAAACTGCTGCTCAATAATAAAATTAAAATAACTTCATTAAAAGCAACATGTAATACAAAATTGAAAGTATCAAATTTAATTTTGTACTGTATACTACTTTTATCAAAATTATTTTAATTAAAAAAAACTGTACTAATTTTGAAGTTGGTAGGTATGTGAGCAGACCTTTGCATATGAACTTTTTATACAACATTTATATTTTGAATTTGCCTTACTGCATTATCACTGTATTTGAATTTTTGGAAGTACGAAGGTATTGCCATAACAATGACTCTTGAGGTATAGCATAAAGTAGTAATGATGATGCTAAGTAAAAGAAAATGGGCTCTGAAAGCTAATAAACACGGTTAAAATTTATGTCGGTGTTTGATACCGACACATTAGTTTTGTATTTTAGTGAAACTTGCATTTATGTTGTTCCTATTTAATTCTACTTTATATTTCAGACTCAAGAACAAGTATCAAACTCAAATTCCTTTTCTAAGGGATCTTTTCAGACGCTAAAAAATGGAGTACAAATTCAAGATGTTAAAATGGGTCGTGGACCTCCTGCAGTTTTGGGAAAGATGGTATGTAGCAAGCCGTCATTTATTGTATTATAATAATAAATTTCATTTTCTTCTACCAGAGTTCATATGCACTTTTAATTTTAATTGCCACAAGCAAGAGCAGATTCATTGGGTTTACAGCTTTTTAACCTTTGTTGCAAAAAGTTTGTACAGTGGTTGGTAAAAGAACACTGCTTTTATGGGTTTAAGACTATAAAACTTTGTCTTGATAGCATTAGTAGTGTTCTCTGCAGAAACATGTTAAATCCAATTGCACCTGTACAATTCCCAGGTGGAACAACCTCTCCCCCAGGGTGCGTACGCAACCTGGAAAGTCCTTGAATTTCATTATTTTTTTCCAAGGCCTTCAATAACCCGGAAAATTGGGATTATTCCCTATAAAGTCTGGAAAATCCTTGAATTTCTCATTTCCAATTCAAATTCCCGTCTTTGCCAGAATTCTTATATCACGCATTACATCACATTCTCAAACCAGTTCTCTTTTCCCTGGCGCTGTCAATCACAGTTGAATCGGTTCCTCCCATTACTTGTTTTCGGCAAATGGTGGCTGTTTGATTCATCATTACCACGTGGTTTGCATTTTGAATGGCGCCGGCTTGACACATTTCCGATATCCTGTTTTGTTTTACATTTGCTCTACGGCTTTCGCCATTCTTCTTTGAAATTGTCACTAAAATAAAGTTTATTTTCATCGTGGTAGTTCTGCTTGCGTGTTGTGATTTTAAACTGCTTTTATAGTCTTTTGTTTTTCCATTACAAAATAAATTGCATTTAGTATGGGCAAATGCTCATTCAACAATCTTTGGTTGCAAAACTCAACTATGAAAAATGGATCAGAAAGGATTTCTCCAATCGCCATGTCGCAAAATTCATTTTATGCATGAAGAAAATTGATGTTTCAAATATGGGTGAATCAGCGATAAGAAATCACATGGCCAGTAAAAACATAAGACTTTGATAGAAGATAAAAAAAAAGGTGTGTCAGTTACCACACTTTTTCAAGCAAAAGAATCTATGGCAAAAAATAAAGAACAGTCTACTTTGCCTCTAAAATTAGGTAAGAATGAGACTTTGAAAGCCAAAATTCATTGCGCTTTAAAAGTAATCAAAAGCCATTTTCCTTGTCGATCATGTATCAGCATTGAAAAGTTGTTTAAACTTATGTTTGAAGGTAGCGAAATTGCTGCCAATTTTTCCTGTGGGGGAAAAAATGTTCCTATATTTGTTGCTTTGGACTAGCTGCACACTTTAAGAATTTACTTATGAGATTAAAGTAAAAAACGAAAATTGTGTTTTAATGTTTGATAAGAGCCACAATAAATACACTCAAACTAAACAATTGGACTTGTATGTATGATTGTGGCAGAATAATACAGTCATCACTAGATATCTGACTTCCGAGTTTTTGGGGCATGCAACTGTCGAAAATATTATGGAAAAACTACAAGACTGTGTTGGGCTCTTGCCATTTAGAAACATTTTTCAACTGGCAATGGATAAACCTGATGTTAATTGGAAAGTTTTTACGCTGTTATAAAAGTTATGTGCAGAGGAAGATATAAAATTGTTAAATATAGGCAGCTCTGGACTGCATATTGTCCCTAATGCCTTTGGTCATGCAGCAACTTCTTGTGAGTTCAATGTGCAGAGTCTCCTTACCAGCATGTACAGGCTTTTCAAAGATTCTCTGGCATGACGAGAGGATCTGAGTGAGCTGACCAAAGGAGCAAAAATGCCTTTTCGCCAAAAAGTTCTGCCCACATAGGTGGTTGGAAAATTCACCTGTATGTGAGCGGGCAATTGAAATTTGGTCAACGATTGTAAAATTTGAAAATGCGGTAAAAAAAAAAATCTCTTAAAAATCCAAACACATCTTTCGATGTTGTGAGAAAGTGGATGAACAATTCTTTGGCTCTAGCTAAATTGCATTTTTACTTTCCTTATATACATAATGTATAAGGAAAGTATTGTGACGGGGTCGAAAATTCGAATTAGAGTTTTCGACGGGAGAGCACGTTTCAAGCATCCCTGATCACGAATCAAACATTTTTGAAGTGATGTCTGTGTGTGTGTGTGTGTCAGTGGGTCTGTGGAGATGATAACTGATGAATGAATGGACCGATTCGAACCAAATTTGGTACAAAAATCACAATCCGTAAACACTGGAAGCCTATTGTTTTTATACGCAGTCGAATGTTCAGAACCCCCCCTAAATTTTCGAATGAAATTTTGAAAAAAATCGTCAAAAAATCAAAACTACTAATAAAGTTACGCAAATAGACATTTCTTTTGTAATTTTTCATTAGAAAATGATTGACATAAATTTTAGAACGCTAACATGAACCGTTCTCGAGTTATTGCACATTTTTAAAAGAAAATATCAAAAAGTCATATAAAATAGAAAAAAAATCCTATTGAGAAACATGTTGACTTTTCATATGTAATATCATGCGATACATTGGGTGACATTATTCTCGTGGATCTAGCTCGTTCCATTCATGGAAAAAGATACTTTGAGTAATACTTTTGTATTTGAAGGCCAATAATCATTTATCTGCTGTAAGAATAACTTATTTCTTCGTCCCTAACGCTTGGCGGGATTTTGGCGACAAAATTGGCGGAATGTCGCCAACTTGGCGACTTTTTGAAATGTTGCCAAATTAACGAAAATCTCGCCAAATGGATGATAATGACCACTAATTGTCGAAAATTCAATATCTTGGAAAGAATATTAGTATCTACTATAAGAAAAACCTATTTATTTACTGTAAAAGTAGTAAATTCATTCCATTATATAAGGAAAGTCATGTGTTGCCCACATCAGATTCATTTAACTCTGTTGTTAAGGAGTTAATTCCTTTCCTGTAACATTTCCAGACAGATGAGTCTATGGTACCATTCACGACTACAGAGTTAGAAAGAATGTTGAGAGGCTTGATGAGCAGATTTGTGAAGCCAAAGTTTATCGATGATGCCAATACAGCACTGAAAATTGTAAATATAGATGTGCTTGACCAAGAAAATTGCTGCCCCTATCAAAAAGTTGACATTGGCTTTCAAGCCGAAAGAAAACTTATTCGCTGTTCTAAACTTCATGTTAGTGAATGACAAATTATAGAATTTCGAATTGAATGTAAAACTTTTGTTCAAGAACTTGTGGCAAAACTGTTGTTTAAAAATCCACTAAAATATTCCCTTGTTCGGAATATGAAATGTTTTGATCCGAAGTTGATGGCAAATGAGAAGAGTGAAACTTGTTCACAGAATTTTAAAAACATTTTAGCATCTCTAGTTGAAGCAAATAGGCTAAAACCTGATATGGTTGATAGCAGGCTTCCGGAAATCGGCCGTCCTCCCGTCCTCGCCGGGTTAAAATTCGGCGAGGACGACCAATTTTCGGAAGTTGCCGTCCTCTCGGACGGCCTTGAGATTAGAGATTCCGTAAAAAAAAAAAAAAAAAAAAAAAAAAAAAAGATAAATTGTTGTCATCGTAAAATTGTGGCGAAAAGTGAAATGTCGTCACCTGTAAATCCCCCTAGTGTGCATTATCAATGCCTTCTTTCTAGGCGAGCCGTCAGATCTGAATTGTAACCGTAGGCGCTAGTTATTTTTTCTCCCCTCATCCTCCACCCAGTGAATCCGATGATCGCACGAAAAGCGCACGATAGCGCACTCACGATCGAAGTGACATCTTCTCCTTTTCAAGGTCTACATGAGCGGAAATTTTCGGATTTTCATAAGACCGACAATACCAATGCTTAAATCCAGACCAAGCCCGAAGAAATTTATAAATGTAGAATGAACTCAGCCTGAAGATAACTGCGTCTCAGCAGGCCCGAAATAATGTGTATTCAAATATGTTAAAAATAAATTTTTCAAAATTTTGTACGGATAATTTAGTTTGTTTTCTTAAACATTTATCTTTACACTGCTGAAATAAAAGCAATAAGTTCATGCATTCAATTTAAATCCATTTTAAAAATTTTCAAAAGAAATATGTTCGGCCCGGTTGTAACGGACGTTTAAAAAAAAAAAAAAAGACTCAACCCTGCCCGAAACAATAGAAAACTCAAGTCCAGCCCGGGCCTAAGCCCAAATCACCATTTAACTCTTTAAAACCCAAACTATAAAATTTTCATTTGCTGTAATAGACGGGAGTAAGTAACAAGTTTGAATTTTTGGAATGGATTCTTCTAGTTTCAGCTAGAAGTGTTTTATTTTCTTCCCCACTTTGGCTTCAACTTTAAAACTAAAACGTTTAAAATTCATTCATGGCATTTGTTCCAGTTGTTTGACAACTGAAGTTAAAGTATGAAACATCTATTCAGTCCAAGAAGATTTTAATCTTGATTGACTACATTCCCTAGAAATTAAGAGTAGCGATGAGGTTTAAACTGCTTAGAGACAAGAGGATTTATATGATTATTTATTTACCAAGCCTTCAAGTTACCAAACATTGAAAAAAGGAGCGATTCCTTACAGATATTACCCCTTTGACCCCACCCATAGATCGGAATTCCGCCGGTCAGATCCATTATCGGAGACTCCGAGTCGGCGACTTTCATCGCGGCGGTTAAGTGCTGTGGGGTTGGTGTGTGAATATGCAGTTATCGCATTTCATCGTGAGGCAGTTGGTTCTAATTTATTATTGTTGTACGATGTATTTAAGCACATATATTAAGGAATATAAAGTGAAAAAAAATTCTTAGGAGGACGGGTAAAAATTTTCGAGGACGGGTAAAAAATTTCAATAGCCGTCCTCGCGGACGGGCTAGATTTTGCCGATTTCCCGAAGCCTGGTTGATAGTCTCATCAGGAAATTTAAAGAATTTATTAATACTGTTGCAAAAGTAAATTCATCTTTCATTAATTTTGATGTTTCACTAAAAGCATCTAGAGTTGATGCATTGCTGCATGAGCATATGGGATGCTCTTGTTATCTTATGGGCACACAACCATAGAAAGAGGGTTTTCAATCAATAAGGAGTTTAATTAATTGTTGAAAATTTGAAACAAGATTTCATAGTGACCCAAAGAATCATCTATGATTATATATCATATATGTGAGGTGTTGAACATGTTGAAATGACAAAGTGTCTCCTACAGAGTGCTAGTGCAGCTAGACAGAGATATATGAATATTTGGATGAACAAAGGAAAGATAAGGTTCAGACAGATTTACAATGCAAAAGAAAAATGCTGTTTGATGAGTTAGATGATTTAAAAAAGAAAAAAGAAAATGCATGGAGAGCGAGATATTTGCATTATTGAAATCTGCAGATGAGTTAGCGATAAAAGTTGAAAACTCACGAAATTTTATGTGTATTATGAAATCCAATATCTTTAAAAAAAATGCCAAAGAAAAACAAGACCAACTACATGATATAGAAAAAGAATTGAGTAAAAAATTAGATGTAGCTAACAATACTGAGTAATATAATATTTGTTATGGATTATTATTGATTCATTTTTCTGTATAATTCAAAGGTTAGGTATGGGTCATAAATATTTAATTTAATATTTTTTGTTTTCATAAATTTTTGAAAATGCTGATATCAAATTTTGTTGCAGCTGTTCAATATGTTTTGTGTTCAATAATAAAATTTGATAATTATATCTTTGATTTGAATTTCAACTTTTTCAATAATTTCTAACTATAGGTTAAAATATGTTATACTGTCCTCACTAGAGTCTATTTTGCTTGTGTTTTAAAAATTTTTCAAATATTTTGTGTTAAAATAATAGTTTTGAAGAATTCCAAAATTAAGGTTTTTAATTGTACTATAAATACAAACTTAAGATAATTTTTTATATTTATTACCCTATTAATATAATATGTATCCATATTTTTAAACTATAAGAGGTATAATAAGGATGGTTTTTTTGGATCGTTAATACATTCAAATTTTTTCAAGAATTTCGGTGATAGCAAATAATTCATGCATTATGTCGATATTTACATATGGTTACATCTTTTCTGTTTAACAATATATTATATATTTTTATATTTAAAACTTCTTACAAATTCATTAATTTTAGAAAAAAAACTTAAAATGCAATTTTTGTACTCAATTTTGTGCAACTGTAAAATAGGTCCTTGATTTTTTTTTTTTTTTTTTATATATGTTTGAAAAATGCCTTGAAAGTCCTTGAATTTCACTTTCAAAAAAAAGTGTACACACCTTACTCCGTCGGCCTTGAATTTCACTTTCAAAAAAAAGTGTACACACCTTACTCCGTCGGCCACACAATTTGCTACCATAAACCCTTGGGTTGGTCGTGTGGTCTGGGCTTTCTACACCTTACTCCGTAGGTTCGTAGAATATCTTATATATAAGGTTGTCTCGTTCGGGGAAAAACTTGTCCCAGGAGGGAAAGGCTCTACTATATACTATATAGTAGAGCTCCTCTACTATAGAGGAGCTCTACTATATAGTATATAGAGGAGCCTTAGTTAGACCGGTTCTTTGTCAGAGGCGAGAAAAGCTATTGAGAGACGTTGATAGGAAATTATTTAAACACTTACCTAATAATAAGTGTGTGCACTCAATATAGAATAAAATTAAACAGTGTAATGTGAAGTTTACGGATATTTAATAAATTCCATACTTATAAAAAAAAAATTGCAAATTTTGGATGAGAGAGTAAGCCATGAGAATTTTAACATCAAGAAAAGTTTATACAAAGATTACTGAATGCTATGTTCAAAGATTATTGAATGATCAAACGATATATATAAAAAGACATTGAATGATCAGAAAACAGTCACTAACTGTTAAGTACGTTATCGGAATCGGTTTGAGAAGGATATACATATATATTTCTAAACTAAATGGCGCAAATCAGTCGTCATTTGAATATTGAATGTATTCTGAATTTTACAAGCATCAACAATGAAGAATGAAATGGAATATACAGTATTTCCAGGCAATTCAATGCATGGCTTTTGTCTAGCTCAAAATTTTACATGTTTTAGAAAAAATATCGTCCGGATTTCAGAGAAAGCGAGGAAACTTTCAAAATAATCTGATGGAAAAACAGCAATTGATTTAAATTTGAACGCACATATGTTACCAAACCATTGCAATAATAATCATTAGTCATGTCAAATGTAGGTTGTTAATAATTTTTTGTTAATACATTTGTTAATAAAGTTTCTGTCAAGACATTCATATCTTGATTCGTCAAATTGAAGGAATCCGTGAGTAATACATAAAGGAGTAGTTTCTATGCAGTAGAAATGGTTTTTATTCTGGAAAGGCATATTCATAAGTTAAACGAAATTATAAAGTATAATTTAATGGATAATTTTGTAAAAAAATGAATTTATAGTCACATCAAAATGACACATTTACCCCTATTTATTTTAAAGCAAACGTTGAAAGGAGTCTTTTAATTTAAAGCTCCTTCTCCATAAACATAGGATAAATTTCGTAGGAAAAAAAAATCTTTGTTAAATAAAATGAATGTATTGATAAAAATAACCTCTGTTTCTTTTAGCATGAAATTCCGACTGATCACACCCCCCCCCCCCCCCTTCATTTTCCATGATTTTCCGTCGCATTTTAAAGGGCCGATCGACAGAATTCTACGATATCTGTACCATAAAAAAAAGTAAATAGATGCACAAAGACTCCAAATAACAAATTTAAACAAAATGTATATCATTAAATGTACAGAAATGGGGTTTTCTTTAAGTATATAAAACAAGAAAGATCAATCATGCATAAGCATTGATTATGAAACACTTTCCAACTGAAATGTAATTTCATTTAAAAATTTCTAAAATGTGATTCATTCAGTGGTAATATCTTTTACATTATCACAGTACTACAGTAATTTATTATACTTAAATATTTAAAACTGTATCGAAATATAAATCATCTGATTCTTTATGCAAAATCAATGAATATTTCATTCATATAACTTGTATTCCAGACTCCAGAGCTAAATAATTTTGTGTGAAAAAAATTCAGCAATTCTTATGTAATTCATCTTACAATCGCTTGAGATATTTGCATTCTGCATATGTTAAAATTAGGCTTCCTTGAAGAAATAATAAAAGTTTAGGGATCATTTAAAATCACAACTATTGTAATTGTATAGGCACGGAATTTAGATACACAGATAATACACAGATAATATATATGTGTATGTGTATGTACTCAAAGTATTGGAATCGTGCCGAAGATCGGAACTCGAATTTTCAAAGATCTACACGTTTTGGGACTTCTAGAACACGAAAAAACTTCTTTTAGGAAGACGTCTGTGTGTGTAAGGGTGTATCTGTGTATGTTTCTGTGTGTCTGTGTGGATATTACATCCACTCTAATTGAAAAACTAATGGACCGAATTTCATACAATTTGGTAGGTATGTTTTTTGTGGGAAATCCTGATGTTCATTAGATTATAGTACGATTCGTAATAAAAGAATCTGCCTTCTTTGCGAAATGGCCGCAGAAATTGCCTTTATCCACTCTAGCTAAAAACTAATGAACCAAATTTAACAAAATTTGGAGTATAATATTTCAATAACCTACAAGTGATTTATATACCAAATTTAACAAAATTTGGTATATAAATCATTTGTAGGTTATTCTACTACGATTCGGGAAAAAGGAACGGGCTATTTTTGCGAAATGGCCAGCAAAAATCGTTATATATAAAAATAAAAGGCTACGTGTGCTCAATTATATCAATTAAATTCCTATTTTATATGTGATTTTTGACAACAAAAAGAATAAGACTAACCCCATTACTCTAGGACTAGCCGTTCTTGAGATATTCTAGTTTTTTCGCGTTTTCGCTACGCCACCTTTGACAATAAGTCCAGCTATCAAATGAGAACCAAATTTAAGTTTAACATGTAAATTCAATGTCATTTAAAATACTTATGTTGTGCAGATAAACTCAAATTATCATTGAATAAATAAAGAGAACGAATATGAGTCTGCAGGGAAAGACATGTGCTGTCCACATCAGAATTTTTAACAATATTACACCAATGATTTATAGAAGTGAACGGGGATTATTTTCAGGCCATTTCGAAAAAAATGTATGATCTATATTTAAAGATCCATCAAATTTTTGTCGAATAAAATGTTCAACAAATTTAAGCTGTGTACCAAATTTTAACTCTCTAGGACGTAGGAAAGTGCATTTAAAATGCCATCAATCAAATTTATCATGAAGAGTTATATAAAATTTAAAAAAAATGAAAAATAGTTATCTACCAAATTTATTTTAAAATATGAAGCCACTCCCATATGCAAAACGTTTAAACAAATGGAGAGATATTTATTATATAATATCTCTCTCTTTTCTTTCTGGAAGATATCCCAAAGTCAGAATTTAATTGAATTTGTTTTTTTCCCTATATTAAATAATTTTTTTAATTAAAAAACTACTTAACATATTTTACTGAATTTTTTTTTATATATTCTATGGGATAATGTGAATATTTCCTAAAAATTTCGAAGCAATTCGTGAATTTTAAATTTACTTAAAAAATGTTTGAAAAATTAGGTCCCATAGGGTTCAATGTATTTCATTTTTTCAACCCGGGTTCAATAAAAAACTAATTGGGTGATATTATTTATTTATATTCCCATAGGTCCTACAGACCGTCTGAACAACATACTAAAATTTCATTTTGATAAACTCATTTTTACGGCAGTTATCGTGCTAACGGACAGACAGACAGACAGACAGAATGAACAAAGTCATAAACACTTTTCAACTTTGTTGTAAAGTGTTAATAAAAATATTAATTACGTGCATTGAACATACAATGTTACTATCTAAATATTTTTAAATCATATCAATGACACTTTTCAGAAAACTATAAAGTTCAAATGTGTTCTCTATAGGAACTAATCGGAAAGGAATGGTACGCTTACATTTACTGGACAGAATATATGTACCATAAAATTTATATGCAAAAAATTGTAAATCAACATATTTTTAAAGAAATATGATTAAAATTCCAAATTGAAAAAGATAATATGGAGAGTTTTATATAAAGAATATTATTTACTTCTATTTTAACATATTTAGTTTTATCCTACTTTAAACCTTCATTTCTTTAATAGACAATACAGACAGTAGAATGCACAGTGTCTATTTAATGAATTTGAACGGGATATTTCTTTTAAAATCTTTAACGTCCTGTAAAAGTAATTGTTAAAAAGTACTATATTAAAATCCAAATTCATGCTATATATTTTCGGGTAAAATATTAATAAAGATTATCATTTTGGGCATGAAATGTGTAAATTTTGTGTAAAATAAAAAGCTCGTTGTATTTGCTATACAAATTCACCCGGAAAATTCATATCTTTTAAGTCCATCATCCGTTTACTGCAATTTAGTTCAATTTGAGTTTATTTGTCACATTTCAGAGTCAGCACATTATTTCGTCAACATTTCATTTATCTCGTTGATGTTTAAATCGAGACAGTTTCAAACAAAACTGCGTTTTCCAATGTTTTTCTATGAAGCGTCGCTGACCCACAGATCGGGAGGTCTAGCAGTGCATGTCAACGCTCGTCCAAAAATGTCACCATGGGGGGAATAGCGAGCGAGACAACCTGTTAATATTCTATTAACCATGCCTTATTCCCCCTCACCCGAAGGGCTTAAGTCTTTTTTATTTTGTATCTTACACAGGGTTCCATAATCAAAGGGGAAATCCCCCTCGCTTAGATTCTGGGATTTTGAATTATCAAGGGAGATTCAAAAGATTTGCAACAAAATAAAAACTTACTTTTTTTTTTGTTAAAAATAATGCAGGCAAAAATTCACTTAAACATTTATATTTTTTCTTATATACAGTAATATTATGTATTAATACACTTTTAAAATTACTATCTTTTTATTTTTGTTATTTATTAAATTTTTAAAACTTATTTCTGGTATTTTCCTTAACTTTTTCCAATTTAAAGTTTATTTTTAAATTGCCAATTAGTTTCCTTCATTTTTTTCATTTCCTAAAAATTCGTTTTTATTGGCCATATCCTACTGTGGTCCAAAAATTATAATGATGAAAAAATCTGATGACCCTACACTCACATTTTCTTTTCTTCCAGGTTCATGTGTATTATATAGCAAGACTCGAGAGCAATCAAGTGTTCGACAGTAGGCTGTCAGGAAGTAAGCCTTTCAGTTTTAAACTGGGCGCTGAACAAGTAATCAGAGGTTGGGAAGTCGGAATACAAGGTATGTTTTTTAATATGTGTTCATCCTTTAGTTTTGATAGAAAATTTTCTAATATTTATGGGTCATTCCATATGGGAACACCTGATGAATGTTGCACATATATATATATATATATATTTTTTTTTTTTTAATTTTTACCATGGATACACATGGTAATAAGACCACCAAATCTGAATTTGTAATGTATTATATCCCAATAATGGCCCAGATTCAGGCATTTGCAAAATCTAATAGCTTGAGAACTAATAGCTCAAATGAAATAATTATGGTACCAATTTAAAGCTATTTGTGTCAGGAATATAAGTTCCATATCAAAACTATAACAAGAAAGATCAATCATTCATAAAGTGTTGATTATGAAACACTTTCCAATTTCAATGCAATTTTATTTAAACATCTCTAAAATGTGATACATTCCTCAGTAATATTTTTAAAATTATCACAATACTACATTAATTTATTATATTTGAAAACTTAAAACTTCATCGGAGAAAAGGAACTTCATTCAAATAACGGCATTGAAATATAAATTGTCTGGTTTAAGCATCTCTAAAATGTGATACATTCCTCGATAATATTTTTAAATTATCATAATACTACAATAATTTATTATATTTGAAAACTTCATCGAAAACAAATGAAATTTATTCAAATTACGTCATCGAAATATAACACGCCTGGCTCTCTCTATAGAAGCAGCATTTCATTCATAAACATTTTTCCATTCATTTCATTAATCCCAATACTATAATAATTTATTTTATTTTAAAACTTAAGACCATGGAGGTTCAAATAATTAAACTCTATGCTTAAGACTTCATCGAAAAAATCATCCTTCTCTGTCCCCAGGCCGTCCGACTCATCCAGAAGACTTGAGTAACTATTTGGACGACCAGGTCATCCTTCTCTGTGTAAAATCAATGAATATTTCATTCATATCAGTTATATTGCGGACTCTATCAGCTAAATAATTTTGCTTTAAAGAAATTCAACAATTCGTATACAACTCATTCTACATCTTTTCGTATTTACATTCTCCATAAGTGAAAATTAGGCTTCGTTGTTGAAATAATCAAAGTTGGATGATCATTTAAACTCAAATATATTGTAATTGCATTGTTTCAGTATGTAGATGCACAGAATTTAAGCAAAAAACATTTAATAACATTTAAATTTTAAATACATTTTACAAACATTTGAAAAATAGGAATACTAATTAAATGCATGCCAACACACCTCCCCTTGTCAAAAATCACACTTAAACATAAACATTTTTAATTTGTGATAGAATTTCATTCAGAAATTGTAGAAAATTAAAATATATAAATTCCAATGCATAAATGTCCAATTTCAGTGCTTTTTTCCTGTGTATTTTCTTTAAAGTTTTGTTGTTGTTGAAACCCAGACCGTCCGACCTACCAGAAAGGTGCAAGGTAACTGTTTGGACGTTCGGGAAGTGCCACCCAATTTAGACCGGAACCCAGTGGGGAGGTATTCACAGGGACCATACCCTCCTTCCCCTAACACCAACCTCACGGAAGGACTTTTGGACCCACATGTTTAACGTGATCGTACTCCGCATGAACACAGCGGCAGTTTTGGCAGTGGCTGGAATCGAACCCGGGCCTACCGAGTGCAACAAAGTTTTGTGAATTAATGCAGGTTTTTTTTGTTTTTTAATGCTTTGTTAAATCTAACGGTTTTAAAAAGCATGAATTTTAGCAATTCTTTGCAAGAATTGCAATTCTAAACATTTTTGCATTAAATTACGATTTTTATAAAAATGCTTATTGTACCCACACAAAACTCCCTGTAACAAAACATTTGTTTTGTTAGAGGCAAAAAATTCATCCATTGTTAGTACGGACTCTATTTAAAGTTTGTTTGAAAGAGAAGTTTTTACCTTTCTGATGGCGTTAAGATGGAAACTCTGTGATACTATTTTCGGTTGCTAAGACAAGACAACAGTTTGTGAAAATAGCTCAAAATCATGGTACATCGAGCTAAAACATAAAGTGACTAAATTCTAATTCACATTTTAAAAAAATAATGCCTAGGTACACCTTCCCAGATTCTGAAGTACTTGTGTTGTACCAAATTTCATGGCTGTATGTGGCTTAGATTTTCCTCTGTAAATAACACATATGAAGAAACAGACATGTTTTTTTATTATTATAGATTTAGGGCATAGGCCTAAAATGAGTTTACCATTTTCCCTCAATTTTCTAAATTATAAAATTGACACTTTCTACTAGAATGTGTGCCAGCATCGACTCATAAATAATTTGATTTTTATAAATTTGGTATTATATACATTAAACACAATTGAAAACTGTTATTCTGTAAAAACTAAAGAATTGCAGCAAAAGTGGAGGTATTGTGGTGAATATATTCTGTTGAAAAAGGCTTCTGAAATGACAAGTGAAGTATTAGCACCCTCTGGTATAAATAATTACAAAAGATAACTATATTTATATTCTCTACAAATTTAATGACTGTAGGAAATATTTTTAGGTATGAAAGTTGGAGGAAAAAGGAAAATTATAGTTCCACCACTCATGGGGTAAGTTGCTCTCATTCTTGATATATATATATATATTTATTTATTTATTTAAAATAGGGAAACAAAATACTGATGTTAAGTTAATAATTTTGCACCTAAATTTGGAATTTGATTTATTTTGAGTGAAAATTGTCACACATTGTACAGATATATATTTCTACTTTGTTAAATATCAATTATTACTTTCTCATATTTTAAAATATAGTGATAGGCAATATCTTGCAGGCCATATATAATTGCCAGTTTTTTCAGATTGCTTCAGTATTTCCGATTTTTTATAGTCTTAATTTTCTGTCGGGGAGTTACTTCTGGCTTTAAAAATGTTTTGAATTTTTTTGCTGAAAATAAGATGTAGTCTTCAAGATTAAACTGTAAAGAATTGTAATCCCAATGAGATTTTTATCCTGCACAGACTAATGTCTAATACCTGCTTCATTTATAACTTTCTAACATTTACTTGATGAAAGAAGGCACAGGAAAATTTGGTGGCACAAGTATTAGAAAGTTATATTCTCACAAGCAGCAGTTTTATATTAATTGTGAACTATTTTATTTACATGTTGATGGTGTCATTTGCAGATTCCCTGTTCATGTATACACTATACACACTATATAATGTATCACTTACAAGAATTTGCTCAGGAGCATGCAAAAAAGTCATCGTCTCTATTGTTTGCAAATTCAATCTGCCAAAATTTAATTGCTGAGCATAAAAAATTTTTTAGTTGAATTCTAATATACATTTGAGTAAAATAAGTACTCTGAAACATAATTTATGATTATTTTTTTATTAATTTCTTCAAATACTGAACTCTTAATTACTGTTACAAACGTATCCTCTAGAATCGTGGGTGTACATGCAGGATACAAGGATGAGTCCAAGTTTCGGGATAACTAACATTTATTCACAAGCGCAATGTAAACAAGAATAATATTCAGACAAATAGCACTTAAATGCTCCACTTATTTCACAAAATAACTGCTATTAAACTCAAAACATTGATAAAAGTAATTTTGTCAATGTTTTGATGAGTTTACCACTGAGTGATAACTCCTTTTTATAGACTCTCCCTGTAGAAACTTTTAGAATTAATTATCTAATATCTCATAGACTATTGGTTATTTCATGGAAGAAGTCACCAAATTGGCGATAAATCACCAAATCTGGCAATCCTCCTAAGTTCTGCAAGTGGCAACCCTAGAATGACGTCATGGGAAAGAATGCTTATACTGGTGTCTTCTGGAGAAAACACCCCGATGGAACCATCTGGTCTGTAGAGAAAGAGATGAAAGACGCCAGAAAAAAGGGAATATTGCACATTTGCAACATTACCAATAAATAAAAACACTGTTCAAATAAGGAAAACTTTAGCAATGCATTTAAGCACAAATAAGACAAAATGCAAAATACAGCTGTTTCGAGGATACGCTAGATCCCCTTTGTCAGATTTTGGGCCATTTCATCTTTTTGACATCATGGTTGCTGGTTTTCTTGCAGTGGTGAAGGGAATTTAGTGTATCCTCAAAACAGCTGTATACTCCATTTTATCTTTTTGCTTAAATATGTTGCTCAAGTTTTCCTTATGTAATTACTAACTGCTTTTTCTATGCAAACTCCAATGCACATTTGATTGCGCACAATTGCTCAGATATCATTTTTTTTTTTAATCTCTGAGCAGTTATCTTATGAGTTTTTAAAAAATATTTTTAGGTGAATATCTCTTCTTTAAAATGAAATCTTATATTTTGGCAAAAATTGTTATACTTACACCAAAATTTCTTTTTTAGTATATTTAAGAGCATTAATTGAAGTTGATCAGTTAAAAATTAAATACTCTATTTTATCAATAATTATGTTAGAAGTTGATTAAAACTTGCCAAGCATTCGATGGTCCATGGTTTGCTGTCACATGATATACAAAACGTCTACAATTATTTTATTAAGGTGGAAAGAAGCATTTCACATAGAAAGGTTGAAAGTCCCAGCCTCGCCTTGACTTACTAATGGTTCAAAGGTGTTCGTTAATTTTAGCTTGGGTGGTAACTTATTTTGCATAGCTGCCAATTCTACTGGTTTTTCAGGGAAGCTCCCGTTTTTTTATGATTTCTCCCAGTTTTTGTCATTTTTTTTTTTTAAATTCCCTGAAGTTAGGGATTTTTCAATAAAAATTCCCTGTTAAAGGGAATTTCGATCGAACTTGCCACCACCATTTTATTTCTTCCATACATGAATTTAGTACCAGTTCTAAGTTGCATCACTTTCACTTTATTAATGGATAATGTTTTAAATAAGTCAAAGTGCGATTTCGCATATAAAGATTACACTGCCGTGTAATGTTGAAATATCCTTTCCATCCATGTTTAATTCCACATTATGTGAATGAAAAATACATAGCATTTATTTCTTTGTACTAGGTTTCATTATTAATTAATATTTTCATAAAATATTGATTATTTTTTAAGTTTGATTTTGAAAGTATAGATTATTGTCCTGTGCAGTGCTAAAATATAGTTTTCCATCAATAGTTAGTTTCAAATTATGTGAATTAAAAAATGCACAACATTTATTTCTTTGCAGTATGTTTCATTATTAATTAATATTTTTGTAAAATATTTATTTTTTTTCAGTGCAATTTTATGTGTATAGATTAAATTCTCATGCAATGTTTGAACATCCATTTCCATTCACATTATTTCTGATAGAATCTCGAATTACTTAGACAGCACTTTTACATCTTTGCAGTTTACATAAAAATGAAAGATTTTTTTTTTTTTCTTTATGTTCAAATGTACAATAGAATTTTTTTCCTCTTATTGTTTAGGCAATAGCATCCTGAAAGCAAATTTCTATCCACATTCATCTAATTGACTAAATTACAATTTGAGAACTAAACATCTGGAATTTGTTTTAGTGAGCCAACCCGCTTTAAAATTTCTCTCTGTTTACATCACTGATATGCTTTTTTAACACTTTACAACATAATTGAAAAGTGCTATGACTTTGTTCGTTCTGTCTGTCTGTCCGTCCATTAGCACGATAGCTGCCGTAAAAATGACATTATCAAAATGAAATTTTAGTATGTTGTTCAAACGGCGCATGGGACGTATGGGAAAATAAATGAATAATATCACCCAATTAGTTTTGGATTGAACCCAGGTTGAAAAAATGAAATACATTGAACCTCCTATGGGACCTAATTTTTCAAACATTTTTTAAGTGGATTTAAAATTCACAAATTGCTTCGAAAGTTTTAGGAAATATTCAAATTATCCCATAAAATATGTAAAAAAAATTTCAGCAAAATATATTCAGTAGTTTTTTAAATAAAAATTAAAATAATAATTACACCTTTTATATGAAGAGATCACATGACCCACTTCAAAATGAAATATGGCATCCATCTTGTCTCAAAATCGTGATTTTTAAAGTTATTTTTAATTCATATTGAGTGTTGTATCCCTCCTAAAACCGCTTTATTTTTGTCTAAATTCTGTGCATCTACATACTGAAACAACGCAATTACAATATATTTTAGTTTAAATGATCATCCAAATTTAATTATTTCTACAACGAAGCCTATTTTTCACTTATGCAGAATGTAAATATCAAAAGATGTTAGAATGAGTTGTATAAGAATTGCTGCATTTCTTTAACACACAATTATTTAGCTCATGGAGTCTGCAATATAGCTGATATGAATGAAATATTCATTGATTTTACACAAAGAAGCACACGTTTTTTTTATGAAGTTTTAAGCATTACCTCTATGGTCTTAAGTTTTTAAATAAAATAAATTATTATACTATTGTGATGAATGAAATTAATGGAAAAAAGTTTATGAATGAAATGCTGCTTTTATAGATAGAGCCAGGCGTGTTATATTTCGATGGCGTCATTTGAATAAATTTCATTTGTTTTCGATGAAATTTTTAAATATAATAAATTATTATAGTATTATGATAATTTTAAAAATATTACCGAGGAATGTATTGCATTTTAGAGATGTTTAAACCAGGCAATTTATTAAGTTTTTAAATATAATAAATTAATGTAGTATTTTGATTTTTTAAATATTACTGAGGAATGTACCGCATTTTAGAGATGCTTAAATAAAATTGCATTGAAGTTGAAAAATGTTTCATAATTGATCTTTCTTGCTAACAGTTGAAAAGTGTTTATGACTTTGTTCATTCTGTCTGTCTGTTCGCACGATAACTGCCGTAGAAATAACTTTATCAAAATGAAATTTTAGTATGTTGTTCAGATGGTCTGTGAGACCTATGGAAATATAAATGAGTAATATCACCCAATTAGTTTTGGATTGAACCCGGGTTAAAAAAATGAAATACATTGAACCCTATGTGACCTAATTTTTCAAACAAATTTAAAATTTAAAAATTGCTTCAAAAGTTTTCTGAAATATTCAAATTATCCCATAAAAGATATCAAAAAAATTTCAGCAAATTATTATCTGTAGTTTTTTAAATAAAAATTAAAATAATAATTACTCCCATATCATATGAAGAGATCACGTGATAGACTTCAAAATAAAATATGGCATCCATCTTGCATCAAAATCATGATTTCTAAAGTTCTTAATTTATATTTAGTGTTGTATCCATCCTAAAAATGCTTTATTTTTACTTAATTTCTGTGCATCCATATTCTGAAATAGGCCAATTACAATATATTTGAGTTTAAACGATCAATGCCATCCATCTTGTGTCAAAGTTGTGATTTTTAAAGTTCTTTTTAATTTATATTTAGTGTTGTGTCGGTCCTAAAACTGCTTTATTTCTGCTTAATTTTTGTGCATCAGTATTCTGAAAAAATGCAATTAGACTATATTTGAGTTTAAATGATCATCAAACTTTGATTATTTCTACAACAAGGCTTAATTTTCACTTATAGAGAATGTAAACACATGAAGCTGTAAGATGAGTTGTATAAGAATTGCTGAATTTCTTTAATGCAAAATTATATAGTTCTGGAGTCTGCAATATAGCTGATATGAATGAAACATTCATTGATTTTACATAGAGATGCAGATGATTTTATAGCAGACTTTTTCAATGAAGTTTTAAGCATAGAGTTAAATTACTTTTACCTCCATGGTTTTAAGTTTTTAAGTAAAATAAATTATTATAGTATTGTGATGAATGGAAAAAATGTATAAATGAAATATTTACTGCTTTTTCGTAGAGAGTCAGGCGATTTATATTTCAATGTCATCATTTGAATAAAGTTCATATATTTTTGATGAAGTTTTAAGTTTTCAAATATAATAAATTATTGTAGTATAGTGATAATTTTAAAAATATTACTGCTGAATGTATCGCATTTTAGAGATGTTTAAATAAAATTACATTGCAGTTGGAAAGTGTTTCATAATCAATACTTTATGCATGATTGATCTTTCTTGTTATACTATGTAAAAATATTTTTCTTATGTAGTAGGCATTTTCAATGTTATAGTGAGTTATTTGAAAAAAAAGTATACATTTTTTATGCGATGTAAAAAATCCCTATTTTTCCGTAAGTGATGTTGAACGGGTGATATGTTAACTTGTAGAGTGTCATAAAAAATGCTCACCACGTTCGCTATCTACTAGATTTTTATTCTCTAATGTTGGAAGGTATGATTTTGTTTTTGTAATAAAAGGTAACTCCTTGGTTTTTCCTTTAAATTTTTTTGTGGATGGCATGTATATTTTGATAAACCTCTCACTTTAGCTGAGGTGACTGCTCTGTCACTGTATCCTGAAGACGGAGGCTGATTTTTGCCTACAAAACCAGTTGATGCCCTTTATGAATTAATTTATATACTTAACAAAGTTTATTTTTCAATTTATTTTTACAACAGTTTAAGTATAATTTATTATATTGATATCAAGATCAATTGTTGACATTCTAGAGATTGATATAGGTCACGGGGCCTGCACTGGGCTATAGTTCTGCTTTTGATTCTATTGGATCCAATTTAAGCAATCTTGATCTCTAATTTTAGGCATATTATATGCACATTCAGTGAACCATTTATTAAAAAATTATATTTCACGATTTTCTTTTAATGAAGTAGATGCTACAGCTAGTGTATATGCATATATTTAAATTATTAAAAATATATGCTCTTATTTTTTGTTTACTTTTTCAGGTATGGGAAAATGGCAATTGAAGGTGTTCCAGCCAACAGTACCCTTCATTTCATTGTCGATCTCCAAGCTGTTAGTTAAACAGTCCATCAATATGAGTTTATTTCATATTTTCTGTTACATGCCTTGTAAATAAACATTTTTTTGATTTAGCAGCTTGATTTCTTTTCAAATTTCTCATTTATGGATGGATAGCCATGTCATATGTAAATTATCATTGGTGAAAGGGCACGTGCCATATTTTATTCAATAAGAATAGTAATTTTAAAAACTAGGAAAATATTTTTAAATGCAGAAAATGCCTTAATAAATATCATACTATCTCTAGAGTCCTATCATTTATAAGCAGATATTGACAAATATGTTTGTTATTGAGAAATAACAAAATACAGAAAACTGGCAAATTTGTTACTCTTGAAACACTGTTTGGTTCTTGCCATAAGTAGGCATTCACTTATAATAATAAAAAAAAAAAATAGTGATAGTTTTAATTTTCTTGTTTAAAATGTTCTTGTTATTATATAATCAATTTTAGATATTTAACTTTTAATTTAACTTTGCATTAAAAACTACCATGTTTCTTAACTTTTGGAAGGCATCACCAAATTATTTAAATCAGACCTATACAAGAGCTCATTTATAGAACCAAAACTAAATTGGATGGATTATATAATATACATCTTTGGCTTTACATTGTTTTATGCTTTAAATAAGGCAAATAATATGGCAAACAGATGCAGCAATTTTTAAATGGTAACAAAAAATAAAATCTGGGACATTAAAGCATCACAATAAAAGTTCTCTCAATCTTTTAAAAGAATTTCGAACATGTCCTAGAGTACCAGACGCCTAGATACCCTAGATAAAATAAAAGTATCTAGGCATCTGTTGATACTACTGTAAATATGTCAACATTATTAATAGAATTTTTTTTTTCCATTTTTCATACCAACCCATACAGGGTACTTACTTGCAATCCGTAAAAACTACTTATTTTGATTTTTAACCCCTTGCCTGTGGAGCATATTTCAGGAAAATGGGTCAAAAATGGAAAAAAAAAATTATGCTTTCATTTTGTGCATTATAACATTTAAAAAGGTTAGAAAAATTTTATTTTGTAAAAATATAAATTTTTATATGAAATAACTACTATATTTAATATTTTGACATACATGGGGGAAATTAATGGATTATATTCATATTTTACTCAAAATTGTTTAATTATAGCAAAATAAATCAAATAATCTTTTGAATTTCACAAATCATTTTTCAGAATTTCACAAATCTTTTATAGTATGATATATAAGACAAATATGACACGGTACACAAGCGGACATCACACTCTTTACAATAAACTCTGTGTATATCCCACCTAATCAAGCTAGCTGATCCCGCCTACTTCCAAAAAAAATGTGGACAAGTATTGCCATCTATTGGGAAAACAATGAATTATATTGTAAAACATTTCAGAAAACAAAACGGACTCAATTCGGAAACACTGATTTTTCGCTTGCCCGAAGTCAGTTCGGGCATTCCAAATTTGGTGCGGATGGGTTGCCCGAACTGGATTCGGGCAGCACAGGCAAGGGGTTAAGAACCTGCTTAAATTTGTACCAAAAAGGGTTTTCTTTTTTTTTTAATACCACAGTTCAGAAATTACAATAAAAGTAGGAAAAATTGTCTCTCATCTAAGAATGACGAACAAATTACAAACTGCAGAATTTTTCCTATCATCATATGGAAAAGAGGTCAAGGGTTTTAATCCAGTTCCTGTTTCATCCTTTGTCCTAGTATATTCAAATCTAGATTGCCAGAGTCTAATAAATAGATCAGTGGCGAAGATTCTTTAAATAGTGACTGAGGGAATATGAAAAAACATGTTTATTTTTATTTCAGTATATAGATTTAAGCTGAAATTGCACGTTAGGACTATCGAACATTTTGTGTAATATTTTTTATTAGTAGTGTTTAGCATTTTCATTTCAAAAATATCCTACATATTTTTTAGATGACACATTTTGCTAAATGTAACTAATTTGGGCAAATGTAAAATAAATGCCTTATAAAAAGTGTAATATTTTATTATAATTGTTAACCCTTTATTTTATTTATATTGTGGCATGGAGTCTCAATAAAATAAAACTTCATTGAGAGTCGCACAAACAAAAAGGTTGCTCACCACACCACTGAATGCAGTGCCCATAATTAAGGTATGCTTGAAAAATCGTAGGTCTTTTGTGTAACATTTATTTCATTTTGTACAAGCAGAATGAATTACCTGTTATTACCCAAGTCCTGAATAAATGCCCGTTACTTAAATAATACAGATACAAATAACACCACTCAATTTCCAAATCACCTGTTTTGAACCAAAATCATTTCGTCCCTTTGCTTTAATCCAAATCGTTTAGTTTCAAAGCATGTATAGTTCTGTGCAACCATTTGTCACCATACATGCATACAAACATCCACTTTCCCCATAATGCTCAGTCCACTGCATAACAACTATCAAAATGTTGAAAGACTTTTCCTGCAGTATTAAAAATCAAAATTTTTATGGTTTTGGTTGGAAATTAACTAAAAATAATAAAAAAAAAACTGTTGTTAGAATGCAAAGATATATGCCTATATTTTTGCCAGACTATAGAATTGTGCTAATCTTTCTTTTTTAAATACAGCAAAATAAGTGTTAAATAACCTAAAATTTGCATATTTCAACGAATTTAAAAATAAATGAATAAATATGAGAGTTTTTCTGCCTATTCAGTTCAAAGAATGTTCTTTGGTCTTTTTGCTGATGTTGAAAAGGAAACTTTGTAATAATATTTTCGATCACTAAGGAACTGAATTGTATGAACATCACTCAAAATGGTGCTTCATAAAATAACTAAAAAACTAATTCAAATTTTTAAAAAAAATCTCACCAAACCATATTGTTCTGGGACCTGAATTATCTCTTACCAAATTTCACAGCTGTCCGAAGCTTCGATTTCTTGCCACAAACATACAGGCAGACACACATAGTCATCTTTTATTATGTAACATATCCATAACCGCCTGATCTTCTGATCAAAAAACTTGGGGTACTTCAATTTTTATGATTCATTTGTAATAATCTCTACTCTTAAAAAACTCTCCTTTTGTTATTTATCATAATTTGCATGAAATATCGTCAAATATTTTAAAATCATAAAAATTCAAAATGTCAATTTTGCTCAAATTTAAGGAAATTTTTGTCTGTGACAGCAGAAATTTTTATAAGCATTCTTCAAGATTTTTAATAATGTTTACATCTAATGATATTATATTATGCAAGAATGTCGATCCGGTGGTCAGGGGCATGAGTTTCCGTCTGATTGCGGGTTCGAATCCCGCCAGCGAGCATGGATGTTGTCTTGTCGAGGCCAAGTCAGACTTCCGTCCTTCGGGGAGCCTCTATAAACGTGAAGCTGCAATTCTTCTCCCCTTCGCCATGGGACTAGGGGGGGTCTTGTGGACGTAGTGCGTAGGTGCCCCTTCACCATGGGGGAATTAGTAACGAATATTATGCAAATTTGATAAAGCTTTATAATACATTAAAACTACTTCTTTCTCAAAACTTTAATGTAATTCTGTAGTTTATAAAAAATGCTTAATTTTAATGACAAATGTGCAAGAATCTTATCGCATGAATATCTAAAACAACCTACAAATTTCAATGAGCATCTAAATTATCTCGCAAAACTGTTAAGCATGAATCTGAAATTATACATCATAAAGCATTTGAAAAGCTGTTGAACATCAGCCAGATGTTTGGCACATTTGAAAAGAAATATGCTAGATCATTGTATACATTAGTGAAAGTGACAAGTTTCAGCTTGAGATTGACCATTTATTTTGCTCTTTGGATATTTTTTTTTTTTTGTCATACATTCGAGATAAATAACAATTAAATCAAAGTTTTTTTTTAATTGGTATTAAAAAAAGCAGTATATGGTACCTGGAATTTTGATAAAGACAAAGAAAACCTGAAAAACTCAAAGAATTTCATTTTGAAAAATGGGTATGAACCCTGTATTAAGATTCTTGATGAGCCACCATTTAAATAAATAGAAGACATTGCAAATTTCCCATTTAGATAAATCCATGATACTCATAAACCAGATGTAGAAATTGTGTACAATAATACATTATGAAAAAAAAACAAGAAAGATCAATCATGCTTAAAGCATTGATTATGAAACACTTTCCAACTTCAATGCAATTTTATTTAAAAAAGTCGAAAATGCAATATATTCCTCGGTAATATTTTAAAACTTATCACAATACTACATTGATTTATTATATTTGAAACCTTAAACCTTCATCGAAAAAAATGAACTTCATTCAAATGACGGCATTAAAGTATAAATTGCCTGGTTTAAACATCTCTAAAATGTAATACATTCCTTGGTAATAATTTTAGAATTATCATAATACTACGATAATTTATTATATTTGAAAACTTCATCGAAAACAACTGAAATTCATTCAAATGACGTCATAAAAAAATAACACGCCTGACTCTCTCTATAAAAGCAACATTTCATTCATAAATAATTCCCCCATTCATGTCTTTCATCACAATACTATAATAATTTATTTTATTTAAAAATTAAGACCATTGAGCTACAAATAAGTAAGCTCTATTCGTTAAACTTCATCGAAAAATATCGTCCTTCTCTTTCTAAAATCAATGAATATTTCATTCATATCAGCTAAGCAGACTCCATGGACTATTTGATTTTGTGTTAAAGAATTACAGCGATTCTAATACAACTCATTCTACATATTTTGTTGTTTACATTTAACATAGGTGAAAAATAGGCTTAATAGTAGAAATAATCAAATTTAGATGAGCATTTAAACTGGAATATATTGTCATTGCGTTGTTTCCGTATGTAGATGCACAGAATTTAGACAAAAATAAAGTAGTTTTAGGACGGATACAACACTCAATATGAATTAAAAAGAACTTTAAAAATCACGATTTTGACACAAGATGGATGCCATATATCATTTTGAAGTGGGTCATGTGATCGTTTCATATCATGGACACGTGATCGCTTCATATAAGAGGTGTTATTATTATTTTAATTTTTATTTAAAAAACTACTGAATATATTTCGCTGAATTTTTTTTTATATATTTTACGGAACCATTTGAATATTGCCTAAAATTTTCGAAGCAATTTGTGAATTTTAAATCCGCTTAAAAAATACTTGAAAAATTAGGTCCCATAGGGCTCAATGTATTCCATTTTTTCAACCCGGGTTCAATCCAAAACTAATTGGGTGATATTATTCATTTATATTCCCATAGGTCCTATAGACCGTCTGAACAACATACTAAAATTTCATTTTGATTAAGTCATTTTTACGGCAGTTATCGTGCTAACGGACAGACAGACAGACAGACAGAATGAACAAAGTCATAAACACTTTTCAACTTTGTTGTAAAGTGTTAAAAATGAAAACACTTGCTGCATATTTTTATAGCCTTCCCCCCCACCCCACCCCCACATTCTTGGGTAAAGTGGGTATAGAAATATGCCTCAAAAAGGAGACTACTAAAAGGCATTATCTTTACAAAATGTGTTCCAGTGTACTCTTAAAAGTGTAATGTCAAATATTAATAATTTTTAGACCTTTTAATAAATCTTATGTTTATTTCCCTGCAAAGTTAAAAATAGCCATTTTTTTATCCTGTGAATGTAAAAACTTTTTTTAGAGATGAAGTATAAAAACTTTATTTTCTCAAATGTTTTTACATGAAATGCACTTTACACCATGAACACAAAAAAAAATAAAATAATGCAGTTTTCAAATACATGAATTTCTACATTCAGGGGCACATAAAAGGGTGAGCAAAACACCCTGCCCAAATTACATAAAAAAGGAAAAGAAAAAAAAAAATGACTATATTCATTTTTAAAGACATACAAATCCCAAGTGAATTGCTTTATGCCCCTGCAAACATTCATATATTTGGCCAAAATGATGATTGTAGGAACATTTTTACAAGCTAAGAAAACACAATCCCATATATCTACAAAAAAGTAAGTAGCCAAAGGAGACAAGTCAGTGATGGTAGTGTCGTTGTGATCTGCTGCATACATGTCCAAGCAATCCCCAATATGGCAATCGACGAAAAGGTTGGAATCTGGTAAATCGGGATCTCCCACATTCTCTCCTTGCATAAACAGCAAGTTTTCTGCAGATGGGGCATGTCTTGCGCTATAAATTAAAGTAATTACTTATTTAGTTAAAATGACCATACAATTAAAAAAAACTATACAGGGCTCCTTATGAAAGTCTCAATAATTTTAACAAACAGTTCATTAGTGCACACATTAGGTCTATCTATCTATAGAGTAACCATGCCTGGTCAAATAAAAGTGATTACAACACTCCTAACGAAGAATTAAAAAAGTTAGAAAAACAAGCTTGGCAAAACACTAAATAGAAAAAAAAAATGTTAAATTGTAGAGTATTGTTCAATTAATAGGCATCAACACTGAATCGGTTATAGAAGGTATTTATTTGCACTCAGACAACTCGTTCGATTCCGAGCTCTGCTCAAATTGTCGCTGTGTTCACATGGAATACGGGCAAGTTAACAATGCGAGTCTGTAAGTCCTTCTGAGAGGTTGGTAGTAAGGAAAGGAGAGTACGGTCCCTGTGGATGCCACCCCCACTGGGTTTTGATCTAAATAGGGTGGCATTTCCCAGCCATCTAAACAAGACACGTTACATCTTCAGCTAAGTTGGACGGTCTAGGACAAAGAAGAATGCATTTATTTGGCACAATAGTGTTACAGGTAATTTTCTGTCGTATTCAAGACTAATACAATAAACAACACATTCACAAGAATCCAGACTAAGTTCGAAATAACCCCTGTCAATAACAATGCATATTTGACTTTGAGAAAAAATATTACTGCATACTTTTAACAAGCATTGCAGGTGCCACCGATTACAAATATGAAATATGCAGGGATGTATCTAGAGAAATGTGAGTGGTGGTTGATTTCCAAAACAATTATAATTGAGAATATAAAATTTCGAAACAAGCTTCACGTTAATTCGCACACATAAACAGTATTAGTATTGTATACTTTTATATTAAAGAAAAACATTTGATAAAATTGAATATAACTTTTTTTAAATGTAATTATAATATGTATATTTTTTTGGATGAGTGGTGGTCGGCAATTGAGTGGTGGTCGGAAATTCTGAGTGGTGGAAACCCCGACCACCACCGACCACTGTAGATACATCCCTGAATATGACAAATTTCTTGTCATCTATATACAGTACAACCTCGAAAATCTGGACTCGTCCGGATTTTCGATTTTTCCGGATTATAGAATTTGAATAAAATTCAGATTTAATATTAACTAAATACACTATAAAGCACTCTTTTTAGTAAAAATAATGGCAAAAGTTAAGTTAATTAAAACATATTATTTAATCTAAAAAATAGGGCAAAAGAAATTTCTAAAAAAAAATATACACATTAATAATTTAGAATGTGTGAACGAAACGAAATGATAAAATTACATTTTATCATTTCGTTTAAATATTTAATTAACATTTCTTATTTCATTAATTTTGGTTTATGGGAAAGCAGTTTTCTTTATTCTGTAGATGGACATTATTTCTGCTCAGTTATAAAGCTTCTTTGTTCAAGACCTTTAATTCCATGATCAATTGTTTGCATAAGATTATCAATGCGTATTTTTTCTCCTCCACATTTATTGTCGTTACTTTGATTTTTTTTATTTAATATCATATCGCGAATTTCGCCATCACTCAATTTATTTAGGATTGGCGCATCATCATCACAGTGCAGAACTTACGTTATATCGGCTTTGTCGAGATTTAATAAAGCGCCGGAAGATTTAATGAAGTGCCGAGATTTAATAAAGATCGAGCATTAACACGTTTGACGATATATTTAAAGGTGTAAATATGTTTAAACTATTAACATTTTCGCTATTAACGAACGAAAAACAAAAATAAGAACTTAAAAAAGTTTTATTTATTTTCTAGCATTTATATAATGTTATGTTTAAAAAGGCTGATGACTCTGAAAAAAGTAAAAACTTTATTAGTAATAATCAAATAAGTAAAAAATATCGCAGTAGATAAAATAAATATATTTTCCAAAAAAGTAAAATATCTCTCCTCTCAATGATTTTTCTAAATTACGATGAGTCATTACTAGGCTGCTGTTGCACCAGGACGTGGTGTGGCAGGGCAAGGAAAGCGAAGAAAAGAATTTGCTTAGTTAATCATAAACGCAGCCGACCCCTTTGAGAGGTCTGTGTGTTAATGACCTTGTTGCTCGGTTCTGTGCGATACGATATTATTTAGTTATTTATTTGCTATTTATAGTATGTAAATATGGTTTTCTAAACAAAAAAGGCAAAATATACAGTCGATTTCAAGCTGACACGTTCGACGAAAACGAAAAAAATCGTCAGATATCGGGAGGGGGAGGAGATTCTGCAGACAAAACAGAATACATTGAAGAATGAAATTCGTACTACGAAGTGAACAAAATAAATTTCCGTGAGCGTTAATATGAATTCACGGAATTTTTATATTTAATTGAACAATCTGAGATAAAATGTTACGATAACGTTTTAAAGTGTTTAATATTAAAAATTACATTGTTTCAGAAAAATGTCTTTTTCAATAATGAGAAAAGGAAATTTTGATAATAAAAATTCTGTATTTAAATAACGATGTATATTTTACACAAAATAATTCATTGGGAGTTGTGACTTGAATAAGGGGGAGGAGGGATTAACGCTAACAACGTAATTCACGCTCCAACCACGAGCCGATTTACGGCAGTCCATCTAAACTTTCGTTTCATTTACGGGTTCAAAAAGTCGACCAGAAAATACGGTATTTGTTTATAAAATATAATTCCATATAAATAATCTTACCCTGTTGTTTTAAATCCGCGACTTCGTCAGTCCAGAGGGGAAAAAAAAACGAAAATTTGGAAAACGTCCGGATTTTCGAGGTTGTACTGTATTTGTTTTGTGCATTCCTTTTGTTGATTCTCACTATAATTGTACAATGCTCTACTTACTACTTTGTAATTGACATTTTGTTTCTATCTTGATTTTTTGTCGAGTTTGGGTTCCTAATTTCTCTAATTTTACGCTAGGTCTGCTATTACCACTTTTGTTTGATTGTGTTCCTTTACTATATGGATAGACTTAACATGCACACTGGTGTACCATTCCTTACAAAGTTATTGAGATTTTTCCTCCAGCCTCTTTTATTTTCTCCATTTTAACTTATGGAAAATAGACTTTTAGTTTTTAGGATTTTTTTCCTGCTGCTTTTTGCCTGTACATATATACTAAGGATGGGAAAGTTTTTTTTTTTTTTTTTTTTTTTTTAAATTGATAAAATAGAAGTATATTTCTATTATATTTGAAAAATAGATAAGTTTATATTTGATAAATGTAAAAACTACTATTTTACCAATTTAAAAAAAACATAAACCTTTCTCTTTTGAGTATTTATGTTTAACAAAAAAAAAAAAATGAGCTACACATTAGGGACTCTTTTCCATAGGTTAGTTACCATGAGAAAAATTAAACAAGTGGATAGAGGAAGTATATCCTCTTAAGAACTTTTTTAGGTAGAACCCTGTATAGTTAAATCTTGCATGACTTCCAAAACTCTTAATCAACTGATTCTCTTTAAAATATATATTTTCTAAATTGTGTATAAAAAATAAAGGAAAGCACACATTTAACCCATTTGTGCATTTGATTAAAACTATTGTGTCATTTCAGCACGAAATGTAAATATGCATGAGTAATAGGATTGTGGTCCCATCAATATCCACAGACTTGTTTTGTACTCATCAGCATGGAACAGCTGATACCTGAAATGGTAGCAAGAAAATTTGTATTTGCCACAATTTTGTATGTCTGTGGGAACTGAGAAATTCAGTCCTACCATGTAGCAGCTTCATACTCTTCTTCAAAATTGAGCTTAAGCTATATGAAGCTGCAATAGCCGAGTTCCTTGTTACAGAATTCACCTATAAGGGTTTAAGTATCAATACTGTACAAAGTTGTTCTGCAGGATGATCAAATTTTAAAGTCATTTAATTTACTGAAATAGTAGAATTTTATTATGTTAGGTGGCACCAATATACCCTCAAAAATATCTGAAATGCCAGCTGCTGTTTTTAATACGTCAAACTATAATTGCTTACTTTTTTTTTTATCAATTGAAGAGCATGGCATTTTCCCAGCGTAAAGGAATTTTTATTTTAGAACAATATTTCTCTAGCCGTTCTGATATAAGTGTCATTGAAGAGTTTCATTGTCGGAAGTCTATAACTTCCGACAATTTATCTTGACGTTGAAAACCTGCCTGTCTTTGCTTTGTCTGCAACAAATCTAATTTTTCGAAAATTCTGCATTAACTTCATAATTGTTGAATGGAAAATGAGCATTTCTTCTGAAACTCTTCAATGGCACTCTCATAAGAATAGCTAGAAAATTATTACACTAAAACATACTGCTGCTTGTAAGACAAGAGCTTACACAACTTCCTTGTAGACAACACGGAGCAAGTATATGTCAGTTAGGTGACTACAACTGTTTTGAGGGCGTTATAATCCTCCCTTCTTCAAGCCAAAACAGAACAGTTAGAACTGTATATGCTCTTAACACTTAATTTACTGGCTGCAGTTTCATTGCTGACATGGAAAAGACTGACTAACTTGAGTGCAGATTCTCAGGTTTACTTATCGTATGAGATATTGCAGCAGTAATCCCAAATAATATTTTGTATACCCTATATCACTATTGTCACTGTAATCGTTGCTATCATTGCTCAAAGAACAATTAACACACTGACAAAGAATTTAGAAAAATTTGTTTGCTTTCATTATCAGGATTCATTTTGTCTGGGTTTTGGATCAAGAAAACTAAAAATTATTTAAATCCACAAGGACACGCAGCCAACACTCACGTCGTCTTGAATTCACTAATGAAACTGCACATTTACGCTTTGAAATTTACTTCAAAAAACAACATTTGTAACAGCCTATTAATTGGTTCGCGGTTGATAAGTGTTAGCACCTAAAAGCCTATTTTTAGGCTTGCGGTAAATAAGTGTTGGCATCAAAAAGCCCATTTTTAGGTTTGCAGTAGATAAAGTGTTAATAAAAGCTGAGAATGATCTGCCTAAAGTTTGCTCCCAGCTTTTGTTAAGTGTGTATGTATACTGTTCTGTTTTAGCCTGAAGAAGGGACTTAAACCGTCCTCGAAACAATTGTAGTTACCTAACTGGCATATGTCTGCTTTCTACAGGGAAGTTGTGTAAGTTCTTAGAAAATTATTGTTCTAAACTAAAAATTCCTTCACTCTGGAAAAATGCCATGTTTGATTGAGAAAAAAAAACCTGTAATTATCATCTTGCATATTAAAAACAGTGGACAATATTTCATATATATTTTTAGAGTATATTGATGCCACCTAAAGAGAACAATTTTCAATTTCTTGGCTCATTATGATTTTAAAATTTTATATATTCTTTTCGATAACCCTATATGTCTTATTAAGTGTTCTCCATTACCTGAAATTAAAGCTTTTGCAAAAGCATTTCACTCTCAATTATTTTAGATAATCAACATAATACTATATAGTCAAACTATAATAGCTACATTATGATTCTCAAGTTCATGAACAGTTGACTTACTAGACTCAGTGTTTAAATAACAAATGCCTGCCTATTACTAGCTAACCAGTTTACACAACAAGTAACTATACTATTTTGATTGTTTACAGCACTATAACTAGCCAATGTTGACATAACAAATAACTTTTATTGCACTAAAATTGCCTAGTAATAGTGCTGTACAGAACCAACACCACTTGGCGAATTATTGAATGTCAAATTAAAATAGGGTATAAAAATTTTAAGCAAAAACATGGGCAATAAATGTAATATTTATATAATTATAACATTATACAGGCTAGATGATTCTGGGAAGAAAACATTTAAATTAATTTTTAAAATACAAGGTAAAGAGCAATGAACAGAAATCTGCATAATTGCGAGAGCTCACAAGCATTTCTGAATACCCTCTAAGAAGCATACCAAACTTTTGGATGCCAGATTAATGGAAGTTTACTGTATTAAATTTTAGAGCAAATTCTGCAAAACCTCTTTTCTCAGAACAGTCTAGAAGAGTTTGAAGCAATAGGAACAAAATTAAAATCACTATATGCTCATTAAATCTAGGGAACTAGAAATTTTGCTTTTTAAAAGTCAGAAAATAGGGGCTTCTTCTTCCACCCAGACCGTCTGACCTACCCGAAGGTGTAAGGTATCTGCTGCGTGGTAAATCCCACATGTCCGGTCAGAACGCTATAAATACTTATTATGTTCATGAAACATTAAGTTAAAGGCTGACGTGATCGTAAATGGTTTAAACTGAATATTAAGAAGTAATTAAAAGGTTTGGAAATGAGGACACGGATTAGATTTAAAATAACAATAACAAGTTTATTTACACAATTTAACATTAAAATATGAAAAGATTTTGAGCTTAAAAGTTGCTCCCTTAAAATATTAACACATCGTAAATCATTAACCATTGATTCTACCATATTCTTACTCACAATTCTCAAATATTAAAAATAGTTACACACTTTAAAAGGTTATCTCTTCTTCAAATTACAGAGAATTATTTAGCAGGAAAATACATATTTCGAGAGTCGGACTTGTAGCTTTTAAAACAAACGCATTTGGCTTGAGGCCACAATGCAAGATCATTAATCCCTTCAGGTAGCGATAATTAAAAGAGAGGAGAGGGTAAATCAGCTTAGAGTAATGCATGAATCCAAAGGCCTACCTTCTTTTCTGAGTCCAGCAAGGGCTCGAGTGCCATGACATGACAAAGACCGGCAAAACATCATCTTGCTCCGGCAACGATTATACAACCTCACTCTATCAGCTTGTAAAAGGCACTCTCCACTTTCCAACTAAAAATTGTCTCTCTCGAAAATCTTCTAAGTCAATCTCTCCTCCCTCTTAAATTTTCATTCGCTTCAAGGATTAAACCCCTTTAATATTATTGGAAGGTGTAATGTTACTGTTTTACCAGTGGCTAGACCATGACAGGGGGCTTGGTCAGAAGCCCCTGAATTTATCGGTGCAGCTGGTCAAGATCCCACGCTCCGGCGTGACATCTGGGTTCGGGTGCGCCCCTTACCACCCGCGGAGCTTTCCTCCATCTTGGATGAGCCTCCCGCTGGCATGCCGTCCGAATCCACTGACCGTTCCCTTTGCAGGTGGCCAGAGGGGAACCTTATACATATTTGTAACAGGGCTAGGGACCGTTCTTTGCAGGTCGCCTTCCTCTCCAATATTTCGCAATGTTACATATTTTTGGAAAACACTATGTGACAGTATCTGTTTGGATAGCCAGGAAGTACCACCCAATTTAGACCAGAACCCAGTGGGGGAGGCATCCACAGGGACTGTACCTTTTTTCCCCTACCACCAACCTCTCAGGACTTACAGACCCACACGTTTAACGTGATTGTACTCTGAGTGAACACTGAGACATTTGGGACAGAGGGGGGAATCGAACTTGAGTCGTCTGAGTGCAATCGACACACTAACCACTGGGCTGTCGCGACCAGAAAATCAGGCTTAGGTTAAAGTTGCACCAATTCAAAGTTAAAAAAATTTCTCATTAAATAAATTCATAGATTTACTAAAACAGACTTGTTATAAGCATGCTGTATATTATTAATTCTTATATAAACCCCATCCCTTTATACAAAAATGATTTTTTCCCTGTGCTATGAAAGAAATTGTTAAAATTACCTTTTTCAGCCAAGGCGTGATACATGGCTCATGGAAAAGATGCTGGCATGGCAGTTTCTTGGCCTGTTCATTGAGGCTGAAGTTTTCCATGCACACAGAGCAAACATCTAAATTATCTGAAAATGCCCAAACAAAATTTTCCATCACTCATCTCAAATTATTTTAGCAAATATAGAGCAATTATAGCTATTCAGTATCTTAAGGTAAAAAACTAGAGATGGGCAAATAACACTTCTCGAATTTGAATATTAACCAGATCTCAAATATTTGAATACCTGGAATAGTTATTTCAGATTGTTAATAAATAATATAAACCTTTATTAATTATTATCAATTATTAATAAATGAATAAATTAATAAAGTAAAATAAAACAAGAAAGATCAATCATGCATAAAGCATTGATTATGAAACACTTTCCAACTTCAATGCAATTTTATTTAAACATCTCTAAAATGCGATACATTCCTCGGTAATATTTTTTAAATTATCACAATGCTACATTAATTTATTATATTTGAAAACTTAAAACTTCATCGAAAAAAATGAACTTCATTCAAAGGATGGCATTGAAATATAAATTGCCTGGTTTAAACATCTCTAAAATGCAATACATTCCTCGGTAATATTTTTAAAATTATCATAGTACAATAATTAATTATATTTGAAAACTTCATCAAAAACAAATGAACTTTATGCAAATGACGTCATCAAAATATAAATCGCCTCTATATAAAAGCAGCATTTCATTCATCACAATACTATAATAATTTATTTTATTTAAAAACTTAAAACCATGGAGATACAAGTAATTTAACTCCATGCTTAAAAATTGAAAAGATCGTCTGATTCTCTGTGTAAAATCAATGAATGTTTCATTCATATCAGCTATATTGCAAACTCCATGAGCTAAATAATTTTACGTTAAAGAAATGCAGCAATTCTTATACAACTCATTCTACATCTTTTGGTGTTTACATTTTCCATAAGTGAAAATTAGGCTTCGTTGTAGAAATAATCAAAGTTTGATGATCATTTAAACTCAAATATATTGTAATGGCGTTGTTTCAGTATGTAGATGCACAGAATTTAAGCAAAAAACATTTAATAACATTTAAATTTTAAATACATTTTACAAACATTTGAAAAATAGGAATACTAATTAAATGCATGCCAACATGCCTCCCCTTGTCAAAAATCACACTTAAACAAAAACATTTTTAATTTGTGCTAGAATTTCATTCAGAAATTGTAGAAAATTAAAATATATAAATTTCTCGTTATAGTAAAAGCTTGCTGGGTTTGCGGATGGCAAAATTATTTCTGATTGCAGCCCACAATTTGACAGTCCAGCAGAAGTGAAGAACAATTTTATGTAATATCTTAACATTTTTACAAAATAGCACTCACTCATTTGGGTCAAATTAACATTGGCGACAAACTCACTAACTCCACACAGGCTGATTAGAATCCACAAATTCGAGAAAAGTGTTATTCACCCATTTCTATTTATAACGGTATCGATTCTTTCTTTCGTACTATATGACCTACTTGGTTATGACTTTTTATTTTTATAAAATATACCTCTTTTTTCTGTCTGGAGAATATAGCAAGAGTCAGAATTTAATTGCATTTGTTATTCTCCCTATATTAAACAATTTTTATTTAAAAAACTACCTAACATACTTTACTGATTTTTTATATATATTTTATGGGATAATTTGAATATTTCCTAAAACTTTTGAAGCAATTTGTGAATTTTAAATTCGCTTAAAAAATGTTTGAAAAATTAGGTCCCATAAGGTTCAATGTATTTCATTTTTTCAACCTGGGTTCAATCCAAAACTAATAGGGTGATATTATTCATCTATATTCCCATAGCTCACACAGACAGTCTGAAAAACATACTAAAATTTCATTTTGATAATTTCATTTTGATAAAGTCATTTTTACGGCAGTTATCGTGCTGGCAGACAGACAGAATGAACAAAGTCATAAACACTTTTCAACTATGTTGTAAAGTGTTAAAAACACAAAAAGTGTAATAAAACATCATCAATTTAAAAATGAACCTTTTTTTTTTTTAATTGCAATTATTTTACAGTTGTTTTTTAACACTTTACAACATAGTTGAAAAATGTTAATGACTTTGTTCATTCTGTCTGTCTGTCTATCAGCATAACTCCCATAAAAATGACTTTATCAAAATGAAATTTTAGTATGTTATTCAGACAGTTTGTGGAACCTATGGGAATATAAATGAGATAATATCATCCAATTAGTTTTGGACTGAATCTGGGTTGAAAAAATGAAATACATTGAACCCTATGGGACCTAATTTTTCAAACATTTAAGCGAATTTAAAATTCACAAATTGCTTTGAAAGTTTTAGGAAATATTCAAATTATCCCATAAAAAATATGAAAAAATTTTCAGCATAATATATTTGGTAGTTTTTAAATAAAAATTAAAATAATAATTACACCCATATTATATGAAGAGATCACGCGACCCACTTCAAAATAAAATACGTTATCCATCTAGTGTCAAAATCATGATTTTTAAAGTGTTTTTTTTATTTATATATAGTGTTGTATACGTCTTAAACCACTATTTTTGCTTAATTTCTCTGTATCTACATTCTGAAACAACGTAATTACGATATATTTAAGTTTAAATGATCATCAAGCTTTGATTATTTCTACAACGAAGCCTAATTTTCACTTATGGAGAATGTAAACACATAAAGATGTAGGATGAGTTGTATAAGAATTGCTGAATTTCTTTAACACAAAATTATTTAGCTCTTTGAGTCTGAAATCTGATACGAATGAAACATTCATTGATGTTACATAGAGAACAGACAATTTTATAGCAGACTTTTTCGATGAAGTTTTAAGTGTAAGCGTCAAATGAGAACTATTTTCTTTCATATTCATTTTTATTCTTGTAACCTTGCTCTAGCAGCACTCAGTGAGTCACGTGATGTTATGTTCGACGCTTGATGCCCGCATTCAATGTTACGATATTTTTTTGGTTTATTATGATGTGATGATTACGATGTATTTAATAAAACTTTATTAATTTATGCTAGAATGTTATTCATTAAAAATTCTTCTGCCTGATACATCCCTTATAATTCAGAAGTGGGATTGACATCGATGACTTGTTTTGAACTGGTATATCGTTTTACGTTTGTGTTCAATGGACATAAGAACAATCTTAGATGTTTTGTTTTCGATCAACGTTCATGTTTATAAAAACAAACTGATGAGACAAACAGACAGCTAGTCTACTACAGCGATGAAAACTTTTTTTCACAAAGTAAATAAATGCTTTTGAATAATTTTGACTTGGATGAAAGTATTGCGATGTTAATGTAGTTTAAAATGCAGTGTTATGATGCTCAGTTTTGATTGGAAAATAATTTCTTATTTGATACTGTATATATTGAAGTAATAAGAAGTACCGAAAATGACGTATTTAGCTAAAGGAAGAAAGTGTGATTTAATATTGTTAGCATGAAGTTGGGGAAACTATTCTCCCTGAAGATACAGTTGTAATAAAGATAACCAAAAGGATTAGGACAAATTTCTGACAGAAGTCCAACGTCAAATAAACTGGACACCAAGCAAATCCACTGGGAAATCTGCATTCGAGTTGCTGTATGGTTATGTACCAGAAAGAAGTAATGATTTTCCGATTGACTTGTTACCGGAAGAAGGGAAATATCGTGAACCAAAAATCCTACAGGCAAAAGCAAAAGACACTATTTCTGAGTCTCAAACTAAAATGAAGAAAAATTACGATAAACGACATTGCCCTGCTTTTAACCCTTTCGGGACGGCGGCATTCTGGAGTTGCCGCGGCCCAAAAGACGAAGCGCTTCGCTTCTGAACTGGTCGAAAAGGACGGCGCATTTTTTGCGCTAAGCCTAACTCTTGAAAAAAATTCACTAAAAATCACCTATTCAACACAGAAATCTACTTTTTTCAGGAATAAAAGAAATATTTATGTTCTATTTGATGTATAATTTTTATACAAATCTGAATACAAAATACTCGTTAGTTGCTCCCATTCTTTTATCCGAAATAAACGAATAATTTCACTGCCTCTAAAACCCAAACAAAAAAATACTCTTATATTCCTATGATTCACCAATGAAATCATAACGCTGAAATAAAAATAAAAAACGAAACTCAATTATAAAATTGTTGATGCTACGAGAATTGCTCTGTTTGTTTATGTTACAAAATGATTTTCACCGCTCCAAATGGAGAAATAATTCATTCGATCCTCTTCTGCCAAGGTCATGCCTTTGCAAAATACATTGAAGTTAGTTCCATGGACAAGTAACGCCATCTAGTTCACAAATTAAAACGTTCCGCGTGATGGTACCTATAGGTGCCACTATCCGCTTGCGGTAAAATTTCTTCTGGCCCGAGTGAGTGCCGTTCGTCCTTGAATGCAAGTTCGCATCTGGCACCTGGGCATGCCGCTCGTCGTGAAAGGGTTAAGTATGAAGTCGGTGATGTTGTCCTTATGAAGTGTTTGCCAGAGCATACTGATAGCAGCACAAAGCTACAAGTACGGTACCGTGGACTTTTAGTGGTAGAAACTGTTTTACCCTCTGACACATATAGTGTGTCTGATCTGCAGGAATATTGGACAAGGATGAAGGCGACGTCCAAATTATGAAACAACTGCACACACCTCGCAACTGAAGCTGTTCAAATCAGTGAACAACGAGGAATATTATGACTTTCAGGATGTAGATGGTGAGACTATCCCAGATGCACCATAGACGAGGATGCCTATTTTGCAAGATAGCTGATTGTAAACATCAACCGAGAACTATTTTCTTTCATATTCATTTTTATTTTTGTAACCTTGCTCTAGCAGCACTCAGTGAATCATGTGATATTATGTTCGACGCTTGATGCCCGTATTCAATGTTATGATATTTTTTTGGTTTACTACGATGTGATGATTACGATGTATTTAATAAAACTTTATTAATTTATGCTATAATATGATTCATGAAAAATTCTTCTGCCTGTTAATCCCTTACATAAGTATAGAGTTAAATTATGTTTACCTCCATGGTTTGAAGTTTTTAAATAAAATAAATTATTATAGTATTGTGATGAATGAAAGGAATGGAATAAAAGTGTATGAATGAAATATTTACAGCTTTTACATAGAGAGCCAGGTGATTTATATTTCAATGTTATCATTTGAATACAGTTCATTTTTTTCGATGATGTTTTAAGTTTTCAAATATAATAAATTAATGTAGTATTGTGATAATTTTTTAAATATTACCGCTGAATGTATCGCATTTTAGAGATGTTTAAATAAAACTGCATTGCAGTTGGAAAGTGTTTCATAATCAATGCTTTATGCATGATTGATCTTTCTTGCTTAGTTAACTATGATAATTGAGTAATTGTAAATTCATCTCACCTACTGCAGAATTTTACTTTATCGTATATAGTATTGAGAAAGTATTGTTTTCACGAAATTTTTTGATTTTGAGATTTTGATGCCAATATATCTTTTAAAACCTTTTCAACACATTTTGACTATTTTTGGAGTGATGTCCATCTGTCTGTGGGGAATTTCTTGTGTACATGATAGTGGCCACAAATATTAAGGGATTTCTTTAGGAATCAACTTTATATCTGGCTTTGTTATAAAAAAATCTAGAACTAGATAGAATGTTCTTAAATTTGAGCAAAAACTTCAAAATTTATTTGCAATTTTATATCTTTAACATGGCTGCATAGATCAAAATCTGACATAATCATGCATAAAGGATTTATTTATAGCTCAATGATTACAAGACTTTATAGTTTCAATCATTGTGAAAAATAGCTGCGATATAATTTTTTTGTTATTGGCATCATTACCCCCCTCGGGGGGGGGGGGGGAGATAAGTTACCCGTCCCCTGGTGAAGGGTAACACGTAAAGTGAATGGTAACACGTAAAATAAGGGTAACACGTAAAGTGAAGGGTAACACGTAATAGTTGTAATTCTATAGACCCATGATACTGATTTTTCAAAATTTTTCTTGTAAAATGTGAAAAAGAAAAAGCTACTAGAAATGGAGTCTGTTATGAAAAAGGCGATTGAGCCACACTTCAGTTAATTGTTTAAGAAAACAAGTATTCAAACATGTTCATAATCTAGTCTGCTTTTTTTTTTTTTTTTTTTTGTTAAAAATTAAACCAGAGGTGCTAAAGAGTTGCTATTAAAACTGTTAACGGCAGCATGATTAAAAAATAATTCCTTCAAGCAAGGATGCAGACTGTCATTTTTTCAGTAGTTGAAAATGATTTCATTTGATGGAAGCAAACTTTCTTCTAGGTACTTCTGAATTTCTTCTTCTGGAGTATCCAGACATTTTATTCTAACACCTGCTGTTAATTATGATGCCATATTAGAGGTATTTGAATTTCTTCTTGTGACGTTATATTCAAGATGAATACTTTTCAGTATTCGAGGTATTCACCCATCTCTGGTAGAAACACATTGTACTCAGGAAAAGAAAAAATATAATATATCCTCAAAACAGTTGTAAACTATATTTCAATTTATAATCAATTACATTGCATTTTTGTTTTTACGAAAATAAGTACTTAAGTATATACTTAACTGCATTCATGCTCAAGTTATAAGACTCCAGAAAACAAAAGAATTCATTGGTCAAAACTATTCCTTGAGTTGATAAAAGACTTTGTTAAAAGGTGTTACCACACAAATAAAACTTAACATTCCAAAATATTGAATTTTCATCAATTTGATATTATGTTCATTAAGGAATATAGTGAATATAGTGTCATTATCAATTTGGCAACATTAAAAAAAAGCATAAAGATGGCGATACTTCTCCAAAATTATCGCCAAGTGTTATGGTCTGTCAGAAAGAAAAAAGAATGATGAGAAGGGCTTTCCTTATACAGTACAACTTTCGAAAATTCAGACTCGTCGGGACTTCGCCGATTCCAGATTATAGATTTTGAATAAAATTCAAATTTAGTATTAAATAAATACACTATAAATCACTATTTTTAGTAAAAGTAATGACAGAAGTTAAGTTAATGAATTAAAACATTATTTAATACAAAAAATGGGGCAAAAGTAATTTTAAGAAAAAAAAAAATACAGATTGATAATCTAAAATGTGTGAACAAAATGAAATAATAAAATTACATTTTATCATTTCATTTAAACATTTAAATTAATGTTTGTTTAAGTAATTTTGGTTTATGGGAAAGCAGTTTTTTTTATCCTGTCGATGAACATTATTTCCTGCTCAGTTATAAAGCTTCATTATTCAAGACCTTTAAATTGCATGACAGAGTGTTTGCACAAGATTATCAATGGGTATTTTTTCTTCTCCACATTTATCGTCACCACTTTCATCATCTTCACTTTGCTCTTTTTTTTATTTAATATCATATTGTGAATTTAACCATCACTCCCATTTATTTACAATTGGTGCATCATCATCACAGTGCAGAACTTCCATTATATCTGCTTCTTCGAGATTTAATGAAGAGATATATGCCGATATATTTAAAGGTGCAAATGTTTTAAAACCATCTTCGCTATTAACGAAACGAAAAACAAACAATAAAAACTCAATTATAAATGATAGAAAATAAATAAAAAGTTTTATTTATTTTCTAGCATCTATACAATGTTATGTTTAAAAAGGCTGATGACTCTGAAAAATGGAAATCTTTATTAATAATAGGTCAAATATGTAAAAAATGCCGTAGTAGATAAAATAAATATATTTTCTAAAAAATAAATATCTCTCCTCTGAATGATTTTTCAAAAATATGACAAGTCATTACTAAACAGCAGCAGCAGCAGCAGCACCAGGATGTGGTGGGGGAGGGAAAACAAAGAAAGGAATTTGATTGGTTCATAATCCTAAACACAGCTGCCCCTTTTGAGAGGTCAGTGTGCTAATGACCTTGTTACTTGGTACTGTGCGATATGATATTATTTAGTTATTTATTTGTTATAGTAAATATGGCTTTCCTAACTAAAAGACCAAATATAGTCTTTCAAGCTGACAGGAGGTTCGATAAGAGCTAAAAACTCATATTGGGAGGTGATTCTAGAGACAATATATTGAAGAATAGGATTCGTACTACGAAGTGAACAAAATAAATTTCTGTGTGAATTCTCGAGATTTTTAGATTTAATTGAACAATCTGTGATAAAATGTTATGATAATGTTTTAAAGCATTTACCAGTAAAAATTACATTGTTTCAGAAAAATGTCTTTTCAATAATGAGAAAAGGAAATTTTGATAAAAAACAACCAAAAAAAATCAGTATTTAAATAACGATGTATATTTTGTGCGAAACAATTCGTCGGGAATCGTGACTTGCATAAGGAGGGGGGGGGGGAGTAACGCTAATGTGATTTACACTCCAACCATGAGCCATCCATATATATATATATATATCCATATGGCCATCTATGGAGCTATGGCTATCTATGAAGCTATGGCTATCCATATTTATATCCGTTGTATAAGTTAGCCATAAAATTTTGTTTCATTTCGGGGTTTAAAAAGTCGACCGGAAAATATGGTATTTGTTTATAAAATATAATTCAATATAAATAATCTTACAATGTTGTCTTAAATCCATGACTACGTCAGTCCAATAGTTTAAAAAAAAAAAAAAAAAAAACCTTTGAAAATTTGAAAAACATCTGGATTTTTCAGGTTGCACTGTATAGTGACTTTCCCATTATTGTAGCACGCTTCTTGTGTTTTATTATAAGTATTTTAAATTTTTTTTTTCAGGGGGAGGGGGGGGGCTTTAGAAATCTATATTAACAGTATAAGTGAATGATGTCTACTTTTGTATACTATTATGTAAATGGAATAGGTGGAAAGGAAAATTTTCTTTTTATGAATTCATCATTGTCTGTTTATTTCCCCAATCATTTGACGAACTACACAGCTCCTTATATACTAAAATATCTTATACAGTAAAAGATGTTGGTCTGTAACAGAAAATTTAGTACAGGGGGTAGCTAAACTCTCAAAATAACAGACTTTGTCGAGGTTTTTTTTTTCCTAATTCGAATGAGTTTAAAAGTTATGATCATTTAAAGCTGAAATTCGGGCAAATTTTTATTAATTTTAATCCATTTATCTAGTATATGAACAACTTTACTTGAAAGTGAGAACATTCTTTCACAGGTGCAAAATATATCTCAACTTTTGGTCTACACTTTGAGTAACAGCTGTTGTAACAGTAAGCAGAATTTAAAATTCAAAATTCTATCTCTGCAAATTTAAAAGATTTCATTATATTTTTTTTTCCCATTTGGTATATTATCATTATGAGAGTATTATGCTAAATGGTAAAATTATGATGAAAACTTGCTGAAATAGCATTTATTATTATTTTTTTTTATTTTACTGTTTATTCATCTGTGGTAGGATATATGTTAAACCCCGTTGATCTGATTAAACATGCAATTTTCACTGGCATACAAATGCTTATTAACAAAGGTTAGAGTTGTGCACCGATCATTGCTGAATTCACTAATTGCAATAAAAAAAATCTGAGTGGCTACATTTTTTTTAAAAGTGGCGAAGCTTGGTGGCTAAAACAAACTGATTTTTTTTTTTTACATCCCATACAAGGCTATTTTAATAAAATAGTTTATTAATTGCACAAATAATAATATATTGTCACTAATATAATGTTAAAATAACTTCAAAAATTTTCATTCTATGTTTCTAATTATTGCAGGGAAATTAACATCTTTTTATACAGAAAATAAAAGATAGGTATAGCAAAAATTTTAAAATAAAAATTAAGTCTGTGGCTACAAATATCAAAAAGTGGCTAATTTTTGCGAAAGAAAAAAAATCCCAAAGCAAGGCCTACATTACTACTTAAGGATCACAGTTTTACATTCATTGTCGCGTGTCAGCAAGCATGATACAAGCGCTGAGATTATCAGTGAGCACAAAACTTTTCAAAGCAAGGTTTTTAGAATTTTTCTAGCAAAAGTACGTACTTTGAGTCCAGGAACAATATAATATGGCAGAAGTTACTTCACTGTAATCCTGAGTGCTTAGAATCTTATTTGGTCATGGCAAAAATAATGCACTGCATCATTATTGGATTCAAAGTACCGTATATTTCCGAATATAAGCAGAGAATGTAATTCTACTGTAAAATATTTGACATAAATCAGAAACCCATATTTAAGCCAAATTAAGAGAAAAACAACTAAAATCTACAAAACCTGGTGAAAAAATATCGCTAATCACATCGTGTGGTTATGCCAGTATTACTGATGTCTATTGGGATGTTTATTAGATCACCCACATAATATCTCCCCCCTCCAGAAACATCCAACTGTAAGCAAGTGCTAATGGATGGGTGTGATGACATCACAATCAACACCTGCGGCTTGATGGTTACAAGAGGCCAAGTCTAATTACACAAGAGTGAACGCTTTTTACAGCTATGTAAACAAATATTAAAAACTGGTTATTGGCCAGACAAAATATCTAAAAAATTACATATTATTATTACATAAAATTAAAACATAAAAGGAATTGATTACAATTTAGCATAAAAAATCGTAATGCAAATTTCTACGCACTTCTATAACTTTGGGAATTAAGCATGTATACTGATGCGTACCTGATACATAATTATGCATTTTGGTGAATAAAATGGAATTTGAATGCTTTTAAGTGTTGAATTATGGGATGCTTGAATGTTGATTAATGATTGTTTGAGTCAGAATGGATGAATTGAAAAATAAATGTACAACCACTGAAATGTAAAACTTTCTGCAATTTCTTCTTTTTTTTTTATGTGTACTAATTTTTTTTAATTATCTATGACTCATATATAAGCCAACCCCCTACTTTAATAGTGAAAAAAATTCCAAACATTCTCAGCTTATACACAGATACTTATACATTAAATACTTCTAACAGAAAGATCCTAAAATTTTTTCTTTAAGAAGTTTTGTGCTCGCAGATCATATCATCTCCTGCACCATTAACAACGATCAAGAAACCATAGTCTATAAGTGGTAATGGACAATCAATTGTGCTATTACTTGCTATCATGAATACTGTTTAGTAATTATTATGAGCCATTATGAAGCCTCGACTAAGCTTAAGAGCAAAATCGATCTAGTTATGCTAATTGCTGCAGTGAGAACATAATTAAACATTTTTGGAAACACCTATCCAGGTTTTATGATAAATATTGTTTATTCTATTGATTGTGACATAACACATGTATACAAAAGGAATTGACTCCTTAGCACTACTGGTGTCTGAATTTTAATGATGAAATTGATTTCAACAGAAAACAAATTTTAAATAGATACTCCAAATGTATGCTTACCCACATGCTCTTGAGTTACTTTAATTACTGGTAAAGATTTGATCTTCTCCTGAAATGAAACAGAATCAATTAGTTAATGCATTTAAATATATAAATCAAACAACATAATTCAGAGTGTGAGTAATTTACACACATTATTATCGTTTGTCAAATGGCAACAAGCATATTATTAAACAAGATAATTTTGAGAGTGAGTAATTTACAAGTTATTATCACTTACCAAATGGAAACAAGTATATTATCATCAAACAAGATAATTTTGAGTTTTACGTACATTATTATTGTTTGCTGAATGACAACAAATATATGCATATGTTTAATGATTTGGGTTTGTTTACATTATTCACTTTTAATAAAATAAGAAATTACATTATTTTAAAATACTGTTTTACAACAACATGCTATACAGAATATTTTTGTCTTATTTTATAACTTTTAACTGATTAATTAAATCTTAAACCAGAGCAAAAGTTCCATATGTTCAGCGAAGATTCTCCATAGTTAGGCTTAGCCAACACTCGGCGCTTCTGCCATTATTTTCCGGTCACTCGAGGAAGAGAATATCAAAACCGATTTAATAATATAATGTTGAGTCATTTTACTAAGGTAAATAACCCTATATAAAATTTATACTACAAATATTCTTTTTGAAGATTTCTTTGACATAAAAAAAAAAAATCAAACTTAAAGATATTTTACATTTATTAACTTTCCAATATATAAAAATTTCCTTGTGATTTTTCACAGGTACTCACTAGTTTAACAATATTCTTTATAATGTTACAACATATCCTCTGGAATCGTGGGTGTATTTTCAAGATACAAAAATGAATTCAAATTTCTGAATAACTAACATTTTATTTAAAGCACCAATAAGTGTAAACAGGAACAATATACAGCTAAAACTCTCTAACTATCTTATCACAGAACAACCATCAAGTGCAATAAAACAGCAATTAAATGGTCAACTTATTCACAAAACAGAAGATTATATTTTCAAGACACTAACGTATATTCACAATTCACTTATACTCGCACCACGCCAACTCAACTAAGTGAATGGTGACCAGCTTACAGCTTATATACCCTCTATGTAGTTCTGAAAAAATACCACACAACTCATGAAACTCTTGACCAATCTATGAAATTAGAAAAGTTGCCATTAATTCACCAAAAGCTGCAAAGTTGATGAAACAAATATTTTTATGTATCATATATGTTATGCCACAGTAACATTAAGAAATATATAAATTTTTTCATTATTTTATTTATCATTATTTTATTTATGTATACTATTTTATTTTACTATATTTTTATTATTTTATATGTTTACTTATTTACATGATTTTATTTATATTTGCTATACTTTTTCATTATTTTATTTATATTTGTTTTAAAAAAAAAAATGGAATTAAGAGTTAAACAAAACTGTCTTTCATAACAGCAATAATAAGGTAAATAATGAGTCGTTAAAACAAATACAGTAGACTCCCTCTCATATGCACAGTTTGGGACCAGAGGTTGTGCAAATTATAGAATTTTGCAGATAATTGCCGTAGACACAAACTTGCAGCTCAAATATTTTGTCTTTAACTTTGACATTAAATATTTCTTAAACTAAAGTTTAAATTGAAAAAGTGTTTTTCAGTGCATTCCTCAAACCTTTTTCTACAAGTGTACCAAATTTTATATTTTTATATGCTATAATTTTTGCAGTATGAAGCAGAGAAACTCGAGGAACAAGAAATTTGTCAAACATCAGGGGCATCAACTACTTCTCTTTAATATAGAGATATTTTCTCTCAAGATGTGTACCTCCCATTACAGATAAACCTCTATTCTCTATACCCAGAATTTGTATTTTAAATTCCTCGATAGGCTAACGCACATGGTTGAGTGTATTTTAACAGTGTAGACAAGCATAATAACCATTTGTGAGAATGATATAGCATTTTACACAAGAGAACCAGCTGTTAAAGCCTCAAAGGTTTCAAAGATTGAACATTTTGGTTTGCACTGTTACATATTATGAGTCTACTATATATCAGGAAAGTTAGAATGCAAAAAATAACTTACTTCTAGAGAAACTTCATAAGTCTTGCAAGATTTGATAAAAGACCTGAAAAAAATGAAAAATCATTATCGGAAAATGAAGATTTTTTAAGTAACTATGTAATATATCATAGCTGACAATTCACAGAAATAAAAACTGGAATATCCATGGTGCATTGCTTTATTTTCAAAACTATGATAATTATTACTGCAGGTCAGGGGTCAGCAGCTGACAACCCACAGACTGCTTGCACCCCAATCCTTGACCAAAATTGAAGTCCTGGCCCCTGTCCTGCGATCCTGATTGCACCTTCCCCCAACACTTAAAGCCTCTGTACAAAATACAAGAAACCGCCCCTGTACATGATACACTTTCATATCAATTAGAAGTTTCAACCATTAATGGCTTTTACAGTTGTTTTGAAAAATAATAAGGAAAATCATATCATAAAAATAAGTGTCTTAAATAAAATATAATTAATTTGGTATAAAGCTCACTAAATATGAAAAACGTTTCTCATTTTAAATTACTAATTCACAGTACAAGTGCCGCGAGCGCCATCTATGTATGAGTATTGTAAGCAAAATATCATAAATTTAATATTTAAGCTAAATAGCATAAGTTTTTAATAATAAATACTTAATTATCTTATGACACTAATTGCTAACAAAGTTAAATTTCAAGGAAAAATATAATTTTAAGATCTTTCCGTAAAATTACATAGAAATAGAGTCCCTATAAGTAGAATCTCGGTGAGAAAGAAAGAAAAACGTCTTAAGAAAAATTAAAATAAAATACACTAAATCCAAATTATTTAAATTAAAAATGCATAAGTAAAGTAGTCAATAAAAGATGCTTGAATAAAGTTACAACTTAAGCACAAGCAAGACAAAAGTCGATGAAAAAAAATAAATAAATAAATCACGATGTCATATGCAATGATAGTTCTAATTGGTCAGTTACAGCCAGTTAAAAAATTATATGATTTTGCAGTTGCAAAGGTTCATTCAAGAAGCTGTATGCAAAAAATTGTGCCATTCAGCTTCCATTTTAGATGATGCAAATTCACACAATAAGTTGACGATTCAATTTATTATTAATTCAACTTCTTGTATCATGTACAGGGACTTTTATAATTTTCAGAATATATATATTTACCTTGTAACACTATGACCTGCTCTTCTACCACTTATAACTTTCAAACTTTTTATATTTTCATTTCCAACAATATACTATATTGTGAGAGTTAAACTTGTAAGAAAATGAGATATGCATTCTTTTGAGAGAGTTCTATATACATATCAGAAACCTTTTCCTTTTCTTGCAATAAAGACATACATATCCTTTAAAAAGATTTAATTGCAAGGAGATAACTTTACTTCTAGACCAAATTTGTTCTATTTATTCTTGCCTTTTGAGCCTTATACGCAAGTATTAAAAACCAGATTTTACAAACAAAACGAAAACACTTGCACAATATATATAATTAAAAAAATGTTGAGCAAAAATTCTTATGTGAAAATAATTTTACTGAAAATGTTATCTATTTTCCCATGATTCATATCTGATATTTTTTCTCTCTCTCTCCCCCACCCTCACATTGTGGGGTTTTGTAGTATGAAATTTTATCCCTGACTCCACTGTAATTTTATGTGGCCTGCTGCACCTGTTTAATATTTGCATTTTGTGTAGTCTCTCAGATAACTAATTAAAAACAAACTTAAAATTAAAATTTTAATACCATTGAAGTTCAAAATAGCTAAACTCCATTGGATGAATAGTTAAATGTATTTTGAAATAACATAACAAAATAATGAATACCAGTTTCTGTGCCTGCAGCACACGAGTGCAAGGTCACTAAGCATCCACTCCCTAAATAAGCACCTTTGGCCCCCTTTTTATATGATACTCCCTAAATAAAAGTGAAAATTGAATGCAATATATGTACACCCATGTTACGGGCATAGTATGTCCCTACCTCCCACTCCAAATAAAAAATCCGCTTCTTCCAGTCACAATTTAAATCAAAACCTGTCTCTTAATGAGACTCCATATGCAACATCTACATTCTAACATTGAGCTGTGCTGTAAACCTGTACAGTGAGTGTGATGCTCACTAAGGATGAGTGAAAATTGCATGCAATTCATGTACACTTGCATACCAGGCATGATACCCCTTAATAACAGTGAAAGTTTCATGTAAACCAGAGCAACGGGGACAAAGCTAGATCAAAATGCCAATGAAAAAATGGAGAGTTATAATCGGAATTGAAACCCTTTGATGGACACAAATTTAATCGCCGCAATTTCAATAATCATAACACAATTAAGCCTTAATTTTAACAATCAACACAATGTTACCAATTTATGTATTAGCACTCTCTTCTGCAAACATAATTTTTATTTTTCCATTACTTTTTAATCTCCATTTGAAAGCTCATGAAACCAAGAAAGAAACAAAATGACCCTAAATTATCATGCTTCTTTGCCACTCAAGGATTTATGACCTTTTGCTATTATTTTATTATAGTAATATATATATTTCCATTGTATTGAAGATATCTTTACAGGTTTTATAAAACTTAAATCCTTTTGATATTTGTTTTTAGCTAACTAACCCTTGCTTTATTACAGAATTCCTTTAAAATGTTCAGAACAGGGTTCAAAATTAGCAGTCATTAGTCCTATTTTGCCCCTATAAATTCTGTTTTGACAACCAAAATTCAGGATACAGTTGTCATTTTTATACCAAACTTATCTTTTTTTTAATGCATGTATAATGCAAATCCTGACTGACCAATTGCTTATCCTTCCTTTTAACAATCTATACAATACCCATCATAGATTACATAGGGCTATATCTGACATAAAACTTTGACATTTTAAAAATATATCACTAGTGCCAAGTGTGTGTAAATTTATTAATTCTCATGAAATTCTTCAACTTTGCTATCAAATTCCACATCAAAGATATAAATATTTTGTCTTGAATTTTTCTTCTTTTACTCAATAACAAAAGTAATAAATATATAACACTAAAACAGTCAACATGTAAATTTTCAAAAAACTAAAAAATTTGCAAATTATGCTATAAATTTTAAAGCAAATGTGCAGACTGAAGACATTTTTTTTTTTCGGCATTAATATTTTACATAAGTACATTAATATTTTACACATTCAGATCAAATGAGAACTTGTTTTGGGGGGGGGGGGGAATTTTTTCTTTTTTTTTTGCTCTACCCTAATGTACGTACGATATGACAGTTTAAAGTTCTACAATTACAAACATTTGACATTTGCAGTTTTTATTATTCATTTATTAGTCATGTGAACTGCAATTCGAGAATTTCAGGAGTGGTGGTAAAAAAAACTGTTCGAATATCCACTTTTTTTTCCAATTGTCTTGTCGGATAAACATGGGGAGCTTCATTTTTTAAACATTTAGCTTAAGCAAAAAGAGGATTTTTTATTGAAGACTAAGAATTAGGACCGTGGGTGGGAATTTCAAAGATAGACAGAAGTCAGGGTTGAAAAACACAAAATAGTTTCTTTCTTTTTAAATAAAAAACCATGGTTTAAACCAATAAGGTTTTGATAGTTTGGAGAGTGTGTTTTTATCTATTGCTGGAATAATCATATTTTAAATATCCAGGCATTCAGTGAATTAATTTTAAGAAATCGTTGACTGAGTTTTGAAAAATTTGCAACTGGCTGTGAAATACAGCTAGTATAAATGCTATTTTATAGTTTCAAAATATATTGCAAATTGAATTCTAATGTAATATTTTAAAAGATTCTGATAAGGACTCCTCATTCCATTTATTATTTTATTTGAAATTTGTGACCCATAAGAGCAAAACAGTTGTTGACCACTGCTGTAAATTTTCAATGGTAATTAATTCTCTCTTAATAATTGGGGACATTTCCTAAACCACAAAATTTCTATTAAAAAACTTCTTGCATTTTATTTTAATTTACTTACAATACATAGTATATGTAAAGAGAAAGTTTCATGATGGGGTCAAAACTTCAGCTCTCAGATTTTGATGGATCTACATGTTGAGAGCAACCCACAATCAGCATCAACCATTTTTTTTTTTTAATGTCTGTTCATCAGTCTGGATTAGGCCTCAGAAAAACAGCAAAATCTAACCAATCCATGAGGATACCTATTAAGATTTTCTATCCACCCTCTTAAGAGTTTTTGTCATTATATGACACGTTTTGAATGATCGTAAATCAAAAAATGTCCTTGTTGAATCCTCTACAACAGTCTATGTAAGTTTTCATTTTTTTATCAGTGTTTGTTTTTTAGGATCCTGGCTCTGATTAAAATATATAAACAAGATTACAGTATGACTCTTCATTTTAACACATACAAAGAAATACAACTAGTGCACTTTGTTCTTTAATATCAACTCTTCTCAGCAAATAAAGAATCTCCAATAAAGACTAAACTATAGCAGGAACACAAAAACTATAATAAAATGACTCCCATCATATGCTATAGAAGGTATGCTAGCTAAGTTTATGCTTAAGCAGAGGGGGAAGGGGGGGAATTAAATTTTCCCTCATAGAGTTTATATTGGGGAAAAAGTCACATTAGCTATAATTTTACAATGATGACTACTTGCTGCGTTTATTTTTGTTGATGGGTTCACAAATCTCAAGGCCATCCTAGAAGATTCAAACTTCAGAAAATTGCCTATCCTTGCTGAATTTCAACCTGGCTAAGACGAGAGGATGGGTGATTTCCAGGAAGCCTGGTCTGGATTACTTTAATCAGTATATATAAGACTATTGATCTTTAATTAATAAGAATCTCATTTTTGAAACTTTTCTTTAAAAAATCCCAAACGACCAATCAGGAATCAATATTCAAACTGAATCAGGACTCACCAGAGAAAGAAAAAAAAACTCACTTGTCAGAGCTCTAAAAATGATGTTTTAACTGCATGTTAAATGAGCTCTTCTAGTAGAGGAAGTGAGGGGTACACAAATCACTGGCCTTTTTTAATGAAAACTCCTCTCATGAAATCTTTTGTACACAGTATGTCAAGATATTCTCTGCTTTATAGCTGCTGTCAACTCCTGAGGGATTTTCTTCACAATCATCTCCCTGGGTAATCTTGTCAGAGACATAAAATGATAGTCTGCTGCAGTTGTGGCATGGAAATGGTCTTGTCTTGATTGCCAATAAACATACCCTGTTTCTTGGAACTTTCTCCAGATTCTTGAAAGAAAATTTTGTAAAACATTTACAGCTCTGGAAACTTCTGTTTAAGACAGACCAGTTTTCATTCTGTCACTCATTCTCTATCATTGAAAATCATTCATATGTCTTTATGACATGATTGACTTCACATGTCGCTGAATTGAACTTGGTGTTGCATTATGACCACCTGCACCTGGCATAAAAGGCCAGAGAACTATCACACCTTTTAAACTCATCCCTAATTTGCTTATTCAAAGCCATGTCATGCTCCAAATATTGTAAAGCAAGTGCGCATTTATCTTCCGTGTTGTTAAATTTTCATGTATATGAAATTTCATATCACATCTTCTTGCTTACACTGCAAGTTTTGTACCCTTTTAAAGATCATCCTATAATTTTGAGCACCAGCATAATTACTATAGTAATTCCTATAAACAGCCAGTTGATATAAGAATACTCAATCGAATTGTCTCCTTAATACAGTAGCCTCTCTTTATATCGTGCTTGCCGGGAGACATGGCAAAATGCGCGATACATCGGGCGGTATGATAAAAATTATACTTTTATGGACATATGTAATAAAAAATTAGGAGAGAAAATACAATAATAAAACCCTCATTCACTCCCGCCCCACCGACGACTCATGTTGTAACACTCCAGTCTTGGGAAAGCAAAAGAATGTAAATGAAAAATCAGAAGGAAAAAAAATGGGAAATATAGCAGAAGCGCGATATATCCGAATGTGCGATATATTGAGGCGCAATATAACGAGGGGTTATTGTATTTATATATACTTCATTTTAAAGCTTAATATATATTTAGCAGTTATGTTACAATTAAAACTAAAAGTGGATATGTGGAATTTAAAATTGAAAATGAACAGTGTACATGGAAATAACAATACATAACGATCTCAAAATTCTCATGGAAAATTTTAGATTTGTATTCCAAGAATTTGAAATGTTCCACGAAATGGAATTTTCTTACAAGTTACTATTTTATACTGCATTATAAAATAAATACTTCAAAACTTATAATAAACAGCTAGTGACATCTGAAAATTCGAGGACATAATATTAAATTATGGATAGAAATGTCATAATCAAGGATACATCGTTCGACACTGAAAACAAAGGGAAACAGCAAAAAGTGTTCTACTACTGATTGTTGATTTGAAGGCAGCAATGCATATCATCAACAAATTTTTGCATATCAAAACTGTGAAACAGAAAATCATTGACTCATTTTTAATGTTGATAAAAAATTAAATCAAATATATCTTTCATTCCAAAAATAATTACTGATTACTTTTGTAGCTAGAGGGATAATAATAATAATAATAAGAGGTATGAAAATACTGACATTGTGTTTTTTATTCTTTAGTTAAACTATACTCTAACTATTTCTTTATTATTTATTATCATGTTTTTCTGTACAGTTGTATCTTTTTATATGTATATACTGAACTGAACATAACTATTTCTGAAATTTTCAACTGACCCTGTATTCTTAATTGAAATTAGATATAGCGAACCCTCGACTATAACGACCCTCACAATCACTCCGACCATTCAAATTGATTCTCTAAGTCTTCGGACGAGACGGATGGTCTGGGTTTTCGACCCTTACAATCAGTCACATAGGGATTCGCTATATTGGAGTTCGGTTGTACTAGAATAATGAAGTGAATGTAAAAAAGTTTTTAATATCATTCTACCACACAAATATTTACAAAACATGCAAAATATTTAAATTATAAAATAGCTTTCTTTACCATGAGAATGGTAATGGCAATTTTTTCCTGTTAAAATCCACAGTGAGTAAATTTCACTCAATGTTACCACTCAAAAGTCAATTATAATTAATAATACATCAGCATTATTACATAAATTAGATTGTTCTGTACCAGTGTTTGCAAGAATTTCCCATAGCCAACTTGTGAGATTTTAATAGATACAATATAAATTTTAGCAATTAATTTTATTTGAATAATTATTGTCTTTGCAATACAGTAATTTTTATATCAAGCATTTGGTGGTAAAACTACCCAAATCCATTTTTGATGTGAATAATATCTATGGTAGGTAGGGGTATCTCCGGCTGAAATTGGAGCGTTACAAAAATGTAAACACTTTGGACTCTTATACCTCTGAACCTAATAGATAAAAATGTCTAAAACTGCATATCAACTCCTAAAGACCTGTCAAACCTCACTTTAAGAACATACGCATTAAAGAGATTTCTATTTCTGATGCAAAATTTTACTAAAGTTCTGCTACGATGAAGTTGCCCCAGGAAGTACCACACTAGTGATATAGTCTATAGCAATCTCAAAAATAAGACAGAGCCTCAGAATTAACTGAAGAATGGAGAATATTTTGAAGAAATAAATGTGAAAAACTTGATTATGGAAATGAGAAGCACTGTTTTTACACAAAATTGTTTTATGAGCTTTCCTCAACCTCTTTAGTAACCTTTGGAGTTATCCCCAAGAAGTACAACCAATGGTATAAGGCAATTTCAGAAATTACACAGAGCCCTAGAGTCAAACGATGAAGAATATTTTGTAGAAAAACTTGATTATAAAAATAAGGTGCACATTTTTTTTTCTTCTTTTTTAGTAGTACTCATTTTTAAGTTCTTTTACAATTTAATTTTCTTTCTTTTTTTTTGCCAAATATCTGACAGCTTTCATTATATTATACTTTTGAAATGTGTTAAAATTTTCATTTTCTAGTCTATTGCACTTCAATATTATAATTATACTTACAGTAACAAAAATGCTTCCAGGTACTGAAACATCAGTTGTGGTAAAACTACTCAGGTCTTAAATGGAGTTAAATTTTTGTTAATTGAGTTCAGAGTAAAAACTGAATATTTTATTATAACAAATATTATTAGCATAGGAATAAGGAAAGTATACTTGGAGTAATATTTTAAAATTCTGAAGGATTTATCATAACAGGTTCAACATTTAAATTTAGTTAACTCAAATTTGGAAAAATTGGACTTGGATAGTTTTACCAGTAAACCCTCGATATGGCTCCAACTCAACAATAATAACTAGATGAAATACCTGGCGGTAGAGACAGAATGAATACTTTGTTGGGTTATGGGGGGTCTATTCGTAACATCATATCTATTCGTAACATCAAATCTAAACCTGAAAACAATATAAAGTCAATCTAGATTTGTGACATAATAAGAGTTGTGACATAATAGAGTTGTGACATAAGAAAATAAGAAATTTTTACTTTTTGTTCAATATACAATACAGGATGTATCCTGCAACTATGCAGTTAACTGCATGACACATTTCCATACTTTACAATTATAATACTTTTAAATTCAATCAACTTAATACTTGGCTAACCAGAACGTAAATAAACAGAAACACTGACCTATGAATGAAAAGAATTTTTAAATACTGATTGTACGATGTCATTGTGAATTGCAATTGGCCATACTTGGAAAAAACCATCCACAGGGGTGATTGACCAACTCTTTTTCTGCTACACAAAATGTATGAAACTAAATTTTCACCCATTATCTATGTAAATAATCCAAAAAGTGCTCAAATAAGGGTAATTTGCTTACAAATCTCTGGTTTAATTGTCCATTCTGGTCTGCCTCCTTTATTTTTTTATATTTCCCCCCCCTCTATTTTATTTTATGAAGTTAGCTTATTTCTCCAAAACAAGTTGGTTCCTTTGTTTTTTCAATTTTATTTCTGTTTTTCTTTCTTTTTCTAATTATTTTGTTTGTTTTTTCGATATTCACTTATTTTCTTTGATTGTATTTTTTACATCTGACTTAAATGTCTCCTGTTCTTCTGGCATTGTTTTAGTAAGTTTACTCACTATTCAGTTTTTATTCTTTCTGTTCTCTTACTGCATTGTTAACCCCCTATTTGCAACTTTTTTGGCCAATCTATTTTTTTAATTTATCCATACATGATAGTGTATAAAAAATTTAATTACGCAAATATACAAGGCATAAAATATATATAATTGTATAAATCTATAGTGATGTAAAATAAATTAAAATTACAAAAGGGATTGAATATAGTGTTTTAAATTTTAAAATACCATGATATTGAAAAAACTAAAAGGACATATACAAGTATAAGTATGCAAACATACGTAAATTTTTACTGCCAGCTGATGATTAGTAACTATTAAATAAATAATTACTAAATTATACGTTAAGGGTATATAGATAGTGACTTGACCCTTGTGGAATCAGAAGTAAATGCCCCACTAAACAACATTTTAAACAGAATGAGACGTTATCTACAATAATGTTACTGTTGAAAACCTTAGAGTAACAAAAGTGACAATTCTTACATATATTCATTGTTAAAAGGGGTTTTGAAAAATACTACACAAAATGATGTATAAATTTAGATTAAAACCTTTAAGGAAAATATAGCTAAAGCACAAGAAACATGCTTTAGCCTTTTCAGAAGTTGAAAAAAAAATAGTTGCTATCCCAGTTTGGTCAATTTTTCTTTCAGAATAACTAAATACAGATATTAATAAAATGATAAGGAAAACAACAGTAACATACATAAGCACAAATAACACAATAATGCAACATACTACTGTTTTGAAGATACACTGAATCCCCTTCAACAGTGCAAGAAGACCAACAAACCCAAAACACAAAAGAGGAATGAGACCCTATTTCTATTTTGGACATCAGGTTTGTTAATTCTTTTGCACTGACGCAGGGGATCCAGCATATACCCAAAACAGCTGTATGCTGCATTATTGATTTGTGCTTATATACATTGCTCTAGTTTTCTGTATACTTTGCAAAGTGTACACTTATTAATAAATACATATTAATAAATATTTATATATATATTAATAAATATTTATTTTAAATTATATTAATAAATATATATACTTATTAATAAATGGTTGATAGAAGTTCACAAATGCCCAAAACATATAAATCCATCAAAATCCAAGAATCAGATTTTAACTGTGTCATAATATTTTCTTTTTATATGTACTATGCATTGCAAGGAAAGTAAAATTTAAGAAAAAATCCATCAATGAAATGTTGGTCAAAAACTATTTAGAACACTGCATATTGCCTTAATTACTGCAACCTATGATGCCGGATTGCCAGTCAGACATTTTGGCACACAAATAGCTGAGCATTGTTATGTCCAGAATAATGTGATTATGAATGAGGAATGTAACATGTAAAAGGAACCATGGGCGCTATTAGCTATAAATTATAAGAAAAATAAGAAGAAAAGAAAAAAAAATTTATTTACTTTTTATTTAGATATGAAATTTACATAGTTTTACGGGTTAATTGGATTTTACAACTCAAGTATAATATCTCTATTTGCTATAGCATATTAGTTCATCTACGTTTTACAAAAATATATATAAAATAAAAACCTGAAAGTGGATCATACCGAAAAGCATGCAAACAATAAAAAGTTCAAACATTTAATACAGCATAGCTTGTATAACCTCTGAATTGACTTAATTTAAAATAATTTGTATAGAGTAATAATAATTTAAATATATAATATATACTTTAAATAATAACACATTTTTATAATATAGTTCAAATGAGTTAGTCTCGAGAATGAACTAACATAATTTGAAGTAATATTCTGAAATAAAATAAGAGACTATATACTCTCTTATTTTAGTTCAAATAGATCCAAATGTCATTATCCTTATTTCAAACCTGGATAAACTTTTTGAAGTTCTATTAACTCCAAAGTGTGTACATAACACAGTGCCACATAGTTAAAATAAAATTACTGAAATAAAATAATATTTTTGAAATAATAAATTATTCTATAAAAATTATTTTATAAAAGCATAATATAAATAAAGATATGCTCTCTACCATCCCCCTCCCCCCTACCACATCTTTATTTCTTTTTTAGTTCAAAATACTGTGGAGAATTCTAACCAATTTTCATGATTATTTTTTAAACAAAAAGTGTCTACTAGCAATTTAATCCAAAACTTTTCACCAAAGTATTAATATGCATTGAAATATTGAAAGAGAAGACCAATATCCTTCATCGGAAGAAATTTTAATAAAACTTTGACACAAAACAAACTATATTTTAATATTTTTTAGAGTTTAATAAAAAGAGTTTAAAATACTATAAACATATTTACTCCCGCAATTGTGCCATGGCTGCTTCCCAACATACTGGTCTATTTTCAGTTTGAGTTGCAGTAGGTTGTGATGTACTTGTTTCAGCAACAGTAGCATTTCCAGACTGAAACATAAAAAATAATCTACATGGGTGAACAATATTATGAAGCATATATTCGTGATGGAAATCTATTAAACATTTTAAATAATTAGTTGAAAAATTTAAATCGATTAACTGCACCATTATTCAAATTTTTAATTGGTCATTTTAAAATATTAAGAAAGGCTTCTTATTTAAACATATGTATATATTTTCATGAAAATTACTAAAATATAAACATCATAAAAGAGAAAACAATTCATATTTTTATAAATAAACATAAATGCTCTATAAAACCCATTCATAGTTTTAAAATCAATTTATATTATTTTCATATCCTTGTAAAATTTATATATCTTGGCATAAAATTTAATGATCCAAAATTGAATTAACTCAAAAAATTATAAATTAATGAAAGACAAAATTCAAATTTAATGCAATTGACTTTCGTATATTACCCAAAGAAGTGTTGTTTCTTGCTGTTTTACCTCCTTTTGCCATTTCTTGTTTTTTCTTCATGACAATCCCATACTTACTTTATAAATACTTTTAATTTTGTACAAATATTTTTTTAAATGTTATAGTATTATTATTTTAATAGACTTAAGACTCAAAAGACTTTTATATGACTTGAAAGGTCACAAACCTTAAAAGAATTTTGGTTGAATTAATAGAATTTCCTAAAGTGGTTATTAAGGCTTAATCTATTAAATTGGTACAACCCTATAATATACAAGACAGGATTCAAAAGTTCCCGGACTGAGTCTATAACTTAAAAAATATTTGCAGTAGAGCGACTACGATAACGTTTCTGTGTTACTACACTCTCCCCCCTCTTCTAAAAGTGGTTTGACCTAAATCACGTGGTCGGTGGCTCGCCACAGTGTCGTATTTTGTAGACGGGTGCACTTAGTAACCAGTGATTAAAAGAAATGGCATTTGTTGAGCAGAAAATTAATATCAAATTTTATATTCGCTTAGGAAAGAGTGCTATGGAGGTTTACGAAATGTTGAAGCATGTGTACGGCAGTGATACATTATCGCGAACGCAAGCTTTTGAGTGGCATCGACGTTTCAGAGATGGCAGGGAAAGTGCTGAAGACGACGAATGCATTGGCCGTCCGCAGACTTCCCGCACCGCTGAAAACAGATTTCTGCGACGGTACGTGGGAACAAGCAGCAAACAATAGCGTAAATAGCAGAATCAGTTGGGATATCCGAGGCCACATGTCAACGGATACTGACTAAGGACCTTAACATGCATAGGGTGTGTCAACACATCGTTCCCTGCATGTTAACCGAAGACCAAAAGGCAATTTGAATAGAAATGGCGGAAGATTTAATTTTGGCTGTTGACAAAGATCCTTCTCTACTTGGCAGAATTGTCACTAGAGATGAGAAATGGTGTTTTTTATACGACCTGCAATCCAAGAGAGCATCGGCAACATGGAAATCATCATATAATCTTCACACAAGCAGAAATTCCGCCAAGATCGCTCTAAAGGAAAGATCTTGCTAGAGGTGTTCTTTAATATCCAGGGCATTGTGCATTTGGAATTTATCCCTGAAAGACGCACTGTAAACAAGAAACTGTATGTAGACATCCTGCGTTATTTGAGCGAGTCAATCCGGAAAGAGAGACCAAAACTGTGGGCTGAGCAGTCATGGGTGATCTTGCATGACAACCCTGCTGCACACCGATCCCGCCTTGTCGCTGACTTTCTTGCAAAAACAAACAACTGTTTTGCCAAATACTCCTTATTCTCCTGATCTCGTCTCGTGCGACTTCAGCCCATTTCCTGAACTGGCAAGTCGCTTGCAGGGTTGTCGATTTCAATCCGCAGATGAAGTTAAAAGTGCATCATAGGCTGAATTAAAGGACATGGCTAAAAATGGATTCCAGAAGTGTTTCGATGACCTTTACAAGAGATAACAAAAGTGTGTTGTTGCACAAGGGTCTTATTTCGAAGGAGGATGTGTTTCAGCATTTTAATTGATAATATTTTTTAAGTTATCGACTCAGTCCGAGAACTTTTGAATTCTACTCCGTATATATATATATATATATATATATATATATATATATATATATACACACAGGATGATTAAAAAAAGAGGGCCAAACTTTACGAGGTGGTAGTACACGCCAAACATTGTTCATCATAGTTTACCAGGTTGGAAATGAAACATAAAGGCTAGAGTGGGTGCTTAATGATGAAACTGATGAGGTGAGGCGAAAACACAATAACTTAGAAGTTATAAAATGACATTTAATAAACAATAATTACAGTAATGGATCAAAAGAGAGACCGTCAACCTGAATGCCCGTCTCACAGAGGCGATGGAGGGATTAGCGAACTCTCTCGAATAGACCATACATGTCGCACACCTAGGCAGCAGAAGCCGAAATTCTGGTGACGAGTTGCTCTTAAGATTCAAGAGGAGTATCATAGACGATACTGTTGAAATATCCCCACAAAAAGAAGTCAAGACACAACAAATTGAGCAATCGGCCTCTCGAAAGTTAAAGCTATGAATAACTGCTGCAAACTGATAAGGCCATACATTCCGCATTACAAAAATGTGCATAAGGGTTCTTCTTCCCCAGATGAAATTTGCATATGTGGTTTTCTTCTTCAACCAGAATGACGCTTTTAAGTTTGTGGAGCAGCTGCTTCCCAACAAGTAAGTGCCCCGTAATGCCTTTATGTTTTATTTCAGACCCAGTAAATTATGACAAAAAATGCTTGGTTTGGTATGTACTACCACCTCATAAAGTTTGGCCCATCTTTTTTTAATCACCCTGTGTATGTGTATATATATACAATATATATATATATATATATATATATATATATATATATATATATATATATATATATATATATTCATTTTAATTATATATTTTACAATTTGCTTATTACTAAAGCTAAGCATTTATATTTAAATCTTAATAAATTTCAAAATAACAATCACTCTTTTAATTCTTATTGTGGTGTTACTTCTTTAAAACATTCAATATATAATTCTATTAATTTCAATGATTTATTTAGTAATTATAATCATTTATTACCAATTAAGAATGTGAAGGTATTAAAGACATTTAAATACATCAAACCTATAAGAACCATTTTTAATTACAATAAATAAAAATATTATTAGTAGAATTAAATTGTCTAAATCATTATATGCTATTGGTAAATTAAAATTTCCATTATAAATTTACAATAAAATTTCATAATTGCATATGTTGATACAGCCTATAATAATCATGCAAATATTTGTAAAAAAATATATACAATATTTGTTAAATTATTTTAATAATAATAAAGTATTTCAACAAGAAATATGCTCTAATTAGTATCGAACATAAAATTATCAATATGTATAGCAATTTAAATTTAAATTCTAAATCTTCAAATTTTCCATATTTTGTTTTAATACCAAAATTTTACAAAAATCTTATTAACTTTAGAACAGTCACTAATGGCCATAATACTTATTCTACTACTGCTAGAAAATTACAACTAAATATTTTGAGCTAAATGATAGTCTATGTTGCTATAGGAATAATTATTTTATTCTATATAATAGTAAAGAATTAATAATTAAATTAGATACTATAGGTAATATTATTGGTTTACAAACTTTTGATTTCAAAAATCTCTTTACTAACATTAATATTACCAATCTTTTTGATGTAGCTTTAGCACTATATAATGCATTTATTACTAATCATTCTGGTTACATAAAAATTAAAATTTTCTAAAACTTCTTTGTTTTATTTAACAATTATATTTTTCAGGGTAATAAATTATACTTACAAGTACTTGGAGTTCTGCAAGGTGGTTGTAATAGAAGTATTTTGGCTAATTTGTATCTATCATTATGAGCATTCTTTATCATATACTGATTACAAATTTTATAGATATGTTGTTGATTTGATTTGTATACTTATAACAGATAATAATATTAATATAGATTTCTATCCAAATAACCTGGAATTATTACCTAATGAACCATCAATTAGTAACAGTGTTAGTTTTTTTAATTTAAATTGCAGTATTGAACCATCCAAAAAGATAATCACTAATTTACATGACAGAAAAGATAATTTTTATTTTAATATATATAAATTATTACTACTTAAATTTTGTAACTCTATTCAATTGTTTCAAAATATTATTATGAATCAACTATTCAGAATATTTAGATTATCTGATAAAAATATCATAAAATGCATATTAATAACCTTAAAAATACCAGTAAATTATATAAATACTCAATATATCTAGTAAATAATATTGTAAAAAAGTTTAAATTAACTAAACATTCTTAACTTCACCCTCCTTATTATCATTATCAATATCTAATATTTTTCTAGCTTAATCATTATCTTTCTCTTATTTCTTACATAATAGTCAAGCCAAGACGCATCGTTATGGGGTCCCTGTGCCAGAGGCACTTACTCCCTCATCAAAAATAGCAATATGTTAGTTGGTTCTATATATATCATACACAGAGGATTGCTGGGGCATTCAGCTCTGCAGAGGGTGTTTTTTGGTTGATTGCTTGGAAATGAGACGTGGTCTGACGTTGTCTTGGATGGCTGTCAGCCTGCACGTCGTGGAAAGGGAAGGCAGGGAAGGGGCAGAAAACCGTAAGAGAAATTTACATGAAAAAACAAAGAGCACAATAAGCTCTCAATGCAAAATAAATTTAAGTTTTGCAACAGATCCGAAAAACGGGAGTCAAAAAGATATAAGTTTGCAGATAAGGATTACAGTTTGCATTTACAATTACAATATAAGGTTACAATTAAGAATTACATTTCAGATATTTACAATAAAATTAATCTACATTTAAAGAAAACGTGAATGAATTTAAAGTACTGGTTTAGTGTAGTATAACGTGAGCAAAAGCAAGCAATCTGATTGGCCAGTGGCTGGGCCTGGAATAAAAACGAACTGAAACGGTGTTACGGTATGGTGCCGCCATCTACCATTGCTCGTTTGAGTTAAGAGACTCCTGTCTAAGGGATGAGATAGCGTTTTTTCTTCCGCTCCGTACTCTGGTAGTCAAAAAGGAGATGCCTAGGCCTGTGCTTCCTGAGATAGGAAGGCGCAGTAGGGTTGTACATTTGATCTACATCTCTCATGCAGGTTCTATTAGAATTTTTCTTGTAAAAACTTAGTAAAAATTTCCAAATTTGCTCCACAATTCCAGAGACTTTGAGATCATGATGTATAACTTCGTTCTGGACATACCTGGGTGCATTGACGATACAACGCAAAACTTTATTTTGTAAAACTTGCAATTTCTGAATGTTTAATGAGGTTTAAATATGCAGATTGCACTCTTTGAGGCAATAATTTGGATTCTCCAGGTAACGAGACAGTGCTCAAGGCTATGTTTAATGTAGCTTTGTAGTGTGTTTATGGAATTGTGTGGTGAACAACTATGTGCAATTAGCGCTGTGTCATCTGCAAAGATAGCCAGCTTAACTTGAGGTATGCATGGAATATCGTTGATGTAGATGTTGAAAAGAAGTGGACTAAGATTTCCTCCTTGAGGAATCCCAGCCCCGATTGGTCTGATAGAAGAAAGAGTTTGATCAACTCGCACATGGAAGTATCTATTAGCGAGATATGAGTTGATGATAGTCAAAAGTTGTCAAGAAATGCCAAGTCACACCAGCTTGGTAATAAGCCTGGGTAAAAACGTTTTATCAAACGCTTTGGCTACATCAAAAAATAGAATAGAAGTATACTGCTTGTTAGTAGAGTTCTTGTGGGTAGTTTCTACAACCTGCATAAGCTGGGAATGCATAAAATGCTCCGTTCGAAAACCATGCTGATTGGCTGAAATAATATTTTTTGATTGGCAGGAACTATCCAAACGTCTAAGCAACACTAATTCATAAATTTTAGAAATCTAGAAAGCAGGCTTATTGGTTTGTAGTTCCCGGGAAGCGAGAGATTTAGAGCATTTTTTGGAATAAGGCAAATAACAGCAGTTTTCCAGATTTGGGGAGAAATGCGATAGTCCAGCATATAATTGAAGAGCATGGTAATCCAGCATAAATACAGATCAGAGAGGTTTTTAATGATGCGATTGCTAATTTTATCAAGACCGGGAGATTTTTTAACATTCAGTCCATCGACGATATGAAGTATTTCAGCCAGAGAGGTTCTCTCCAAGTCGTTTGATGTTTGTAGGTGTAGAGCATTGTGATTGGTCTGTTGTAGGTTGGTTTCAGTTTCAGTGTATGTATGGCTGAAGTTGTGGTCTATATGGGGTGAAAATTGGGAGTTCCAAGCTGTCTGCGAAAACATTAGCTTTTTCCTCTGCAGTTTGGGCGAGTCCTTGTAAGCCATCAATGGGTGGAATTAAAATTTTCGTGGTTCGTAAGGTTTTAGCTGTTCCCCAAAGACTGTGATTCATTGGTGAAAGTCCCTCAAGGTGAATGTGAAAGCGTTGCTAGGTGTGTGTTTTAATCAAAGCCTTGATTTCGTTATGAAGTTTATGGAATTGTGCACCATAAACGTTGTGCCTGGTGCTATGCCAATCCTTCTGTAACTGGTTTCGCTGCTTAATTTTGTCCCTAATATCACCTGGAAGAGCGTGATAATTAGGGCGTGATCTTTTAGGTTTTGAAGCTGCAGCCACTGCCTCCCGCAGTATATGGTTCATATTAATGACAATGTTTTCTATATCATCAGTGCTGGCAATTCTGAGGGGGGTGGAGGATGCTTTAAAATTTTGAAGAACATGACGATAGTCGTCCCAATTTGTGTGCAGCTCCGATGGATGATCCAGAATTATTTTATCGAAGTTTAAGGTCAGTATCACAGGAAGGTGATCAGAGGTCAGATTAACATTCGTTCTGATTGTATAATTAAAAGGAATATTCCAAAAGACTGCTAAATCAATGGTGGTGGGATTCCTCCCTGTGAAGAAGTGAGTCAGGTTGGGCGGAGCTACGATCCTACAGTTAGCGCACTGGACCAATCGATTTATAGCAACGCCATGGCGGTTTGAAGCTGTGTCCCAGTTGCTATGGCATGAATTTAGATTGCCAGCTATGACCATATTACTGCAAAGTCCGAAAAGTGCTTCAAGCTCGTTGGTTGGAAAGTATGTTCTATTTACTGGAGAGATATACACCAAAGCAAATGCAATCAGGGCAAAATTTGGAATAGTGACTTTTATGAGTGTGGCTTCAAACTTCGTGAAAACCGCGATGCTCAGTCGATGATGAGGGATATTATTTTTGATATACAGTGCAGTACCGCCGAATAAATTGGTACGGTGGGCCAGGGGTCTATACGAGAAATATCCCATATAGTTGCAGATAGCAGGGGAGTGGATGGGGACAAATAGGTCTCACTAATTATAAAAATATCGAAGTTATTATTTACAACATAATCATGTACCTCGTCGAGCTTGGAACGCATACCATTGGCGTTCCAAAAGCCGACTTTCAGGGACTGCAAGTTAAAGGAATCCGAAAGAGAGAACATGGTGAGACCAGAAAAGGGAAGGTGGGCTGGGACTTACCTGAGTAACGCTGATAGATATGGAATATCCTATCTATTTTGGTGGTAGCTTGCCGTAACTCAGGTAACGCTTGTTTAAAAGCTTCAAGAAGAATATCTTTATTATGTGTATGTCTCATGGCCATTATGGACAAAAGTGAAGAGGCATAGTCTATATTCTTCTCTGGTTGGGATGAAGCATTCTGATTGGCTCTCAGAGTCTTTGATGAATTTGGGCCATGTTCTCGTTTTTGATTGGAGGCTCTGGGAATCTCAGCAAAATTAGCCTCTACTTTATTCTCTCTACCATCAGAACGTAAATTAACAATTTGAGGGGGGCTACTGGCTCCTGGATATGTCCAGATACCACTGACGAGAAATTTAAATTCTGTCTTACGCTAGCCGACTGGAATGGGCATCCTTGACTGCCAGCTTTATATGTTGGGGGTACGCCTGGGTTTTCTGGCCGGATTAAAGTTACTATTATTGCGGATCTGATTAGTTTGGGGGGCCCTATGCTTATTAGGCACAGACGAGTTGCCCGGATTTCTCAGGCAACAGCGCCAGTTGGCAGCATGCTACCCATTGCAGTTATAGTATAGCAGGTAATCTGCTTTGCAATTGCTAGCGGAGTGGGGCCCTGCACATCGCATACATCTCAGTGGCAGTGTACACACATGGCTTGAGTGATAATAACCGCAACAACCATGACACTGTGAAGCATATCCTCTTCTGCCAGTGTAGGGCTCCTGCTTCACTTCTCTGCCTAATATTTTGTTGATAGCACATAAATCCTCTGGGTTAGTCCCAAGTTTAAGCTGGAGGTAATAGAGGGGGAGGGGGCATTTGTTCCCCCTTCTGGTTAATCTTACATTGCTAATCACTGAGAAGACCATGGCTTCTATAATCTCGGTGATAGCAGGAATTTCAGTCGCCATTGATAATCCTCGGATTACGACCTTAAAGGAGCGATCTTCTTTTAAATTGAATGTTTTAAATTGAACTCCAGATTTCTTAAGGAAATCTGTGCAATTGCAGAACTCAGTTGCATTATCAGCAAACATTTTAAAGAATCTATCCTCAAGTTTTGGATTAATATTTTTGGCTATCTGTTTCAGACTAAAAAGGACAGATGGCCAGTCAGGCTGGCTGGCACTTATAAGAATCGATGGCGTGGTTAGAGGGAGGGGGGTCGGCACAGTGGCCTCGGCACTTATTCCAGTTCCAGTACTTTCTGGTTGCTTCTCAAGAGCTTTATTTATTTTTGAGTTGAATAGCTTGTTGGTATTCAGCATACGAGATTTTATTTTTAGATTTAGAGCTTTTCTAGTATATTCTATCCAGTTTCCTTCTTCAGCTTCGGATTCCGCGCGAAGAATTTTCATCACTTCTAATAAGCTTTTTACTGGAACTTGCTGCGCTGGTTCTTTCAAGGCTACAGGAATTTACAATTACATTATAATCAAGGTTAAGACTGCCTACTTTGGAGGTGACCTCTTGGGTCAAGGAATCCACGTTTTCAGTTAAGTTACTTTCAAAGAAATTAGAGCTGATCTTACAGTTACATCTAGCTTTATCCTTGCCATTAAGATTATTATTTGATCTACAATTTACTTTACAATTAGTATTTACATTCGTTCCTGAAGTTGAGGCTTTAGGAGTCTCGGGTACAGCAGGGGGGAGGGAGGTAAATAATTATAAATACCGACATTACAGGCTTGGGCCATCCTTAGGAGTTGAATCACCAGTCCTTTCCTCTTTAGGAGCATCTCTGCATAGTCAGTCTTGTCAGCGGCGGCCTTGCCGGACTTCACAGACGCAATCTGGATCCTGCAGTCACAGTCTTTCAATACTGTCCTCAATTGATTTACATCTTCAATTCTAGTAGGATTATCAATTCCAGGATTAGCGCCTTCGTTGTCTAAAGGTTTGCTGGCATTTAGAGACAGTAGCAGTTCCCAAATCCATCAGTTGCTCTGGCGCTACCGGGACTTCAGCGTGAGACAACATGTTGCTCGAGAGCGACCGACACTTACGGAGTCCAAGCTCTGAATCCTCAGTCAAAAAGTCTTTTTTTTTACATAATATGATTATAATTTACTTCTTGTTAGACTTTTATATATCCATTACTTTATACTAGTTGGATTTCAAATAGTATTTCCTACTTTTTTTTCTTACTGGCAACACTGATTATTATACTATATTATGAATTGCAACAGTTGACTTACATGTATCACAACAGCACTTTGAGTTTAGAAGCAAATGGAAAATTTTTTCACTGGTAATTATTGGATTTCTTAATAATGTTTCAATCTTTTTATGCTTGTTGGCTGAGTATATGGAATCCATAATTATTCTCCATATTTAGAAAGAAGTATATATCTAGATTAATTTGAATGGATACTCAGGCTCGACAAAGAATTTATTTTGAATTGGACTACATCTTAGGCCTAGTGCTATTCCATTTTATCAACATGATTGCATCATATTTTTCTATGTTACAATACTCATTGCTTTATGTTGTTTATTCATTGACTGTTTGCTATTAATCATTGCTTCATTTTTATTTTATATATATACATATATATTCCTCTTTTTTAATCTCCCTCTTGATTGTTGTATTTTTCTACTTTAATTTGTTATTTGAAGAATTAGAATGTCATAGTATGTCCTGCTTGGATTTTTCTTTCTGTACTAATTGCTAAATAATAGGTTTAAATCCATCTTATATATTGGACTGTCCAGAAACTACTTTCAGTTTTTTCGTAAGGTAGCTGTAGTAGTGTACAATGTACAAACAATTTTAATGTTATTTGAAACAATTTTTTAAGGATGCATTAAGGCAACTGACATATCAGCGTATGTTTTAAATAAAACTTATCAAAATCACGAATGTTTACATAGGCGCATTTTATGTTGGAGGATGGAAGATGAAAATCAACATTTTCATCACATTTTACTTCTTTATTTCAGCAAAAGTGAAAAAGCTGCAGATGCATACAAATTAGTTTATGCTGTGATGAACAGAATGCATATATCAGAACTGGTTTGCAAAATTTCGTTCTGGTGATTTTTTAGTTCAAGATGCAATATGTTCTAGTAGACCAACTAAGATTGATAATGACAAATTTAAAGCACTGATTGAAAATGATCATCACATAACTGTACGTGTGTTTGCAGAGAGTCTAAATTCATCCAAAATAACCATTCATGACCATTTGAAAAAGCTTAGTTATGAAAAAAAGTTTGCTGTTTGGATCCCACATAAAGGAATTCATTTAACACAACATATCAGCATATGTGATTTGCTTTTGAAATGTAACCTAAATAATCCCTTTTTGAAACAATTGATAACTGGTGATGAAAAATGGATAATTTACAGTGTAGCACTGAACGCAAAAGATCATGGTCCAAACCTGGGGAGCCAGCTCAAACAGCATCAAGCATGAACAGTATTTTGGATACTAAATTATACTTACAAGTCTCAGAGGTTCCACAAGGTGGCTGTAGTAATAGTATGTTAGCTAATTTATACCTTTATCATTATGAAAAATCTTTTAATTCAACAGATTATAAAATTTACAGATATGTTGATGATCTGATTTGTTTGGTTTTTACTGACAACTATGTCATAGATATAGATTTCTATCAGGATAATTTGGAATTAATTCCTAATGAAGCCACTATTAGTAATAATATTAATTTTTTGGATTTAACTCCAATTATTGAACCTACTAAAGGGATAGTTACTAATTTATATGATAAAAAAAGACTTTTAATTTTAACATTAATAAAATATTACCATTTAATTCCTGCAATGTGATTCAATTGTTTAGAAATATTGTACTTAATCAACTTTTTAGAATTTATAGATTATAAGTTAAAAAATCTGATGTGGGCAACACATGACTTTCCTTATATAATGCAATGAATTTACTACTTTAACAGTAAAAACAATAGGTTGTTCTTACAGTAGATATATTCTTTCCAAGATATTGAATTTCATTAATTATTGATTTTCATACATTATTGATTTTCATTAATTTAGCCTCATTTTTATTCATTTGACGAGTTTTCATTAATTTAGCAACATTTAAACAAGTAGCCAAATTGGCGACATTCCACGAAATTCGTCGCCCAAATCTTGCCAAGTGTTATGGATGGAGAAATAAGTTATTCTTACAGCAGATAAATGACTATTGGCGTTCATATAAAATAGTATTACTCAAAGTATCTTTTTTTATGAATGGAACAAGCTAGATCCACGAGAATGATGTCACCAAATTTATTACATGATATTACATATGAAAAGTGAACATGTTTCTCAATAGGTGATACTTTTTTTTTATTTTATATGATTTTTTTAATAATTTTTTTTTTTTAAATGTGCAATATTTTGAGTTCATGCTAATGTTCTAAAATTTGTGTCAATCATTTTCTAATGAAAAATTACATAAGAAATGTCTATTTGCGTAACTTTATTTAAGGTTTTGATTTTTTAATAATTTTTTCAAAAGTTCACTTGAAAATTTAGGGGGGGGGGGGGGTTCTGAACATTCAATTGTGTATAAAAACAATAGATTTCCAGTATTCATGGATTGTGATTTTTGTACCAAATTTCATTCGAATTGGTCCATTCATTCGTCAGTTATCGTCTCCACAGACTCACTGACACACACACATACACACACACAGACATCATCTCAAAAATGTTGAATTCGTGATCAGGGATGCTTGAAATGTACTCTCCCATCGAAAACTCGAATTCGAATTTTCGACCCCGTCACGATACTTTCCTTATATATTATTGTATATAAGGAAAGTGAAAATTTCATGCTATGCATATTAATAATCTAAAAATTACCAGCAAATTATATAAATATCCAGCATAGTTAATAAACGGTATAGGTAAAAAGTTTGGATTAACTGAATGTTCTTAAATTCTCTCCTTAGCATCTTATACTAGCCAGACCTCAAGTATCTCTTGAATAAGTATTAAAATACATTTACATCCCCTCATACTTTAGTCTGTATGATTTGTATTATATTATACGCCCCATTATTTTGTAGCTCTTACTGTAGAATATCACCTTTTATTGCCTTTTCGCATTAATGTTATTTATTTCTCACGATTGACAACAGTAGTTCTTTACTTGTGTCTTTTGCGATTGGCAACATTGGTCTCTTCATTCAAGGCTCCAATGGATAGCACACATACAGCGGGGTTTTTTTTTTTTTTTTCAGGTATTTTCGTTTCTTATATCATTTTTCAATCTTTTTGCATGTAGTCCAAGTTATTAGAGTTCATAGATATAATCTAGCTCTAATATCATAAACACGCATTTTGTGTGCATTTTGATTAAATACTTGGACTTGACGAAGATGTTTTTGGAAATGAGCAATTCATTTAGGCCTAGTGCTTATCCACGTGTAAAGCTTTAAAGCTTGAATTTAATTTGGTTTCCTATTATTGAATCCACTGCATTGATATTTGTTGATTATTTTTGGCTTGATGACTAGAACTTTGCATTTTATTTCCACATGATTGATGATTCTCTATATAACACTTGTTTTACATTTATTATGTAGGCATAACACACATTTTATTATGTAGGCATAATTTAATGTTAGGGTTTTTTGAGTTGCAACTTCTCTCTATTCTATCATTGGATTTTCAAATTAATTTTATTATATATATATATATATATATATATTGGATTCTTTTCTAACTATCTTACAATGAGATTTTTGCAGACCATTTCACAAGACAATGTTGGTTCTATTTTTTGAGGATCCACCAAATTTTAATAGATTAAAATGTTCTACTAGACTAAGCTGTATACCAAATTTCAGTTCCCTAGGACACAAGAAATTATGTTAAAATTGTCATCAAAGAAGTTGAAATAGACAAACACCCACAGATTGGTCATGATGAGTTAAATAAAAGCTTCTAAAAATGAGGAATTGGTGGATATTCGAAGGTTTTATATACGAAGTCCACAGCCCTGCCGGCATTGCAGCAGAGAGAAATATTTAAAGCAATTTCAAGAATCTATTTTAAAATGTCATTAGTCATATATGCTAAAAGAAATTTTACAGAATTAATAAAAAGGAGTCTTGTAGGCAGTGGTTACTAAAGTAAAGAATCATCATAATTTAAATTATACAAAGAAGTGGTTTAAAAACATAAATATGGAAATACATACAGTTGAAGCACTCTCTGTTGCTGTTCTTGGGCAATCAGCAGGCTGAGGAGAATTATTATACGAAATGCTAAAATAAAAATTGCATGTATTCAAACGATATACTAATAGCAATAATGCATGAATAAAGAATAAAATATCTTATTTTACTTTTAAAAGTAGCAGCAGAAAAATATTTTTACAAGCACATAATATCTATAAAATTAGCAGGAATATCCAGTGTAGTTTGGGATAATATATATAAATAAAATTGAAAATCTGTCTGTAAGTATGATTGTCTCATCATCACGAGAGAATGGATGCACTGAATTCCATGAAATTTTGTGGGTAGCATTGGAATAGCCCAACTGAAAATTTGGTCCAAGTTTCAAGTTTCTATAATAAGGGGTTATTCAGATTTTAATAAAAAAAGTGTACAATTAAACCTTCTATATACATTGAATATGCAGACAATTTTTTTCCATAAATTTATTTGAAGAAAAAACACGTTGCTTAGCAACATAATTAAATCCAATGTATTTATACAACAAATGATTTTTATAAAAATAAATTTTATTATGAGAATTGCATTTTTGATTGCATTATATCAATCACAGCCTTCGGATTTAAAGATTATGAAAAACTTTGATACTTTAAATTTCTTATGTCATCTGTTTTATTTTTGTGCAAAGATTTTCAAAATTCATATATTGTAAAAAAAACTTGAGCAACGTAAACAAAATAATGTAGCATTATTGGGCTATTAATTTGTGCTGCATTATTGTGTTATTTGTACTTATATACATAGTGCAAGTATTCCTTATCCTTTGCACAAAGTGTGTTTTACTTATTGATGAACTCATGTATAATGTTTAGCCAATTGTTGAAACAGAATGAAAATGATACGTGTATCTTCTAATACTAAGTGCTTTCATTTTGGAATATGCGGATCAAATTTAATATTTTTTGTAAATTTGTTTATAAATGGAACCAGAATGTTTCATACTTCAGATCTGTATGTGATGATGATGATTCCCAGATTTGTCACAGATCGAGCATGTTTGGGATCACTTGGGACGGCAAGTTGGACAGCCTAAGAGTTTTGTCGAACTAGCGGCGCACTTACAACAACTATGGAATGAGATGGCGCAGGACACTATACGGGACCTGTATGCCTCAATGCCCGCCCATATAGCATCGTGTACTCATGCTAGAGGTGGTCCAACAGGGTACTAGAACCTTCATTCATTTGTAGTTTTTCCTGTAATAAATTATCTTTTTGCTTTGATTTTGTAATCCCTTACTTATATCAATGTTGTACACACATTTATAAAACTTCGTTCGATTCTGACAACTCTTTCATTGTGTGCAAATTTTTATGGCAATGAGTGTATATTTCATATGATAAACCGGTATACTGCTAGTACTAAAATAAAATGAACACTACAAAATATGAAATATTTTAAACATAAACCTGCACCTAATTTAGAGTCAAAAACCAGTTAAGAAATATGTAAATCCACTGAACCAATCACAAGTTATAAGTAACCATTACAGAGACACAAAAATAGGTATTTTAATTCCCCTTGTTTTGTGGATAGGTGTAGGAGCATAAACTTAAATCAAAAACATTGCATGGACATTTTCTCATTTCTTGGAAAAATGGAAAATTTAATTATTCTGCATTTCATTTGAGGACCTTTCAGATCATGAAATTTAAATTTGTAAATTATTTGGAAAAATCAGATTTCTCTGCATTTGACAATTCCAAACATTTTTTGCATATGACACCCCTAATATATTAAATATTTGAAAACAGCAATTATCCATGTTGATTTTATCACATGATCAGTCTACAAATTTCAAGTTTTAGCTCAAAAGAGTTTCACATTCACTCAACAAAGTGAACATTCTGGTCATCACCACCCTGAAAAATCTAAAATTTCACAGCACAAATTACGAGTACAGTTTTGTCCAACTGTGTATTAAATTGAAAGCTTCTATAGCAGCTGAAAGTATGTTTTACACTTAAAAAGAAAATTTAATTTTCCCCAAAACTATTATATCGGCTTCCAAACACCACAACACACTTCCTATTGGTTGGTTTAATCAGTGTGCCAAATTCAGTTGATCTGAAGAAACTGTGAAGTAAGGTAAAAATTAATGATCACCCCATACTACGGAGCAACTAATCGAATGAATACAGTAATTAAGAAAAGACTCTTATTACCCTTTGGTGATTTCACTCAAACCAAGTTGTCACCCTTTGATAATTGGAAGTCCCTCAGCTTCCAAACTTTAAACATAATAGTGTAAAACACTAAGTAGTATATAATTTCTCAAAACATAAAGCTGACATCGGGGATAGGAAACAGAAACCGTTCCACACTACAGCCAAAGGCAAAATCCTAAACAATGGAATTTATACACTAAATAACTTTTCCTGGCCATCCAAACAGTTACCTTACACCTTTCCGGACGGTCTGGGTCTCAACAACAACAGCAACAACTAAAATAACTTTATTAGAAGCAGCATACAACACAAAATTAATAACACTAAATTTGTGTATGCTGCTTCTAACGAAGGTATTTTGATGCATTAATTTATCAGCACTTTGAGCTGTAAAGCAAGTTCATAAAAGGGATTTATATTGAAATGTATTGACTTATGTAAAATGTAGGGTGCTTGCATCTGCACCATTTTCACAGCTGATAGTGACATGCTGCTACAAATGTTTGATTGAGTCAAATTGTACCAATTTTCAGTTCCAATCATCATTATTAGCAAAGAATTAGTTAGAATCTGTGGAAATTTATTGCTTTAATAAGAACGCTCTTTTGTTAAAATAATAATTAAAAAATTACAAAATGAATAATAATGTTTTTGTAAATAAGTTACAGTATCAAGAACAGATATTTAGAAATTGGGTCTTATTCTACAGTAAGTCAAAACTACATTTTAATATTACAGAAAAATATGTTTTCATTAAAAAATATGTAGAACAAATTGTATCCTAAGCAAATACTGTAAAAAATATCCATCTTATTATTATTTTTTTTTAACTCAGGGGACACAAAATTGACAATTATCAGATATTATGCCATATCATTAAAGAAATATTATGTCCAAATTTAAATTTAAGTAAAAATAACTTGACAAATAAAACATGTATAAACTATATTACCTAGATCTAAGCAAAAAGCCCATCAAGAATGCATCCTTAGGAAAAGTTAACTGTTCCTATAAAAATAACGTCACATTATATCATTATGAAATATGTATAAAATACAAATGAAAAATAACAAAGACATGTGCAAACATTTTTTACTGGTTAGATATTAAAGTAAAACATATAAATATGGAATAAATATATCATAAAAATATAAAATAAATTTTCATCTTTTGGTAGGACCAGTATTACTCAAAATATTTAACAAGCTAACTTTTATAGCTATGCCTCTAGCAATCCAGGCTTATCTGAGTAGCCATTACCCAGATTATCTGGTTAATTTAGTTCACAATAATTACATTCAGTGAGGGGGGGGGGCATGATTATGACAATCAGGGGTCCTTTACAAAGAAATCATTAAGGATCACCCCTATAACAACTTCTAGTTATAGATGAAGCTTGAGGATGCTAAGCATTCTTAAATGTTTCAAAAGCACCCGCAGCAATTTCTCAAATTTATATTGATGTTATATATTTGCAACTGAAATTATAAGAGCTAAAGGGGCTTCAGCACCCCTAAACTGAACATTCTAACTCTCTCATTATGCTTTTAGTAGAACTCAGAAAAATTAAACAATATTTTACAAATATTTCTATTTTACTATTATATTCTATTCTATTCTATTATTATATTATATTATATTATATTATATTATATTACTATTATATTCTATTATATTTCTATTATACAATAAAGATAGGATTTATTGTAACAAATGTACTGCTATAAGAATAAGAGCTTTTTTTAAGTGTGGGACCAGGGCAAATGCCCACTGTGTGCCTTCCTAGTAATCAGACCCTACCTAATGACAAGTAGATACCTATCACTTCAAAACTGTTAAACATCAATTCTTTCATATGTAAAAGTTTTAACATTCAAATTTGCTTTATGTTGGATATGCAAATCTTTATAAACATCCCTACACTCATATGTTGCCCATTATCATATAATTTTGTCAATATTATCATCATTTAATTTTAACATTTTTATGCATGGACATAAGTGATGTAGAATGTTCACAGTTTGTCCCTTTCTCTTTACCAATGGGTGAAGTATTTTTAAATCTTCAAGAATTGCAGAAGTTACATAACTCTGCTTGCAAGTATTCAAAAATACAAATGTAGCATTACCTAAAGTTCAAATAAACAAGTCTTTATTTTGCTTCATCTAATGAAGCAAGAGTATTTCTTATACCAGCATCAATCTCTACACTACTGGACAATTGCTAAGGACGGATCACAAATTGCAATGTAGCACAACATTAAGCGATGGTGGAAGCCCAGCAGGATAAAATATTGTTGCCACACTGTTCGGACATTAGAATAAAGATCATTTATTGTTCTGGAAAATACAGAAGGTTTTGAAACATCTGAAAGCAAAAAAGTGTTCATTTGATGCTGTGTATGGAGAAATTGATAAATGCATATGAACGACAGCAAGCACCTTTGAGAAAGGTGTCAGTACAGGATATGTCCACCGTGGAGTGCAATGCAACATTCCATATGCCATGTCATGCTTTGCACAACATTATCCAGCAGCTGTTGAGGCAAATTATCCCACTCCTCTGTCAGTGCACGGATGAAGGTGTTTTTGTTTGTTGGAGGATATTTTCGACTAGCAAGTCACCTCCTCAAAGCATCCCAAACATTTTCAATGGGGTTTAGATTTGGAAAACGTGCTGGCCATACGAGGAATTGAATACCCTCGCTGACTAGACAATTGCGAACAGCGAGTTTTCGATGACATGGTACGTTATCGTCCATGAAAGCAAATTTATCACTGACAGCAACAAGGAAAAGGCGAACATGAGGTAGTAGAACTTCATCAATGTATCGTTGGCCGATCATAGTCCCAGTTGCAACCACATGTAGGGGGCGTGATGTCATTGATCATGATGCCAGCCCATACCATGATACTGCATGTCTAATATCGGTCCCTTTCCTGGATATTTTCTGGACGATAAGCAGTATCACTCTCACGCCAGAACAGTTGGTGTCAACAATCCGATGACAAATTCAACCTACTCTCATCGAGAATAGTATGGAAGCAGTCCTGTTCGGTCCAATTGCAATGCTCATGACACCATTGCAAATGGGCGGTACAGTGCAGTCTGGACAATGGGACACACACAACAGGTCTGTGGGTGTATAGTCCTCCTTCTCCCAAATGTCTGGCTACAGTTTTTTGGGAGATCCGCTGTCCTGTGGTAGCAAGAAACTGATTTACCACCTGCTGAGCTGTGGTGCACTGATCCCTTTTCACTGATAGGACAATATACCTGTCTCTTGCAGGCGTCATACTTCTAACATGACCTCCTCCATGATGCTTGTTACACATTCCAGTTGTTTTAAATGCTTGCCACAGCCGTGAAACAATGCTGTGGGAGATGTCGAACTCCCTGGCAACATCTGTTACTTTTTGACCTTATTCGATCTTTATACTTATTGTATTCGATGTATATATTGTAATAGATTTATCTTTATCCATTTCAGATATAACAATTTGGCGACAAGTCCAGAAAACTGACCAAAATAAGTGATTCAAAATTGTTCTACAGTCCCAGTCAATTCATGTTCGAATTATTCAGTGAAAACAAAAAAATATTCGAGTTGTATGTACCTACTCAAAAGATTAAAGAAATTCTTTCAAAATTAAAGGACGTGTCGGTACCAATAATGAAATTCAAAAAGCAAAAGTTATGTTCTAATAAAGTGCCTTGGCTCTAAACACTGTAAACTTTTATCTAGTTTAACTACTCAAGATTCCAGATTCATCAGCAACAAAATCTTATGAAGATTTAATACTTCTACTTCAGGAAAATTTATCCCAAAAGACCCAATGTTTCGACACAGCTGCATAAATTTTTATCCAGGATCGATCCAAACCAGGTGAGACTATTTCCAGCTATGTTACATGTTTAAAAGAATTGCCTAAAAGAGCTGAATTTAAAAGTGTGTACAATTGAATGACAAAAAATTGTCATAAATTTAATGTTGTAAGCTCAATTTTTTTGTGGATTTCAGGATCCAGAAATTAGAGAAAAAATCTTACAACAAGCAGATTTAATTTTTGAAACTTTAGAAATCATATTAACAATTGGAGCTTCTAAAGTTAAAAATAGAGAAATTTATAAAAGTACACATACTGTTAGTTCTAATAACAAAGTGTCTAATTATGGACAAGAAAGGCATTCTCATTCAAATTCTAAAATAAAATATTACACGAAAAAGTTTGAAATTCAAAATTGAAAAGTCCATTCAGAAAGAAAATAAATTTTCAAACACCAAGGTTACAAGGATTATGTTTGCATTGTGGTAAAAGTTATCCTCAAACCAAACTAGTAAATGTAGAATTACAGGTGAACCTCGATATGTCGAACCTCAGTATCTCGAAATTTTTGATATCTCGAAATATTTTCATCTCCCTTCATGCACGGTATAAAACTAATGTAAAACAAACTCTTTAACTCGAAATTTTTCTAATCAAACTCTCGTTATCTCGAATTTTTTCATTTTACCATTTGGATCATCTTACCATTTTCACCTTTTCATTTGGAAAAATACGATCCAAAAAATGTGTTTAATACAGATGAAACAGGACTATTTTTTAAGTGTATACAGGTCATGTGTATGCATGGCCATTAAAGGTGAAGCATGTCATGTCGGGAAAAGGAGCCAAGAAAGATTAACTGTGATGTTTTGCACTCATATGGATGTTTCAGAAAGGCTCAAACCTCTTATAGGTGAATCTGCTAAACCCCGTTGTTTTTCAGGAATAAAATATTTTCCAATGACTTGTTTTGCGAACTAAAAGGCTTGGATGACTGCCGAAACGTTCACTCATTGGTTGGAGGAACTAGACAGGAAAATGTCCCGTTGAAAACGCGATATTGTTCTCTTCTTGGACAACTGTACAGCGCATAATAACGTGCCGAAATTACTATCCGTGAAAATTCATTTCGTGCCACCGAACACAACTTCTAAGTTACAGCCTTTGGACCAAGGTATTATTCAGAGTTTTAAAGTAAACTATCGCCACAAAATTAAGCTCATTTGGAAAATGGGATAGATTATTGAAGGATTCAGTGCCTGTAACCAAACTGTCATAGATGACTATTTTGCAACGTAAAGAAATGCAAGATTAAATATTAATAATGTATGTACGTACATAGTATTAAATTAAATGTGTATCCAATCATTTCAAGCTTCATTTTATTTGTTATCAGCATTTTCTTGGGTAATACTTAATTGTCTGTATGCAAGATAAAGCAAGTGATTTTTTTAAAAATGTGTAAAGTATAGGACTAGTATGTATATATTCTTTTATGAATTCCTTAAAATTTTCCAAATTTTCGATATCTCGAATTTTTTTTCTACTCCCTTCAAATTCGACATATCGAGATTTGACTGTATAAATAAATTACAATGTGATTTTTGTTTCAAATCCAGACACACAGTGAAAATTTGCATCATTATGTTAATCAACCATAAAGAAAAAAAAATCTTACAATATTAGTTTGTGTAAGAAATGAAATGCCAAATGATTTTAATATAAATGCTGTATAAAATGCTTATGATAAAAATTTTATGATTTATGACAAAATATATGAATATGTTCAATTAAATGGAATAAATCATTGAATTGAATGTGATTCAGGAAGCTCAGTGAGGATTATAAATATTAATGATTTTCATTGTTTACAGATTAATACACCCATTCTAAAAACAGATACTTTTTTCTGCACTTATACTGGACACATTTTTTGACCAATTGGTGTTATCAAAATTACTGTTTCCTATCATTCTAGTTCAGAGGATTTATATATTGTTAAACATGACAGAAATTCTATTCTTGGCAGAGATTGAATCAAAAACCTATTAATATTATCCATAACATTGCTACAGATAATAAAATAACTCCAGTTCTCACATCTTAAAACTGTTAATTCCTTAAATCACCAAAAGATATGCAAACATATTTAAAGTGATAGTTACTAAGCTGCCAGGATGCACTTGCACCTTGAAATTACAAGACAGAGCAAAACCAGTGTTTTTGAAAGTGTGTCCAGTGTCGCACGCATTAAAAGAAGAAATTGAATTGAATAAATTAGAAAATAAGGGTATTTTCAAGATAGTGAACTATTCCAAATTGGGTACACCACTAGTTGTAGGTTTCAAAATTGGATGGTGGAATTTGATTATACATGGACTATAAAGTTACTGTAAATAAACAACTGCATAATACACATCATCCAATTCCATGGATTGAAGATATTTTTAACAAATTGCACATTGAATCATATTATTATGCCTTCTTAGACATTTATAAGGTGTACCTGCACTTGCATGTTAACAAATAAAGTTCAAAAATTCAAACAATTTCAACACATCCTGGAATCTATTTAGCAAAAAGATTAATTTTTGAAATAAAAACTACTCCAAATGAATTTCATAAATTTATAGATCAATTTGTACAAGACCTGAAAGGCACAACTGCTTACTTTGATTATATAATTATCCAAGATCACACATGTAAAGATCTTACTTTGATTATATAATTATCCAAGATCACACATGTTTATTGCAGATAGCTTGGAACTCCAATTCACTCCACACGAAGACCCAAACTTCAGCCAACTTCATACAAGCACTCTACACGATTTCCAACAGACCAATCAGAACGCTCTAAATGTACAAGTACCAAACGACCTGGATCCTATACACTTGGCTGAAGTTCACAACATTATACGTAGCTTCAAAGCAAAGAAATCACCTGGCTCTGATAAGATCAGCAATAGAATGCTGAAAAACCTTCCTCTTCATTACGAGTGCTGGCTCACCGTGCTTCTCAACCATATGTTGGAACTTCGATACTTTCCCCAGAGTTGGAAGACTGCTGACGTCGTCCCTCTCTTCAAAAATGGTCAAAATCCTAATTCTGCTGATAGTTACAGACCAATCAGCCTTCTATCTAGCCTTTCCAAAATTTTTGAGTTAGTGTTGCTTAGACGTTTGACTAGTTTCTGCAGATCGAAAAACATTTTAATTCCTGAACAGCACGGCTTTCGATCTGATTTTTCCACGCATTCCCAACTCATGCGTGTAGTAGAAACTATTCACAAAAACTCTACCAACAAGCAGTATACCAGCATAGTATTTTTTGATATCAGTAAAGCTTTTGATAAAGCCTTTATCCCAGGTCTGCTAACCAAGCTGGTCCGACTTGGTATTTCGACACAACTTTTGGCTCTCATCAACTCGTATCTTGCTAAACGTTCTTTCCGCGTATGAGTTGAACATTCTTACTCTTCTCTTCGGCCAATCAGAGCCGGGGTTCCTCAGGGCGGAAATTTAAGCCCACTTCTATTTAATCTGTATATCAACGATATACCCAAGAACCCTTACGTTAAGCTGGCCATCTTTGCAGATGACACAGCCCTGATGTCTAGAAGCTCCAAACCACACCACACTATTAACACACTCCAAAAATACATAAAGAATAGTCTTGAGCACTGGCTCGCGACCTGGAGAATTAAAATTAATCCGTCCAAGAGTGCAGTCGTCATTTTTCGTCCGAACTACCGAGAACTTAGACTTAGTAATTTCACCCTTAAAATTTTCAATGATCCGATCCCCTTTTCACAGTCTGCAAAGTATTTGGGAGTCACATTGGACTCCAAATTACTTTTCGCTGAGCACATCACCAAGAAAATTGAATCTGCTAATAAAACTTTTGTAGCCCTCCTCCCACTTCTCGGTAGAAAGTCTCACTTGTCCCTCAGCAACAAACTACTCATCTATAAACAAATCATTGCACCTGCGTTTTTGTATGCCAGTCCCGTCTGGGGCTCGGCTGCAAAAAGGCACATTGGGAAACTGCAAGTGTTTCAAAACAAGGTTCTGCGCTGCATTGTTAATGCGCCCTGGTACATCCAGAACGAGGTGATCCACCACGATCTCAAAGTCCCACACATTTCTGGGCAGATTAGGAAAACTGCACAAAAATTCTTCAGGAAAAACACTAGCAAACCCTGCCTGAGAGGTGTTGATAGTAGCTATGACACTTCCACAACTTCCTATCTTGGAAAAAGAAGGCCTAGACACCTTCTCACCGGGCCAGCGGAGCCCCCGTGGAAGCGCCCCAGATATTCTACGCCCCAGGCAGGCGTTTCCTAACCTTGTTCGCCGGACGGCGAAGACGGCGCACCTTTTCACTCTGGAGCTGCCTCGGCAGACCCAGAGTGGAAAGGAGCGTTCTGATTCGCCCGCACCGGCGAGCCCTCAATCCTTTTTTAGTACTTTGCTTTGCCCGCGTCTTTAATGCCAGCCCGGTCACTTCTCATGCAAGCTATGCTTGCCCTGCCTTCTTAGCACTTGTACTGAAATTTAATTGTAACTTATAACTTAAATTGTTTAAATTGTAAATAGGGTTGCACCGAATATTCGGTTGGTATTCGGTATACTGCCTATTCGGCAGTCAAACCGAATATTCGGTTCGGCCGAATACTTTAATATTCGGCCGAACCGAATAGTAAGAAAAATTTTAAATATTTGATAATTGGTAAAGCACATTTTTTTATGCAATGAAAGTTATAGTATCATAGTGCAAAATTAATTCCAATTGTTACTTACCAATATTATCGTATTTAAAATAATTTTAATGTAAAAGTAAACAATCTGATATTAAATTTTGTTGTTTTTTCAATTTTTCTTAAATCTTATCACACCTTAACCTTACTAACTCGTTTAAATATGAAGCAGTAACCAGAAAATAAAACTCATAATATTACTTGTTTAAAAATATAACTGTTAATTTTTTATAAAATATGCAGCTAAAAAAATCAATTATCATTTCACCAATATTAAAAAAAGGTGAAGGTCATTAATATATAAAAAAAAGCACTTTGGTGAATATTCAATTTTGCAGTATTTGAATTTCGATAGAGATAGAGAAGATACTGAGGGTGCCATAGGTGTTCCTTTGTATCCATTAAAATGTGTCAAGTAAGATAACCAAAGAATTTCTCTCTGTGTGTGTAGTCAACCCTTCTAATTTCTTTCATGATTTCTGAAGAGAAGATTACTTTGTTGAGTCTTTTGTCACAGGGTGTAACTGTTTAGTTATCTATCAGTATCTACTCTGTTGTAGTTTGTTGTGACAACAACTTAAAAAAGAATGGCTAGGCATTCTGGCGAAGTATCCTTTGCATTTTAAAAAGAAAAATGATTTGACAATGTTTGAATTTGACTGCTCAGTTTCAATTTTGATAAAATTATTTATTAGTTACATTATAGAAGAGACTAAGATAGCAAAAATTGACTTGAATAAATTGTAATTCTAATTTGTAATGATATTTTAAGCAACTTGGGTTTGTATTTGTATATAAGGTAAATGCAAGATTCTCTATAACATAACATGAAGCCATGATTATCACATATCAGAAATTAACTATCAATTATCAATTTATGCAGATAAACATAAAACAAATTAAGTACTATATTTATTTGCTTTTGAAATGATTTATTTCATTTTTTATTTATTTTAAATTAATAATTATACTTAATGTAAATGCAAATAAATTTAGGATGTTAAATGTAAATGCATTTAAAAAAGGCACAAAATAGAAACATTTTCCATTTTAAATTGGCATAAAATAGAAATTTTACCTTTAAAAAAATTTAACCAAATATTCGGTATTCGGCCGAATATTCGGTAAGAATTTTAACCGAATATTCGGTATTCGGTATTCGGCAAAAGATGGTATTCGGTGCAACCCTAATTGTAAACTTTAATTGTTTGTGTGCCTGAACAGGGCCTTCTTTTTTCACAACACAGAGGGACTTCACTTGTAAATACGAATTGTCATGCTATTGCTTATGTAACTTGTATATCTCAACTACTTTAAATCATCTCAATTTATCCTTTACTTAAAATATTCATTCCTCACTGCTAAACTTAATATTCAAAATATGTAAACTTAATATTCAAACTTATATTAAATGCATTTAAACTTTTTATTGCCTGTTATAAAACTTGCAACCTGCTCTAACTTAACTGGCCCTGCACTCTGCAGTTTTCTATTGGTCGTCAGCCCTTGCCCCCCCCCCCCCCCTTCTCTTACAGCTGCCACAGCTCAATACTCGGTCATCGTTTCAACAACCTTCCAAGACGAGGGTGACTCAACATCGTCACCAGTGAATCCACCACAGCACCTCAATCAATGAAGAGTGCATATTGCTATCGCATAATATTGCTATTTCCAGAACCAGTGGACATTTTACTTTCTGATGTGGGCGTGAGGGACTTTGTCCCATGGTAGCCCGAAATGTAGCGTCTTGGTCTTGGTACATGTAAAGAACGTCAACAATGCAACAATGCTTGATTAAGGTCCTGGATAAATTAAGTGCTAATAATTTATACCTTAATTTTGATAAATGCAAATTTTCGACAAAAAAAGTCCAGTACTTATATTATGAAATTAATTCTCAAGGACTTCAAAAATCTGAAAACAAAATCAAAGCAATTCAGGAAGTACCACAACCGTGAAATACTGATCAAGTCAAACAATTTTTAGGAATAGTTATGTATCAATCAAAATTTATTAAAGATGCATCTTCTATATCTTGTCTATTATATACATTAAACCAACTTCTAAGGGAAAATGTTCCTTTTAAATGGACAGCTGAGTCTGAACAGCATTCATATGTGCTAAAATTTCCACAGCTAGTGATCAAGTATTGATTCCATTCAATCCCGATCGTCCAGTAACATTAGCTACCAATGCCAGCCTATTTGGACTCTCATACATATTTTCACACATCATGCTAAATGGAAATGAATGTCCTGTAACATTCGCATCCAGATCTTTAATTACAGCAGAACAAAATCATAGTCAATTGGATAAAGAAGCAACAGCCGTATTTTGGGTTTGTAGAAAATTCTATGATTACATTCTTGGACGTAAATTTACATTAATTTTAAACAATAAAATGATGACTCTGCTGCATCTAGATAAAAAGTTCCCAGTAATGTCTGCTATAAGAATGCTACGGTATGCACAATTCCTTTCTTCTTTTGATTACAAAATTATACATTACAATTCAAATGACCATGCCAATGCTGTGATTAATCCACTCCCTTAACCAGTTATGAAGTACAAATCATAGATCATGAATATGCATTTCAAGAAAATATTATAAAACTAATTTTTACTGAAACAATAACTAATTTCTACTAGAACATATTCGAGGAAAAAGCTTCACAGATAAAGATCTATCTGTATTGAAAACAAACATCTTAAAATACAATTGATCTAGAAATAACAATACAAGCTTCTGCAAACAATGAGTAATTAATTTAAACCCAAAAGCTTACAACCTCTATATTGGAAGAATTACATTCAACACATGTTAGAATAGTGAAAATGAAAGCCTTAGCCAAGCTTTTGCTACTGGTAACATTGATTCATACAGTGAAAATTTAGTCAAGAGTTGTAAGAGATATAGAGACAGTAAGAAAAACAAAACAAAAGCACCAATTCATATCTGGAAAACCTTTGAAAAAAATTGGTAACGAGTTCATATCGACCATGCCGGACCATTTCTTAATCATTATTTCTTCATGATAGTTGATATAAAATCAAAAAAAATTTTATGACAGAAAAAAGTACCTTTGACTTCCACTACTATCTATGCAAAACATTTAGTCGTTTTGGTCTACCTGAAATATTTAATGAATAAAGACTTGTGTAAGCAATAACACAAGTCTTTTAAAATCTGTTGAATTCCAAGAATTCAGCAATTGTAATGGAATACAAACAGCACTTAATTGCACTAGGATATCCAGCTACAAATGGACAAGTGATAAGATATGTTAAAACATTGAAAACAAAACTTAAATGCATGAAATTTCAATCTCAGGCATACTTCATGAACTCTTATTTCGATATATAGAGCTACACCACATACAAATGAAAAGACTCCTGCTAAAATGATGTTAGGGTTTAACATTAGAACCAAACTGGATTTCTTTAAGATCACAAAACGTTAACAAGTCACCTAGAAAAATTCAACATCCAGAATTCAAGAAATTGTTTTATGTGGGAGCTTGTGTCCAATCAAGAAAATTTTCAACCATAACCTTTGGAAATATGAAGCTATCATTGAACAATTTAAAAGACTATATTATCTTGTTGAATGGGATGATAAATATATCCTGAAAAGACAATATGATGAATGTCAAGTGGAAAAACAGTATCACTTAAATTACATTTCCTCGCTTATTATTCAAAACTGTTTTAGTTTAGAATTAATTCTTATAGAACTGTTCTAGTTAATCCAGATACAACTGTTCCACTTCATTCTTCTAGAATGAACCAGTTGTTCAACTGAACATTTAAAACTTTATACTTAAATTTTATTTTCATCTATTATACTTAAGTAAAATTTTAATTACGCTTAAATTTTATGTTCATCTAATGATACTTAAATTCAAGAAAAATTTTAGTATAATTAATTTTTATACTATATTCAATTTTAAAATCAAACTTTTACACCCCCAAAAATTACAGAGGGAAAATTATTACGTACATGAATGCGAGGGTGATGTTAGAACGTCATAAATTCAGTACCATGTAAATATCAATAAAATGTGTATATATATTGTAATAAACTATATAACCATTCCAGACAAAACAAAAGGGTTATAGTAATTTACAATGAGTCAAAAATGCCAATCAGATAGAATTTCTCCTCATTTCTCAATTTATAAAATACTCCAGAGTCAAGTTTGGCTAAGCACCAAGTTTAACTGCATTTTTTTATACTTGTTCATTGTTACTAAATTTTCATATTATGCTTGTATGAAAACTATATTGGAAGATGGTTGTTGCTGTACTTCCTGTCAAAATTAAAACTTTCTGACATGGTTATTAAATGGAACAAATTTATGAAAAAAAATAAAAAAAATCTACTTAAAATTAAATTTTTGTTTGCTTTATTAAAATAGACTCTTCTTTTAAAAAGTAGTTTGTTGTGAATGTATATGTTTCTAAATTTTCTGAAATGTAACTAGCATCATTTCAACTTTTACATATTTTATAAGTGAATATGAATAATTGAGTTATAAGTAACTATTTTGTTCAATAATATATATATTCAACTATTATTCTTAGAATATAGAAAAACTAATAAGAACAAATTCTAAGTTTTCCACATATATTAAATGTTAAAGTGTTATGGGAACCACCCACTGACCTACACTCATTTAGAACACACATGATCAGTTACTACACTTTAGACATAGTCTGCAAAATAAATATTAAATCTTCATGTGTCATGAAATTGTCATACACGATGTTTGTTATAAATGTTTATCTTTTGGGCATTTTATTTATTTTAAATTAAGTAATTTCTACTTATTTACATTTTATTTATTTCTAACCTAAAATGTAGATTTTTAATAGTTATTTTTATGACCATAGTGAACATGCTTCGTAGTCTTTGAAATTGCGAAATTTTTATTTATAAAACATTTTTCACTATTTTAATCATTAACATCTGTCAGTAAGTCATCGGAATCTCATGCGACAAGTTACGCAAAATATGGCGCTACTAGTTAAGGGTTAAACCAAAATGGAGTCCAACCAAAGAATTGTGCAATGTTGGCATTTGATTATAATTCCAATAACTTTTTAGAGTAAATATAACAAATATCAACGGTGTCATTCCCCAGAGCCTAAAGATTGTTTAAAGCACACTTTTCTTAAATTACTCGTCTCTCTGAAAAAGATCTGTCAAATTTTTAGAGACCGTGACTCACAGCTTAAGAACCCTTTTAAACAGATATCTACGCACATATACGAAGAGAAAAACTAATTATGATTTCGAAACCAAATTAATCATAGTCTAAGAAAGATAGATTTCATTTACCATAATTGAAATACAAATCCTTAAACAACGCCAACGATACGGAGAAACAATCTAAAGCAAACCAGATTTCGACTGTCGACACTTGTAAACAAATCGCATCGCCATAAGCTGGCGATATATCTTTGTGCCTGAAATTAGGAATACTTAGCCAACAAGGGATTTATGGTCAGTTTTGGTTCCCAATTCGTAGCTTTTACTTTCAATCACGGCATTTAAAACTTGGCGATCATTTCTGTGAAATTGGCGAGCAATCAATGTGAAGTAACCCTGATATTAACTATAGTTGTAGTGTATGTATATCAATGGAGTAGCATTGAATCATGGGGTTATAGAGTATTATACATCACGTGACCTCAGCCCTGGCCACAGCATAGTAACCGGGAATGTAGGATAGGCAAAGCGTTATCCAAACAAAATTTCCATCATAAATGATATTGATCGATATATTTTAGATTCCAAACACGGATTAACTTCTCTTCGAGCTATATCATTGCCTAATATAACCATACTTACACTCAATATGGTTTAGAAACATTTTAAACTTAATACTTTATGAATAAATGAGTTATTTTACATTAATAGAAAAGAACAAACTTACTTGTTATAAGATGTTTATCACAATTTGAATTTTCAAAGATATGAGAACTTCAATCCTGAAGTTGTCAATATTATCATATTCGTCCTCTCATGAGCTGAAATCCCTCTCTCACGTCTTTTCGATTTTAATTTAATTTTACTGGGGTTCCGGTTTGGGGAATACAGGGGATTCTAAAAATAGAAACGCCATCTCTATAACCTCAACTACTATATCCCAAAAGTTCGATATATTTATAAACTTGTCCTTCATATTTTACGCTTTTCTTACAAAATCGAATGGATCACGCGGTGTCCTACAAACGCTTTTGAAGCAGACGATAAAGAAATTGCGAATTTCACGCTATTACTGCCGATCCACTTCCTTGATATAAAATAATGAAATTGAGTGAAAATACACATAGAAATTAAGTAACAGTAGACTTGAAAATTAAATGCTTCTATAAAGGACGTATAAGGAATTTTTTATTCTCACAAACAGCAGTTACAAGAAAGCAAATCCAACTTGCATGCATTCCTAGTCAATAAATAGATCACAATGTAAAATTCTGTAAAAATACAAAATAAAATGCACACGATCGTTTCGAATACACGTAATTGGTTTGAGTAGGAAAGTACTCCACTGATCATCCATCATCACCCATGGACCACAGTTTCGCGGTAGAAGTGTTCAATTTCCGAAGAAATGTTTTTTTCAAAACAGGACGTTAACCAATAAATCAAAGACGTCACATACACTACCCGACACAGAAAATGCAACACCATGAAGGAAAGAATAAAGTGTGATGATAAAGGACACGCAGACAGATATGGCATATATAAATAAGTGATGTTAATCCCAGAAGGATAGTGAAATACAGTGATGACCTAGACAAGGTGATTAGCAGGCAGTAGAACCACCTCTTGCGGCGATATAAGCAGCAACCCTTTGATGAACAGATATAATGAGCTAGAGGATAGTTTCCTGAGGGATGGATGACTATATACCTTCAACCATTCTCCACAGATCGCCCTCTGTTTGAGACAGGGGCAGGGCAATCAAACGGCAGCCAGCCACGCCCAATACATGCTCTATGGGTGGGAGATTTGAAAACAGCGGATGCAAAGGAAGCAACTGAATAACTTACAAGACTTATCTGCTGATGGTTGCCGTGTGCGTTTGCACGTTATCTTGCTGGAAAACAGCATTTTGAAACTACTGAAGGTAAGGCAATACAATTGATCGCAGCACCTCAACCACATATCGTCGTTCCATCATTGAGTCTCTGATACGAACCAGAGGTGACAGGCTATCGAAGCCGATAGCACGCCAAATCATGATGCTGCGTTGTCGAGCAGTATGGCGCTCAACAATCGCAGCAGGATTGGATCTGTTTTCAAGTCGCCTCCAGACTCTCGCACTGCGACTGTCATTCGACAAACAGAACCGAGACTCGTCGCTGAACACTACCCTGTCCTATTCAGTCGTCTAAGAGACTCAAGCATTGCAATCTCTCACGTCGATGTCTCGTCGTCAATGACAATCTTCGTGAAGGACGGTTTGAGTTCAAGCCGCTTTCAGCCAATCGTCGAGAAATTGTTCTCGCTGATATTAGAACATCCAATGTATCTGCAGAATGTCTACAGTCATCGTTTGTGGGGTCACCACTGCGTGCCTTCGAATGCTTCGATCCATGTCTGCTGACGTACGTCTGGATAAAGCCGCATACCACTGCAATGATTCACGTTGTTGTTGAGACCCAGACCGTCCGACCTACCAGAAAGGTGTCCTTCTTCAATCCATCTTATCCAAATCCTTTGCACAGTGTACGCATCTACGCGTGTTTCAGAGGCGATACGCAGGTACGACCACTCAGTCGTAGGTATGCCTAACATGAATACCCTCGCACGATCGTCCAAATGCAAAACTCGATGACGGCGGCCAGGCATTTCTTCAACAACACATATCTTCTAAAACAAAAAACAGCACAGAAAACGAGTTTCCGTAGGCGACACAGTGACAACTGTTGGCTCATCTGCCGTTTCCATCCCTTTTATCCATCATTCTAATCACATGACCTACTTGCAATTCAGATCATTTACATACATCGGTCAGCTGCGTTTGTCTTGTAATTTGCTTAATTATACGACCAAAGCTTCATAGTGTTGCATTTTCTATGTGGTGTTGTGTATATGACCCAATCAGCTTGTAGTAAAGCCCATGTCAGTTTGCTTGATTATCTAATTTTGTTTCTCTATCGAACCAATCACAGAATCTGTTTTAAAGACTAATTGGAAGGCATACAGAGTTTGTGAGTTCACCGAGCTAAAAAGAGCAGCCTGTCGTCGAACGGAATCGTGAATTCATGATGCCAACAATCATAATTTTAAAAAAGTAAGTTTCGAATGTGTATAATATTATATGTGTTAAAGTGAAATTGCATGTTAAGATGCTGTTATCATTTTTAATTATCTACCTATATATCATAATAGTGACTTCTTATTTGGGTATATTAAATTACTATAATGTTAAATCTAAGTTATCTAGCGTATACTAAAGTGGTATACTAAAGTGGCGTGTTCACCTTTTCAGCAAGGTGTTTTTGAGAAAAATGAATTTAAAAAAATGCATAAAGAAATTAGTCAAGGAAGCTAAAACATGAACATTATTTATAAAACCTGTTAAACTCAAAAGTGGAAGTTCTCCTCTTCAGAGAATGTAGTGATCAACTTGATCTATGGTACTAATCAACAGTAAAAAAATCAAAAATTTTGGGATTGGCATTTTTGAAAAAAAAAATTATTTTTGATTTTTCAAAAAGAAAAAATTCAGAAGGCTACAGTAAGAGAACTTGGATACATATTTCCAAACGGAGGATATCATTTTAATCAGAAAAATATTATCTTTAAAAAAAAAAAAAATATCTTGAACCGTTCCAGAGATAGAGCGTGTGGCGATTGAGCGTCGCCGTGGTCCCGAACCAGGGACCTGATGCATGGTAGACCACGACTGTCCGTCACGCCGAGGCGACACGCCTCTCGGCCTCCTCATCAGCGAGGGGAGTGTGCGGCAGCAAAGACATCTATCAAAGATGCCACACGAGCCAAACCCGAATTATAAGAACAGAGAAGGAGCTAGCTTTTGCTCAGTGATTATAATGTCGGTCTACGAAGCATCAGGTCCCTGGTTCGGGACCACGGCGACGCACAATCGCCACAAGCGTTTTAAAATTTTGCCGAAAATCGTAAGTGAGAAATGGTGCCCGAGGCGCCATTTCTCACTTACGATTTTCGACAAAATTTTAAAACGCTATTTTTTACGTTTTTATTTTTTTTTTGGCAGTCTGTATCTCGGGCCAGGAATTTTTTTGAACACAAAAAAATACGGGTTTCTTACTTTTTCCCGAATGTTAACATATGTTAAATTCAAAAACATTTGAGACTATGATGGTAACCCCCATGCCTGAATTGATATGAATTATGCCAATATTACCTTTATTGTTGACAGCTGTCTTGTCCACAGTCCTCCAAAAAATTTAATAGCCATCGAAATGATACTTCTGCCACCAAATGTTACTGCACTTTTTCAACCACTTGTCTACAAGGGCGCGGTAGCCCAGTGGTTAGAGTGCCGCAGTTGCACTCGGTGGGCCCGGGTTTGATTCCCTCCACTGCCAAAACTGCGGCCTTGTTCACGCGGAGTATGATCACGTTAAACATGTGGGTCCGTAAGTCCTTCCGAGAGGTTGGTGGTAGGGGAAGGAGGGTACGGTTCCTGTGGATGCCTCCCCCACTGGGTTCCGGTCTAAATTGGGGGCACTTCCCGGCCATCCAAACAGTTACCTCTTTCTGGTACTTGCCCCCACTCTAAACCTTTTCATCTTTCTAAACCTTCCCCCGCTAATTCCGCGGCCTGGTTCTCGAGTGTCTGCTCGAATAAAACTTCAATTAACAAAATTAAAAACTGTGTTCTCATAGCGAGAGAAATATCCAACAAAATCACTTGAATAGCCTGAGAGCCATTGCTGCTTTTAACTTTTTCTCTGGTTGTTGATCCCCTTGGTTTTTGCTTGCTCCTCCCCGGTGGTGCCGCCTTCCCTTTTATTTTGGTTTGCTGTGTTGTTTTGGTGTTGTGTTTTGTTTTTGATTACTGCTTTGTTTGTTTAGTTGTGTTTTTTCTGGTGTTGTCGCCGGATCTCTTCCCGGCCGTCCAATTAGATACTCAAGTCCTCTGGATGAGTCGGACGGTCTGGGTCTCAACAACAACCCCTTGACTACAGTGCCTCTTCTAGGCACTGTACACTGACCAAGATTATATTAACCCTTTAGGTGTGTCATTTATTTCCCTTTGCGCGCACTGCAGTGGGGAGTTTTTTTTCTCCCAAACCATTTTTCCCTACTGCTTGCGCTTGTCTTGAATGGAGTGTTTTACTGAAATAAGTATTAAGTAAATAAGCATGTGTAATAACAGATAAATAAGTAAAAATACATACAATTCCAATTTTTAATAGTTCCTCTTAGTATGATAAATTTCAAAACATGGAATATAATAAAGAGAAACTTCACAATCTGAACACCATATCCTGGTGTCTTTCCTAAGCTTTTTGCCAGTTTTATTAGAAGCGTGTAATATACAACTCATCGCTTACTTGGCTCTTTTTTGCAGGGTGTGGTTGTGGGAAATATATATTCTACAAAGTGTCTCCCTGTAAGATGAAGAGGATGATTTTCATAACTTTAGCTTCCCCATTTTATAGCCATGGTGGTAGAATCATAGTATTTTTGTATTATTTTCTCAATGATTTTCATTCTAAAGTCAATAAGTGTTATATTTCTGGATGTTACCTTTCTCTGTAGAATGAAAGCATTGAAGGTAATTTGATCAAGTGCCTGAATATATTTTTTATAATAAACATTCATCCTTTTTCGTACTGTATCATAATACGTAAATTCCGTACTGTGTCACAGTACGAAATACCTTCTCTGATAAAATCTAGTTTGTAGGACTACTACTGCCATCTAGTGGTAAAGATTGTAAGCATAAGTAATATCTCATACAAAATCATATGACACGTTATTCCCGTTAAACACACAGGAATCTCGGCTTTCAAAGTGCATGACAAGTTTACCTCGTCAACTCAGCTTATCGGTAAGGCAATGCATGATGGGATGAACTCGTCAACAATGCTTAAAGGGTTGGAAGACAATGCAACAATGCTTAAGGTGGAATTCGGTCTCAAATAAAATGTGAAGAATGTCCTTCAACATTCTGGGTTTGTGTCCGATGACAAATAAAATTAAAGTTGAAAATGACCTCTGAACCCCAATTTTTTTAATGAATTGATTAGAAATCATAAATGAAAGTGGATATACTAACTGTTCCCAACATTAATGACTGCATAGATATGGATAAACAACATTACAGTAAAGCAACCATAAGACTACAAAATTTTTTAGAAAAGCATGACAGTGGAAATTCTTTCTGCACCCAATAAAACACAAGTCCTTGAAACCTTAGAAATCATGCAATGTTACCTTGCATCAATTCAAGGTACTACAAATGATAAATTCAGAACTCCAAATGATTTAGAGAAGAAAATCAATTTGACTGACAAGTGTACGTTTCACTCAAATTTAGACAAGTACTTTGCATCATAATACACATGTAAAATTGTAGTAATAAAGCTTAAAAAGTGTACAAATAAACCTCAAAAGAGGTAAAGTTAAGTATTTATTTTTTATCATTTACCTAATTTATTAGTTCTGCTAACTATTAATTTATATAATTATGAATATCATCAAATTTAAAAAATGCTCATAGTGTGACATATAATAGGTTAATGTCAAAAGATCAAATTAAAGTTAACTTAATGCAATCCTTAATATACACTTTTTGTTTAATTTTATCTATAACCCAGGTATAAAATTTTTTTTTTCACAAATGACCCCCCCCCCCCCCATTCCAAAAAAAAAAAAACATTTTTGATGGAACATGTGTTGTATACAGATACCCTGTATACGTTTACTGTATACAGACACCCTGTATAAATTTACTGTATATAGGGTGTCAAGGAAAGTCATGGATTACGCAAGTAACTTCAGAAGTATTAGTTATTCTATTTTTTTTTTCATGCTGGTGTATATGAAACCCCATAAGCACCACATGATGAGACAGCTTTTGGGGGATTATCTCACTTCCTGCTAAAGATAGGGGGAAAAGTCAATTATAAAGTTGTAGGGCATTGCAAAATTAGTACTAAGCAGTTTTGTCTCCCTGCAAAAGAAAGTTTCTCTAAATAATGATTTTAAGAGACAATTTTAATAATCTGTATACGAAAGTACAGATATTGGAAAATACGCAAGGACATCTTATTACACGTGCATAGGCACGAATCTCTGCTAATGGTGAGACTTTTGTATATAATATAGTCAAATTTATTTTGTGTATTGTCTAAATGCTTTTTTCTTTTAGGGGGAGGGAGGGGTCTGGAGGAAATTAGGTTGTATATATTTCTTTTCATGGTTCTTTTTATTTTTTGCAGAGGACAAAAATGCTTTGTACTAATTTTGCACTGTAAATGTAACTAAATGTAATTGACTTCTTCCTTATCTCTAACAGGAAACAATACAGTCCCCCCCCCCCCCCCCAAAAGTTGCTTCATCGTGTAGTGCCATTTGGGTTTTCTATACAACTGCATAAAAATATATACACAATTATCCCGTTATTTGTCCGATCCATGACTTTCCTTAACAGCCTGTATATATGCATGCTGAAAAATAAAATGATAGTCAAACTTAGAAAGAAGATTCAGAAATCATGAAAGTTTATTTCAATTAATTTACAAATCATAACTGCCAAAAATTTTATACAGATAAAATCTTACAAGGCAAAAAATTACTGGCACTGATTTTACATTAATTGAAATCAATCCTCTTCACGTAAATTCAACCAACTACATTTTGAAAAACAGATAAAACTTAAATGTATATATAGATCTTACAATATGATGTTCCACACAACTAGAAGTATAACCAGACATATATATTTGATTAAAAGTTGAAATGCTAGAAAATATGAAAATAAAATAGCCCACTAGACTTTGCTTTGATACTCAAGTATCTAACAAGACTGTTTAACTAAACTGCATAACTATATAGCTTAAATTATGGTTTTAGAGATCAGAAGCCACAGACTAATAAAACTCCATATTTTTACTTGCCACTTTTGACTAATTACTAGTCAATGACTTAAGCACAATTTATAAATGCAGCAATATAATAGATAAAATTATACTCACTAAATGCAATAATGAAAAGAATATTCAATATAGAAATCATTTCATAATCTTAAATTTATGTTATTTTTTTATAAATATTAACATACAAAAGAGATTTGGACAATATTTTTATTTGGCCAGGTTCTAAAAAAAAATAACTTCTCTTTGACATCACCGGGATTGATGGCAGACAGTTACTATCTACTGTGGCTACTAGTACACAGAAGTTTGCTAGCCAAATGTGGAGCTTATTAACCAGCTGGTTAGTGATTACTGCATAATTTAAGCTATACATAACAATGATTGAGGCTTTACCAAATGCCTTCACAAATATGAAAAAGAAAGAAAGTAGCACAAACTGTTTTGCTTTACACATTTATTTCCCTATTATAAAGGGAGGTAATATTTAATTACTTCCCACAGGTAGTTTTGCCTAGACATAGTAATTTACATATACTATTAAATTAAAGACAAAGAACATAGGTTTAATAAGTCCCCTTCATCAGTGGCAAAATTTGCCACTGATGAAGGGCATGATGTCCGAAAGCACTTTGGCTTTGTAAATTTATGCATGTCGAGGAAAGGAGTTTTATTAGATGACTTATTAAACCTATGTTGGTTATCTTTAATTTAATAGTTTATTAAAGTTGACGTGTATCCATTCTATTTATTCACATATACTCCTATAAAATAATTGTAGATTACCTTACCTTTCATAATAACACCTATAAAGAATACCACACAGTTTATTTTTACTTTTTCGAAGTGGTATGTGTTAAAAACTGGAAGAATTTCTTAAGATAACAATTTATGATTGAAATAGGGATTACTAGTGGGGATTTAAAACTTAGTATCTACAGAAAAGGAGAAATTTTACTATGTATAGAGAACTTAATTATTTCTGGCATTTTGAACTACTGTAAAAAAAATTGCTTATTCAACTGATAGATTTTTTTTTTTTTTTTTTTTGCTAAAATTGAGATTATTTTAATTAAGATTTGAGGATTTTACTTAAAAATACCTACATTAGAGATTTTTTTTTAATGTTTAATGTAGGGATCATTAAACTGTGAGCCTCTTGGAATAGTAAGCAGCCATGAAAGATTAAAATTTTAAAATTGGCTCAACAAAGATATGTAACATTTCCTATAAAAACAATTTACAAAATATAAAAATTTTTATGGGATTGTGCAAATGAGCTGAAAGGGCAGATTGTACCATACCTCTACAGGCACTTACACCGTTTCTTTTATGTCAGACAATGGTCAGTGTTTTGGCGATCAATTTGCTCCAGGCATCTTTACAATAACCTAATTTAAAACAATTTACAAGTCAGAGATTTTGAAAAGTGTGGCAAGAATTTGCATAGCTGTGTCATGAAAAAAATATATTTGTATTAAAATTAGGAAATAAGAGGAAATGTAAAATAGGTATTAAAAATTTGTAACGCTATTTAAAGAACAAGGAATGTTGACTGAATTATATCCACTAGGGTTTGGGTGCATTCGAGACATTTCTCAAATTGTGATTCAAATACAGGACCTTACTAGTGGTTATGTCTATACTGGATCCTAATGCATCATTTGAACTAGAAAGTTGGGTCCCGATCGAAACAAACAAGCTAGATAGTGGATGAATACATAAAAAAGACGAGGCGATTGAAAATTTTGACCTGGGTTGAAACATCAGCATTTCAATATTTCATTAAGATGTTGATGGTTGAACCCAGATTCAAAATTTCAATCCTCTTTGCAGGAGGGGATTGAATACAATCTTATTCCTTCTGATGTATCCATAAACCAATCTTATTTGTTTGTCTTGATCAAGATAAAAATTTTCAGTGCAAATGAGGTATAATGGATTAAGATCCTACATTGGGTCCTTAGGATAATGTCTATAGACCAGTGCTATCACCTACTGCATGGGTGTTGTATTAATATCCCACATGGTGAAATAATGTGCAACACATTAAATATGTTTAAGCATCACTGCTATAGGAAAATAGAATATTCATGTGGCAAACCATGATATTAGGATGTTTTAAAAATTAAATTTTGTGGTTCTCAAAATTTATGCACTTTATACAATTTAAAGTAAGTAGATAACTATAATACTGAGCCCTTTCTATGTCAGTAATTAAAAAAAAGGAGGAAAAAAAAAAAAAAGAAAAGAAAATGATCACACAATTGAGCAATCTGAACTTGAATAACATAACCAACAAGAAATACAGCAATTTAAGGAAATCACAAGATTTTTCAACAAGACCTTATTATACAATGCAAAATCCAGACAATTTTAATCTCCTAATGCAAAAATTACAATGTTTCTTAAATTGTATCAGACAACACAAATCCTGAAAAATAAAGTGTTCCAGCATATTTAACAAAGTTATTAGAATCATGCTCTCAGACAGTGACCAACATCTGTGAACCAGTTTCACACTCATGTCGGACGGCCACACGTTTGATTGCCGTAAGCCCTAGGGTCGGCTGTGTGGTCTGGGCCTTCAACACTCATGTCGGAACCGGCCACACAATAAGTTGTCAGAAGCCTTCGGGTTGGTCGTGTGGTCTGGGCTTTCAACACTCATGTCGGACGGTCTGGCTTTCGACACTCCTTAGTATTTTTACATTAGCATGCAGAATAGCCAATAACTGCACTTAAAGCTACAAGAAAATCTGCTATGTGTCACAAATATTGAAACTCTGTTGTGGCTGTCAAAGTCAGTCATACCATGCAGCCAGCTTAAAAAAAATTGAGTACAGATTATTATGTCAAGTGTATAGTTCATGTTCCAATTCTATTCAACTGGGTTGGAAACTAACAGATTAAGTTACATTTTTTACATTTACTCATGTTCTATAACTAAGTCACCGTTTTAAAGGTATTTTTTACTAGTTATTTAGGTTTGTAAAATAAGAAAATTAAGTTTGGAACAGTAAACAATTTACAAACAGTAAACACTGAACAATTAAAATCATATACATTTAATTGTCATTATATTATGCTGTTCATTTCATTCTTTTAAAAGGACCAAAACATGCTTTAAAAAAATATTTTTCTTTTAGTAGCCCAAAAAATAAAATAAGCTTTGCTGATTACAAAAATATATAATTTATGCATTTTTCATTACACGAAAAGTAAATATTTCAAACTAAAAGATGTAAGCAAAAAATACAAGGGCCATTCAAAGTTTCATCAAATTGGGTTTTTTCATTTTTTTTGTATACTTTATGTGAATTCTAAACATTCGATTCATGAAATTTTGCAAGAGCATAAAATTTATGACTGTGTATCTAATGAACCTAAAACTTTCTACAGGGTGATCACAAGGTATTCATTTTGAAATTCCCTGATTTTTCCCTGAAACGTTCCCCCTCGAAGGATGTTTATCAAGGTCAACGTCGTCTGTTAATGAAAACTCTCCCTCCAGCCACTTGTTCAGAAGTACATTTAATAGAGATGAGTGATTGGTCTTGTAATGAAAAATGTGACATCATGGAATGAATATGCATTGTTCATTCAGCTAAAAGAAAACTATAAAATCGGTAAATGAAAAAATAAAAAAAAAATTGCAGAATTTCGAAGGTTTCTCCCACTTTCAATGGAATTCCCTGATTTTTCTGTGATATTTCAAGAAGCATAAAATTCCCAGATAATTCCAGGTTTTTCAGGTCTGTGGTCAAAGTGGTATTTTAAAAAAGTATATATACCTATTTTTTAATTTTTAAAATCTGGTACATACTTTTTTTGTAAAATAAAGCAACGTAAGTGGAAAAGCTTAGGTTCACTTGGGTTAGGTTCTTTCACAATCATACATTTAACGTTCTTACAATATTTCATGAATATAGATGCTACAGAATTTACATAAAGTGTACCAAAGAATGAAAAAACACATTTTGAGAAAAATGTTCTTTAGAATGGATGCTGAGCTTGTTTCTTACATCTTTAAGCTTACAATATTTACTTTTCATGAGAAAGAAAGATACATAAATTGTATATATTTGTAATCAACAAAACTTATTTTATTATCAAGCTACTACACAAAAAAATTGATTTTTTGCATGTTTAACATATCTTGATTCTCTTAAATAACATGCTTTAGATACTAGATGCCTGCTTAATTTTCCAAACCAATGATAGTCACAATATCCAGTTTTCAGGAATTCAACCTGTTACTCGACATTGCCTATGGAAGCATATACATAAACAAACATATTTAAATTTTTAATGCTAACTGTTGTTAAAGAACAAAATAATTCCTGACACTTAGCCTGAAAATATTTTCTTATTGCAAAATTATTAAAATTAAACAAGACTAATTTCAAACATATTTTGTATTCTGATAAATTATTTACAAGAAATCAAACTGATTACTAGAAATACAACTACAATGCATCATAGGATTGCTGCCATCAACAATAGTTAGAGGGAAAATAGAGCATATATAGTATTTCAGAGACACTTGTTTAAGAAATACTGCTGTAGTGTTAATAATCAGAACAAGTTGGACAAAAGGTAATTTATAATTTTATTTTGGACAGCATATATAAAGGAAATTGTAACTATGAATGTACTTACATACTCTTATAAATAATGATACATGAAATATCGATAACTACAGTAAAACACATCATAAAAATTAATCCCCATATAGAAACATTCATTTGGTATATTATTCATGAATATCTTATTTCATGAATATCTTCTTATCTATAAATTCTAGTCTCAAAAGGACTTGAGATCATAGATAAGAAGATATTATTTATACAGGGTGTTTAAAAAAAGATTACACCATTAAATATGTTTTGAACAATTGGTCATAGACCCATGTTTTCAATTTAGAAGTTGCAAGTCAAATGTGACTCACAAAATTAAATGTTATTTTTTTTTCTTTCCTTGCATGCGAACTTTTGATATATGGCTATTTTATATCTGCATTTAAAAAGGGCAATAGTTTTAGTACAACTTTAATAGAAATAATAGTTTTAATTCAACTTTAATAGAAATAATAGTTTTAATTCAACTTTAATAGAAATTAAAATTGATCATCAATTCAAAAACTTAAATTTAATACACTCTTGCTTTTAGTATAAATGTATGTTGTGGTATATACGAGCGAGATATCGATGTATTTTTACCATTTTTAAATCAAAATTACAAATATTAAAAAATAGCAAATGACAACTCACAAATTTGAAAGATTGATTCCTACTTTTGAGCAGTACGAGTCCATTTGACTTGCAATTTTACAAACTCTACAAATGCACATTTTACTTAACGAAATTCAATTTTTGTATGACCCTTGAAATCTATAGTTTTCCTTTTTCTTTTGACTGGGTTAAAGTGGTTTAAATCATATAATTTTGATCATTTTTTTGTAGCTAATTTTGTACATTAGAGAACAGGTTTTTCATTTTTTAAGGATATTTAAATGAATGAGGAATAATTTTCTAATTGAAATTTCCTTTGACGATGGATTGTATGAAAAGTTATATTTGCACTTTTATTTAACTAAAATGTGTTGTGACCAAATTGTCATAGTCTGAAAGTCTATATTTGAACCATTTCTTAAATAGAAATCGTGGGTCTAGGTTCAATAAAGAAAGAAACATTTAAGAAATATTTAATCGTGCAATGTTTTTGAAACACCCTGTATATCCCAGTCTCAAATTCAATAAATTTTACAAAAAATTTTCATTTTTCTTTCAGATATCATTATCAGAATAAACCAAAATCTTTAAAAACAATCCAAATGCATTATGATAACCACTCTTTTATGTGCGATATATATATGTATATATACAAGAACCCATACTTGTTTGCCCTTTGAAAAGTAAAAGCAAGCGATATGCATCAATATAGTTTTAATATTTGTAACAAAAATTGATCAAAATAATTTTTCAAAAAATTTTATGTTTCAAAGATACTTTATATAAAATGACTACAGTAGAACCCTGCTTATTTAAATAATTGGGAAAAGAGGGAGGAATTTGTTTAGCATACTTGCCAACTTCAATAGCTGAAATTTGAGCCATTGAGTACGATACTAATTTAAGTGCTATCATTACTATGTTTTTTTAGGGGCAGGGATTAAGGACTTCTATCCTATTATTATAAAATATTTTATTAATCATGTCATTTATTTACAACAACATTTCTACTCTACTTTCTATTTCAATTATAACATTTATTATATTCAATGAAGGAAAAGCTTTAAAACTTTTATAATATTGTACAAAAATAGCATTTAGGCAATACTATTTTAGAGAGGGATTCAAAACAGTGTTGGAACATTTTAAACATTGATTCAAATTTCAAACAATTCCACATGTATATTAAAATTTCACTACAAAAGTTAATAAAATATCAGGATATGCACTAAGCAGAGAATTAATTTTTATCAGGGGAAAAAAAATGGTTGAAATTCTTTTATAAAATACCCAAAGAAAAAAATAGGAAGTTGCAATGTGAAAATTTGTAGTTTTTGCAGCAGATTTGTATTTATGTATTGAAAAACAAAATTCCTGTTAAATAGAATAAATTTGGGGCAACTGGCAAAATTGTTATGATCCAAAAGTAACTATAATGCCACGGAAGAGTCCTCTGGAAATGATTTCCTAAGTCTGCACTAATAAATACAGCATCTTCATGCATAAACATTTATTGTGACTGTCATGTTTCATTGGAAATTCCAAGTTATCTTGCATACACAAAGTTCTCACAAAAAAAGATTACTTTTCAAGGATCCCTCTTTATACGAATTTTAATACAACTTACAATTGTAAATATAAATTGAATACCACAGTAAAGTTATTTTCCATAATATTCCATTTTATTTTTAAGAATACAAGACCCTTTATAACAATTTTTGCTTTAATTTAAAATTTATTAAAACAATTCTTTGATTACATTCTCTTGTAATAGATGTATAAATAAGAAATTCCCAATTAATGAATTATATCATTTACTAAATTTCAAACAAACGAAAAATTAAGAACTTTTAAGAACCTTTGAAGGAAAATAAATACATTTAAGGGTCCTTTAAACAGGAAAAAATCACTTTCCAAGAATTGTGAGAACTGTGAAAATTCCACAAACCTGAACTTGATCCCCACCATGCTTTCAATAAGCAGTATTCTACTGTTATAATGAAATGATATCCTCAAAATACGGTTTCAATTTTAAAGGCAGGCATTGTCAATATGAACAATTTTATTACAAGTGGTGCTAAGCTGCCACCAGAACACACAACTATGTAATTTATTATACAAAACATACTTCTGAAACCTATACTTGCCTTTATTATACATTGATCAGCGCAAAAACCAAATTTGAGAATAATTTACAAAAAGCGAAAAGGATTCATACTAGTTGAGAAAAAATCACTGATGGATGAAGATTCAGAAAATCTTCGAAGCTCTGAGGGTCTTGAATTTTCAGACCTGGGACAGCTTTGGGACCTTCGGTTCTTTGATTGTGCTTCAACAACTTTTCGACAGTTTGGACATGTAGCATGCTAGACAGGTGAAACCAAAAAATTTAAAATGTGTTATTTTAAACAAATTTTAATATATTTTTAATTTATAAAACAATGCTCAAACAGAGTAATCTTTTGATTATCGCAGTATAATTAACATAGTACTTGAAGTTTATTCTTATCAATTTATAAATTGCTATTAAAAATTTGAATAGCATGCACTAAAACTCAGTTATCATAATATTTTGAACATTACTTTTATAGCATTAGCACAATTGTTGTATGGAAACATTTTGCCACACACACCATGCAAATGATTTTTTTGGCTTTCCTGAAATGAATTCCATTATTAAGGATATTACTAACATCGGTACATTTCTTAGCTTCAATGAAATTGACAAAGCAATAAGTAAAGCAATGTAACTTTGCAATTATAATGAACTGGCCCACTACATAAAATGCAGTATAAATAAAGATAAATGAGCATACAGATATTTCAAAAATCATTTGGATTTTCTTCTTTAGTGCATCAAGTCTGCACCTGAGGGATGGAACAGGCCAGTGGTTACAGTGCAGTTAATGCACTTAGATGACCTGAGTTCGACTCTCAGCCTGGCCAAATTGTCCCTGTGTTTATGCGGAATATGGGCACATTAAATATGTAGGTCTGTAAATCTTTATAAGAGGTTGGTGGTAGGGGAAGGAGGATAAGGCCCCTGTGAATGTCGCACCCATTGGATTCTGGTCTAAATTGGGTGACATTTCCCTGCCGTCCAAACAGTTACCATACCCTTTCAGGTATGTCAAATGGTCTGGTTCGCAGAAACTCAAAAGTGTATATTATGCCTGTGAAGAAGGTGTTAAGAAAGAGCTCACTGCACAGATTAGGGGACATTCCCAAAGTTAGGATCTCACATCTATCTATTGCATGAAAACAAAAAAGAGCAAAATAATCATAAGAACAAAATTATAAGCACCATCCCAATAGTTCATCAAGATATTGTCAATATTTTTCTTACCATCTTGCATAATAAAAAAAATCATGCATAACAATTTTCCATACTTGCATTTAGAAGAAAATTAGGTACTTCTGATATTTTTTGCTGACTTCTTTATAGCTATAAGTTTTTTTAATGTGGCATCACCCTTTGTCTATAGGTAAACCATTTGCTATAACTATGTAGGGGTTGCTCCAGATTTTTGATTACTTTTATGAACAACACCAAATGAAATTTTCTTTCACAAAATGGAATTTTGATTCGCCAAATTTTATTTTAGCTTTCCATTTGAAAAATTTAAATTGCTTCATAAATTCTCAAATTCCAAAGATCATTGTTTTGCTAAAGACACATAACAGTATACAGTACAATCAGTATGTCAGGAGCAATATACCACAATTTTCTTTCACAAAATGCGACAATGACGATTGGTAACATCACCACTCAAGCATTTGGATTTTATTTCTAGGTTTATGAGTGTTTAATTTGAATATATGTGATAACATACATTACTTATATACCTATATGGATGAATGTATGCGATATCAACTAATAAAAGTTTAAATATTTGAGAAAATTTTGTGTGCATAATAATTTAATTTTGGTCTCCAAACTCTTTTCATGATTACTTTCAGGAAACAATACAATAGAAAAAATTTGGCGATATCAAGAAATTTACTTCTTTACAAAACAAAACATTTTCAAATTTAAATTATTGAAAAATAAACGAAAGTCTTTTAAAACACAAGGGTATCGGAGTATTCCACAAATAAAAAGCAAACCCTTTTCAAAGACCCAAATATTATTTTTCAAGTACCATATAGGCAAAGACATTTAAAGAACAGGAATGTAGAGGGACAAATCCTCAACCATATGTTTAGCTAGCATTCCAAATGGTGCCAGAGAATGAATGATTGCCACTTGTTCTGTTATCCTACTTGGGCAATCAGAGCCTGAGGTAAAGCCATGAGACAAAATAAAGATTGAAATGAAAAAATAAAAATCAAGGACCTATTGTGAATTCAAGAATTTACAAAGGCCCTTTTAAAGCACTTTTCAAGACTGTGGGAACCCTAAACTAAAAACCATTGTAAAGTACACAAAGTTTTTTCACACTTGAATAATAAAAAAAGTAATTTTTTTTTTAATTTAATTTAAAATATTAAAATGTAAACAATTTTTTTTAATAATTTAAATTATTGAAAATTGAACAATTTTTTTTAAAATAATATTTCAATGTGTTTTCATCTATTTCCATCATTTGTATTTTGATAGCTTACAATGTGTTTTGTTATGTTTTCAGGCAACTAAGTAGTTTCTGAACAGGAGAAAGAGATCAAGCTAAAAGAGTGGCAATTTTAAAGTACAGGGTGATTATAATTAAAGTAATGACTTTAAAAAGCTGTAAAGTGAGAACCACTGGTCAGAATGACCTGATATTTAACAGGAGTATATGTGAAGCAATGGAATTTTATTTGGCGAAGGAAAAGAAGTACTTCAAAAATTTAACGATAGATGGCACTGTATTTACCAAACACAGGGTGTTGTTAGCTGAAAGAAACCAATAGTCAACTAAAGAAAACCATAATTTAATCAACATCACTTAATTTAATAATTGATTGAAGCATCACGAAAACATGAAACAAACACCTACCATATATGCAAGAAATGTTCAATATGCTGTCCACTGTGCTCGGCTATGAGTTGGAAGCGCAAAAGAGCATGTTCCACAATAGATCGGAGTGTATCAGAAGTGATGCTGTAGATGTGGTGCGTAATGCATGCTTTTAAGTCAGCCAAGTTTGCAATCTGACCACTGTACACAAGACAACATTCTTGAAGTGCTCCCAAAGCTAGAAGTCACAAGGATTAAGGTCAGGTGAAGGTGGCGGCCAGACTGTTGGAAAATGACAGCTGATAATCATGTAATTTCCGAAATGGATATTCAGCAGTTGCTTCACTGGCGTTGCAATGTACGGAGGAGTGCCATCTTGATTAAATTTATGCAATCCAGACATTGACGTTGTTGAAATGCAGGAATGATGTGGTTCTGCAAAAGAGTTCCATACCACTGACCAGTGACGACACAAGTAACGGGGCCCACAGGATCCATCTCCTTGAAAAAGAATGGCCCAATGATAAACGTTGTCGTAAACCCGTACCACACAGTGATCTTTAAAAAATGTGCCCACAAAATGTTCCATGACCATCCATTGTCCACTTCTATCCAAGAAAGAAATTGTAGCGCGAAAACATCTCATTGTGGCAGGTCAGCAGGAAGCAATGCCTAAACATGCGTAATTTTGTACGAATAACATTGCAGGATATTCTGTAAAATTTTACGGACCGCGCTGACAGGCATGTCTAACAAACGGGCAATTCCCTGTGCACTGCAGCTTCCCACACTACTAGTTGTCTCTTCCTGTAACGCTGTAGCCACGTAATCCACTGATGTCTCAACAATTGCTTCAATCCCTCTACCACGTTTCACGCCCAATGAACCAATTTCTTCAAATTTAAGAAAATGCAGACATTGGACCAGATTTTAAGCCCTTTAATGTCCGGAACTTCCTGAGAGTAGTTAACACACAGTCACAGTTCTGGTAGAAAAGCTTTACGAACAAAGCACGATCGTTCAGTGACAGAGTCATGACGAGGTACTCAATGAGAACTGCATGTGCTCCTCGTTCCTAACACAACTGTAATGTGCGGTGCACATGCCCAGTCTTAATTAGCATACCTCCAGAATAGAGGTGTGCTTCCACGTGCAACCTAGCGGCTAATTTTTTCATTCTTCATCAAGCAAATTCCATGTTGGATTCGTACACTGCTATCTATCGGTACATTTTCAAAGTAATTTTAATTTTCGCCAAACAAAATTCCATTGCTTCACATATACTCAGGTCATTCTGACCAGAGGTTCTTACTTTACAGAGTTTTAAAATCACAACTTTAATTATAATCACCCTGTACATATTATATATCAGTATTCTATATATCAGTATTCTATATATAGATATTATATATATATATACATCAGTATTCTATATATCTAAGATATATATATATATATAACAGATATATATATATATATACTGCTATATATATTACTGATATTTATTGCAAATAAACATTTTAATGTCTCTTCCCGAAACTCCAAATGCTAAAAATGCAACTATAATTATAGCACATTCCAACATAGTTAAAAATTGTTTGAATTTGGTCATTCTATCTGTCTACCTGTTTGCACAACAATAACTGCTGTAAAAATGACTTTATCAAAATGAAATTTTAGTATGTTGTTGAGACGGTTTGTGGGACATATGAAAATGAATAATATCACCCAAGTAGTTTCAAATTTAACATGGGTTGAAAAAATGAAATACATTGAACACTATGGGACTTAATTTTTAAACCATTTTTGAAATTTTTAGGAAATATTCTATTTATCACATAAAATATGCAAAAGAGAAAAAAAAAAAAAATTCAGCAAAATATGTTTGATAGTTTTCATATAAAATTTGAAAGTATAATTACAGTCATGCTATATGAGATCACATGACTCATTGCAAAATAAAATATGACATCTATTTTTTTCCAAACAGTGTAAAGATCGTTTAAATTTATATTTAGTTTTGAGTCCATCATAAAACTACTTTATTTTTGCGCTCATTATCTGTGTATCTAAATTCTGTGCCAACGCAATTGCAATATTTTTGATTTTAATTGATCACTAAACTTTGATTATTCTTACAATTAAGCCTAAATTTAATGCTATAATATAACATGCAGAATGTAAACAAATCAAGCCATTGTAAGGCGAGTTGCAAAAGAATTGCTGAATAATTAATTTTTCATGTAAAATTATTTACTCTGGAGTCTGGAATATAAGTGATATGAATAAAATATTCATTGATTTTACATAGAGAAGCAGACAATTCATATTTTGATAACATCTTTTGAATAAAATTCATTTCATATAATTAGCATTGTTTGTTTTGATGAAGTTTTAAGTTTTCACATATAATATTTATTGCTTAAATTACTGTAGTACTGTGATAATTTAAAAAATATCAATACTGAATGTGTTACATTTTAGAGATGTTTAAATAAAATTGCATTTTAGTTGGAAAGTGTTTCATAATCAATGTTTTATCATCATTGATCTTTTCTGTTTGAAATGGTTTCTTGTAATGGAAGTGTATAAACAATGGGAACACATGTAAATCCCTTTTTCATATTTGACGATTTTATGTGATATTCTGGTCATTCCTGCTATGACTTAGAGAACATTCCATTCTAGCAATCCTATCCGTGTCTTTTGTCGCCAAGGTAAAAATTGCAACATTCCATTCTGGCAATGTTTTCGGGTTTTTTTTGTCAATCTTTTGCCGTTCTTTTGTCACTAAGGTAAAAATTGCCCTTTTGTCGCCGTTTGTACAACAGGTGATCTGTAGCAATCCAAACATGAGCCTCCGTATACTTCGCAGGATTAACTTGCTATGCTTGCCCGCTAAAAAAAATCACAGAATCTGGACCAGCCGGCTGTTGAAAATTGCTCGTAGCAATAGCTGTTTGTGTAACAGGTGTTCTGTGGTTCATAGAGCACAACATGAAAATAAGAAAATTTTTTTATTTTTATCTTGGCGACGAAAGGGCAATTTTTACGTTGGTGACAAAAGAGGTCAAAAGGGAGACAAAAGATGCAGAAAACGTTGTCAGAATAGAATGTTGTAATTTTTACCTTGGTGACAAAAGATGCGAAAATGGTTGCCACAATGGAATGTTCTCCAAATCAAAGCAGGGATTGTTAGAATCTCACCTAAAATTGCAAAGAATGAAAAAGAGACTATACTACATCTGTACCAAATGGTGATGTAGACATAGATATTACACAGATAGTTTCATTTATGCACACTCATGGCTTATTATATTCACAAAAATACAAGTAAGACTACACATGTAACTACGATATATCATTTATACACCAAAAGTATATTTACCCTTTCTAACCATGGAGTAATACACCTTTCATGATAGAAATGTTCACATGGTAAATTTTTGGCCTTTTCTCTAATATTGAAATCTTCCATACATATTGTACACTGAACTCCTTTGTCTATAAGTACATAAAATAAAAGATTATTAATTTATATGTTGAAATATATATAATTCAGAAATACATATTAAAAGAAACTTTTTACAAATTACTTCATTCAAAACATACAGTACTGTGGCAATTAATTAAGAAATGTCATTTTTTTCGTTTTATCACACGTAAGCTTAGGAAGAAGCACTCCAAATTAGCTCAGAGTTCAAATTGCAGTTATTATCAAAGTAGCAGGTGTTCAAATTCCTCCGCCAGGTGGCAGGCGTTCCACAGTGGTATTGTCTCAGTTGTTGCGGGGGTCATTAGTGTCATGGATATCAGAGCGGAAACATGTGCTAAAGTGATTGCACTTAGAGAACACACTTCTAAGACGTTCGAGGAAATAGGTAAAATATGTGGAGTGAGTACAGCAAGTGTCGGGAGGATCTGGATGCGGTTTCAGGAAACAGGAAATGCTGGAATCATCCGTTCTGGAAGATGCGGCTGAAAAAGATCAACTTCGGCTTGTGACGACAAAACTTTACATCGAATGAGTGTTAAAAATCCTCGATTAACCAGTTTTAACCTGTCCAAGTCCATGGCGGCAGCTGGTGTTGATATTGCACCTTCAACAGTGCGATACAGGCTGTTAGAACGTGGGCGGAGAGCACGTTGATCGTACAAGAAGCAGCTTCTGCGCTTCGCATGAAGAAAAAAGGTTGGAATGGGCACAGAAATACAAAACATGGACTGAGAAGGACTGGGAGAAGGTTCTATTTTCTGACGAAACACATTTTGTGGTTCAGTGATTTAGATCCATGTTCGTGAGAAGGAGCCAAGGAGAACCTCTCATCAGCACCACATCAATCAAGCACCCAAGCATCCGCCCAAAAAGATGTTTTGGGGATAGAATCTCTTGTTCCCGTAGAGGGAATGATGAACAGTGCCAGTTACGAAGTCATATTGACCCGAAAAGTACTTCCAACCATGGGTAAACTGTGGCCGAACGGAGATTGCGTTTTCCAATAAGACAGCGTGCCATGTCACACTTCGAAGCGAATCAAAAATTTCTGCTCAAAAAAAATATTTCCGTACTGGATTGGCCCGGGAATTCACCAGACTTGAATCCCATAGAAAATTTGTGGGTTATTGTCAAAAAACGGCTTCACAAATTTGACTGTACGACGATGGACAAGCTAATTTCGGCCGTTATTGACATGTAGTTTTAATTTCAACGTGTCTGAACCATATGTGCTAGTCTAGTACATTCCATGCCGAAACGTGTCTGTGATGTTATAAAGTCTCGGGGAGGTCATATCACTTATTAGTTTTAAATGTATCCATAGAAAATTTGAATAAAACTGAATTTTATAAAAAAAAAAAACTGCATTTCTCAATTAATTGCCACAGTACTGTAAGTGAAATTCTTAAGAGAAAGTAAAAACAAGATACTTTGCAGAAAACTACTTGGATTTCTTCTTGGATAATTTTTTTTGCACAAATTAATCTTTATAGAATATATAAACAGTGAAAATAGTGCAGTTATTTTCATTTTCCTATTTATGGAAACAAAAATTATGACTGCACTATTCTGCTTTTTTAAAAAACCTGAGCAACAGCTTCAAACAAAATCAGTAGAAAAACAATACATAATTCATTTTTAATCTCATGACTTCTGACAGGAAATTGTCACCGTACATTCTGCGATAAAATGAGAAATACTGTCTTTCATCAAACTCTCTTCATAAATCAGTGAAACAAAACTGTTCATGTTAATATATACTAAAACAACAAACAGAGTAGAAAACAAAAGGTAATCATTATCGAGTATTACTGTACCAAATAAGTAATATTATATCAATAATGCAAACAATGAAACAGAAGTTCGATTACATTTAAAAAGAGAACAATGGTTTGGTGCCTGGTACCTAAGTAAGGAGGGGTTGAAGATGGAGATTATACCATCCGATGCAAATGTCAAAAAACAAGTTCTACTAGTGGTTGAAGGTGGAGCTTATAATCATCCACTGCAAATGTAAAAAAAACAAGTTCTACTAGCTTGAAAGATAGAAAGATGACTAATGAAGTATAAGTCTTTCACAGGTGCTATATGTTTGGCTATATTTTAAAACAAGAAAGATCAATCATGCATAAAGCATTGTATATGAAACACTTTCCAACTGCAATGCAATTTTATTTAAACATCTCTAAAATGGATACATTCCTCAGTAATATTTTTAAAATTATCACAATACTATATTAATTTATTATATTTAAAAATTTAAAACTTCATCGAAAAAAATGAACTTTATTCAAAAGACGCATTGAAATATAAATTTCCTGGTTTAAACATCTCTAAAATGCGATACATTCAGGGGTAATATTTTTTTAAATTATCACAATACTACAATAATTTATTATATTTGAAAATTTCATCGAAAACAAATGAACTTTATTCAAATGGCATCATCAAAATATAAATTGATGGCTCTCTATATAAAAGCAGCATTTTATTCATAGATTTTTTTCCATTCCTTTCATTCATCACAATACTATAATAATTCATTTTATTTAAAAACTTAAAACCATGGAGGTACAAGTAATTTAACTCTATATTTAAAACTTCATCGAAAAAATCGTCAGCTTCTCTTTGCAAAATCAATGAATGTTTCATTCATATCAGCTATATTGCAGCCTCTAGAGCTAAATAATTTTGCATTAAAGAAATACAGCAATTCTCATCAAATGATATCCTCAAAAAGAAAAAAAAAAGTAGAAAATGTTTGAAAAAGATGACAAAAGTTAAAACAGAAAAAAAAAAAAAAATTCAAATATGAAGGAACCAAATGACTTCAGAAGCCATATGACCTAAATTTGCCAAAATAGCAGGAAAAATGACTAAAAACTGGAAAAAGGTAGAAAAAATAGCCGAAAAAAGAAGGAAACTGGTCAGAATGGGAAATTACCAGATTTTCAAGTGGAAGGGAAGAAGGGACAATGATCATCAAGGGAGTTAGAAGAAGACCCAAAGAAGGCTATTTCCTGCCTTCAAAACCAGTTGACCAGTATATATATGTGTGTGTTTCATGTTCTACGAGTTTTTATTACAACAGTTTCAGTATTTTTTTTTCATTCTTGAGTTTCAATGTTCACATTTCAGACATGCAAACACAAATGAACATTTTTTTGGAAGTGTTCAAAATGTGGCTGTCGGGTCTTAAAATATATCTTTCAAAATTTTGAATTAGAAAGTTTTAGGGAGAGCAAGCAATTCCTCAATACAATAGTACAAGAAAATAAGAATAACTGATTCTGATTGCTGAAAGATACTTACCCATGTGTTCTTTTGATACTGTAATACTTGGTAATAATTTTATTTGTTCCTTTGGTAATGGAGGAGGACCTACTATTTCTGCTTCATTTAGCAACTACAAAAAAAGAAATAATGTTATTATACAAAGATCAAGACAACACATGTAGAATATTAAAATATATTTTTTAAACAGACACTAAAGGACTCTGCCTTATCATCAACCCCTTATTTTGGTATGTACACATCAATATTAAAAACTGAATGTGTTACAACATATTGGCATATTGTATATATTTAAAATCTAACAATAATGATAGACAATGATAATAAATTTTTTCAATGATAGCTTCAATTAGAACTCTAAATTTATTTTTAATTGTATAAATAATTTAAATATATTACATCTTTTAAAATGGCAATTATAAAAATATTTTTAACAATGAGAGGTTATATTTTGAAGATAAATGAAGAAAAAATAGTGAAAAAATAATATTTTCACTACAAAACTGCATGATTTCAATTAATTCTGAAATTGTAACAATCAGGCATAATTTCTAAGTTTATTCATTTGAATAGCTTCAAGCAAAAATCGTAAAAATCACTTTTTGAGAAAATTGGAAAAAAAAAAAAAAAACCTGTTTACTCTTTTCACTGTAAGCATAACAAACCTTCTAGTTTTCTAAGATAATTTTAATGTACAGGGATTAGGCAATATTAAAAAAATATTAAAGTCTACAGACTAAAGCCCCTTTATGAATCGAAATATGTTAAATTCTCAAATTTTTCTAATTCCTTTAGAAAGAAATTTAAATATTTCATTTTTTATGTAACAGAATGTCCAGTTAATATAGAGTTAGTTCTATTATACAATGAATGTGCAAATATCCAGAAAGTTGCAGTCACGATGGTGTATGCATGCCAAAGTTAATTGATTCTTTGGCAAGGCGCTTGTGTCCTTCAGACAAGCAATGTGCATGATCATGGTATGTGTTTATAATGTTTGAGAAAATAGAGTTACTCGCCACATGTGAAATGAGGTCTGTGGTCCGTTTCTTGAATGGGAAGAACATTAAACTAGCTGAAATCCATTGTCAAATTTGTGACATTTATGGAGAATAAGCAATGCATGATTCAATGACATGGAGATGGGCACGACTTTTTAATAAAGGATGCATAGTGTAGTGAGAAGGATCTTCAGTTGGGAAAAATTCGATTATCCCCCTACAGCTCAGATTTAACACTAAGCAATTTTTTCTGTTCAAGCATCTCAAATCCTTCCTTGCATGAGGTCAAACATGTCGTTAACGTGTGGTTTGTATCACAAACAATATCCTTCTATGATGAAGGGATACGACACTTGGTGCCCCACTATGCCTCAACAATGGCAGAAATTAAGTCAAAAGTAGTGTAAGGTGGGTACATCAAATAACAATATAAATAGTTTGTAAATATATTCTTGTTTATTCTCAATAGCCCATTGGAACTCACTTTTTAGATATCCCTAGTAACTGCTGTTGTGTGATTGCAATTGTTTCAAGGGCCTTATGAGTCCTCTTCATCAGGTCAGCAGCAGTATATACTGATTGAAGAATCAAATACAACCTTGTCAATCCAGAACTGAAGCCTTTTCTTCATGGAACAAAAACACTGCTCTCTTTGACCTGCCCTACTTGGTCATTGACCCGAAGCCCTTTATGCAGATATCAATAGGTTGGTATTGATCTTCAGACACACTGAAATAGCTGTTACTTCTATTTTGCAAAAAAATTGGACTAAAACCCTATCTACATGGATTAAGTCAATTGAAGCAATTAACAGAGAAATATAATTATTAACTGCATTAACAACCACATTTTAATCATGATTGTTAAGTAATAAATTAAATTTAGTTCTACTGATAGGAAACTCACAAATGACTATCAACAGACAGCATTCCACTCAATAAAGGTTACAAAACAATCATTCTCACGGCAGCAAATGGATGCCTGGCATAAAAATCTTTGTGAAAAAGCCAAATGAAACAAAAATTTAAATTTGATACCAGTTTCAGAAGCAAAACAACTTCCCTTCATAAATAAGGTTCTAAGAGATTGTTTACTTTGACAATGGGATTGCTTTTGCTAAACCATGACCAGCTTTTCATTTATGACAATGCAAGCTTGGTTTGCTCTCAAAACTAGATGGCATGGTTTTTAACACTTTACAACATAGTTGAAAAATTTTATGACTTTGTTAACTGCCATAAAAATGACTTTATCAAAATAAAATTTTAGTATGTTGTTCAGACGGTCTGTGGGGGAATATAAATGAATAATATCACCCAATTAGTTTTGGATTGAAGATGGGTTGAAAAAATGAAATACATTGAACCCTATGGGACCTAATGTTTCAAACATTTTTTAAGCGAATTTAAAATTCACAAATTGATTCGAAGGTTTTAGGAAATATTCAAATTATCCCATAAAAAATATAAAAAAAAATTTCAGCAAAATATATTCAGTAGTTTTATAGTGTTGTATCCGCCCTAAAACTGCTTCATTTCTGTGCATCTTTATTCTGAACCAGTGTAATTGCAATAGATTTGAATTTAAATGATCAATGCCATCCATCTTGTGTCAAAATTGTGATTTTAAAAGTTCTTTTTAATTTATATTTAGTGTTGTATCTGTGCTAAAACCGCTTATTTTCGGTGCATTTATGTTCTGAAACAACGCAATTACAATATATTTGAGTTTAAATGATCATCAAACTTTAATTATTTCTACAACGGAGTCTAATTTTCACTTATGGATAATGTAAGTACATCAGTTGTAAGATGAGTTGTATAAGAATTGCTGAATTTCTTTACTGCAAAATATTTTAGCTGTGGAGACTGCAATATAGTTGATATGAATGAAAAATTCATTGATTTTACATAGGGAAGTAGATGATTTTATAGCAAACTTTTTCGATGAAGTTTTAAGAATAGACTTAAATTACTTTTACCTCCATGGTTTTAAGTTTTTAAGTAAAATAAATTATTGTAGTATTGTGATGAATGAAAGGAATAGAATAAACATGTATGAATGAAATATCTACTGCTTTTTCATAGAGAGCCAGGCGATTTATACTTCAATGACGTCATTTGAATACAGTTCATTTTTTCTTTCGATGAAGTTTTCAAATATAATATTTTATTGCAGAATTGTGATAATTTTAAAAATATTACAGCTGAATGCATCATATTTTAGAGATGTTTAAATAAAATTGCACTGCAGTTGGAAAGTGTTGAAAGCTCAGGCCGACCGACTCATCCGAAGACTGAGAGCAGCAAACAGTTGGAAAGTGTTTCATAATCAATGCTTTATGCATGATTGATCTTTCTTGTTATTTATGTTTTATCCTACCTTTCAATAACTTTTTTTTTTTGTGAAAAAAGGTTATTTCAACTAATTTTATACTGATTATAAAGAGCTTCAATAGAAAGTCATGAAACTTTGCTAAGATTATTGTGGAATTATTAAAGCAAATCTAATAAATTATTTCACAAGAAAAAATTGCTATTACCATTGTAGAAACTGCATCAATGTCATCTCCAAATAAATAATCTCCTAAATGCCTGAAAATTTCAATGAAACATGTAAGCATAAGATATGAAGTAAATAAACAAATTTTAATGTAATTTGTTAAATGATGAAGAATGTACAATAATTGGCATAATCAATTTAAGCCCTCTAAAGAAAAAAATCTTTATATGTCTAATACGACTTTTTCTACAAATTAGTTCGATTTTGTGTGAATGCAAAACAAAAAGTCTTTATTTAATAGATTTGTATAAAGCTTAGCGATGTTTTCGGTAAGCTGATGTAGTGGCCTTGTAATAGTGTGCAGGTCAACACAGGCTGTGCCCCCTACACCTGTCTCAGCATGCAATCTATATTTTAAAATCTATTTCTTCAAAATATCTAAAAATCAAAAGCAAAATTATTATTTAGTATGTGATCTATATTTAAAAATCCATTAAGTGCTATAGTAAAATGAATAAGATCCCAGTTTACTTAAATTATTATCAGCATTGCATGATTTTTGCAGATGATTTGTAGCAAAGAAATATGTCTGCTTATCCAGTGTTAAGTAAATAGCTATAAAATTGAGAGTTGGAATTTTTATTTTTTATTCTCATGCAATTAATATTGCAATTGTGGCTTGTCCGAGATATTTTGACAGTTGCACATTTACTATCACAATTAATTCTGTGACAAAAGCAATATCATAACATCACTTTCTTTTTCGTATTACTTTAAGGCAATAGTTGAAAATTACTGAAAATTCCACTTATGTTAAACTAAATCAAATAAACAAAATTGCTTCAAGGTCAATATGAAGTACACTTCTACTGAATTATATGGCTGTACATTGCTTGTATTCTCCATTACATTGCACAAATTATAGATTGTTTGTTCTCTTAGAATACTAAGAGATAAATACAAAAAATTATAATAAGTAATTCACTATATAAGCTGTTATATAAGCATGTCCTATTCTAGAGTTATATGTACAGCTGTCACAAAAAAAATACGAAACACGGACTGCAAATGCACAATTTACATTGCAGAACAAAATGGTAGATATCATTCGGTAGGAATTAATGTCTTCTACAAATATCAATATTTAAAATTTATTTTAGGGCCGTCTTCGCAGTTATTTTGGCACTAACTCTAAAATCTTAAGAGCAACCCCCATTGATCATTATATATTCAGATTCCATAAAAAATTTCAAGCAGATTAAAAAGTTTACCATTTTTAAAGGATTTTTCATCTACTTGCAAGTGTTTGAAATTTGATGATCCTAATGTTAAATGGGTTTTCCAATTTATGGGATATATATTCGCAATAAATCAATTTTCCAAGAAAAATGTTTTTACATACTTTATTAAAAAAAAAAACAACTCATAAATATTAATATTCAAACATATTTGAAATATTTATTAATTATTAAATTAATATTCATAAAAATTATGAATAGAAACAGTTGTTAATTTTGATACTATTTGATGCAGCTGCATCTGTGCAAAATTTCAGTTTTATCCATGCAATATTATCTGTACTATAAAATTTTATTCAACATTCAATCATTATTATGCTTATCGGGGACTATTCCCAAAGTTATTGGAAGAAAACCTCAGATCTTTTTTGAAAATATTTTTAATCATCTATGATTAAAATCATCGAATACCACACATAACTTATTAATGTTTCAAAAACAATGACTATCTATGTGTAACACTAAAACAAAGTAGGTGAAATGGGCAAAACATTACTGGGAACCAAATTATTAGATCAGAATTCGCCCTTTCTGTTGCAGAGTTCAATTTTTAGACACACTCTTAATGGATTTTCAGAATTTTCTCTGTCAATTTTGGGCTTTTTCCCATTATTATTATTATTTTTTTTAATCTGCATGAAAGTTTTCAGTGAATCAAAATATGTAATAATCAATGGGGGGTAGCCCTTGTAGATTTTCTAGTGACAAATTATGAAGATGGCCCCTTATGCAAATTTCAAATATTGATATTTGTATAAGACATTAATCCCTATTGAATGATATCTTCCATTTTATTCTGAGATATAAATTGTACAATTGCAGTCTTATTTTATGTCTCTACAATCTAAGGAACAAAAGTAAGCAAAAGAAAATATTTTGAAACTAAACATTATAAATATGCGATTAAACTTCATCAACACGAACTCTCGGTAATTAAAATATTTTATTATTAAAAGTAGTTAATGTTAATAGAAAATGAAAATTATTCCTAATTATTTATAACATCACTGTATGCCATATTAACAAGAATAAAAATACAGTATGTATCTTAACTTCTATATATCTTGTCTATACTAATGTCAGTATTATTTTTTTTTAAAAAAAGAGAGACATTTATAATACAGCATGAATAAATTTTACATACAAAAAGTTGATAATCTTAAGCTGTTTCTGCTTGATCGACACAATGCTGCCAAAAGTTATAAGTTTATATAGTTTCTACACAAACACCGAAATCTATATCGCATTACAAAACACAGTTTGAAAATCAGTGAAGGTCACCATCATGCTGACATGGTTTTTGTTTGCGGTGGCAGCAATGGTCCTCGTCCAAATCTGATAAATTTTGTGTATCGACAACATCTTACAACTTTTATAGATAAGCTGATAGTAAGTAGTGGTAGTCAGAAAATTCTAGTCTCACCTGCATTAAATATGTCAGATTCATATAAATATTAATCAACATTATTCAATATTAATCAGTATTGTACAAAAAAAAAATATCTGAGGTTTTCTTCCAATAACTTTGGGAATGGTCCTCGAAAAGCATAATAATCATTGAATCTTGAATAAAATTTTATAGTACACTTAATATTGCATGGATAAAACTGAAATTTTGTATATCGATGTTGGATAAAACTGAAGTTTTGTATATCGATGTTCAGATGCAGCTGCATCAAATTAACAGCTGCTTCTCTTCATAATTTTTATGAATATTAATTTAATAATAAATATTTCAAATATGTTTAAATATTAATATCAATTTTTTTTAATATTTATATGATATTTTAATTGCATACTGCTTCAAAATTGTTTGCAAAAAGTTAATTAATTTTTTCAATGGACCTTGAATATCATTTTGCCTAAAATGACATTTCATTCCAAGCATATCTGCATTAAAAAAAACTAAAACCATTATACTTCATATACAATTTGACAGGGATTTAGTTCTGTTACACAGTTTATGTTGAAAATAATTCACATTAAGCATGTCTCCGGCCACACAAACAGCTACCATTAGCCTTCGGGTTGGTCGTG